>CM040753.1:20259883-20859883 GCA_022829145.1 Albula goreensis | reverse complement strand
AACAAGTATCACCTTATTAACTAAGTCATGGCTCACGTAGGTTGGGAAATACTGCTCTATATGGAGGTGGCCAAAGCAGAGCAGTGGCACTTTGTGTTTATCTGCTAAAGGTCAGTGCAGATGTCCAGCTTTTATTATTTCACATGGCACCGCTGCAAGTCTATAATATATCCTATTTACCTTCTTTCATAATTCAAAGCATACAGTAGTGACACTTAAAGTGATAGTTTACAAATAATGTATGTATATGTATTTCTTAGAAAAAAAATCATTTCAGACATCAATGCTAATGAAGCTACCCTATTTGATTTTTAAGTAGATTGCACATTTGAGGACACTGGATGTCACTGCAGTGTAGTCTTTACGAGGAGGGGGGACCACGTCACTCCTGCCCAGGGCTGGGCACTGACACAAGCCAACATTAGCACAGCCAGAGTGCAGGGCTGGAGCTCCAGTTACGGGCCTGTCATCAGACACTGCTGATCCAGTGCACATACTGAAAGTGAAAGCTAAAACCACAGGAGGAGAGCGATATTTAACACCCGTGAGGAGGAGGAAGAGGAAGAACAGCCACCTCAGGCAACACAAAGGGCAACACCCAAATACTACACCCAAAACAGGACTGAACTTTAGCATCCTCTCTGTGGGTATCTGAGCCCAAGATAAGTCTGAGAAGTCATGGGAAAACAAAATGCCAAACCAACACCATCCTTCCTTCTAAAAACGGCTTCAGTCAGATCTGCCAGGAGCAGGAGATACTAATGATAAACACAGTGGCCAACACACAAGTAAACGATTCATTCTTTCCAACCTTCTTTTGATTTTTCATCTTACTGCGTTTGAGTGGCAAAAAGCTATAATGGTTCTTCCTGGTTCTTTCCAAGCGAAGGCAACAACTTGTCCTTCACACTTCCAATACTGCCAATCATACAAATTTAATTTGTGGAAAACAATTTGTAAACACAAAATGGGTCATCATCAGGGCTTTTGCTTACTTATTTCTGTGTAGTGCCATTTGGGTGACCAAGCACTGTTTGCAAAACTATTCCATTCATTTTCACACATTTACTGAAATAAGATGATTCTTTTAAATCCATTTTGAAAGTTAGAATTGGTTTGTAAAGCTTGACTGTTATTAATGTCCACACAGTTCGGCCAAAACAAAAAGCATACTACATTATAATTTGAGTATTATGAATTTTTAGTTTCTCACTTCATGTTTTTGTATTGTATTGTACGAATGACATGGCCAATTCACCGCTATTTGAACTTATTTTTTGATACATGGAAGTGCTGCTTAAGAATCAATACTGCATTGCTTCGTATTGCTGTTTTGTCAGAGGTTTACACATTTAGTCTGCAATGCTGAAAGAATGAACACTCACCTCTGAGCATGTGGCCTCAAGGCTGGGGCTCTGAGCAGCGGGGCTGGCCGAAGAGGAGGAGGGGGGTTGGTGTGTCTGGAAGTGGCCGTTGGGGAGGGGGGTTGGGCGCGGAGGTGGGTTGCAGAGGGATGTAGAGGTGGGTGGGTAGGCGGGGGGCGTGGTTGGGATGGTGTTAGCTGGGTGGAAGGCCGGGCCAGGAGTGGGAGCACTGGCTGGGGTACCAGGGACAGGATGTGTGTGGAGGGGGTGCGGGTGCAGTTGTGGGTGTGGGTGTGGGTGAGGATGAGGGTGCGGATGGGAATGGGGGTGGGGGTGCGGGTGTGGAATCCTGATGTGCCCACTGCTGGTCCCAGACGCCCCACCGGGTGTGTCCGTACCCCCCCGGGCAATGAGATGCCGATGCTGTAACTGAGGCCCACCCGATTGCTGAGCCGCCAACTGCAGTTGCACGAACATCATGTGATCACCTACACGCAGTGCCAGAGTCAGCGGAGACCGCCCAGACAGGAAGTCACTGACCTGCAGAGAGGCAGAGAGGAAAAGAGAGTATGAGGTTAATCCATACATTTCTTGTAAATTCTAGAGCCTCAAATGCATATGTTCACTTCTCTCAACATGAAGGAGATATTAAAATGTTCAACTGCACTTTAAGTGCAATAAGTAACCAATACATAAATTCTTTTTTGTGTGCAGTTGTGAGCAGAGCACAGTGAAATGAAGGTAAAAGCAGAAAAATGTTTTTTGTGCAAACAAGATTGTGCCGCAAAGCCTGGAGATTTAAACTGAGAGACTTATTTGTTTTTCCGAGCTAATATATTCCCTCACTGGAGATTTCACTGCAATGAGGCCCGTCCCATGAAGACACTGAGACACACATGGAGCATAGTTCCAGCATTCTTAAAATGTGGTGGTGAAGATGTCAGGGAAGGGAACCATTGGAAAAAGGAAGCCAAAGTCTCCCTCCCTCTCCCTCCCCACATCACACATTCCCCCACTCGCCTCCCACAGTCCCCGAACCCGAGACTGAATTTTGCCTCTATTCAGTAGGCGCACAAAGGACACCCTTCTAGCTGGCCCAGGGCCTGAAAGATCAGGCACAGATGCAGGATGCAGACCCACCCGGCTAAACGCGCGCATAATGTCCGATTGTTCTGGTGGCCGAAACGGATCTGGAAGTGCTGCCCATTTTAGGAAGCATCGTGGAGTGGAAACCAGAGCCAAGGTCTGGAGGCGCGGGCCCGTTCCATTCACACCACAAAAAAACCCATCTCTACTTAGACCCACGATGTACTCAACAATCCCTGCTTGTCTCAGCTCCCCCGGGTTGGCTCTTTGTTGCAGTTGCTTGTCACAGGGGAAGGTAGGAGTTGGGCTGCACGTTTGGCACATCCCACAATGTGGTGGACAACCTTTGGGTTTGAGAGAGGCTTGTCTCGCATTATCCCTGGCTGAACGAGTCATGGAAAAAGGGGTACAGTACAGCAGAGTCACTGAATTATTTGCCAGCGTTCTTCTAATGTTTTTATATTCCAATGATGTCATTTTCATTTCAAGCAGGAAAACATTCAGCCAATCAGCTCAGCAGTACAAAGGAACTGTACTGGAAACAAGAAACAAAATGTATGAAGTGACTTTAAGAGCGTATGTGTACCAGGGCGAGAACAACCAAGAAATGCCTTGAGCGAGCCAAGTCCTCTCCCTGTAGAACTGCAAGCCTTTGTAGTACACTTGTGAGCACTGACCTGTTGTTAACCTCCTGAATCGAAAGGGTCTGCCCTCCATCATTTTTCTCCTCTTTCTTCTGCTTCTTTATTTTTTCTATCGACCGACAGCTTTCTGCAGCTGGGGTGACCTTTGCGCGTCCGGCACACGAGTCTCCTCACTCACCCGCGGCGGTGGGAGAGGGGCAGACAGAGGGGTGTCAGAACACCTCAGCCTCTCAACCTCGCATGAGAACCCAGCCATTTTAACGATCCTCCCACTAACCATCCAAATGCAATAGGCCCAGGTTTGAGCACATTGTGGTGTTAAGTGATGGAAGGCTGTAGTATCGCAAACCCCAAAATGGGTGAACTGCCAATAATTGATCCTGTTTTCAACAAATAAAAAAGCTTGTCTCCACAACAAAGACACAATGATTGGTTCAAATCAGTAAGTAAATAAAAAACATTATGGTGGGGCTGCCCATTATGGTAGAGCTTGGTTTTGTGAGACATCTGTCTCTCATCATTAGGTGGTGATCCTCCTCCCCAGTTCTTCCCCAGTGCTTATTAGTAGGGTTGCCATCAGCACGGACCTACGCTTTAGGCCACTCTGGGAACCCTCCACACAAAAAGGTCACCTGTGAGTCAGCCCAGAGGGTGGGCAGGTGATTACAGCATTTCTCTGAGTGACAGCTGTGGGGGGGGGCTGAAGGGGGTTGGGGAGTGGGGCATAGAGGGCGGGTCCCCGACCTCAAATCTTACCACAGAAAGTGGGTGGGGGATTACAAGTTTCTCTTGTCAAAGAGAAGAATGTGACCTTTTCACAGGAAAAGAATGTGCCAAAAAACCACTGGAAACAGCCAAACAGAGATTTTTTGTTGTCGCTGTTGATTCCAACTGCAATGCATAGGTTCAGAAGCTGTTATAGGTTCATAATCGGTTTCAAATACACTGTGCCCCCTCACCTACTTAAAGGAATGTGTAGAAAGTTAAGAAAAAAAAGTTGAGGAGGCGGGCGCAGTGGGGAGAGGGGTTGTTTGACTGATGAGCATTCCACCTCGCCTTACACAAGTGTGGCTTATTCAGCGCAAACCCCCCATGATGACATTTATGCTCACTCATACACATGTGGCAGACCCCACATAACATTCAAAGAGCGCATTTGTCACTCCAGGCCCAAAGAGTCTCACCCTGTAGGCTGGGCAGACCCCATCCCACATAACGGGGTTTTGGTCACTAACCCACTCCCAAAACAGAGTGACTTGGAGCCTTTGTCTGTGGAGACATACCCAATGTAACAGTCTGTCTGACTCACTCCAAAACCATCCACAAGTCACACGCCACAATGACATCAAAGACACCAAAAACAGAAATCAAAGCTATGTTTCATATAAGACAAAAACAGCCCACTGCTTTGGAAAATCTCTCTCCTTTCTTCCAATGCAGCCATCTTGTCAATTCATTTATTGTGTAAACATTGTTCTTGTGGGGGGGTGGGGGGACATAAATTATGTTAGAGTTCACTTTCAGATCCTTGAGTACTGGGCTCAGTGAGTAATATCAGTAAATTAGGGGTTTTCAAAGGTCTGGGACAGCATATTGATTTTATGCTTTTGCTCCTTTTCTCAAAATGAATAGAATCCTGGAGAGCCTGTCCTGTTCTCTGACACACAGATATTACCCTCTCTCTTTCTCTTTCCCTCTCCCTCTCTCCTATGTGCTGGTTACACAATTGTAAAGGAAGGCCTCGGGCTATAAATTCCACTGTGCCGAGCAAGGGGCCTGATCAGTCACTCTCTGACAGCTTTAACTGAAGAGAGGGCGGATGAACTGAGACCGGTCGGCACAGCTTGTGCTTGCTGCCTGGAGCCTGTCACCTCTAAAACAGGTCAGACAGCAGTGGGATGGGATGCAGGCAGGTATCGCTCTCCAACACTATGACATCAGGACTACAGCCTCCCTCCTCAATGATTTAATCTATTGCCAATTCAGCACCCCCACCCTGTTTCTGTTTAGATGAGCCAGAAACACAGGAGATAAAAGACAATGGTGTAGGCTAGTGGATTGGGAACTCATCTTGTAAGATGGTGCAGTTTCTATTCCCAGGTGGAGTGCTGACGTAAAACCCTTGTGCTTTACCCAAATGAGCCAGTTAACATAACCAACTTTACCAGAATTGAGCTTGTCACCCTCCCTTCCACCCCAGACCAACTCCCCAAAGAGAAACAGACAGCCCTGCTACCCTGAACACAGATCTATATCCTTAAAATAGAGCACAAGCATTCACATCTATGCTTTTGAGAGAAAGGACGAAAGTAGAACATCATCATCAGTTATATATCCTATCCTTCTGCCATTTTGTTGTGCTACAGGGAGAAAGGGCAGCGCTTTCTGTAACAGGAGAATGAAGATGGTATGCAGTGTGGGGAGAACATGATAAGGAGAGATTGGGGTGAGGGGGGGTTCTGGGGGAGGTTGGAGGGAGCAGAGATGGTGTTGGGGATGAGGGGGTTGAATGAGGGGGATGGGGGTGACAGAACAGGCAGCTTTGCTGGCGATGAAATATTCAGAGAGAATGCCTGAGGCTTTTTTTTCTCTCTCTCTCCAAACTCTGAGGCTGACAGTTTTATTTATTGGGGTCCCTGTGGTTCAAGGAACTCATTTGCAGGCGTTCTTCCTTCGCACACTGAGCGAGAGAACGGGGGGAGGAGAGGGGGCAGGATACAACATTCGGTTGACATTCATGAACAGCCAAGCACCAAGGACTGCAAAAAAATGGGGAGCAATGGAAGGGTCAAAGAAGAGGAACCCTCTCTTTTAACTGTGCTGCGGTCGAAAGACCCCCAGTCACCTATCAAAGACCAGGTGGGCCAAGACACAGTTCAAAAAACCCTGCTAATTAACCTCAGGATTGATTGGAGATGTTCTGATCACAACAGGAGGCTGTTGATATGGTCTTTGTAAAGGAGCACGATTGGAAAAAATGTCATCGGCTACCTTAAAAAAAGAGAGACATTCATGATCACGTATGTCTTCAAAGATCTCTGAGTTTGGGTCACTCCGCCTCTTCAGAGAGTGGGGTAGTGCCCCTCAACAGGTCTGGATGAGATGCAGGGATGTGACAGGAAGTGGATGGAAGGCAAAGTAAAGAACTGCCTCGATCGCATTTCGGCTCTACCCCCCTCTGATATGGCTCCATCCACTCAGGCACAATGGCTTTGATGGTTGTGAGGCAGCAGCGAAGCAATCCACTTTAGAAATGCTCTGTTCAATAAGACAGCACCTGCTGCTCACTCTCCTCCTCAGTCTGCATGTCAGCCTCAGCTCCTCTGTGAGAGGAGCTGCTCCAACAAACAATGGCTTTGAATCAACCTGATTAATACATTCTGACCACATCTCAGCAGCACAAGGAGAAGAGGGGGAGAAATAAGGCCTTGTTAAATCTGAGACAGACTACACAACCAGTAAAACAGTAAAATGAAAAGCACACATTCAATCAGGTTTTAAAAACTGTATCCGTTCAAAAAAGCAAAGGTTTAGATTTGCATTTATTTAACATTTTGGGTATATTCACGGCTGGACAATGGGACAAGAACAATGTGATGCAATCATCAAAAATAAACATCACAAATGCTCTGACCCCAATCCCCTTTTAAATGGATATTTGGGGGTGGGAGAGTGGGGGGCTGGTAATAGTCCATGAGCATGCCTCCTTTGAGCACCGGTGATAGAAACACACCCACGCCTTCAGTGGAGAGTTTTGTTGTTCTAATTGCCTTCATTAGACATTGGACCATCAGATAAAGATATTCTGTGAATCATAAAGATATTCTGTGAACCCCCCTCCCTGCCTCTCCCCGGATTAGCCCAGTCACGATGCCAAGCACTCGAATCACAAAGGCGCCCAGCGAATGAAAAGCAGAGGTGGTCACGACACAAAGTGGTTGGCTGTTTAGATTGAATGGCGGCTGCATCAAGGTTACAAACCACCCCCCCCCCTCCCAAGCACACACACACATACATACACAAACACACACACATGCACAAGCATCCCACATACAAACACACACACACACGTACATACAAACAAAGGTATGAAAACGCACCTCTTATACTGCCCATTTATACACCACAAATACAAACATTTTTATGCAACAAGCCCTCTTGACTTCCTGCTTTTAAAACAAATCTTAGCAACCCTGGCTGACTACAGTTCAAAAAGGGCAGTTCAAAATATGATATAGATGCTATAGCACTGAAACTGAAGACCTGATAGGTTTTTAAACCTCATTAAAAAAATAGAACTGTAACTCCAGAAGAATAGAAAAGTATCTTTTGCAGTCCTACATTTCTGGCATGGTATACCCTTTTGCGGGGATCACTCTAGTGCATGTCTGTGTCTCTGTACAGCAAACTTCCAGGACAAATCAAAATCCCATTAATTGTCACTTAGCAAATGTGAGCTAAAAAAGAAAAGCTGGTCAAGAGTGCAGGCCAACATCATTTTTTCTTAACTGCATAAATGCACAGTGACAGTGTTGAGAGGGAAATGTACGAATATTGAAGCCGCTTCACCGTTAGGTTGATGCTCCAGTATTGATCTATTAGCTTCACAGATAGCTTTTGAAGCCTTCCACTTGCCAATTGCTGAATGCTATTAAGAACAAATGATTTCCAATTGTGTTGGAGTGGCAGATTAACTAAAAATAGATGAAGTGAAAACAAGCAAAGGCTGCAGAAAGGGGAGAGGGAAGGATAGGGGATGGGGGATAGGAGGCAATCTTATTGACCATAAGACTGAAACACGTGACTGTGCTCAACTCTTGCTTACATCTCTGTCAAATCCCTCCCGCACACAGGCAGATTACCAAGGCAAGGAGTGCTCCTTCCTTTCATATACGGGTGTCCCAGGAATTGTGATGGCTCTGTCATAGGTTTTTTTTAAGCCACGCCTCAAGAAAAAGAACATTAAATTCAAGCCGCAAACCATGTTTTCTCAGTCTCACTCTCTCTTTCCCCTCCCTCCCTGCAGTTGACTCACTATTGTCCTTCCCAGCATCCTCACAGCATACAGAACAACCTGTGCAGCCCAGGCACCGGCCCCGCTCCGACTGAAATCACTGTGACTCACCAAGGCCATTTATCCCTGCATATCCCCTCCCTGGCAGCTGCCTCCCTCTCTTCTCCGCTCCCCACAGCCCGGTTTACTCCCAGGGGGGACAGGGCGGGCGGGGGGTGCGTGTGGCAGAGATGGTGGGAAGAGTAGGGAGGTGAATGAGGGGTTAGATCCCACAATTTGCATCTCTCCATTTTATTTTCAGACACAATGCTAGTGCTGTACCTGGGCTAACACTGAGCTGGGCAGGGTTGAAGGAGGTATGTATGGGGAGGTTTTGTGTGGGCTGGGTTGGGTGGAATGGGCGGCTAGAGTATTAAAATAAATAACCAAAAGGGACATGAAGAATAATTTGGCCCCAAGATCATCAGTGTTTGAGATCTTGTCTCTCACTTAGCTTTCAGCAAAGCAAGTCATTCCATTTGCCTCTTCCTTTGTGGCGACTGGGCAGCTCACATCCAGGGTCAATCGATAAATTTCACAGGGGCCACAGCAACCTGGCAGGGAGGGGTTGGGTCGAGGGGGGCGGTCTGAGCAGTTTTAACGCAGGATTAGAGATTACTGCTCCCCTCGCCCCTGGCTGTTTGTTTAGGAGCTGGTCTCCCGGCAGGTGGGTTGGTTTCGGAGATCAGACTCCTTGTCTAGTGAAACAAAGGGAAGTGGGGGTGGAGGGGCTGAGTAGGGCTAGGTTACTCATACTCACCCAATGGGCAAACAAAACATCTCTATGCAAGCAGAATGCCATAGCATTCTTTGCTTTCCACCTAAAACCCAATCATGAATGTTAATGTTTTGCATGCAGATAAACGCGGCTAAGCCTCGACAAATGGTACACTCCTCCTCATACTGTGTAGCATTCAATTGGTTGAAAAGTAACCCCCTCCCACACTGTGTAATCTTACAGTGACTGGACAAGGTTTCATCACTATGACCTCTACACCTATGAATGGCTTTTCCAGTCAAGTCGGTTTGCCTTGGAAAACTCACTGTCAGGTGGCCAGCTGGGGTGGAAGTAGTGGGCAGACAGGGCACTAGGACAAGTATAGTTTTGGACCCAGTGAAAGAGAATTTTGTTCAGCCTCTCAGATATAGGCTGTTTTGGAAAACAAAAAGACTTCGGAAATGAAAAGCTTTGGCCCACGTCCACAGACACAGAAAGTGCACTGTATCTTAGTAACAAGACAAAAATGTGAAAAACTTGACATGCAGTTTGAGCTTAACACAGAAAGCTTTATTGACACAAAGCTCGTCAGATTGAACTAGTGTGGCATTACTGGTGCTAATCTGAAACATGCCACTATAGATCATGCCCCAATATTACAGAGCACTGTTTTGTTTCACTGCTTAAAGTTCTCATTGTATTAAAAAAACACATAATCTTGGTAATCTCCACCATGTATAACTAGCTAAATGAAAAACATTCAATAACACAAGGACACCCATGTGTAACTGGGAGAATATGCATCCTTTCTGTCTACCAGGGTAAAGTGCTGTCCACACATTTTCAATTTGCCATCTGATTCAGTGGTGAGGAGGCAGCAAGGACTGGAGTGAGGCTACTGCCAGGCTTGCAAACCACAGCAGATTCAAATTACAGGCTGCACAAGAGCTGTTAAACGGAAACTAGGGGAGGGGGAAAAAACCTTCATGATAATTACCAGGGTTCCCTTACCATAAAACACTTTCTATCTTACTACACAGAAGTCTGAAATAGATCTATCCCAGGAAGCTGCTCTAGCAGACCGCTGCTACGGTCCTGAGAATCCTGATATGGTGATAAGGAGCAGCTATCAGATGTGATTCTGTGAAGACTCTTCCAGCCACAGAAACTGATCTGGTCCTCTCAGCCACCAGACGCATTAACTACACTACCGAGGGGGTCAACCGATCATGGCCCCAAACCTTTAGCCCAGCCACCCCCCAACCCATCACCATAGCTATTTTTAAAAACCTTCAGTTTCTGTTGAGCTAGCACATACATTTAAGAGCTTTTAGGGGCATTGATTGACTCTTGATACTTCCTGCACTGAAAATGGAACAAAGAGACAGCTATTACATTAATACCTTCTAACGGATCTTCGTTACTAGCATTTTAACTGTTTATTGTACGTGGTGAACATCACCATAAATGTGACCCTCTGTGGTTCACAATTCATTTACCTACAAAAAACAATGTATACTAATGCTGAAGAAGCTTGTTGTCCTCTTGTTCTTTCTCCCTCCCCCTCCCCTGTTCATGAGTGACTCATCAGGAAGTTTGTCTGCAACACCAGACAATACAGTCCTTTCTATGGGAGACAATATGTATCCTAACGAAGGAAGTCATACCTTATAATTGACTCATGACTTCCACTGCTCTCTCTTTCTCTCTCTCTGTCTCTCTCTCCTGCTGATTTTCTAAACCGCCAAGCCCCAATCTCACGGTAAGATGCCGATTAGAAGAATGGCTCTGGGTTTGTCATTGTATTTTCAGGGTGTGGGGGGACTGTTTTCTCAGCTCGAGTGCAGCAGTCCCACAGAGCTGCATGATGAAGCAGAGGCTCGTAATGCACGAGGCGTGCTTCCTGCTTCACCCTGCCCCCACGCACACAAACACACTCAACCCGTCTGTCGTCACTGCAGCGCCGCTCTAGGCTCCACAATAAAGACAGGATTTCCAGGTTAAAAATATCTACAGGAAACAAGCCATACTAGGGTTTTGAAGCTATATTTTATCAGCGGTGCTTACGAAGACTGCTTCCTGTCAGATTTTTCTCAGCAGGTACTTAAATGAGTGAAAATAACAGCCAAGCTTGTACAGTAACCATTGGCAGTCCTTTTGAGAAGAATGTATTCTGTCCATATTACTGCATCCATACTTTCAGAAAAAAATACATAATGCTAGAAACAGATAGAGTATTTACACCCAGTAAAAAACAGGTCCCCGAAATGAGGAGGCAAAATATTAGGGTCATGATTTACTGGTGAATATATTAGTGATAAACAGAAAGCTATAAATAACGCACATTGGAGCGGGTCCAATAGCTGTACGTCATAGCTGCTGCCACTACTGTTTGGAATCACACAGGGGTCGAGACAGTGCGCTTCAGCCAAATGATTTTACAATCTTAATATCGATCATAACAGTGAGTCATTACTGTGACTCAATGACAAATTTTTACTGGCTTCTGAGCCAAGCACATATGTCGATGGTAATACGAGAAAGGCCTTAAAACCTGTACACAGAGTCACGTTTTTCCCCCCTGGCTGTAATGAGTTTAAAAAATTGATACAAATAGCAGTCGATTCATTTTCAGCTTATTAGGGAAGGCACACTGAGATATCTGGCACAATGCTCTGAAAAAAAAAATCTCAAGAGGTCTTGAGGCTGAAAAGGCACATCTCACGCACTGTACGCTCACATTTCTTGGAAATCTTTCTCAGTCGACGTGACTCTCATAAGCACTCAGCCACACTTGCAAAGCCGAGGTCAACCTCGCGAACGCAGTCAGAATCAAGCAGGCCCAGGGAGGGGCTTGCCCCAGCTTGCTTCAGTCTGTGCAGTAACACAGATGTTGCCAGGGAACTGAAAGGAGTTGCTTAGATTAGAATATGCCCACCGTCTGCAAAATAGCGCAGCAATGACCCTGAAAGGACCTGAGATAAGGGGCCAAAGACACTTGTGACGTCCAATTTTGATTCTTATGCTGCAACTTCTCAACACTGACTTCCTTTCCTCTGTACTTGAAAGCAAACACTGCAGAGGTACTTGAACTTACTGGAATGCAATAACAAAAACTGACATTTGCCAACCCTTTCCTCAGCCTTATATTCTAGTGGAGAAATACACAAGCCATACCTCTTCCCCACTCTGTGTATCAGTAGATGGTAAGACAAAATCAAAATACTCTCTGTTCCTTTGATGTACAGAAAAACAACTGTATCCATTTTAAAATGATTACATGCACTGGTGTTTCAAAACATCAGTTCTTACCTGTGTTTCTGTTAAACTCTCCAATGCTTGCATTACGGACTGCTCTGGTCTTGATGCTTGAGACTTTTTAAAGGGGGAAAAGCAACAACAACAACATAATTTACTGCCAGCCACATACTCACAGGGGGTAACCTTATTATAGGCGTAAAACTCAGGTCATAATATAGCCCTACTGGTCTTTATGAATGGAATAGGAACAAATATGTATATTGCTGAATACAAATGTCCTGTCAAAGCTAAAGTGTGTACCTTGCCAAATTTTAACTATTCTTTTCAACATTTGCACACACTAGTCCTTTTATCTGTTACATCTCTCGCCTTCCTGCACAAGAGGTGCAACACCTGTTTTCTTTATTGCTTCCATGAAACCCTGTGGGGCAAGGCACTGTAGTGAGGCATCTGTGTGGAGAAGAATGCTCACCATTAAGCCTGCTTCAACTGTTGGTACAAGTGTTAACCTGCTCCCATCAGTGATGCCAAAGTCTTGGAGTTTTCCTGAACTGAGACGCCTGAGGACAAAGAGGAAAATTATAAACAAAGGTAAACAAGCTTAATATAACCAAATATGTGCAGAGAAAGGGGAGGTTACCCAAGTGTCAGTTCAACTAAAAAAATAATTACACAGAGGAAATAGAATCACTTATGTATTATTGATGTACTGTGTATATGTTTTTGAAAGGTGGTTCCTGATAAGAGTTGTAAAATTCGCATAGTGAGTTAAGAAAGGAGAGAAGTCCAGATTACTGGAAGTTATTATTGTCAGAGAGGTGATGTCAAGTTTTCAGTCACCACTGAAATGTTACACAACCCTCTGTCATTTCATACATTCAGAAAAAAAATGGTTTGAGAATAGTCATGTGTAGGCATGTTTTGTGCTAGTCACAGAGAGTATGTCTAGGTTCACTTTGAGAATTAAAATTGAAATGAAGAGTTCAAAACAACTTTTTTAAATATGGATATCTATTTGTAAGTCACATGCATAGAAACAATAAAAAATATCCACAAATGTAAGGCTAAAGTGATAGGAATGTCATAATGTGAAACGACCCCGCTGTGTTCTTAACTCCAGCTGCGAAAAAAAAGAATATTGTCAGTTTTATCATACATATTGATGATGTAACCTGAGCTCGTTTAAATTATGTAGAAATAGATGAGCTGACAGCCATCGTTTCTGGTAGACTGCAATTGTATGCGTAAATTTTGAACATTGTTCCGATATCATGATACAGTTTCAATTCAAGAAAGTGACTACATTGCACGGTCATTTAATGGTTTTACAGGCTCAAAATAACACCAAACGATATTTACTGTTGAAAAGAGAATAGAACTTAACTAAGAGCAATTTCCACTTGGTCTGACAGCATAGTTAAAAAAGATAAAAGGCAGCAGTGATGTTGCTTCTATTTTTGATAGTTGACTGATCTAATGACGCACTAAAAACATGTGTATTAATTTTGCATTGTATATTCGTATTCACTTCAGGCTCTAACGTCACAAAACGTAACAATTTGAGACCAGCAAATCTGTGCAGAGAACCTTTCGCACAGTATTGCAAATATGTGCATTAAATGCCACATTCATCTGAACAAAGGGACTCGACACTTTGCCTGAGGGCAGCTATTTGGGGCGAAGGAGATAAAAAATGTTCTCGGTTTTAAAGGATGATGTGATTTAGTGGCGATTACTTGAGGGGGCATTAAATTCGCTCCCCTTTGAAAGCTAAAACAATGCGACAGTTAAGGATCATTTACGAGTGACAAAGGATTCCTCTTCCACTTCACAATCCACCCACCCAGGTCTCATTGTTATTCGAAATAAGTAAACCTATTACAGGATTTAAATTATTTCGATGTGGTTTCGTGTTGAGGGAAAAGGGTCACCACCGCGAAATTGTTCACAGGTCGAGTTCAGCGACTTTAACACAGAATGATTCCCATTGTCCTCAGGACCAGGCAATCGTTTCATGTACCGTTAATGACTCTCTGCCGATGCATAAAGATAGCCATATTTACAAAAAAAAAAAAAACTGTTTAAACAAGCGACACTACCAAGGACAAGCAAAGTACATGCAAAAATTAATAATCTGAGCGAAGAGTAGCCTGTAATCGTACCTAAGTTCAGAAACAACCTATGATGCTCAACATGCACTCACAGGTGAACATACGAAATTTCCTGTTATTGGTAAATATGAGGGCTTTGGTAGTTGCCCTACACGTTTGAAGAAGCTGAGAAAATGGAGTTTACGTAATTGAAAGAATGCCGGTGTTAACTAGGAAATCACGAGAATGGCGCAACCCAGCACTGAAGTGGAAATGTGCTGGCGTCCCACTTAACCTTCTCATCACCCCCACCTCCCAAACCTGAAAACATAGTGCGTACCCTGCATCATCTCTTTGAAAGAGACCTGACTGTCGCGACATCACCACTTCAGCCTGCTGACTTGCACTCAACAAAAACATTAGTTATAGTTGAAAGTTCGAGAGTCTGACATTTGGAATAACGTAACAAATACAACGTCGGCAGACTAAACCCCCTTATACATACACACAAATTACCAATTATTTTTGCAAACTGAGCAATGTACGGAACGAGACAACAACAAATCTGTATGCAGCCTGCATATAACATGGTAGTTAACGCTTGCCCTCGTAGATACATTTCAAATGTAACAAAAAGTGGAATGTTACATGTTCCCCCATGCACTTAACCGAAGAAGTGTGTAATGCGGTTCCAAGTCAATGGCTACTTACGTTTCCTTGTGAAGCAAAGCAAGTCTTTCTTTAGGTACTTTGAGTCTTTGTGAAAGTCTTCTCTTCAGTCCTTCCACTGTCTCTTCCAGTGGAAGCGAAAGCTCGAAGCGCGTGCCGGTTGTGGAGTGGATGTACAAATTCATGGAGGGCTCGCTTGGGATGGCCTCGCAGGACGGAGCTCCGCGGCTGGTGCAGCTCCGGGCGCTAGGATGTTGGTCCATTCGATAGCCTGTGTTCAAGGGGGAGACAAGGCGAGTGTGGTGGCTTTGAAGTAAAATAACAGAGAATCTGGCTGGCGATCGTTGGTTTCATAAAAAAAGCAAAGGACTTAATTCAAGGACAAAAAGGCGTTCTCTTTTCTTTATGTTCCAAAAGGATAGTGCTTGCCCTTTCTCTTTGAATATGTGCAGCCGAAATGAGCGATGTCTTTCTCCGCCTTTTCCCTTTTTTTCGTAATTCACGAAAAGACACCAGCATGCGACGACCTGTTCCTGTTTCGGTATTTAGTTTTTTTTTATATATGTTTTTGTAAATCTTCCTTCTGCAACTAGAAGAGCAGAGTTTTTGTCATCCAATGTCCAGAGCCGATGTTCCAGGTTTAAAAATGCTACAGAAGTGAATTCATACGAGAGTATAAAAGTGGAAATAGTTAAGACTATTTAAATTCTTCTCACAATTTAAATTCCAGGTTGGTGTAACTGAATATTCGTATATTCTGTAATAATTGCAAGAGAAATATGTGTATTCTGTGTAGGTATTTATTGTATTTTAATCTCTAAAAATTTGGAGCTGTAAGCTATGTAGTAGCAGGAGACCAGTACTACAGACTGCCAAAGCCTCATAAAATTAGTACTGTGTAGTTCTCCGTTGCGTACCCATGCTCACGGCAGCTCAATGCAAAAATCAACAATAAAAAAATGTTACAAAGTATCATCCTTTCACAACGACAAGGCACGCCCACAGTCCACAGCTATTCTGACCTATCACTAAATGGTTTTTCGTAGACATTGTTTGCATTGGCCAATCGGCAGCCTGTCTCACACACCCACGTGGAGGTCAGATCCAGCCCATTTTCTTTCTCCCACACTAGCTTTGTCATGGAGAGCCAATCAAGAACGACGGGGCGAGGCTAAACACGCCAAGGAATACGATAGTTCCTGCCCACTCAGGCAATTTCAGGCCATTCATAATGTATTAGAATCACAAAGGCAGTCCAGTAAAATCTCATGGCCTTTTATGTTTCCAAATGTGTATTACTGAAAATGTAATGAAAGAGTGAAGAGAAGCAGCGAGCAACTAGTTACAGAGAGAGTCACCTAACTTAATGAATGCTTTAAAACAGAATATGAGAAAAAACTACATTAGGTAGTTCTGTTTGGTGGTCACAGTCGTCAAAATAAGCCTAATTGATATGGTCTGCTGACAAGGGAAAACAAGACCCTTGATCAACAATGAAAGCTTTCAGGAGACAGTACGGATTGGCGTGGGTGCAGCGGAATTACAACTAAAAAGTCAATGTGCAGAGTACTTTAAAACAACGCAGTTCCTTTGACACATGCATATACACAGTAGCCCACACACAGTTCATTATTTTGATTAATGTACAAGGTGACGGGTTGACTGTGTTGAAAGGTAACGTAGGCCCACTGTGAACCATTGAATTTGTTTCGACAACTGCAATACATTGGGAAACGTTGTGGAAAAATGGACAATGATGAAGCCCCTCACACAATATACCTGCCTAGCAACCGCACTGACTCACTCAGCTTCCAGGACCAAAATACAGAGAGACTGATATTGACAAAAGCAATGGCATTCACATTCTGACTTATCTAAATAGTCAACTGTAATCCCTTTAATGTCATACCTAAGATTATAAATGGCTCTTGCCCCTGAAGTCCGCATCCTCATGTGTCTAGAATCTTAGATTTTCTTCGTAATGAATATGAATGTAAAGTTTTAACTTCTCACTACAGTATTGTGCATATGAATAAACTCGATTTTTTTAAATAAAATAATGTATGTATTAATATCTCAAATACTACGACTTCAGGGTATTGCCCAGAAAACAGACAGTGCACTGTAAAAGTATACTCCATATTGCTATGAACAATTAGACTCTATCGCCCACTAACGGCAAAATGACGCGTAGCAGTGACGTCTATTCTGTCCACCAGCTGCAGAGTTTAATACTGAAGCTTGCAGTGAGTGTCTGTTGATTTTAATTAATTACAATCAGGGCAAAGTAGCATGTAATTTATTAACCATTATTCTGCTATGCAATATTTCAGGTCGTCTTTATAGTTCTTATATGTTTGTCGTCAATGACACAAATGCATAAATAGCTGACATAATGTCATAGTGTATGACCACAGATGGTACCGTTTGTTTTTCTTATATAGCCAAGTCCACTTTAATGAGTCATTTCCAAATAATAATCATGACAAAGTATCACTTAACATAGGGTTAGCCTATCTAAAGCCATTGAATAGAGTGCAGATACTCTTGACGCAAAATAAACCTGAAACTGCTCTTCCGTGGTCAGCAATGCATGCTACCATATGTCTTGGGACGCCAAAGGAGGTTAGCTAAGGTAATATTAGCATTTATTTTTGTGCAAAAATAAGTCTGTCTAAATATTTTTCTATTAGTTTTTCTAACCTACCAAATTAATGAATCCTCACTATGATTGTCTGTTCTGGACAGGAGGGACTTATCGCGGGGCCATTCATTAACCCTTGCCCCAAATCACCCTAGGACTGGCCTGATTAGCTCGCTTTGAGGTGGTGGAGGAAGGGGTGCAGTGATAGAACATCAACAGCTACGCAAAGGATTGCATGATGTTGACATTTATCCAGAGAGCATCTAATTATAGCCGTGCATCGCCAAAATACAAAGTTAGGAGACACCGCGTTTCCCCCAACCTATACATGTCCAATCTTACACGTCAACATTGCTGATAATAATGATTTTATTCAGCTAAACATGTCACAATATCTCGACAGTCAACTGTAATTATTTTCATATGTCCCTTACACACCACTAAAGCAGAAGGGCAGCTAACTAAAATGAAATAACGTCTGATTATAAGCTGCTAACTTGTTAAAACGCCATCTCTGTGATCCGTACATTCTGTTCTACATACATGTAGATATCCATCTAAGCATATCCTTATACCTTCCAGCATTCCCGTTTGCGTTGCGTCACTCCACATACTTTAAACTACTCTTCAATAAACTAATCCGCCTAGTGACGGTGTTTGCCAGTGTGGATAAATAGCTAAATGTGGAATGAAACGTGCGATCCTGACGGTGAATGTAAATGCAGACGACAAATAAACAGTTAAAACATTTTACTACGTTTACTACGGCTAACTGCTCCAGAACACTGATCTAGCTGCAATATAATTAAATGTATTATTATTATTATTATTATTATTACACACTACTAATACTGCGTGCTACACACACTTCTACACAAACCCTGTAAATTGGGTTGTTAGCTTCAATAATTTAACAACTTTCGCAACCATGATTTTAAAAAAAAATTGCAGATAAAACGTATGTATAGTTCTTATGACATTTCACTAAAACTGAAAAAGCCACTTACCAATTATCGTTGCGAACACTTTGAGGCTCCTCGGCAAAGCTTCTCTGACAAGTTTCCCCAGTTTTGTAATATAGGTGTAATACAAACTAAGACAAGAACTTAAATATATCCAAAAGAGGCAGTAAATCCAACACCGGGAAACATACGTTTCAAATCTTTTAAAAAGGAAGTATGTAAAATGACTCCTCTCAAACAATGAGCTGTAATGTGTTATGTCCAAATGTTACAGTATGACGCTGTGTCGCGGTGTCTTTCGCTCACTAAGCGCAATCCCAGAGGTGGGAGACTTCTTAACTGAGCTCTCGCGGATATGGGTGGAGAATTTTGCTATTGCAAGGTCAGCATGTGATTTAAGGTAGCTACGGAATTCCTATCATGGTGCGAGCCCTCTTCTAAGTACATCTGTACTGTCGGAAAGAATGTGCGTGCGTAAAGCTCTAAACCCTTCATTTGGGAAACTGGACAATGGGGAGGAGTCATATTTTCTGTTTAAATGTATATTCAAAATAAAAAAGTCCAATAACCTGTGTTGAGGTTCTATTTAATATCCTTTTTTGAACATCATTTTGCATTACTCAAAATGAAACAGTCTGCATTTGGTGTGCTACATCATGACACACGATTTGGGATGTATGAACTATAAATGTACGGAAGATGATAACATGAACAATTTTGCTAATGTAACTGCATACCTCAAGATTGGTTTTTGACAGGGCGACCTTAACAAAAACATAAACGAAGTTAAGAGCGTAACCCTGCTGTGACGACAGAAAAGGAGTATCACCGGGCAACAAGCAAAGGAAAACACATTACATAGATACAGGCGTACACATGTACAAAACAGGCTTACTGGAATCGCGTGCGTGTGTGCGCACGCGCTGGAGGTAGCTTGAGATTCTCAGGTCCTTCTTACCGTTAAAAAAGCTTCATGAATTCTCATGTACTTTTTGTTTGTTGCTACTTGTCGGAGGTCATTTTACTAACACATCAAAGTTTGCCAGAGTGTGTATATGTGTATATATATAAGGTTGGATTTGATATTATAATCAACAACAAAGTGGCAGCTCAAATTTCATATTAAAACCCATGTGTTGTTTATTATTATAAAACATTTTACATTTATTTCTTATCAATTAGAAACCAATCACATTTATGTGGACACTGGAAATATCCTTTAGACAAGAAGCACATCCATTTATGATATTCCTTAAGGTTTAACGGGATAGCAATTGAATAAAATACAGAATGATTATGCTGCATATGAATGATATCCATTTTTGTTATGGAAAGCCAGGTAATGGTATCCCAGCTCTTACGTCAAGGAGGCACCCTAGTGTTTGGATCAGCCTAAGATCATATTACCAGCGTACTGCTCAGGCGCTCAAGCACTTCTATGATGAACACATAATGTACTCTGCTCTTTACAATGCCATGGAATTAACATTTTTTCCAGAAGTGTTTGAGGGAATCTGAGGTCCATCCCTGTACTCTTGAGTCATCAGAGAAGATTTTTGACTATGTGACTGTGTATGACAGTTTGTAAATCATGACTGGTGAAGAGGTAATTGTTCATATCTGTTCATCCTGAAAGATAAGTCTGATAGTATCTTGGGGGAAGTGGTGGTGGTGATGGGGGGACACAAAAGTTTAGAGTGTTGAGTGCTGTTAAGCACAGTGAGTACACACCCATGTTATGAGACATCAGACAGTTCCAGTGTACTGCCACTGACCAGAGTCATCGCTGTCTCGCTGGTGTTTGGAGCCACTGATGCAGCAGACTGTGTAAAATGTGTGCATCAGTCCCTGGAGTTCATTTGTGTTTGTATGTGTCTGTTTTTAGTTATATTTATGCAAGTACATTATATTTAGTAGATATTCTTATCCAGGGTAATTTACTTATCTTATAGTTATTTATATATAGTCCATGTATATAGCTGAATATTGTACTGGACCTTTTCAGGGGAAGTAAGTTGCACAGGGTGAAACAACTGTGCTCCACCTGGAAACTGAACTTTCTGAGGGGAAGTCCTGTTTCTTACCTTTTATGTTTGTAATTCTTCCCATTTATGCACTTACATCTGGGTAATCCAAGATAAATATTCTCCTGTTGCTGAAAGGAGTAAAAAGCTGGTACATTTCTCAAGATCTACAAGGTTTGTTGTTCCATAATGAAGACATATTTAGACTTGCTTCGGACATTTTTCAGATGAATCTTGTTCCATGGAATCAGATTAAAATAAAAAATTATCTTTTTTAAAAAATCTTATGGTTTTTATGTATTCAGTTTGTAAATTTCACAACTATTGCCATGATTCACCATTTATGCATCTTAAGTATGACTGTACAAATCATGTAGCAAAAACAGGAACACACAAACATGAAAAGCTGCCCAGGAAATACAGTGAATATGCAGGCGACAGAGGATTAGATACGTGGCGATGCATTGTGTGGGAGTTGGGATGGGTGGGCAAGGGACATGTAGGCGTTTTTGTGTAAGTGGATGCTCAGCATTCCTATTTAACAAAGTCACCAAAACAATTCAGTTGTATCAGATCGGTTGACACACTGATGTTTTTTTTTAATGATCATATCCCATTGAATCATTCAGGGAGTTGGACACACCTGCAACATGCTATCAGCGATCCATCTCCCACCACACAAACAGGAAATGTAACCTGGAAGGCCAGGTGAGCCTTTTGATTTACATGTGTGAGAACCTCAATCATCTGGCAGCTGAGTCATCTTCTCTCTTCTCCTCTGAAGGGGCTCTTCTCTGAGGAAGGTGGAGCAGATCATGAAGTTACCGACACAACATTAAAAAAACACTTTTCCTCTCTGGGGGGATGAGGGAGAGAGGAGATCTGAGAACATGGCAACATGTCATAACGATACTCACATTTAAAATATGCCTCAGACTCTCTCTGAGAAAATCTCTCCACAGGTCCCCCTGGGAATGACAAGCGAGGCAAATTCCACGTAAACGGATAAGAGCACACATATTCAGATACATAATTTCAGCTGAGTACTGTGAGCAGTCACTCTGCCAGTAATCCAAAACCTTACTCACCAAACCAAGTTCTGAAAATCACTCCATTCTGAACGCATCTTTCAACATAATTACATTCATTAGTCTTTTACAAACCATGTCATGGAATTGACAATGAACAAAGCTCCAGCATATTGTTCTATCAGTAGCAGGTTAAGCTTAAAGCGCACATGTTTGGAACTTATCAGGTTCACATTCTTTTGCTGAAATATTATGGTTAAGAGAAATCAAGGAAGATGACACTTTTTAGGTTCATGTATAATGACTTGAGAGGAAGAATAAAACTAAATTTAATGTTAAGTTTTAGTAATGTGATCATACAATCTTTACATTGAATATTTTTTTTAGGTTTTATATGACACTTATTACATATACACTTTTATTAAACATTTATTTTGTTTATTACAAGAAAGTTTTTGTTAGTTCATTATGTAATGTTTGCGGTTACACCACAAGCACAGAGAGGTATTTGTCCATTTTTAAATTCTAATGGCAGCAGCAGAAATAGACACCTTACACAAGGTCATTGGGAAATGATGGGCAAGTCATGCAGGTAACATCACGTTACTAGTGCAAGTTTTGAATCCATACCTAGCACAGTACACAGATATCAGACTTCAGCAAAGGACAAGACTACACACAACCTTCATAGACAAATAAACCTATATGTGTCCACCCTAAAACTAGGTTAATTTTTCAGACTCATAGTTATGCACCTGACTGAATGCTAAACAGATTAACTTCACCAAAATTCCTAGCGATGAGTACCACTAATTAAACAATAGCCGGTTATGACTTCTGAGGGATATCACAATTGTGTGGGTCTAAAACAATTAATTATTTTGTTATCCAGGCCCTGAAACTGTTTTCACTGAAATATTACTAATACATTTTGCAATACATGTTTTGAATTGTGACAGTTATATTCATGAGTATATTTTGAGATTTTAAGTGTCCATGCACAAAAGTGAAAGCAGAGAACTGTACATTTATAATTTGTGACATGTTGTCCTCTGCTGAACTGTGTGTTCTTATAGTACATAGTGATTCAGTAGTGTCAGTTCTGTAAACAACTGTTCAATAGGATATGAAGCACATTTGAGTGTCCAGTTCAGTATCTATGCATAACTTTTCAACTGTACTTTGCAGAATGGCAAGTCACAGAATGTTCAGATAGTCTCTTGGACTGCGTTGGTCTAGTCCAAACACTAAACACCCTCATGACAAAGGAGTTGATAATTCAGCTGATCACCTTTTTGAGTCTTATGGCCACTTAGGGAGCAGCTATAAACGAACACCCCTGGACTGTACTGTCCACTGTGCAGTAAGCAAATAAAAGTACAGCCACATGCTCAAAGGTGACACTCTTGAAAAGTACTGGCCATGGTGTAAATGTGCAAGCTTTATTTCCTTGTTTATGGGAAAGTATCTGTGTGTTAGAGGGATTCAGAGGACAGCAGTGGAGAAACAAGGGAAGAGACAATGCCGTGTCTGTGCTGTTTAAGACAAGGAACATTGAATCCTATTCCCACAAAAACAATGCTACATGTCCATCTAACAATTTGTGCACACAAAAATTACATTAGCAGCAGATAGTACGTTCAACAGTGCTTGTATTGTGAGATCTAGACGTACACAAACACAAGAATTCTCTCCAGTCTAATCCCCTTCATTGCCTGGGCTTAATGGTGTTCCACTCTAGCTAATTTAATCAGAACTGGGTCTCTCTCTCTCTCTCTCTCTCTCTCTCTCTCTCTCTCTCTCTCTCTCTCTCTCTCTCTCTCTCTCTCTCTCTCTCTCTCTCTCTCTCTCTCTCTCTCTCTCTGCATCTGTGAGCAGACAGCAGGGGCCGCAGTGGCAGAAATGCTAACGGTTCGGCCGTCTCCGCTCTTCTACAGGCTGCCGTAATCTAATCATTGATGCAGAAGGTCATTATCTGTCACATGGCCCAGTCTGCCAAGGCCTGCAGAAAGGCAGATTTCATCTGTGACGTCAGGAGAGCAGAAAACGCAGCGGCCTGCACCGTTCCAGACACTTAAAATAGCGCTCCCCCTCCTTGGTAGCTACGTCATTCATTCCCGTCTCTCTCCAGCTTGTCCTCCCCCTCTTCCTCCTCCTCCTCCCTCCCTCCCCTTGACTTTCCTCTCCTGTGCTGCCAGCACCTCTCCCCACCCCTTGTTTCCTGATAACAGTCCACTGCATGCTGTAAATTCACTAGTGAGGGCTCAATGCAGCCAGTCCCCTTTAGTCTGCAAACCACCACCACCTCTCCTCTCCTGCTGGACTGAACAGTCACCACCCATGATCCCGCAGTCTGTAATTCTCAAAACAGAAGCCTCACAGCTTTAAGTAAATAACACAACCCCCACTTCCTCCCATTTGAGGTTCCTTCTGTCAAAATCAATACTCCCACAATCACATTATTGAAATGAACAAAATGTTCTTTGAAGCAATAAATCAGAAAATGTCAGACTGAGGAAGCTAATGAAATGGAGGGGACCTTTGTATTGCTATATTAGGATTAGTAACACAGCAACATCAGATATGAAATGTTGCTCTCAGGTTTGACCAGACAAAGGTGTTAGTGCAACTTGGACACCGTTTGAAGTAAACCATTTTTTGCCCTGTCCCAACTTCAGAAATTATTTGAATGCTCCCATGCAAATATTACAACCACTCTCCCCCAAACTAAAATGACTTATTCATTCACTTTTACATTATGATTTATGTTTGTGAATACAAGCACCTCCCACACATAAATGTGCTATACAAATACACATTATTACAAATTATATACATACTAAATTCTAACCAATTTCATTAAGAAAAGGTAAGGATAAAATAATGCTAGAAAACTAATTTCACATTACAGAATGCAAAACAAAAGTATTTTTATGTCCATATCTTAACTTTGGGCCTCTTCTACTACTGTCATATCCTCTGCCAATGTGAATGCAATACATCCAATTAAGATGTGCAAACCTGAAATGTAAAAACCCACATTAACCTTAGACATCAGTTATGCAACATAATTCTGAACTGTTATTGAGTATACAGTGAAGTTATGACCACAGACCTTTTCTTATAAAGGTCAAGAGGACTTGACACATTTTAAAAATGCCAAGAACTGTGACCTCCCTTAACCCTTTCCTTGCAAAGCCATAAATTCCCAGATCCTTTTTAAAACCATTAAGAGTAAAACATAGTGTAGATTTATATTCAGAGGAAACTCAAGAGTCAATACATTTGATCACACAACATAAATGGAATACCTGATATGTGACAAAGTTGTGGAGATGACTGGATCCAGTTTAAATTGTCTCATAACAAATGAAACAATCTGCAAACATCTCATGCACCACATACAGTAGCAGAGCTTAAAAGCAAAAAACTTAGCAAAACAAAACCGAAATTAGAAAAAGCAGGTCATTTGTAATGTCTGACCAGCTTCACCACATCAGCAGCCTTTTCAAGTGTGTTAATGTTGATCTCACATTTGCCAATGTCCCCCTTTCGCTAGGGTACAGAACATAGGTGGTGTTGTCAAACCACAACGGAAGGCCAAGAATATCACTCTCATTAGCTCTAACCTGAGGCACTGAAACAACCAAAAGTGAAAACACACTCTTTTATTTATGCTGTTTGCTGAACAAGCTCATACTAGGTGTGTGGAGTTCAGGGTCCTAAGTTCTATAGGTATGGAGTACAAGTGTGAAACCTTCAATACATGATATGATGAGACAAGGGACTGTGGGTGAGGTATGGAACTGAGAATTGAGTTTCAGTGACCAGGTGTCCACAATTTCAGCATGTAAGACTTTGTTGATTTAAAGTGGAAGTTGATCAATAAATCAATACAAATGTAACCTTTAAAATAAACCACTTATCATTGCACATTGCAGAAAATGAAAGCTTAGACATCTGAGAAGTAATCTGACTAATTAAACCAGAATATGTTGTGGCTAGCATAATGTGTCATTATAAGGGTAAGCAATTCCACAATGGACATTAAAAGCGTCTAATTAAAAGCGGTGAACCGTCTGCAATGCTTCCAAAATTTCAGCTACAGTTACAAGGGGGTGACCCAGGACAGACTTTGGGAACCATTCCCTCCTGACAGGGGACAGTCAAGGCTCACATTTTAAAGAAAAACCCCCTGGTGGCCAGAACGTAAATCAGGCCAAAACCAATTTTGTCTGAGGACCCCACGTGGGAGGGTTTTCAGAACAGCCAGGTTCTGCTACCAATGAACATGCAGAGTCTTGGTCTGGTGACCTGGTTTTACGATGGTGGCCTCCTCCAAAGAAACTTCCCACTGAGTGTGGCAGGCCAGCCACTGACAGGTCTAAGAGGGGACAACTGTAATAACTGCATTCCTGTGACGTGTCCCTTCAGGGTCCCTGCCAGCTGACAGAATTTGATCAATGGGACTGGCCTCTGATGGTGACACTTGGGCTGGCCCCAGCACGGGCAGGTGTCTGGCATTTGCGTGCAGGCGTAAAAGAGCTGCTCTGGAATCTGGCCCCTGCCAGATCTGGCGTGAACTTGTTAAAGCAGCTATGCCTGTGCTGTGCCTTGGTCATCCTCAATGGAAACAAGCTTGATGGCATATTTTCCAAGTGCTTCAGAGGAAAAACACATGATTAGCCAACTGTAGAAACACACAGTGTAAGTGGGGAGAGGTTGGGACACAGAGGCAAAAAACCTCAAGTCCCCAGCAAGTCTCCATTCGGAAAAAATAGTACTTGCCTGTCTTCTTTGCTAATAAGGTAACAAAATAATAAAAACAAGAAGCTACCAAAGTTTTCTGTACAGGTAAACAGGTAAAACATCTGTTCCAATGTGACAGGCCCAGAAAACTGTAAATAAATCAATAGCTTATAAGCATAGGTAGATGCCATTTTCTGCAAAAGCCTAAACCATTGTATGGTAATAAGGATTTCTGTTTAAGAGGATATCCTTGTACCTTGTCAAACATTCCCTTGTGCACAAAACCAGGTATATATGACACAACCAAATCAATCAACATCTACATGATGAATAGTATCAGCTAACTGGGACCTCCCCTTTGAGCATTCTTCATACACAGGTAGAATGACAGGTCATAATTCAAATGAGGTTTTATACCTTTGTTTCTGCGGCAGGCAAGAAAAACAGGAGGGGCATTCTAATCCACAGGGGGGTTTTAAGCACAAGTCCTTTGTCATTTTAATCTTGCGTATACAGCGGTGGGGGGATGGGGTTCATTTTCTGTGCAGTAGTTGTTTACCCATTTTTAAAATGATGGCAGACCAAGATTAAGCAGCATTTTTTGTGTGCCTGTGCACTTTTCCAGTTGGATCAAAGATGCATTTGCCAGGTGGAAGTAGCAGCTGCTTAATCATACATTAACATTCCTATTACTGTAAGTATTCTTTATTATGCAGAGCCAGCAGTCAATGGAAAAGTCTATGGGTCAATCACCAGTAAGTGAGTTATTTCAATACATCTGTGCTGTGGTATAGCTAATACAGGCATATCAGACTCCAGTCCTGGAGGGCAGCAGCGTCTGCTGATTTTTTCAAAAAGAAATCAGTATTTAGCACATTAATTTAATTCGCTGATTGCCAAAGGAGTGCACATAATTGGTACACAAAAAAACACAAAAACCTCCAGAAACTGCTGCCCTCCAGGACTGCAGTACAATACCACTGGTCTAGCGTGATAAGAGAGTGAGAGAATCATTTGTTTACTGTCTCCCTATGGTGATGGGAGTGGAAGTTGAAGGGATTGGAGCCACTTTAAATCACGTCTTGATGGAAACTCTCTGATCTGGGCGGAAAACTCGGCTCACAGTCATGGAGTTGAGCTCAGAAACAGCAGGCAATGGAGCATGGGGGACAGAGGGGCTGGCGAGGGGCTCTGTCGAATTTGGAAAGGTGAGCCAGGCCAAAAGACATGACTAACACAATGGCAACCACGGCCAGGCGCCATTGAGGGACTGAGGGGCCTTCTTGGTTCCACATGACCTGCGCACATGCTCCAGTGACAAATCAGGCCTCAGCCCAGGCTGGTCCACCACAGCTCCTTTGGAGGACATTTCTTTAATACTAATAATGGTGGTGGTGTGTCATGGGCCAAAGGACTCTCACTTGACACATATGCCAAACTGTAAGGCAGGGATCTCAAACTTCAGTCCTAGAGGGCTTCGGTGTCTGCATATTTTAGTGGTTTCCCCTTGCATCTGTTTCCAAGGTCAAACTTGTCTGCTAAGTATGTGATCTCTATAGTCAATGACCGAAATAAAGCACTTCACACATGGGCACACCAAAAAACCAGCAGACACCGTGTCCCTCCAGTGCTAGAGTTTAAGAGCCCTGCTGGAAGGCATGCATCAGCTTGTCTGTGACCAGGCACACCTACATCAAAGGATCATATGTCAGTGGAGAGCATGAGAATATTCACAAAAATATCTCAAAGGTATCCATAACAATAATTACCCTTCTCTGAAGAACATGAAGGTCTACATGGCTGCTGGAGGCTGTGGTGTGGGGAAAAATAACAACAAATGGAAAAAAGGACAGTAGAACAGACTTCTTCCATGATAGATTTCCCCAAAATAGGTACACTGTAAGCACAGAGCAGCAGGCTGATATGAGTTTTTAAATTAGAGAAAAGCATCTAAATATCTTCCTTTAATGGTTCTCTCCAGTTACACATGCTATTTCACAGTGAAGGAGAGAGTGCTGAAAATATCACTGACCTTTACAGGTACTCGATCAATCCACAAACAAGCACGTTAGTTCAGGTCAACAGGAGCCGCCTGTCCTGGTCTGGCCCTGAATGGTGAGATTTTAGTGGTACTGATCTTTCTGGTATGGCCTTTTAATTTGTTTTTTTTTTGTTCTTTGTGGCCATTTTGGGCACAAGCTTGTGTTCTCATTACAGCAAGTAAATGATGCTTATTTTGGTGATCCTGCCATGGAGATTAGAGCTAGTCATGTCAGTCTGCATGGAAAGCACTGGCCCACAGGATAATGGCACATTCAGAATATAAAGGGACTTTTGATATCGTAATGAACGGATGGACTCATGACATGAAGGAGTGGTCAGTCCACTCATTATTCTGTCTGCTGACTAACTGACCCACACACACACACACACACACACAGAAACACAGGGATATGCAGCACAATTTGGTCGGTGGGTCTGTTGGAGCCCCCGAGCCTGTGGTCCCGCCCAGGCATTCCTGCCCTTCCCTGGCCCTCTCCCACTGGTCCACTCCACACATCTCACCGTGCTGGAATGTGACACCTCTCTTGCATGTAGATGCCAGCACACCGCAAAACTCATTGTCAGCAGCCAAAGGAGAGGCCGGGGCTATTTTGCACACTGGTCCCAGCCAAACACAGCATGGTTGCACCAGGTTCCAACAACGGGAGCAAGTTGCGCCACCATATTGAATTGAGCAAGTGTAACAGGCGGTCTTTTATGCTCAGTCTTATATGCAGGTGGCAAATTCATAAAGTGGAGTGCTGCTGTAATCTGCAGGTTTTTGTGACTTCCTTTCTATCTGGAAACAAGGCATTGTTTAGCCAATGTACTGTAAGTGCTGAAACACACAAACAACCAGCAGATGCTGCAGCATGCTGTTGCTGGAGTCTGCCACCACTGCTCAGTAATAAAGAATGACACATATTTTTGGGGAAATAATCTACAAAAACCACTTTTAAGACAGATTTTTGTTCCAGTCATAGCCATATTGTTGAGTTGTTCATGTAATACTGTAAAGACCTGGACACAGGGTCTTATGGCCAAGACCCTGTTTCCACTGAACAAGGTGAGAAATATGACTGATAACAAAACTCATGTTAATTTTACTGCACACACGCAAAAAGGGGCTAATCTTCACTCTGCCAGACAGGGCATTAGCAGCACCAGATTGTTTGTCACTGTAAACATTGAAAAGACTGTGAAGCTGCAGGAGACTTCGCTTCTCGTTCAGCAACAGGAAACAAAACAGCAGAAGAGGCGCCTTGTGCACACGCCCCCTCACACACCTTCGAAACTAATCATTACCTGAAACGCTACTTGAGGCCACTTGCTCTGACACTAAAGCCGATTATCTCAGCCAGCCAGAAGGGTGTTGTGGCTTTGCAATTTTCTCCGAAATGCCCATGTACTTCTATTTGTAGAGATGTACTGTGTCTCTGCTGGCAGGGTAGGGATGACATAAATGGGGCTGGCGTTTGGGGAGGAGGGGCAGGGCCCCACTCCCACCCCACTCCCACTCCCAGCCTAGATGCGGTATCTGACAGCTGACTGAGAACCAGGCCTTCCTTCTTCACACAGGGGCTCCAGAGGTCAGCACTTCAATCAGCTCTCCCCTCAGCTGACTCTCCAACCACCGCCTCACCCCCTCCATGCACAATTGGCTGTGCTTGATCAGATTCAGCAGGTGAGAGGTTTTTTCTTTTCAGTGCCCCAATGGGCACACAAGCCCAATTTTTGCCTTTGTTTCAGGGTGAGTCACCTGAAGGAACCTCTACAAACCTGACCATTTCTCCATTTCCCCCTTGCTCCCATTGTCCCATTGCTAAAATGCAGGAGCATTCTCCCATGGAGCTTCTCACTAAATTATGAGCTACTACAGTGCTTTCTTTTATAGGTTTAAGGGAGAAGTCCCCAAGGCAAATGATGACTATAATCTATCAAAGCTCAACCATTTGTAAAGGTGAATTACTCACAGCACAGCTTTCTGATTCACTCTAAATTTATTGTCTTAGTTCACCATTACTGCTCCATGCTGCAGTCCCCATAATATAAGCTGGTGGTGGAAGACCATCCTGACAGAGTAATCCATTGCTCATTCACTGCTATCCCTGTACTAGTCTCTGGATGCTCACTCTTTCTAATGGTTTTAACTCATCTTGCTGCAAATTGATTGGTGGCAGCAGGCTTGTGATTATAAATTTGGATGAGTCTGCATGGTTTATCACACTGTACACTGGTTTTTGTTTTCACCTGAAATGCACAGCAAGTTCAGACCCAAGAAACCAGGTGAGGTAAGTGAACTATGTAATCAGCTGTTTTAATTAGTAATAAGTGTTGTGTAACAACATAACCAACATACAATGCAGGGTCATGAGTCTAAAGAGAGGTCAATCTCTGACAGAGCAGACTTGCATCACTTCTCCATGCCACACATTCAGCACAAGCTGGTTCTTGGCACCTGATCATTTGCTCTCCATTTTGCTTATTTGTGTGGATGAGTTAGTCTGGAAATGTTGCATGCATGCATGCATAAATAAACCAATCAATAAACAAATACATAAATAAAAAATAATCAATCAACGAATCAATAAAAAATGAATCAATAAATGTGTGGACAACTGAACTGAGACAACTGCAAAGGGTGTTGCCTCCACTGAGATGCACACAGGAAACAGTGCCTGAAACTGCATACATCAGGGGTGTCAAACTCAGGCCTTGTAGAGTCACAGCACCTTTGTTATTTTTCTTTCAGCTTTCTTTTGATCAGTAGCTGGTTTAGGCCTCAAAAAGGCTTGTGTATTTTTTAGCCAGTCAATGACTTATATTACTTTTGAGCTGAAACACACATTATTAAGCAGGCATTGTGGATCTTCAAGACTGCTATGTGACACCCCTGTCTCCATGTATAAAAAGAATGTACATTACCAATGGGTAAAATCTAAGTTTTTTTATGTCCTGTCACAGTGAAACATTCAAGGACTTGTTTAGAACAGAGAATGCTTGCAAAGGGTAGATAGTGGCTATATATGTATAGTTCAGCAAGTACATGAACATTTACAGTAGCTTACAGTTAAGACAACACTAAGGTCCTTCACATTTTGATACAAGCTGCCTAGTCAGGAGACATTTAAATACCACATGGTGCTGACGAGTCATTTAGCGACGCTATCAAACAGAGAGGCATTCTTTTCATTGGACTGGCTGGCATTAATTTCATTAATAGCTTCTTTTTTTTCCATCTGTAATCTGCTCTGTGTTCCTCACAAATGCTTTTTAAATGCCAAAGGCATAAAGATGTCTCTCCCACAAAATTCAAGCAAATTACTATAGCCAAATGATGGGTTATACAATTACAATTGCTCAAACCACAAAAAACCTCCCAATGGGAGTAGCATTAACTGGCATGCCTGCAGACATCCAAAAGCCAGTCAAGATAGAGAAAAAAAAAAAAAAAAAAAACTTGCTGTGAAAACATAGCCATTTACATCACCCCCACTTGGCATACCTCTGGCTGGCGAATCATAAGTGCACTCAATGACTTTCCAAGAGATAGGGAACTCCATACGACAGTTAGAACACACACCGCTAACTGGGTTTCAACCTCTCACAGGGAGTAGTTCTCCTCTCTGAGACTGCACTTTACTCATCCCCCCTTCCCCCCAACCCATAACAGGAGCTTGGGGAACACAGGCCAAAACCCTGGAGAGTGAAACAAACACATGGGGTGGCCAGAACTGCGCTCTCTCTCTCTCATGTCAGTGCATCTCCACTCCGCCGTGTTCTGAGGCGTTATGGTTTCATCTGCATGAGTAGTGCTTAGGAGAGCCAAAGACAGCCAGGCTGGAAGAGAACAGGGAGGATGTGGAAGATCTTTTAAAAATATCCCATGTTATTAATGGAAATAGAAACCTCAAGCAGAGTTTCCAAAATTGTGAATCAGAGGCATGCTTGCATTACAGAGTGCATTAGAACTCACTATCTACAATGTGTGTCTTTTTTCCTGCTTCATTCAGCAGAAACTAAAAGAGTTTTTCCATTCTGGTGAGCTGCCACTGGAAACAGTCACACTGCCCCTGGCAGAAGAGTGCTGACTCACAGAGCAGTGTGAGTCCACTCCTCTGCTACAGGGCTACAACGTCTGTTGGCTTTAATCTTTTAACAAGCAAAGGCCAGACAAAGCTTTACACAAGAAACAAATCAAACTTGCATTGAAGATGTTGCTTTCAACTCAATACAATTAATTGCAGAAATATGCTTTTTCCACATCAAAGTTACATTGGTAACTGATCAATTATAAATGAAGGGGGAGGTACCACTTTCAGGTAAATTCACGACATTTGCTAATATACATACAAGCCTTCAGAAAACTCTCAACAGTCAAGAGGTCTGTTCCCATGATGTGTTATGGAAACACTAGGCAATGCAATTTGGACAAACTGTTCAGTAGACTGGAAGTTTCCCAGTACACAGCTGAGTTGCTCGTGACACTCATAAACACAGCTGCGGGATTGGCCGTCCAAACTCCCATCAACCCATGATTATAGCTCTCAAAAAGTCAAGTAAGATATAGCCTATAGTTATGAAAACCCAAGGTTTTTCTCCCCCTCGCCTCCTTGTTTTAATGGCCACATATCAGGGCACAGTCATGAAAAGGGGGAACAAAACTGTGGCCACAAATGCGACTCTATAACACCCATGCCTCAGGGCACATAGACAGTGACTGTCACAGCCTCCACCATAAGTGTGTTACTGACATTATGCAACACCTTAACCAAAGCCAAATGACACAAAAACGGGTATTTTCGATTACACTTATAACTGCGACCCAATTTTGTCCTGTAATAATCCCCTCCTGGCATGAACAGTGAAATACTTCACTGACACTGGAGTGACAGGTGTATCGCATATTAATGAAAAAAAAATTCATATGATGTAAGGAAAATTGTGGTTTGTTTAAAAACACTTCACAGGCTTAGACAGGAATCATCAAATCGCAAGGTGCTCATGCAATACTTTTTTGTTGCTTCAGGGCTATTAAGAGCACCACACTGACATCTGCTGGTAATACAAGGTACTTCTAAATACAGAACACTTTTTGTTGACTTATCCAGACTGTTACAGGGAGAAAATGATGGAATACTTTATAAGTCTTGACATAATTTCTTTCCAACTCAGTCATCAATTTTCACCTGCCCTCACAATTTCCAACGACGTTTCAGCTGATGATTGCTAAACTACATGAATCTCACAAACACAAGCTAGACCATAATAGCCATCACACAAAGTGGCTCCTTCCACAGTACTCTTCCACAGGGATTTCAAACCTGGCCTTGCTGTAAAGCATGCTGGTTGTCATTCCATTACTTGACTGGTCAGCATTTTTGAAGATGTGCTCAAGTTTGCTTCATTTTTGTTGTCCTCAAATGTTTAGTAGCTTGTCATACTTCAAGAACGTAATTATGTAATCCACCTGTAATCTTACAGGCAGAATGAAGCATGGAGGAGGATTTCTAGTACCTCCAGTGGTCATGAACTATTTCAGTCCTCCTACATTCTCATCCTGAGCCAGCATTAGCAGACGAAAGGTCTGTGTATGTGCTTTGTACCGACCCGTGATGTTCTGTCAGGTAGAACCACAACGTCACAAGAGTCTAGGAAACGATATCATCAAGGTTGGCAGCCACATCCATTGGAAGCACTTGTAGTTGAAGAGGGGAAAATGGATGATAGAAGCCCACGGCACAGCAGCAGGTCAATGAACCAGGATCATTCTCAGAGGTGAGGAGGGCACAGCCACTGAGCACTGCAAACTGGTAGTGCAGAACTTTCAGATAGCAAAAACCAGGTAAATGCATGTTTGGACACCCAAGACACATATACCTGGTCTAGAGCACCTCAAGGAGAACCCAGGAGGTTTCAGTGACATAAAACCAGGATTCACAAATCTTAGGGTGACTGCAATCTACAAGCCAGCCTGTGACAGCCTATGCTTAAGTAGGTTTAGCAACCTCACACTCCTCCTGAAAAACTGCTGGTTGTCCTGCCACACTTCCAGTATCCTATTAAGACATATTCCTGCTGAGCTCTCATTAGGCACAAGGAGCAAAGCTCACTGATAACTGAGTAAGGAGGAAACACATTAAACCCAGTTAGAAAAATGTCTGGACCATCTTAACAACGTACATCAGATTACCTGACATTGAGGCACAAGCATTTGCTGGTGCAAACTGCATATAGGAAAAATGCCTTGCGAAGACTAATGTCCATAGACATAACTTGCTCAAACAAGGGAGCATATGGCACATCCAGTACCACTACCAGGTCCCAAGCAGGGACGGAGAAGACCCTGCATACATGTAACCTAGGCAAGTGGGGCATGAGGCGGTGAGCATCCAGCATCATGTTTTCTTACCCTAAGCAACAAAAAACTTAAGGGTGAAAGGAGAACAGCTTCAGTCAAACATCTCCTACAAATGGGTAAAGGCCCTGAGGTCATGGCCTGCTCCTTCTCAGTCCTAAATGGTGGCAGATGGCTAGATTCAAGTGCCAAATCGACCCAAATGCCTGTGACGGTATGTCCTGTGGGAGCTCCTTGGGCTCTTCATTCAGGACAGTGATCAGATCTGCAAATATTGGCTTGGAGGGTCCTTTGGGCACTACCAGGAGAATTGACACTCAGATTGTATACAACAGTTTGTGTCCCAGGATCAGCAGCAGGAAGGTGTAAAGCATTTGTGAGTGAGAGCATCTATGCTCAGGGTAGAGACCCTGTCTCCAACTGATAAACAGAGACCTCTAGTGGGCTCATGAAGTGAAGATACCTGTTCAGGTGCAGCTCTGAGTCTTATGGGTGGGTGTTCAAGTCCCATCCATACCTTTACCAGGTATGGCTGGAAGTCTGCCCTAGCAGGGCAACAATTGTCTTGGTCTAATCCGGGTAAAATATAGAGTAAGCTGGTTCAGGGTTGTAAGCCTCTCTGCCCCCTTGCAGCTGCTTGTTGCAGGCCAGTTACCTGCAGCCACATGACGTGTGGCAAACTTGCTGATGCAACAATTGGAGGATGTTGTGGTGTAGTGTTCCTTCTTGAGTATGTGGGAGAGGGTCGCTGTGGTGGGCCGAGAAGTTCATTTCAGGTTGGAAAATGAGGGGAGAACAGTAAAACAAAAACAGGGGAAACCATTGAAGTCTGTCACCCTCTGTCTCCCCTCAGTAAAAGAAAATTCAAAATTCAAACTGCATCAAATGAAAAGCTCAGACAGCCAGAAAATTCTACAGAGAAAGGCAAATATTACTGTTTTCACCAAAATAATGCAATTTAATGAGGAGAATCCACCTACCTGTGCACTCCTGCAAATAAAGAAGAATACAGATGACTAACGGCGCACAGACAGAACAGCAAGTATGGGAAAGAGGCCTTTCTTCCCTCCTCATGGTACATTCTGCCAGTAAGACTACACCCAGAATGTCATTATAAGCATTCAGCCAGTCACAATCATGTTACATTCAGCCTTCTATTATGTTAAGGTTGTGACTGAAAGAAAACCAGTACTCACAGGGGTACTCTTACATTGAGTTTGGGAACCCTTCCTCTACAGTAATAACAGTAAGTATACACACACTTAACACTTGTAGGTTGCAGGGAGACAAATATGAAAAAAATGTGTCCAACAAAAATTAAACACACCGGTTGATTATTCCAAATAAATTTATTGGTAATTTCATACACTGTACAAAGTACAAATTTGTCTTTCAGTTTCAGATTTGGAAGGGCAGGGAAAGTGAAATTGTTTAGTCCAGTTTACACTAACATGACATTCTGCCTAGAACAAAACAAAATGAAAAACCACAGATGAGTATATTGAGCTTCTTTGCCAACACATTTGTCAATACAAATGATAACTGAAAGTGTAGCAAAGTATTTGACAGTCCAAGCACACTGCAGGCTGAACAGTTGAGATATTTTTGGAAGATGGCCATGACTACTGAACTGAGGTCAGATTTGAATTTTTCTTCCTGAAGGTTAAGGTTGGGGTTAGAGTAGGACTAGCTGGTTCTGACTAGTTCTTAACTTTTTTCTCAAAGCCTTAATATCTTGTCACTTTCCCTGGAATTTCCAGGAGGTGAGGACACAAAGAAACACAGGGTATTTGAATGAGTGGATAGCATAGTTTGAGTTTGTACTCTCCATCTCTGTGAAAAATGCATTTCTCAGGCTTTAAAACGCTGGAGTACGTACCACTACTGGAGTACGTGCAACACTATTCCAAGGCCTTCACAATAGCCTCATTAGCCTCTATGCTGATCAGGACTTCTGCTCTGGCCGCCTCATCTGTAGTGCTGAGCAGGTCAGACTGGGCCTTCTCCAGGTTGGCTTTAGCGGCCTGCAAGAGAGAGCAAGACGGTCATCACAAACCTGCTCTGAATCACCTCCCTCTAGCATCCTATGCCAAGCTTACATTGCCAGGTATAGCCCTAGCAAAACCTGTGTGGTTCAGAATGATAAACTGCCACATTTTTATAACTATTGTCATCACCTCTATGTGTGTTCCCTGATAGCATTTCTGTGAGAAAATACATGAGAAGTTTGAAGTAGCTTAAGATGTCTTTAATTGGGTCGGGAGGCCTCTCTCAGACAAAATGGCAAATATAACAGTGCCCCCTTTCTGAGGCAAGGACATTTGTTACAGCAGTGATAACGGGTGGGTCTGAAAGGTCTCTCGGTAGGGAACCCACACATTTGCTATAATTCACCACTCAGTGACCTTTACCTCTTTATTAACCAAGCTGGCTCCTGAGCATTTCTACCTGCAGCAGCAAGTTATCCCTTCCATACATAAATCCAATGTGACAGGGCATGATAAATGATAAAAGAAGGGCTCTAGTTGTGAATGAGGTTACTGGGGCTAGGTAGCCCTGGAAACATCCAAGAAGAGCCTTTCTTGTGATCCTGTGAGTTTTTCACACATTCGAATGATTGTGCTGCTCAGGCAGAGACAGGGGCCAGTTCCAGTTAGCAGTTCCAGTGGGTTCTCAACATACTTCAAAATAATTCTCCACAGGGAAGCTATAGTACAAAGATTTTGGGGTTTTCACCTCCTGTTCCTGTACCACAAAGCACATCAGTTTAGTTACAACTGACACTGTTTTTCAGTTTTAAAGCCAGAACATAAGGTGAAACAGAGCATTCTCCTTTCTGAGTGTATACCATATGGCTGTCTGTGATGGGAGTAGTACTTACAGCAAGGTCCAGGCTGTCCAGAGTTACAGCTTCTTCAGCCAGCAGCTGCACTGAGGAGTCAGCATTCACAGTGACAGAACCACTGCTAACTGCAAACACACACAGATACCACTTCACTATACAGCATGTTCAGCAACACTGCAAACACGGAGTGATACTGGCCCCCTCAAAGTCAGTGAGACAGTGAATACTGCAAACACAGAGACACAAAGCACATCACAGTCAGTATTTGGAGTGACAGAAACAAAGCAAGCAGCACTGTTTATTAAGCATTGTGCTAACAGACAGCACTCATTAACAAGAATTCAAAGACAGAACCTCTACTAACTACACAGCAGCACAAATTCTACCAACATTATGCACACCTTTTAATCTAGATTCAACAATGTCAATGGCCAGCATATGTAAAATTTCATCAACATTCATGATATGCTTTATTTGGAAATGGTCGAGTATTCACCATCACGACTTGAAATGGCTGGATCCTTCATTAGTATATAAATGAGGTCTCTGCCTCTCAGGTATGACAAGGTTTCTTTCTACATGCCATGATGGCAGATACATCAACCGAAAAAAATGTCTTAATTCCACTCATGGTCACATGTAACAAATAAAAACACGGCATAAACACACTGATTGTACAGCATAAGAACAGTGACTGGTAAGTAATTGGATGGGAGTTTCTCATTTTGGACTTACAAAAATCAACACACAAGTGCAGATACTTTGCTGTTGAAGATGCTTTCTTTAGGATGAGGCATTAAAATAGAGGTCCAGGATCACTGTGGTCATTACAGATCCAATGGCACTTACTGGAGAGAAGACTGTTCCCTTGAGTCCTGGCCAAATTCCCAGTCTGGTCACCTAATGATCCCCAGTTTAATTGCCAAATAAATCCCTGCCTGTCAGCCTGTGCTTATTCACAGTGAGTATTCTGGAGCAAAATGGCTGCCATGTTTCATCAAGGTGGGCAGTACACATTGCTGATGCTTAAGTGAGTAAAAAAAAGTTCAGATCATGAAACAGAATACTACAATGAAATGACAAAAAATGACCTCATTATTTGCTAGACATACATTTAACATATTCAGACATGTTATGCACTTTTATTCACTCCACACACCTCTTCAGCCTGAATGAAACAGCAGAAATTTATAACAATACGACTGCATGTTTGGTAAAATGGGCCGTTTCTATTATGATTCTTTTCTTTTGAGTGCCAAACCAACAATACAAATGTAACCAATTTCTAAGCAATGGGAATTACATTTCAGTACTGCACTGCTTTCCAATAACATTTTATCTGATCTGAAAACAGAGAAGAACCAAGCAGAATGATATGAAAGGGACAATAACATGTACACTCCACTTGTCCATAGCAGTACTCAGTGTGAGTTATCAATCATAAAAATATCATTCTGGATATATTCAGACTCATCGAAAGGTAATTAAGTATCTGCTTGTGGACAGATTTGGGGATTCATGTCCATACAGTGTTGATGGCAGACTTCAATCTGATAATTCTGAAAGATTCACTCTAAACTCATTTTGACTTTGATGTCTGTGGCGACTAGATGCCCAAGGTTCAGGAAGAGGCTACGATAGCATTAAATTGCCAACCCCCTCAAAGGTAGAGTCAAATTCAGTGGCATGGGGTGTGAGAATCCTGGTTTTCATCCAGTTACCGGTGCCTTAACCAGTCAAATTACGCATTCATCCTAATGCATGCAACCATTTTTATAGCACAGAATATAAGCAGGGTTGCTATTTAGACAACAAAAATAGCTAATTTCACTTTGTATACATAATGACTAAAACAAATTGCTAAAGAAATAACAGAACTAAGTTTTTAGCCAGGAGCTGGAGTACAAACCAGAATACACGCAGCCCTCCAAGCCTACTGTGCTGTCTGAATTATATTTATGAATGATACCCCTGGACTGAGAGTTCTGTAAAGATTCTCACCAAAGAATTTTGCAGCTGAACCATCTTCAGCAAACACGGTAACAATGCCGGGCCTGAGGACCTGCAGGGTGGGTACATGGGCAGGCAGGATGCCGAAAGCACCAGTCAGCGTAGGCACGTCCACCTGTTTCACACTGGCTGCATTGAAGAATACCTACAGTTCACATACAGACAAGCACACATTCCAAATTCGTATGAAAGGATTTCACAGCAGGATGGAAAACATTTGCAGATAGTACAATGATTATATTGTAGAATGTATTCATGGACACACGCTCTCTCACCTGCTCACACCCAAACTTTAAATTGTGTATAATTTCAATAATATGCGAACTACAACATCATTTCTTTGATAAGCAAGCAGATTTTATCCTTTTTGTGTTCTTTACTAGTTTAAATCAGAGTAATTCTCAACCTGCTCCTGGTTTTTCCAATCCGAAAATCAAAGTACATAGTTAAATGTGTTCTCACTTGACGAAGGAAAGTCAATAAAGAACAAGCATAGTTTATTTATATTAAAATGAAGAAAAATATAATTTACATGTACAAGAGCAGCTTCACCATTTTCATACATATTAATAGAAATGCAATACAACGGATGCAGGTTTCCCCTTATACAGTTATTTCCGATGTGAGATGTTGAGCCTGTAACTACATTTGTATACATCGCATATATTATATTCACGTAAAAAATAATAATAATAAAAAAAACGTCAAATACGTATGCAAAACTCTAATGTCCAATTCATGGTAGCCATTTCTGTTACAGCTAAGCGCAACTTGAAGTGCATGTACAGAAACAGCTAGATATAAAGGAAGTCTGTTTAAGCTAAACTGTCCAGTTGTGACTTTCTATATTCAGACGACGATGACTGCCTATGGAAACCCTGGTGTCTAAATAATTAAGATTCAAAACCTATGCATCCTCAAAAGTGAATTGTGTTTCCAAGGTGACCACCATATTTCATGAAGCTATCGTTAGCTAGTCCAACCAAGAAAAGAAAGGTCAGCCTATCGGCTAACTGTTTCTGTTGTTATTTTTTTAAATGATCATGCATTGTGCAACTGCCTAACCAAGTAAGGTACATTTTGCTTTCCAAGTACTGAGCATGTCCAAAAATGAGAGACACCACGATAGCTTCTTGTCAGTATCATTGCTCAATTTGAAGGCTGAGATCGCTAACGTTAGCTGGCTAACTAAATAGTAAATGTTAGCCTATCTAGCATGCTAACAAGTTAAAGCGAGCTCGCTTATGTCTTTGTCATATCCTGTAATCCATGTAATGAGAAGCTGCATCTTCACCTTACGTTCTGAAGTGTATAGATTCATTGTATAGTTACACCTCGACGGCACTATTTACGTGTAACTTAAAACATTTGCCCAAGAGTGAGGCCTACTAATGTGCCACGGATTTTCCTTACCTGAGTAGGGGAGGCAAACGTGAAGGACATCTGGGGAGTTGCCGAGGGAGCGTCGGCATAGTACCGAGCCTGGCGCAAAGCAGGGAGGGAACGACGAAGAAACCGTGCTGCAAACATCTTGGTAATCAAGTGAATTTTAGGCGGTGAAGAGGGGAACAAGACGTGAACCCCGAAAGCCTTCTGTCAAGTCTATTCGCCAGTAAGCGCCCGCTCGGCCAAGGACACACTCAACCTTCAGAGAATGTCAAGTCAGAGTTCACAATTCCAGTGCATTATGGGGCCTGTAGGATTTTTCCAAAACGAAACAGCTAGTCGAGGAAATGACTGGTCTCAAAATGAAAAAGAAATACCAACTTTAGCCTTATAACAAATTAACTGGGTCTAAATTTGATGCAGAAATGTTAGGTTATGATTTTATAACGTAAATAAAAGAGATTTCAGGGTTGTTGATTTCTGAAAATGTAAGCAGTCATTTTCTGAATCTCTCTCTCTCCAAAATTCAAATACAAATGAGCTTTATTTATTTTTAGAATGTTTAAATGACATGCACACACGCACGTATACAAATACACTTACATACATACACACAAGAATGCACATGCATGCGCACGCAATACACTTTTCCATTATACCTATCATTATGTCCAACCTGTTCTCATTTGTCCTCTTTGATGAACAATAAAATAAGTAATTCACGGAGTAATCAACACCAATTGACGTAATTAAATAAAAAAGTCCATGGAAAAAACTAACGGAACACTAGTATGCAAAGAACAGTAATTCTATTACAAAATGAAATTGGTAACCATTTACTCTATTTACATCTGCTGATTACTCTGTGAATAAATTGACTTATTTTTTATCAAGGGGGATAAATGGGAACAGGTTGAAAGAAATGAAAGGTTTAATGGAAAAATTTGTTCCCCCTGTTTTGAGCTCACCAGCTGCCATTGACATATACATACATACATGCATAAACACATAAATTAAAAAGAGAGAATATGACAATAATTCCATTGAATAATAGTAGTAACAACTACTACAGAGCCACTCCCTGTCCCTAAGGCTAGCATGCCATTACACACTGGGCAGAGCTGCTTTGTGTAGCTCTCCAAAATGATTGGCATTTTCTCCATTTCATGCAAATGTATAAAGCCAGAAATAAAATTATCTATTTTTACCAAGAATATTTTTCACACTCTAAGAGGAGGTGCACGTCTGTCTCTACCTCATTTGTTGTACAGTGACCACATGTTTAATGTTCTTTTGGCAACCATGTTTGCCTTTTTCAATGGCTAGACTGTGGTCACTGAGTCTGTACTTGGTAAGGATCTGTCACTACTTTATGTATTGTCATTTTAGAGCCTGGTAGCATTCAAATTTGTGTTGTGTTTTGGTTTCTATGTCCCAATGCTCCAGACTAGATGATTGGGACTTCAGTTAAGGTGCATCTCTCTCTCTCTCTCTCTCTCTCTCTCTCTCTCTCTCTCTCTCTCTCTCTCTCTCTTTCTCTCTCCTCCTCCTCCTCTCTCTCACAACTAAATCCAGAAGTGGATTTTCTGTGATATGTGAGGATAAGTGTAGGTCCTCTGTGGTGGTTAGGTTCTTTCAATTTGCGTTTCCTTTACAGCAGGGTGTACAATAAAGGGATTTTAAAAATCAAACTCTCTCTCGTATACTGTAGGCTATATTGTGTATATATGAATATACTGTGTGTAATATAATATATAGCCTACATATTATTCAAGTTAGGGTAGTCTACCAATTAATATTTAATGACTGACCATTTTACCGCCGGTGGATGGCGCAGTGAGAATGTCAAATAATTCTTAATTGATAAGCTTCTGTAGATTACAGCCTTGAAAGACAAGCTAATACGAGCTCATCTCTCGCTCTTTCCCTCTCTACACACACGCGCGCGCACGCACACACACACATTTTGCCTATATTTATGCACGTATGTGTAGGCTATATGTAGCAGTTTCTCGCAGCTGTCAGTGTCATTTGAATTATGCCAGTGAGGCTGCTGCTACAAGTTTTACTGTCGCTTTGTAACATATTTTGCATCAAAATGTAACAAGAACAGAAAACAAAAAATAGATTTATTTCTGTCTTTTTGATCTTGGAACAAGACAATAAAATCAATGTTGAAAGGACTGTGTTTATGTTCAAGCAATAAAGAATCTATCGTCATTTTGAGTTATTATTCAACAATTACCGCAGCTGCGCATTTGCCACTGTTTAACCAATGTTTCAGTATACCTCAAAATGCAAACAGTTTGACAGTTTTATACAGATGTGTGAGAAGCAGAACAATACTAAACCCATCTCCCTAACTCAACTTTAAGAGCGAGAAATTGAACATATTGCTGGTATGTTTCTTATCTGGTATAGCGTCATTCACATTGATACCCTCTACTTGCTAGAGGGGGAAAACTCTTGAAAGTCTTTTGTGTAAGTCATAACATCTATCTGCGCATCCCTAGTTCTTGTCTCAACGCTTTACCTCACCTACCACGTCACATGGTGCTTTCCCGACTGGTCTGTGGGTGTGTCTTAAACTATAGGGTTTCATTCATAAATACGTTTAGCTTTTAAATCAAAATTAAGGTGTTCGGAGAAGGTTGGGTGCCATTGGTTTCAGACTAAATATCCCTGCATGGACCACATGAATTACAATTAGGTGAGTCTTCCTCCAGTCAAGTTATTTTCCAGGGTTTTATATCAATTGGTGATTTAAGAATGCATTGTATTGTCTTTTGGTATCGTTCAAAGTTACCAATGAAACCTGCTTGTCGGAAAAAATAGCATTGCGTAATTGGTATTTACCTCCTTTCTTTCTGCATGTATTCTTACCGATGAAAGCGCGATAAATTGATGCTCTGCAGTCCGCTAAAAAGGATGTCGTTAGCAGCTAGTGTTGAAAAGCTAGCTGTTGGAATTAAGTGGTGAAGATGGTGGTTTAACCACAAGATTAAAAAAATAAATCTGATAAAGAGAGTGAGACATGTTTCGGCAAGTTTGGAGGAGTACAATCTCTTTGGCTATTCGTTTTTTTAATATCTCACAGACCTGGTATAATCTCTTCAACTGTAACTTGGACGTTGATTGGAGTAGCTTAGGCTATGATTGTGTTCATTCTAATTGTATGCACTGGGACGGGGACCGCATTGAATTAGCCTATGTGAAATAGCGTACCTACATGGATGTGATATTGGAACGAATTGTCTTCCGGCAGTATGTTAAGGCTATGTTTTTGTTTTCCTCACACACGCTAAGAAAATGCATCGCTTTTTAAAAATGTAACGCTTTATAGAAATGGGCGCTGACACTTGTTTCATTCGATAGGTTGCATGGTGGCTGTTTGATAGCAAAACGCTTCCTGACATAATGTAATCATGTTGAAACATTTTTACAGCTTTTCCTCTTTAATATGTCCTATGTGCTCCTGTAGCGAAGATTGATATGGCCTCGGTTCGACTGATTGTTGTTAGAAATAGCAGATCATGAAGATATTAGGAAAATTGTACAATTTTATTCATAAATGAATAAGATGAGAAGTATTGCCTGGTTATTTAAAGCAATATAGGATTTATTGTGGTGTAATCAGGAGGCAAATCGATATTGACATGGCTATCTAACACATACACTGCATATACACACGCGCACACATGGTGATATGGGCTATTTATTACACAAGGGCGGCTTAAGTCTCACATCATTGCCTGTGTGCCTTAAAGGATAAAACGGACTCAGGAATGTGGCTGATCTGGGGCACGAGTGAAAAAGGCAGATGTGAGATTGAGGAGGATCAGGGAGAATTACTGAGAAGTCATTCCTTAATTTTACCGCCATCACCCTGATTTATAAAATAGACTAGGTTTTCTTTTAGAGTTATTGGGGAACTTGGGCAAAGCGATCATGACCAGTCACATACGAAGTGCCTTATTATTGAACGTCAGAGTTTTAGGGTTTGTTTTAAATCCATTTTCAGCATTAGTAAGACCCCAAAAATTTCTAATTTGGAGCAAAGGCACTGCTTAAACCATGACACGCTCATGTAGGGAATGACCCATTATGGATTTTCTGAGGGTTTTAATTGCGCAAGATGTATCAGCTGTGCTACGTGGTGAATTTACACCATACAATTGTGCTGAAAAAGATGTAACCGGAGATAATCAGGGTAGTATTTTCATCATGCTGGCTAGCCTAAATTCCTCTCCTTGATTCATTAAGTGACATTTGATGAGAAATAACAGTCATCTGTACCATATTACAAGTGTATTTCATTGATCCAGTAGGTTAACACGTTTGAGCTTCAGATAATAGTACTATACCGATGTCAATATCTAAAACATACAAAGCCCCTTTTATTGGAGAGCACCTACCTTCTCTTTTTATGAAACAGTTACGTAATCTGCTGGTTTGTAACATTCAGAAACACGATTATTTGCTTCCACATTTATGGAACGTCTGTATTTAAGACTACGTTTATAATGAATCACAATCCAGATAACTAAAAAATGACTACCTTTTCTAGTGTCAGAAGGTGTTCATAGACGGGTGACTATATCCTGTTGGGTTCATTTACGTATATTTAGCTTTAATTATTGATTGTCTGTAAGGATTGACACAGTAGCAACAATAAATTAATTCAGAAGGGAAAATGTGGCAAAAGGCTGTGCTGTTGGATCCCTGGAACTTGATAGAAATCAAACAAAGATGTCTGCACAGTTTAACTCTGTCAAATACAAATATCTTAGAATTATCTGTCACATAAGAACAAAACACTGGAAGGTGAGTGCCAATATGCATGTGATTTAGGTACTTTCTCATTTTTGCCATTCAGAGATCATAAAACTGATACACAATCAAAGGAAAAAATGAAACAGGGAGGAGCCATCAAAAATCAAATTCTGGAGTTGTAGCACAATTCTATGCACTGGTCTCTTGAAGTTGATATTGATTTGAGCTTTAATCAATCAGCTGTGTGAGAAATTGCATAATGTGTTCTGGTCCACAGTGATTCAGTGTACAGGGATTCCCTCTCAGAGTTGTAGTGTAGGGGATGTGGCAGGTAGAGATTTTTGAGAAAGTAGAATGCGATGGAACTTTCAGAGTTTCAGACAGCCTGAAAGACAGTTAATATGTGTCAGGGATTTCACTTATGCTGAGACAGCATTATCAAGGTGCATTTATATTCAGGTGTCTCAGACAGTCATCAGCCATAGATATATATGAGTTATGTTTTGTCCAATGATTTTATTAAGCATTTTGTAATAGCATGAGGTATTATTACATGCTACCTTGCAAAGAGAGGTCAATGTACTGCAGATTCATGAAGTCTTCTCCTACATAACTGGCTACCAATACAATCAGTGGCCCCCATGATTTAAGCATGTCGTTCTCATCAGCAGAAGGAACATATATGCTCTTTTTTATGTGTCTTTTTTCCAAGCACTCATGCAAAAAGAGCAATACCATGCTGCAGGTGCCTTGATAATTATTTTTTTGGATTCAGACTTCTAACAGGGAATGTTTGGATTTGCAAGGACAGAGTTAAATAAAAACTCACTCGGAAAAATATGAATTTGAGGTTTGTTAGTGAAATGGCACTGCAGAGGGTAATGGGCTCCTGCCGTCTGCAGTCAGTGAAGTTTCTCTGCAGAGCTGAGGCAAAGCCTGCTTGTGGACGACATCACAGGCGTCAGGAGCCGAGGAGAGGAGAGGAGAGGCGAGGCAGCTACAGATGCAGGGCTGTGAGCGTGGGGAGAGAGAGCCAGGGGCTTTGCAGGGCAGATCACGATCTCATCACGCATGGCGCACAGCCCCCCATCAGGGTAAGAGCTGGCACCGCCAGCGTGGTCGGGGGGTGGGATGGTTTTGGCGGAAGGAGAAGGAAAGCCTACCCTGTGTGCACATTTCTGCATAGTGCAGGCATGCTGATGCCTGCTGTTTGAACGCAGCAAGCTGGGGGAGGAGAGAGTGAGCTGTGTGAGGCTCTGGGAGAGGATACTGCTCAGGATACGTGGGACTGCTCACGGCAGACTGGCATAGTGGCTCCTCAGAGACCAGAGCTCCTCAGGAGGCTGTGTGGGACAGAGGCATGGGTCGTAGGGAGGAGGTGGGGACAGAAGCTGTGGTAAGCAGCAGTCGGAAGCTAAGAGGGCCTAGCGCTGTTGCTACAGCTGTTGCTGGATACTGCTAATGCACCGCTGTTGGATCTGGAGCACTTCTGTAACGTGCTGTATTCGCTAAGATTGGTGAGCTCTTCTCATTCCTCTGTCTGTGAGCCATTTGCTAAAAGCAACACAGTGATACAGACATAGCGCTAGCTTACACAGTACATCCAGGTTTGGCTCTGTGCTGTGTAAAGCATTGGTGAAATTATACATAATAGTGAGGTACATGTTGTTCACCTGGCTGGAAACCTGTGGAAGAAAGGAAGGGAGTATCGAATAGAAAACTCCAATGTGGACTTATGTCTGTCCAGACATTGGGAGATGTCAAAAGCCAATTTAAAACATGCCACGAGAACATTCCAATGGATATTGATATAGTTTCAGGCAGGGAGAGTTCTGTTCATTCTGGCTGTGGGCTGCAGGTTTCATGGCATGGATGAAGAGGGTCAGCATTGCTGTGAGGACTCTAACATCTTGTACTCTTTTTCTCAGGGGGACGGTCACGCTCGCCTGGACCATGAGAAATGAGTCTACCGTATGGAAAAACCTAACTGAAAACACCACTGTAAGTAAACCTGCTTGACTTCCCTTCTTCCTGTGCATTGAGACGATACGGTTCTGTCTCCAAACAACACTGCTAAACTTTGCTCGTACATAACAGCCTGATCTGCTCTTCATCTGCTGAAATCAACTTTATGAATAAGCTAAACGAACCTTTGTTGCAAATTAAACATTGAAATTATTGCTGTAGATTTCTTAGGTATACTGTACATGTGGAAGGATGGATTGTATCTGAGCACTGCACGGTATAACAGCATAAAATCATTGAGATGTCATTGTCTTTTATATGATGGGGATGTCCAGTGGTGAAGCTTTACAGTGGACCATATCGCTTCAGTAATTCAGGTGACCTGGGCCTGTACTCACAAAGCATCACAAGAATCAGAGTGCAGATCTAGGTTCAGTTTTGTTTTTGAGCTCATAGTGGATAAAGTTACGGTATGGAGGGGAAAACCCTGAATCTAGATCAGCTCTCTGATGAATATGGGAACAGAATGAAAAAAGGTGAATGTTTTACACTGAGCAACAGTTGTGTTTTGAACATTTTTAAATTTTATTTATATTTTTAATTTTTAAAGCATAAGCTGAGTGCATCATGTAGCATCCTTTCCATTAGTTTTAGAGAGCGCAGATTAGTAAAAATGTCTTCTGAAGTGGGCACTGCTAGCCACAACCACTTTCACTGTACAGCCCACTAGCTGGGCAGCACAACCATTGCAGTGTTGCACCGTATTTCCTATGCACCTGCAAGAGTCACCCATACCGAATGAGGCAGTAGAAACCTTGCTTAATGACATAATGACATCCTCCTTCCCTAGTCAATGCTGTAACCAATTATACTTCACCACCACAGGGCTGCCAATCAGCACTGACACAATATCTATTCAATTCTGAATTATGAGAAGGATTCAATTCAGGGCTGAAGGCCTCATTGCTGAATCACAGTCAGGATTCAATTCTAGGCTGTGGGGTGCATCACTGAATCAAGGGCCAGTGCCTCAGCTCCGCATGCCATCTGAAAGCTTCAAAGCAGCAGTTGTATGTGTTGGTGTGGTTCTTGTGAAGAAAGCAAGGAGCTTTAGCCACACAGGTGTCCTCTGTTCAGAGACCCTCCAAGGGTGTCTCACTGAGAGCTCCAGCTGAAGCACTTTCCATTCCCCTTCCCGTTCCGCTGAGAGGGCATCTAGCCACATTCCGCTCATTTAAGCTACGTGGACTTTTTTAAGTATGTGGTTTTATGTACAGCTACAGCTACATGTGGCTGGATTAGTAACTGTTGAAACTGAGGTTATTGCTTTCTGTCATAGCTTACATATCTACCTTTAGAAATACATGCACAGGATTTGACAAAATAATACAGCTGAAGTGTTGTGTATCAAAATGAAACTGAGTTATTTTAAATAAACTGAAGAATGTGTGCAGAAGGGACAAAAAACTCATTACCTTGGTTTTGAAACAGCTTCTGTTGTTTTGCTTTAGATGTGGATCAGGTCACCCAGTGTGCTCCTGCTGATAAGCATGATCTCTGTTTTTAAAGCACCCACATATGAAGCTGACTGTTTCTCATTATACAAATACAGGACTTTAGTTTGATGTCTTTGTAACTCTGAAAGGCATATATTATTTGGTGCAAGCAAGAGCTTATTTAGTATGTATAATGAAAAATGAAGCCCAAGGCTAATTTCCACCTCCCAGTAGACCATTATCTTAAGCCATAGTCCCATTCTATTCTGTTGCAATTTGTTCTGTTCTTATTTTGTCTCCTGGGTCAAATGCAAACATGGTGAGTCAACATATGGTGATAATGCTCCATATATATATATTACAGCCATCCATTCTCTTCCAGGGATCCTGAGTATGCTGTTTCTATGTCTCAGGTGCAAACAGGTTAATGGATGGAGCCCAGTTGATGAATTGCTGTGTGGTGTTTATAGATTGCTGACGTGCAGGCCAGTATGAGTAAATCAATGATTTTCAGCCATGTGCTCTAACTGATGAGATGATGCATCTGCATCTGTAATGAAACAGGAGCACTTCTCATGATGCTTGCAGGTTTGTGTCCTGTCTGGATCAGATGTATGATGTATTGAGTTTAAACAGGCAAAGGGATTAAAAGTAGGAAGTTTTTGGAGGTACAGGATTACGTGTGATGAGCTGTGGGTGGGAGAAAGAGGGGCCTTACAAAAGAAAAAAATCCATGCAATTTAGATAATACAAGATCTTGTGATTCACAGGCAATTATAAGGAACTAAAGGCCTAAAGCCTTGTAAGTAACACAGTAACACCTACTCATGACAAGTAAAATATCATGAATTGTAACATTAATGCTCAGAATATAATTAAAATCACACAATGAAAGGTATTGCAAAAAATGACATTGCATAAAAGACAAATGATAGCTTTTAAGGTTCCAAAGTATAAAAATGAGGTTTTGAAAGATGATTTAAAAGCGGCAAGGTGAAGTCTCAGATGGTGAGAGGTGTTTTTGGAGATGAAGAGCGGGGGAACAAAAATTGCTATGTGCTAACACCCATTGTGAGGAGCTGGATTCCCAAGACAAGGATTTCAGGACGTGTGAGCGTGTGGAGATCCCACAGTTGTCATCCTGCCCTCCCTCAGTAGTACCCCCCTGGTGATTAGCAAAAAAGATTCATGAGAGCCCCGTAACAAGTGGGCTCACCCCTTTGAAGTCCATGGAAGGCATCCATTCTTCCCTCTACCCCACTGTCTCCTTGAGCCCTCTCCCCTGTTTCTCTCTGTAACTCCCACGCCTCTGGGGCCCTTGGAGCAGCACCACTTAATGTCTGAACCCAAGAACAATGAGCACACCTGTGTCCCTCTGTCCTCAGCCCCAGCCCCCAACCCTCAGTGCCCACCTCCAGACCTGTGTGAAAATCAGATCTGCAGCCACACCTTGGTCTCTATATCATATCATACATGTAGTCTATATATAGGTGCTCCTTCTCTGTTTGAGTATGCAAATAACTGTGTTAACCTTACTGGACCAGGCTTCCTGCAGTCTGATTGATGTGAGCAGATATATGATAGTGGTTCTATTTGGTTTTGGCAGTTAATCATTTGTCCCCTAACACTGTTGGATTCAGCAAAATTGTAGCTTTGTTTAACCAGGTAGGCCATCTGAAAACTCAGTTCTCTACTACATTGACTACCTGGGAAATCACAGTGGGTGGGAAATGCAAGGACTGTGTTGCCAAACAGATAGAGGGGATAATTAGCCAGACAGATATAGAGAGCCAATTTCAGTTGGAATTTGACACAAGGGTAAACACCCCGCTCTTTTGAAAAGTGCCATTGGATCTTTATTGACCGTTTTGAGTTAGGACCTTGGTGTACTGTCTTATCAGAAGGATAAAAGTAGTGATGATTCATTTGCCTATACCACATTATACCAAGTTAGAATAATACATCACTCAGGCTGATAAACATCAAGCTAACAAGAGAGGTTACTTTACATGTGTGAAATTAGGGTCTCCCTTTGTTGGCTTTGTTGGTCCACTAGTACTTGTAGAAATGACCCTGTAGACCCACAGGATCCATAACGACTATAGTTTTTTCTAGGATTTGGTCTGTGCTCCTTGTGTCTCATTTCTAACAAAGTGACATCCTGTTAGCCAAACCCCAACCTTGCCCAGGCTTGTCATGAGTCCTTGTTCTGGTGCATAATTACAGTCCACAAAAGACTAATCTACTTTGTTATGAGAAGTACTCGCATTGTCTTTACTGAGTGCTTTTGTACTGAGGTATTATGTTGAATTGCTCAGAATTACACTTTTTTCATTGCTGATTTCATGCAGATATTTATTTCACTTCAACTCTGCCATTTGAAGCATCTGCAAAGACGGGTTCTCAGACATTATAATTGGTTGATTTATCTGGTGTTGTGCATAATTAAAAACGGCTATAAACAGCATGTTAAAGAAGATCGCCCCCTGTTGGAGGCAATTCCAGCAGTGCCCACCTCAGGATGGCCACCCGGTCTTATTCCCCTGTTTCTAATTTTAGAGTGCAGCGTCCTCATTTTCCACTCAGATGGATTCTGAAATTGAATTTGCTTTCTCTTTGCCTTTCTGATAGTTTACAAGACAGAATGGCACAGTACATTAAAGGGAACATTTATCTGGAGGAAAGAGTACTGTGGGGTCAGACCTAAGTCTGTGGTCTGTCACTGTATATTTGACAAGAGCTGACACAGACTGAAGGCCTTGTTTCAAAAGGAACTGACTGTGACAGACACCCAGGCTGGAAAAATGTAGTGGTCAATGTATTTGAACTCCACTGTCCATTGAACTTGTTATAATTGTCCTCTTAATATTATATTTACATCGTTATGTGATAGTCACGTTTGAGGCCATAGGAGGCTGGACCATTCATGGTGCCTGAGAGCAGTAGATCACAGACTTTCTGAGCCACTATTTGCGAACTCACACCCAAGACAATAAAACTCTGAGTTTCTGCTGGGTTTAGTCTTCAGAGGCCTAAGGTTCGATTTCCAAGTCAAACACTGCTTTTGTGCTCTTGAGCAAAGTGCTTAACCTGAATTATCTCACTGGATGTCTAGCTGTATTGTATACATTGTCTGTAAGTCTGTGATAGTAAGTAAATGTCTTTCATATCCAATCAGGATATTCCAGAGGACCCGGGCAAAGAGGACAGCTATGTCCTCCTGCTGGTGTTGCTGTCCGTCTTCCTCGGGGGGATGCTGGTCCTGCTCTCCGTGCTGCTGATCATCTGCCGCCGCTGCTGTGAAGGAGACCGCCGCTACTCCAGGTGAGGCTGATCCCTCTGTGCCATATTCTTCACTGAGGGCCCTGATGTGCTCCAGTATGGTCTGATGTACGTACAGCTGTCCTTCCATGTCATGTTTTGATATCTTCTCGGGTTTCTCTAGGCCTGGTGTACATACCTCACATGGACAGACCATGCCCAGTTGTTCTCTAAATTTGTCTGTGTTGTTTTCTAGTGCCCCTTCACAGGAGTAGTCCACATATTATTCACTGGTATGCCTGGAAAGTGGATTTCAGAGATGTGCAGATATCCACAGCGTTCATCTATGAAAAGCAGCGTATGAACAGAATTTTGTCACTCTTTGAGCTGTTTGTTATCCATGTCAGACTTGTGAACTGCACCCTGAAAAAGCATGCATTTTTATGTTTTTTTCCATGTTCTCAATTTCTCATCTCAATTTTGAATACCAAAAAATGTTCACAAGCCTCTCTTATAGCTCCTTCCCCTTCTTTCAATTAGAGCAACCAAAAATCACAAACAAAATATGTGATGCCAGCTGTTGCTTCTTGCAAGTTAAGCTTGCACAAAAATGCATCAGGGAAGGAAATACTTTATATGCAATTTCTCACAGATAGACCATTAGCCAATAGACTTGCAGGGGTTTCTGTGAATGGTGAGACATGGGCATCCCCTCTGACAGATGCCCTCCCCCAGGCTATGCTAATGTCAGTTATGCATCACCCTGTGGGATTGCTGGCCACAGTCACAACTGGCCCAGTCCACATTCCATACCAGGCCATTTGGCCTATCTACACACTGAGACAATGGCTTAAATTCTGAGCATTTCTGACCAATCTCCAAGCTGCTTTTCCCTGGTGTGGTGATCACAGCCATACTAAGTGGTGTTTCCAGACAGTAATTTCTAAGATCTAATTGTCTGGGTTCTTGGACTAGTCTAAATCCAGTGGGAAAATGTAGAAATGGAGCCAAGCATACCTTCAGATTCAGGGTAGATTCTGAACAGTCTAAATTCCACCTCTGGAAGTTGATTGAAGAAATCATGATGAAAGAGACAGAAGACAGAGGAAAAATGGGGATTATCTAAGTGCAAGGATCTAAGGGCCCAAAAAAAACTGAATGATATTGCATTTTACTAAAAGATTTTGCAGATTAAATTTCACTGCCAATTGTGTCCTTTTAAACACATGAGCCTCTGCCATAATTCTGCACAGCACAACAGTTGGACTGCAGTCTAGCTAGAGCAGAGGACCGCAGACTTGTACAAATGATGAGTATAATGAAATTTCATAGCAGCCATCGGAGGTGATTAATCTCTCGTCTTGCAGAGTAATAAGCTCTGGCTGAGACCGATGAAATCACAGAAGCTGAGTACACAGAGGAAATAAAGTGTGGGCCTGTGTGGCCTGAAAAGCCTATATCATGTCATTCATTTGCAAAGAACTCACAGCTTTCACAAACGTTAAAACTGGCAGCTGAAAGGAGAGTCTCAAGCAAGGGCCACAGAATGGAAAGGATAACAGTTAAAAAGCATAAAAATATTTTTCCAGGCCCCACTACTAGGTGCAGCTCATCATAGGGGTTTAAATGAAAAAAAAAACCCACATGTTGGTTGGTATCACAGAGTTGTTTTCATTCAACTGGGTTCAAATTGATTTGCCTCCCATCAACAGACCAAAAATATACCTCCCCTGGCCTTTTCATTGTCCTCCCAAAGAAGATTTAAAAAATACAAAAGACAGGATAATATAGTATGTCTTAACACATAAACTATGCAAGCTTTATAAGCTTTTGTTTGAATGTCTGTGTAAATGCAGGACAGAGCTATGTGTGTGGTGTGTGTTTCTGTACACGAGACAGGGTGTGTGAAAACTAAATAACACTTTGTGATTGTGCCATTTATTGAAATATACAGATTTCTGAGGGGCGTGCAATAAAGTATCTAGAAACTGCAGGCATGTTGTGGGTGATCAGTCCAAAGAGACAAGGAAGGCCAAGTGTGCTCTCGATCGACTGAATTATTGGTGATGCAAATGCAGCATCCATGAGGTAATGTGGCCAGAGAAAGTGTAAGCTTATGTTTGTAGGAATCACATTGCAGTAGAGAACCCTACAAAGAATTTCTGGAAGTATGTTTTGTATTCCATTAATTTCACTGTCTTTGTGCTCCTTGAATTTCTGCATCTGATTTTACTAGTGACATCATCAGACTATTTTTCTTTCACTTATGTTGAAATGAAAAAGCAGCAGGAGCAAGTAAGGGCTGGTTGAAATAATACTGTCTTGGCAAACCTGTTGTGCTCTGGTGGAGCCACATCCCAAAACATCAGCACCTCCAGGGCAGAGAGAGGAGCTAATGGCTGAAAGTGCCATCTAGCATTCCAATCCAGGCATGTGAACTGACAAAATTACACATTTCAAGTGACAAAACATTTTGAGAGCCTTAGCAAGCACATACAATATTACCCTGTCAGACAAAAATATGCCAGCTAACAGTTGATTCAGATGGCAAATCTTTTCCTGGGTATCTTGCTGCTAAAGAGAGACTGGCTCACATTTAGCAAAAGCAAGCCCAATTGTATCATGTGCCATGAACAGTATGCCATTTACTAATGACTTAATGTCATGAGTTGCACTTATCAAGAAAGAAGTGGCTTAGAATATTCATTGCAAAAGGGTTGAAATTGTACAGCAGCTAACAATTTACAAAGGGTACTCTTCCAAAAATGGCAGAGGCTCTTGTGCTTCAAAGGAAAGAATTGACAGTGAAATTTAACCCAAGATCATATTTAGAAAACTGTGAATGCCATTCAGTGTGTTTATAGGTAAACTGGGCATTTACACTTAGATAATATCTCCTTTTCTATGTGCGTGCGCGTGTGTGTGTGTGTGTGTGTGTGTGTGTGTGTGTGTGACAGCTTGCCCACGTTGGCTGGGGAGAAAGAATGGGGGCGGGGATGGGGAGGTTACTCACTAATTTCTCCCTAGGCCCAGGAATTTCTTCTTGTGGGCTTTGATTCACTTGTTTTGTCCTCTGTTGATCTTGTATTGTAGTAGATGCACACTTTACAGATAACATCCTGAGTAAACAGGGTAATTAAGAACGCTGCTTAGGAAACTCCCAAGAATGATAGGGAATGGAGAACAGGAAAACAAATAACTGAAAAACAAATCCCACAAAGGATATTTGATGCACCAAGCACCTACTGAACACCCACCTGTTTGGTATATGCTTTAGATGGTCAACCAAACACTTTCTTGGAATTTACTAATTCTTTGGAAGAGGCCAGTGTAGTTAATTGTCGTTAACTATGATTTGGGAGTTACTCATATTATGCTTGGAGTGAATAGAAATGACTAATGTAATAGAAAACAATTTCTTCCAACTGTCACTACCTTGAAGGGAGTGTCCATTCTGACCTCAGTTACATTTGTCCTCCACAAAAGTAGAAAATGACCACTGATTTACCAGTGAACGTGCTCCATGGGTGTCTGAAATGTCATCCTCTGCTCTGTGGTGAAATACGTTCTCAGGTTGATGAGTTGATTGTCCTGACTGTGTGGGCTGAGAGGGTTATATCACAGTGCTGATCAGTGCTTTCCCTTGTCTGCAGGGCCAGCGATGATCCAGAGAAGACCAACACTACCTATCTGGAGGAGTCACAGCCAGTGCAAGGTAAGAGCTGTTTTTCCACCCCCTGTCCTTGGTGGCCCAGTTGGGTCATTGAGGAAAATGTGATGTAAGCCCTGTATTGTAGGTGCTTTAGATTTTACTGAGATGTATACATTAATTCGCTCATTCAGTAGATTCACATCTCTAAGATGGAGTGTAGTGATATGTGTCTCTAAGCTCCAGCTTGGGTTTTTTTTTTAGGACGAGAAAATTACACTTGGTTGATCTGATATAGTATGGCCTGCACAGTAAAATGTGCAATGTCTTAGTGTAGGAGTTTTCTGTGTGTGGTGTGCTGTTTCATCTGCGGCAGTTAAGGTGGGGAGTTTTCCACCAGCTTGACTGCTCACCACCAAGGGACAGGGGAATGCCAGGTTTTTCAGCCCCAATGCATATTTCTATTAAAGACATGGTGCAGTGCTCTAGGAGAGAGAAACAACCGCTTCTCATGGCCTTAGACACTGCACATCTGGAAAGTCAAATGTATACCATATCTTTAAGGTTCAAGTTCAACTACACATATACACAAAAAGATATATACTCACATGGATCTTGCTCAGTTTTATTGATGCAAACATGTGAAATATCACTCTCTTAAGCCTTTCAGACCCACAATGCATTGGCGGTGCCCTGTCTGTGTGCCATTATTGAACAAATACCTGCAAAAGTCCTTTGCAAGAGCCATTGCCTGTCAACTCCATTTTTACAGGGTGATTATATAAGAGGTCTGTGTGCTTGTGTAAGCATCTTGAATTCAAAGAAACCACACCTGCATGAGTGTAGTTAAGGCCAGCCATCGATCTGTACACTAACAAGTGGAAACTGTCCTTAATGGAAGGGGAAAGAGTAGGCTGGGTTGTTATCTTAGCAAAATGTGGTAATGTAATGTCATTTGAAATCAACAGCATATTTCCCTTTCACATTAACAAAATACATTCCCCAGCCTCACCATGCTCATTTCTCCTGTTTAAAAGTCAAAATGCTAGCCTTGTTGTCCCTCTGTGGCCCTGTTGCCATGGTGAAAATTCACACTTAACAGCCTATAACAGAGCACAGTTAGTGTTAAAAATATTTTTTTTGTTGGAAGTCCTCTGATACAAAAAAATGACTTTGGTTCGAGTTCCGCTTACTGCAGTGTCCTGTATCTTGGAGGCATCAACCTGCTTCCCTTGAGGCTGTCTGTCCTAGTATGAGGTCGCAGGCCAGGGTTGTGAATTAGGGCTATTGGTTTATGTATATTTATGTGAGCAAGTCAATTTTAATTAGGTGTCCCACTCAAGCATTCTTATACTGGCAGAAAGTTATATTTGAAAGATAGTTTATGCTTTTATGCTTATCTTTGGACCATTTGGATCTGGATCATTTCTGCTTTGTTATTAAGCAGAAATGATCCAGTTTGTGCATTATTACAAAATCTTTTATTACTGCATAATAATACAATAGTTATAACAAGTAGCGATAACAGTAATAAGACATTTATTTGTGCTTCACATTTATCACAGTACTTGTTAGACTATAGGAGCACTAGAGTGGCAGGATATTGTGATGCATTTGTGTGGCATTAATGAGAAGGTTGGTCTCTTGAGTAGTTCTTTAGCAATGCGAAGGTTTAGGATCTTTGAAAACAGCCACACAAAATTTCCATTAAAGAAAGTTACTTATGGTGAAAAATCATTATTGGTTGCTTTCATTTTGCCTTCTTGCTTTACTGTATATCTCTACCTTTCTGTTTAGACATTACAAGTGTACTGATTAGGGAATAAAGTTTGCATCCTGAGAGGTGACAGGATTGTTTCCCTGTTACATTGAAATGGAATTCCAAAAGGGATGTTAACCCTGGTCATGTCATTATGTTTGGCATGTCAGATTATAGATGTTTTTAAGAAAAGATGAAAGACATCCAGTCACACAACCATGTGTAGCTCCCTGTTGCTGAGATGCAGGATTGTTCTTGATCCAAGATATTGTCCTGAGGCCCCTAACAGAGACATTGTTTTTTATGACAAATCAGAGATCACCATCAGGGTGGATGAGTCGGATTGCCTATCAGCCGCCAGCAGCCATGATATGGAGACAGAGCGCTTCCTCTCGACAGGCACCACTGGCCGCCGTGTCTCCTTTAACGAGGCTGCGCTTTTCGACCATGGCAAGAAGACGCAAGAGAAAGGCCGCAGGTCTGACGCCCACTCAGCTCTGCATTACTGAAGCCCACTCCACACACCCACGCACCCACACCCCTCCAGCCCACTCCACACCCACTCACACACATATTCATATTCCAGTGTGGGACTGACCACACTAAATTCCAAATTCATATTTATACAGCTTGTGATTTCATAAATCAGAGAGTCAGAGTGCTGAGATGGGCTAAGTAATGCATAAGGTTAGGAAGAGGAAAGAGGAAATCTCATAATGGATAAGGTTAGGATACGCACAGAGGAAATCCAATCCTAAATTGGCACACCCACTCTGAAACATAATATAAGTGTTGGCCGTGTTCAAACATGTTTGGTTCCACACCAAGAACCAATTTAATGATTACTTTCCATCATTTGTTACTGTTATATCTCTGCAGTGACTATGGCTGGGATTCAGTCAAAATTTGTCTGGTATGCTTTTCTCTGTAAGAACAGTTTAGAAAGTAAATTTTCATGATTGCTGAACTTGCAAACCTGTCAGTAAAAATAAAAATGATCACTTGAATTTAATTGTGACCCAAAGTTAAAGACAAATTTTGATTGAACACAGCCTATATGATGTACATTTTTACCTGTATTTGTTTTTGGCATTCTTGCAACCCCAATAAAAAGTAAAAAAGCCATATTTTCTATATTATCAGTGGGCAGATCAGCCTCTCATTAAGAATGAATGACTTTCTGACTGCGCATTTCTGCGGTGCTGTGGTTTCTCCTGTCCTAATCTTAGGTACACTCTCACTGAGGGAGACTTCCACCACCTGAAGAATGCCCGGCTCACCCACCTCCACCTTCCCCCTCCCGCCCTGAAGATCCTCACCATCCACGAGTGCGAGTCATCGGAGAACAGCATTGCCATGACAACACGCCCTGCCTCCAAGTCCAGCCTTTCCATCTTCCAGGTAACAGCCACGACACTAGCGCCTATTAGTGTCTCTGTCGCACCAGTTACAGCTGTGAAAATTATGTCATTAGAAGTAATATTGCAATCAATCAATGCAGATGAATAAAATATGTCACGGATATTAAATAATAAAAAAACGAATCAGTCAACTCCTTCATCTCAAAAATAGGAATTGATTAAATGTTGCTGAGAGGTTTTTTTCCAATTAATGGTTCTCTCTATTCTGTACATGAGTTTTTCTCATGAGATATTCTCCTAAATCCCAACAGAAAACCCAACTTTGGGACAGTATGGAAAATGCAAATAAAAAAAGAAAGCAGTGATTTCTAAATGTACTTTGACTTGTATTTCATTGCAGACAGTGTGAACACAGGATATTTAATATTTGGTCTGGTAAACTTCATTTCATTTGTAAATATACATCCATTCCTGCCATTCAGGCCTGCAACACATTCCAAAAAAATTTGGAACGGTGTTAATTTAGGGCTACTAATGAGGTAAAATAATTAAATACTGATGCGATTTGAAACAGGTGATGTCAACAGGTGATTGTAGTTATGATTTGGTACAAAAGCAGCATTACAAACAATGTTCCTCAAAGAAGGACAGGAAGGGATTTGAGTATTTCACCCTCTATGGTGCATAACATAATTAAAAGATTCAAGGAATCTGGAGGAATTTCAGTGCGTAAAGGGCACGAGCCTAAGCTGAAAAGCAGTGGTCTCTGATCCCTCAGACAGCACAGCATCAAGAACCGTGATTCATCCATAAGCGATATAACTACATGGGTTTAGGAATACTTTGACAAACCTTTGTCAAGCACTACAATACATAGTTACATCTGCAAGTGCCAGTTTAAACTTTACTGTGCCAAAAGGAAGCCTTATGTTAACCATGTCCAGAAGCACCGTCGAGGCATCTGGGATGGACCATCACACAGTGGAAACATGTATTATGGTCAGACGAATCAGTATATCAGGTCTTTTTTGGACAAAATGGATGCCATGAGCTCCAGACTAAAGAAAAGGACCATCCAGACTGTTACCAGCATCAAGTCCAAAAGCTAGGGTCTGTCATGGTTGGGGTTGTATCAGTGCCCTTGGCAAAGGTAACTTGATCTTCTGTGATGGCACCATTTATGCCGGAAAGTACATAGAGATTCTGAGCAACATATGCTGCCTTCAAGACGACATCTGCACACATTACAAAGGCATGGCTATGGAAGAAGAGGGTGCGGGTGCTGGACTGGCTAGCCTGCAGTCCCAACCTGTTTTGAGACGCAAAATGCGACAAGGAAGACCCCATACTGTTGCACAAATTAAGACTTGTTTTCAGGAAGAATGGGACAAAATTACACGTGAAACACTTCATCACTTGGTGTCTTCGGTCCCTAAACGTGTTGTGAAAAGGAATGGCAACATTACAAAGTGGTAAACGCTTTATTGCCCAAAAAAATTGAAATGAGTGTTTATTTTGAAAAAACAAAATTCATGAGGTAAAACATCAAATAATGTGCTGTTGTATTGTTTTCAGTGTAATGCAGGTCAAAGATAATTTAAAAATCACTGTTTTCAGTTTTAATTTTAATTTAACATACCATCCCAACTTTTTCTGATTTGGGGTTGTAGAATATCCATTTGGCTGCTCGGCCGTGGGTCCTGAATGCCCTCTGTATGTTGGTTATCTGCAGCCCTCCGTATGCCCGCTGCCCCAGACGGCTTTGACCAGCCTTAGCATCAGCCCCAGCTCTGCCCTCCCTGGAGATGCACTCAACTCCATCGTGGACACCAGCTTCAGCGAGAGCCGCCCCACCCCCAGCCCTGAAGGGCCCCGTGCCAGCTGTGTGAGTGCAAACCTGATTTTAACCTAGAAGTGCGTGCACGTGTAAGCATGTGGATTACAGGCATGGGAGTTTTAAATAATTAAAAAAGTATTTCTTACTGCAGTGCTGTTACTGTAATTGGTGTTCATCCCCCCTGTTCAGATGAAGTGTATGATAAGGGGAAGGGAGACATACAGTTAGTAGTATATAGTAGCTGGTCTGTCTGCCAAAGTAATGTGTTAGCTTCAGGCATATGCTGGGCATTAGCATAATCCTGATCTGTGTCACTAGCAGCAGCAAATAAAAACTGTAATTATTGAAAGGATGTTTTGCTGACATGAAGGCAATGTCAAGCTACCTTGGCATTTCAAGCGAGATTTATATCAGCTTTGGCACATAAATATATCTTGACATAGTGCTTTTTTTGGTCAATTATAGACCCTCTTATCAACCTCTTGATGGTGCATTTGTGGGTTTTTGGCTCCCATTGCATAATTGTTGTTATTGTGGTTGTAAAGTGACCAATGGCTCGGCTAATTACAAACATCAAACCCTGAACCCTAAACCTTGAACCCTGTAACCATGATCTTAATTCTAACTATTACAATTTTCAATGACAAGTGTTTTAAGGAAAATGACTAAGAAGTGATAGTGATTTCTGTTGTACTAATTGAGAATCATTTGTAATACATTTCATGGCTCTGGTACTTACAGTTGTGCTAAGCTATAATCTAAATGCTGATGTAGGGCTAGCTACAATTGACAGTGAATGGCAAATTATGTTCTTTACCCTTATCTATGTCAATTAATTATTCATTACAATCAATTAAAAAGATTCTATGTCAGTTTTACAATAATAATTAATCTTATTCCAATTAGTCAAATATGTACAAAAACATTCTGTTAACAAAACAGAAAATCCAAAGCTCTCAAAACGACAAACTAATAAAGAGCCAGCTCTGGGTGCACCCTCACCCACACACAACACACATAACTCCTCCTTAACGACTTCCCTTGCTTTATACATTGATTTCTCTATTATCAATGTTCTTTGTTTGAAAAAAATGGTCATAGACTAAATTAACAAGTGCTAACAACTGGACAAACAAAACATCTCAATAAGGGGAAGCCTTGAACAGCCTTGTGCATATTTAAAGAAAAGGATGGGTAACGGTTTTATAACTTAGTGACAAGTGTGCTGGTTGTTCACTAACAGGCTAGCAACCAACGCACTATTTCCCCTCTACATCAGGGTGATGGCACACATGCACACATGGGAGTCTTCCTTTCCATTGTGTTGCCTGAAATTTCAAAAGTTGTATGGCAATATCTTGCAGACTCTTATCAAGAATCGTCATTGTCATCCTCACGCAAGTGAATGAATGAAAATGAATCTCGCTTCCATTGTGGAGAATGTAGTGATGTTGTACGATCATCACATTGCACATTGCACCATCTAGAGGGTTCATAAGGAATCATTCCCCTCAAGTCACCGAGAGAACAAAAACTAGTATTCAAAGTTTCATTTAAAGAAAAGTACTCTGCATTAATGCTGTATTGGTGAAAAATAGAACCCCCATTCCACAAATCAGAGGATTAGGCCCACAAGTCTGTGTGAGATAGTGACAAGAGACATCTGAGGAGGCGTTAAAGAGGAGGAAATATGTGGAAGGGAGACTGCTGGAGCAGTGCTGTCACAGACAATTACATGCTTAGACTGCGCTAGCATTGCATGATGGTTAAGGAGCTGGGTTTATAATTTAGAGGTTGCATGTTCAAGTCCCAGGTGGGGCAGTTTTATTGTAGCCTGTAGAAATCTGAACCTGAATTGCTTTAGAGAACAGCAGCAACAAGCTGCATCAATGGATTGTTTATAAAAGAAGTCATTTATACAAATTGGTGTGGATAGCTGTACTTGCGAAATTGCCTGGATATAATACTAATGCTAGCAGGTGATCTTGATCAGAGTTGTGAGGATCTGTGCTCCCTCCATCACAGATTGAGGTGATGGGAGCCGGGTCCCGGAACGGGAGCAGCCCAGGCAGTACAAGTGAAGAGGCCTCGGCGACTGGTGGACCCCCTAGTGGTTCTGGCCAGGGCCCTGTGCTGCAGTTCTTCACCAAGCTGCGACGCCATGCCAGTCTGGAGGGTGCCAGCCCCTACTTCAAGATCAAGAAGTGGAAGTTCGACAGCAGTCAGCGTGCATCTAGTCTGGACACCAGAGGTAAGGGCCAGTTTTCCAGGGCTCATCTTGTCTTGACACAGTTTCAGATGGAGCACCTAGATTGTCAACTTTTCTGGCCAAGGCATCTTCAATGGTGCATGTAGATTTCTGAGGGTGGATTTGATTGGCATTGGTGGTTTTTCATGCTCTGCTGGTGGATTTGCCAGAAGTAGTAACTGATCCTTTAGCAGTGAACATATCTGGATGTGAGAAATTAGTAAGTGTCATTATTATGACCTCAGCTCATAATAATGACTAAGTGTGGTTAAGCTGAGGGGGCGGGGTACTTCTCGTTCATCAGCAGCTATGCTGGTGTTGATTCCATTTACAGCTCAGGAAATTACCAGAAATTCAATTCAATCAAATAAATTTCAGCACATGGAAGCACCCATGATGAACTGTGGAGTTTTTTCTTATTTAAAAAAATTGATTTCGGTTCATTTCTAGAGCTGATTGCTGAGAAATGGAACAGCACCCCAACCATGGTCATGTCATTCTGTGTTGTATGTTTTATAATACATACTTTGGTATGGACTGTAGATGTTTTTTTAAAGAAAAGTGGGGAAAAGAAGGCAACTACAGAACCCTGTTCAGTTACAATGCTCATCAGTACGAAATCAGCATCCTCACTATCACATCCCTTACTTGCTGAGTGGAACTAACCATTAAGAACTAGTCAAGTGAGCATCCGATGAGCTGTGAGAAGGACTCAGTGTAAAGGAATGGCAGATGGAGGGTTACATATATAACATTCAGTGTATTTGTGATACCTTCCCATCCACTTACCTTATTGCCTCTATTAAGATTATTCTTCCTGTCTGCTTTGTGGCCTCCCCCACTACCCACCGCCCTCTTACAGGCAATCAATGAGGCTAAGTCCAAATCAATGACAGCTGCATCATAGAGTGGCACTGCTGTGGGCAGCAGGTGAAAGGAACCCAAATGAACCTTCCCTTTGTTAAATTATTCAGGGCTGCCGCTGCTAAACATCTGTCTCAAAGCTGGCCTAGCCCTTCGTCAGTTATGAGATGAGCCAGAATGAAGAGGTTGTCGGCGGGGAAGTGTTTGTGTGAGTGGGGACATGCCTGTTTATGTGATAGGTTTGGTAGATCAGTTGCAATAATGTTTTTTGACATGCTGTTCACAAAATACAAGCACACATACCTTAAATGATAGGGGTGATCAGGGGTGTTTAGACCAGGAATGTCTAATTGTATCTGGGAAGGGATTTAAAGGCTTCAGTATCAGTAGACTAGACTATCAGTAAAAAGGGTCAAATAATTAATTAGGCCATGGTCCTCAGTTTAGACCTTTGTTTGTTTAATCAGGTGTTTTGAAGTGATGGATATACTAAGGCCCTTCTCAGATAAGACTGGACTCCTCTGATTTACACTCACCCAACACCTGCATAATGACAGGAAGCTCTGGATGGTAACAGGAGGTCCACTGCAACAGTATTGTACGTGGTTAATCCCTCGTGCTCAGCCATGTTCATAAAAAGCATACAATTTCAATGTGTTGACTTCAGTACCAGGGAGGCAGAACATTGAATGTTGGACTTTGAACATGTAATAGAGCACCTGGTCTGTTACTAGCTTCAGACTCATTTAATACTGGCCTACATTCCACCAGTCAGATGTTCCTTTTACACTGCAGTGCAGAGTCTTGAGCAGCAGTAGTGTTACAGTTTTCACAGTTTCTATCCAGCACAAGCTAGCATGTTAAACTCTGGCCATGGAGCTGCAGGCCCTGATGCATAAAACATCCCCACCAAGCTGTGCTTGGGACATATAAACACAAAATCCAATTGGATTTGGCATTATGATTTGACTATGTGACAACCTATGTATTCATCTTAATGTTCATTTAAGAAAATGCCAGGGCGGATACAGTCTGTGAAGGAGTGGCCCTTCCCAAATGGTTGAGGCATTCTTAATTGCTTAGGACTGTGATAATTGGAATCAATTAACCATGGTTAATGGCAGTGATTGTTAATTGAAAACTGGTATTTGTAGCTCTACCTGTAAGAGTGGCCATTTCACTTGAGCAAGAGAATGGAAAGTTGAGCCATAAATGCCTGCTTGTGTGGTTTTAAAATGATTGTTTTCACCAAGCCTAGTTTACTCAGTTGTTTTTGCACCTTTTTGCACAGTCAACATTCAGCTGTGGACTATGAAAGAGGTGCAGGTGCTGGTTGCAATCTGGGCAGGAGCTAGTGTCCAGGAACAGTGACATCATTCCCATCAGGCCCCTGTAACAGGCATGTCAGTGTGTGCACAGCAGGGGCAGACACAAAGCAATTCGGGCCCCAGTGTTGAGGTCAGTTGCTGGCTCGGTCTGGTGGCCCAGTGTTACTGTGGCCGCTGAGCGTGGGAGTGTTTGGCAGGATCAGGGCAGGATCAACTCCCTGCTCCCATCTCTCTTTCCTCCATGCCCTCTGTCACTGTTCTGTCACCCAGCCATGTCATTGTTCCCAATTTGACAGGACCGATCCTCCTGGGCAGCCTCTTTGGACACCCACAGTGTAAGGGGGGCAAGACTGCAAATTTGAGTGTCAGTTTATTAAACAGCCCGTCATTTTGAGTTCACAGTTTACCATTAAGTGGTGAGGATGCAGATCTCTCAACGAGTGCTAACGATGGAGGAACAGCCTCTCGACATGCTGAGCCACTTCTTGGCAAGATGACGTCTTCATTTTTGTTCCAATGAAAACAAAACCCTGTTGGGTCCTGAAAAAAGCACAGCTGAGCATACAAGGGGAAAAAAACAAAGAAAACAAAACAAAGTACAAAGCTCTTTAAAAACAAAAAGGAGGGGGGGTCTTGTTGGAAGATGACCAATAGAGGATCAATACTTGAAGTAGTGATTTGTGGCTAATTACCCTTAAAGTAACCCTTGAAGTAGAATGGTAATGTGGCTGGTCACGCAGAATGTGATGGATAATGTGAAGCTTGGCACACTTGTTTTTTAACTCTTTACAGACAGGATCTGAGTCAATTGACACACAAACTGCTTTGAATATAACTGCTGTGCAGACTGATATTGCAACACTGAGTGCCGATAGTGCTATTATTACTTGCTTGAGGGTTATTGATTCAACCCCAAATTGAGAACACAGCCTGTAATGTCCCTACTTTGCATTCTAAGGTGGGTAAAGATTTATGAGTTGGAGGATCCCTAGGTATACATAAATATTGTTTAAATCTTAATTTTTCTCAGGTGAGATGCATCTCGCTGATATAACTGCATGAAATTACCACATGGCCAGGAAGAGCAGCATATGGCAACCAACAGACAGACTTGCTGCACATTGATATATTATTACTGTGACTCACAGCACCACAAACCCTGCTGCGTCTTTTTGTTCATGGAACAAAAATATAAGCAGGAATTATAAAGAAGAGCAATATAACCACTGCTGGCACTGAAACTGAAGTTCCATCTTAAAATATACTTTGAGATGAGATAGTTGTTAAGGTTTATAAGATGTAGTGTAATTCATTTCAAGACACTGCCTCCATAACCTTAGTATCAATCAGCAAGCATTTGTGCTTCTACTTCTTTTCATATATGTGTTACAACTCAGCAGGAAAATAAACATGGTGAGAATACCAACAATACCCTTTTGTCAGTCCTTATTATTCTGCCTGTGTGCGTCTGTTTATCCTGCCTGCCCCAGTGTGCCGTGACTGAAAAGTGTTATAAAGGCACCTACTTGGCTGCAGAAAGGCTCGCTCTGACAGATGGCTCAGTGACGCAGAGCTCCTCCACTCCAGGCCTCCCCGGGCCTGTAACCAGCCCCGCCCCCAGGTCTCTGCCAGTCACTCTCTCGCACTCAGGCCGAGGGCCAGCACACTGGACAGAAAATACCGTCTGAAGCCCACTGGGACCCGTGGCATGACATCAATGTGACGCAGGCAGGAAATCACTGCCGCTTTCTCTTGAATAAATTCATTATAGTTCGGAGAGGTCAGTTCATGACCCATTTACTGTCAATTTGGGCTGTATCAGCTGTCAGCCAGAAGTTAATTTGCTTATGATATAATCATGTGATATTGAAGGCTCATTTCCAGAAAAAATTTGTTTCAATATTTTTCAAGCATGACTTGATTCACATAGGTAGTATAGACATCTTGGTGTGTTTGTTTGACCCCTTGGTTTTGATGATGTTGAGGTTTGATCATAGACTTTCATTAGTGTGTCTTATATATATTTATAAAAGTTTAATGTAGTTTGTTACATCCAAAACATTAACCCCACTCTTTGCTATTCCTTCTCCCAACAGGAATAGATTACATGGCTGACTCCAGGCCTGAATTTATAGTGTGACTGAACAGAAGTGGTGATCAAGGATCAGGTTTCCCCTGTCCATATCCTAACCTTAGAGCCTCCATTATGAGCTTAGAGGCCAAAGTGATCTCCATGTCCCAAGACACTTATAAAAGAATACTACTCCGATCTCTCTGGCTCACACTGGCTGACTTAGAGGATGCAGAAGTACTTGATTGAGCATTGATGAGAGGTGCATCTCTCCAACCAGGGTCCCCAAAAAGGAGGCAGTTCCAGAGGCAGAGGGCGGCCAGTGAGAGCATGGACCAGGAAGAGCACGACGCTCACCACATTGACATTATCCAGTACATCGCCCGCACACACGACGTGGCATACTGCCCCCCCGGCCGCTCCTCCCCCGGCTTCCTGTCCCCCCTTCCACGCCACCACCCTCCCTCGGCAGGTATCTTTAATTCCCTCGCCATTCATCCTGCTCGCCGCATCATCTGCAGTCATCACCTAAGCCCTGCTCTTTATTTGTGGCCCATAGCATCACCAGCAGCCCACAGAACCACTTTAATCTGGAGCAGGTCTTACACCTCACAAGTGAGACCTGCATACACTGATGACAAACCTCATGCTGATATGCCCAGCCCAAACATCCCTCATGTTTCAGGGGAAGATACCACGTTGGCTTATTCACAGCAATTTACAAAATCTCATGAATTTGGATTTTGTAAAGTTGAGTCTACAAAAATGTCCACAGGTCAATGGATTCTTGGGTTTGCTAACAAGGTAAAATCAAGGTCTTTGTCATCACATACAGGCAAGTGGGCAAATCTCCATCTTGGCTTCAGGTTATGATAACCTCATGCACCCAAACAACCATTACAGCAGTTTGTGCTTTTTGTCATCTGCTTGGTTTGCTTGTCATAGCTGTCTCTGAAAGTCAATGAAAAAGTTAATAAGGGCTCATATTCTCTCCCTCCTAATTCACCTCAAGATTTAAATATAAATGCAAATTCCATATATAAAATAAATACATTATCCTAACAGCAAATTATTACAGCTACAACTATATATTATTTAAATACATTAATATGCAAGTCAGATTAAGTGTTTGTAAAGAAGCAGCAAGATACAAAATTTACAATTATATAAAATGTTATCCATACATTCAGTAGTGTGTGAATGTACAGTGTAACACCATGTACAGTGTGAATACTGGAATGGTTTAGGTTGGTACTACTAAATACAGATATAGCATGGGCCTAAATAGTAACATAACTGAAGACATTACTAAGAACAGGCCACACAATGCATTTTAGTTCATCATCTTCCTGTAGTTCGTCATGAAGCTGTCAGTGTTTGTGGTTTCAGCATCTTGGGTCATTGTAAATCCTGGTATGAAGTTCTATACATGTTTAACTCAATGCTCAAAGAAGTGCCTTTTGCAATATTACAAACAACATTGATTTTTTTCCTCTCTTTGGGGGACTCCAATTTGTATATAGACCTTTTCACACACAATGCCCTTTACTTGACTCCTTTTGTTTTATTTTGCAACTAAAAACAGCCCTTAATTTGATCTTTTTTTTTTTTTTTTTTTTACAAACCGCATATCATATCATAAATTAGATCTGAATCTAGATAATGCTTAAAGGAATATAATACTTTGTTGGAGCCTTGGGCTGTAATGTATCAATACGTCAGTCTTCATGAACCGGCAGTCATCAGCATCAGCTGGCCCTGAGAGTCATGAATAGTGTTCTGACTTCTTTCTCTCTACATTCACACCATTTATGTACATGTTCAAAGTGCAATTCTTAGAGCCTGTTCACAAAATGAATGCAAGTGACTCGACTGAGAAAAAAAGCCTTGCACTGTTCATGATTACAGATCACATGGTTCACTGATGTCAGTAACTGCAGTCACATGAATTCATGGTAAGGTAAGAATGCAGTACAGCCACTGGTTCCACAAAAATGTAATACCTCTTGAAGAATTATCTCCTCCCACAGAATTGATTCAGCCTACACCAGTACCTGTGCCAAGAGGTTTTTTTTGTAGGAAAAGCTCTATTTTAACTAGTATTGCAAAAAGATAGATTATAATATTCTGCCTATTGTCCATACTTAATAAACTTGCCTGTAATTCTTTGAATAATTGTGACAAGTCCTTTTAAAATAATGCTGGTATGCTGCATTTGTCTAGTCTAATGGATTGTGTTCTGTTTTGTATGACATGCACAGGTTTCTTACATGGAGTAATGTATGATCTCAATAAGAGACAACATTTGGTTACATCTTTAAGCCATGCTGTGTCCAGTAAATTAATTCTTTTATTGAAATTAGGAAATCCAAGATTTTGTTTTTCAAGTTAATTACCTGTTAAAAATGACCTTTTTTATCCACTTTTAGTAAATACATATCAATGCTGATTTTCATAGGTCAAGTAGAGCAATGGATAAACTATACCATAACATTATATGTAGAAAATAATTCCTAAGCGATATGTAAAATAGAACATATATGTTGTTCATGCCTATTCAATTTTCTTGTACAAAACGTCTGGAGAAGCTATGATTAATCAGAACTGAGTGAACTGTGAATAAAACTGAAATGTGTCTGAGTATGGTGATGAACACAAGGATTTACTCAACAGCTTTAAAAAGAAAGCCACAGGAAACTAGCTGCAGCGCTGTAGTGTTCAACAGAAATAGACTTAATTTGACACCATTAAAGAGCACCTTAAAAGAGAACAACTGAATTGCTGCGAGGAAGAGGGCAATAAGCTGAACAACTACTTTCAGAGACAGCGTATTATTAAACTGTACAAAATTTTTCTCATTGCCACAAATTTGTCGTAGCCTGTAAGTAAAAGTTAACTTCTCTTGTTCTTGTAATCTTCAATACCTACACATTGATATTTTCCAAAACAATTTTTTTCTATTGTTTTGATTTTCTATCGTCTTTTTCTATTTTGATAGCAAATGCATATTTTTACTGTGGGAATCGATTTTGATAAATTCCAAGCTTATACATACTTGATCAGTGCATTTTGACATGTCTAACGTTTATATTTTTCAATCCTTTCATTTTCTATTTTTCAGTGTTGTCTATTGGCAGGTCTAGGCATAACCCTCAAAAAGCTTTTATTTGGTGCTTCCATTTCCATTTAAAAAGTCAGATACAATGATAGCATACATTGAAAAGGCAATCAAAACAGGTAAGATTTAACACAACAGTCACAAGGTAACAGAACGACTGAGATGTATGCTTCAGACTTCTATCCTAGTGGACAGTGGAGGCTGTCTCAATGCTATTTGAAACCACTTCATATTGCTGCCATTTTTAAACATATATGCTTGTATACATTCCACAGCTGTGGATTCGTGCATTTCATTCAAGACTGAAATCCACATATTTCAGTGAATATTAGCAGGTTTCCTCATTAACCTGTGACTGTTTGGGTGTTCTTACTGCAGGTTAGAGGTGGAGGTGGTGGTGGAGGCCAGCCACAGTGGAGGGAGAGGAGTGAGTGGCATGTCTCCTGAGCCACAGGAGGAGGGTCTGGGACTGGGGGCAGGGCCAGGGGCAGGCGCAGCCTGCCGCAAGGAGAGCTCGGAGCACCAGACTCTATACCGCGATATCTGGACCCTGCGAGCTTCGCTGGAACAATACGCCTCCTCTGACCAGAGCAGTAACAATGACAAAGATTCTGTCCGGAGTGATGCAGACAGTGTGTGTTCACTCGGGGGCACCACTGAGAAGGGAGGACTGCCCAGCTACCCCTCCCAGGACATTGGGGATGAGCCAGAGGGGGAAGCAGAGCTACCCAGAGAGGAAGGAGGGGACCAGGCAGGCAAGCAGGGCAGCGTGGATTCAGAGAGGGGCAGCGATGGGGAGTCTGGGAACCGCAAGCTGCTGCAGATGGACAGTGGCTATGCCTCGATTGAGGCCCCTTGCAGGGCACCGGAGGAGCTGCGCCTGTTTGGCAGCACAGCGGGAACCAAAGACAAAACCGCGTCTGAGAAGAGGCACTTCTTCACCAGCGCTGGGCGCAAGGGCACAGTGTGCGAGAGCCTGGAGGCAAGGCTGTTTGAGGAGGAGCTGGAGGATGAGGCTGTTGGCGGCATCGTGGAGGTTGAGAGCCCACTGGGGTGGTCACCTTATGGCCAGATGTTCGCCCCCCGGGAGGCCTCGCAGCCCCACCCACCCCACCTCCACCGCCGTGACTATAGCATTGATGAGAAAACCGATGCGCTCTTCCACGAGTTCTTGCGTCACGACCCCCAGTTCGACCAACAGGAGTCGCCACTACGCTCCAAGCACCGCTCTAGGGTGCACCTGCGTAAGCAGTGGCAGCGCTCTAAGCAGTACAGTGACCCCGGGGTCCGCTTCGCGCCCACTTCCCTGGAGAGACAGCGCACACCCCTGCGCCGTGGGGACAGTGTAAACTACCCACTGGACACCTGCTACCACAGTACCCTCCCACGCATAGTCAGTGCGCCTGATGAGGAGGCAAGCGAAGGTGGTCCCAGTGCAGCTGAGACGCCACCGGCCGAGGAGGACCGGAGGAAGGCCAGCCCCAGCAGCAGCAGCAGCAGTCGCACCATCAAAGAAGAGGAGGACCGCATTTCCTGCTCGCCTCCCCCGACCTCGTCCGATGGTGCGCCGGAACCTTCCGAGGCCCTTGAGGACAGCAGGCAAGCCGGGCAGCCCCCACCCGATGAACGCTCGGTACCCCCGCCCCCTGACCCCGACCCTACCCCAGGCTATGGCCCACAGACCATCTCTGCCGAACTGACAGACAAGCTGGCCGCTAACCTGGAGGACCGGCTGTACACCAGCCTCCGCAGAGTCAAGGACAGCCCAGAGTGTATGGTGACCGTCACTCACGCCTCTCCTGACCACAGCCCAGTGTAGCATGACTCCCAATACAATCACTCCAATCTCTGCTCTTTCAAAAAAAATAAATAATTTTTGAGTTTTGATTTTGAGCTTGATCTCCAGGTAAACTGTAGAATCCCTCTACATCTCCAAACCAAATGAGTCAGTTGAAAAACCACAACCTTAAATGATGGTACATTACCTATATCTTACCATGTCCTCTCCAAATTATTCCAACATTTCTCTCACTGCTTTACAGTCTTTTTCCAGTAAGGCAAGTGTTCATTTTAATAACCAACATCCCCTCTGCACTAGTAATTCCACTGTGAAACCAGGTGCTATCGGACTTGCTCACACTCCTGCTGTAGAGACAAGACGAACCATACTCCTGTCCACCTGAGCAATGGGGCTCATCTGGCTTGATTTTAGCATTCTTTTGCAGGGAAAGTTTACAATTAAGTTTGCTAAGAGATTGAAATAGGATAAGGCATCATTTAATTCACTTTATGCAGGATCGTGAAAGGTAATGGGCCTTCTTGAATTCACCTAAAAGAAACAAATGCCATTGTTGTCATAAATGTGTACAGCATTTGTGTCTAAATTCCAGACAAGTCATATCTTAAAGATTAATGAAACTGATCAACATGAGTGGAGAATCACTCACTCTGGTCCTTAGGACAAATTTGTTAGTCATTATAAAGCTTGCTCTTGCATTGTCAATCATTTCTGAACTCTTTTGTTTAAAGTTTGCATTATTTTGTCTTACCACATCAGAAACATTGTCAAATAGCAGTGTTTTATGGGGGAGGTATACAAACTACTGATATGAATTCCTGTGATACGGGTTAAATATCAGAGGAGCTCTGTTTGAAGGAAAAACCCTTTAAAGTGTAAAACAAAATACACAACTTAGTATTAATATGTTGCATGGTCTATGGTCAGACCTGTACATTTGAAGCCACATTACACATTGCTGGATGACATACAGGGCAATATTATAATGCAGTTTTGGTTTTTCACCGCAAGGGAGCAAAATTGAGAATGTATGTTGAATAACACAACTCTACTTCTCCAAATAACCACCCCACTCCTCCCCACACAAAAAAGTGATCCCCAGAAGCAGCTATGTTGTAGACGTTACCATGTGACTGGCTGAGGTTTTGTATCCTAAGCTTAATGGGTTTCAAAGAATTCTGAAACTTACAGCAAAGTTACTTGATGTGTGCCAATAGCATTTCTTAGACAAGACTGGTCAAGTAGATGGTAAAAATGAAATTGCACTATTATGTGGGGTAGGTTAAACGGGGTTAATGTTTCACGTCCACATTCCTCCCAGCACCAAATAAAAAAAAAAAAGCTCCGTTTTAAGTGTCCTTGGCATAAATAGTTTTTGTGAGAGTATAGTAGAGCTCGTATTCAGGGAAGCACCGACTGGAAAAGAACTGACTTTGATTGCCAGTGAGTTCATGATTGTGGATACCTGTTGTTTCGTATCATTGTATGTATTTATTCCCCTGTGCATTTTTGTATGATGCCTAAATGGTAGTCAGCTGTGCTTTCTGTTAAAAGCAAAAAGCCGTTACAATCACATTCGGAATTCACATTTTGAGAGGGACAGATGTAACAATGCCTATTGTCTCATTCAGTAACTCCTCCATGCCAAAAAACTGCTCTGCTCGACTATGAAAGTGAGGGCCATGTACAAGGAATTTAAAATTTCAGTGTTGACTTCCCTTGTTATTGGATATATTGGTTTGTGTTACATAAATAGGAGCTAATATCAAGGCCTGACTGAGACTACTGCCATAAACAGAGTGCTTTTATTTAATATCTTTATTGGAAAGGCATGCTGTTTAATGCATGTATTTCACAAATAGGTTTTATGCATCTTTTTTTTTATATGTAAATGTTGACAAACGTGAAACCTCATCTTGGCCCAATGACTCAACTTCCTGCTTTGTATTAAAAAGTGAAAAAAGGCTATCTAGCTTTAGGAAATTTCACCTCTAAGTGAGCGCTCTCCATGGAATACTTGATGCTGTCAATTATGTGCTCACACATAGCTTGCACCCAACATCCTCTTTTGAAGAATGACTCCTTAATTAAAAATACTTCTGAAAAAAAATACCACAGTTTGTATTTAATAGAAACTGCTCAAGTGTAGTACAATGTCAGCTTTATCAATTAACATCTCACTTGCATAAATAGTGAACCCTCTTCTCAGCAGGTCCAGGGTTCTCATGTCTCTTGTGGACTGAAGTAGCCTCACTGTGTTGAACATTGGTCATGAGGTTTACAGTTATAATTTACTGATCTGGCACAATATGCTGCTTGTTTCATAGTAAGCTCCACATGGAGAGCAACCCATTATTAATGGTAAGAAGAATGCAAATTGGTTCCTCTGACATTAGATCATTCTCCTGCTTTTAGATGAGAATTTCTTCTGAACTGAAAATGTATGTCCAAATAAAACAGATCTAGCTGATGGCTCACTGACAGCATTCCAAAATCTAGTTTTCTTCCACTTATAACTGTATGAGGGAAAATATAATCTACTGTCAATAAGAATAAACAATTAGGAAATACTATTTTGAGAATTTGAAACAACAAATAAGGCTAAAGGCACCTAAATAAAGATTTTTTAGTGAAATTATTTAATATTTTGGTGGGTTCCCTTTTTTATGAGTTAAATACCAAGGGCACAAATCTCAGCTTTGTATTTTATGTCAAAGCCACCCTAAGATATAAGAGCAAATAAGTAAAAGACACTTATTACTACAGTGGCTGGCCAATAACATGTTCTGCCCTCCCTTTAGTTTGATGCACAGCAATCATGGCAAAGCCCGACATGACACAGACAGCCAAATTACTCAGTTTAAAAATCAGACACTTTCTACTAATGTACAGACCCTGTGTTAGAAGAATACAATTTAGGTACATTTTAGCTAGAGACCCACTACAACAAAAAGACTAGGAGGTACAAGGAAAACTTACCCAGTAAATATCAAACAGACATTGTGTAAAGATCAGTTTAGTCTTGTACGCAAGCACGGTGTTGCCCTGCTACAGAAGATAGATTTGTCTATGTCTTCTAGGTGTAGGCGTAATTAGGGGCAAACTGTAGTAAATGATCTTTTAAAAAAATAGTTTTTCTGGTACAAGTGTCCACCTATTTTGTATGATAATATTTTATCTTAGTTGAATATTTAGATACATCCTTCAGATGTAGGACATAAATACTGGTTCATTGTAAACTACAAGTACTAACAAAAAGTAGCCTGTCCAATGCATTCCTGCATTACTGTGCATAGTTCTGCATGTGAAAAACAGTTTTAGAAAAATGTTTTCCCAGATACAGTTCAGAATCAACAGTACCACTGTAAATGCAGTTTTATTCGTTTTTGAATCAAAACATAGAAATGAACAAAGTATTGTTACCTTTAGGGTTTTTGTATTTTATGGATTCTATATTTATTTTAGGAGTCATGCCATGCTGGCTGATAAGATTTTGTGAGTTATATTTCCATGAAGAAAATAATCTATTTCTGTATTATTGCTTGTGGAGTAAACTGCTTGTTTCTGAAAGAAAAAAAAAAAAAAAAAAAAAAAAAAAAAAAAAAAAGAGTAGAGCTTTCTAAATTTTGCCTATGCTGACCTGGATCTATTGAGCCTTGAGGGACCAAACAATGTGTACGCTTTTATTTTTATTTTTTTTTTCAATCAGTAAATAAAAGAATGAAGCATTAATTTGTGTGTATGTGTGAAGATGCTTGCTCGTCATCATGACCTTGAAGATTCAGTCTTCTTCCTCAGGACAGCATGATCCCACAATCGCCCTTTTCACTGCCTTCTTCCTGAACAGGAAGGTCCTGTCCCATTGGTTCTAAAGGTGTTAGAGCACCCTGATGTGGTATCAAATATTCATTTGATCTGAACAAAATGAAAAACAGCTATAGGGACCATGATTCGATAGCAACCCATGGGGAAGTATGGTAGTGGCTGTGGTGGACAACCACCATATCTGTGACACCAGCTGTTTGGTTCTTTGCATTTAAATAAAGGAAAAGACAGCACTTGATTCAGTTTCTTTGTAACATCTCCTGGGGAATTCCATCTCACTTTTACACCAAACTCTTTTGTGTCATGCAGAATTTCATTATGAAATAAAACACTGGCTTTCAAAAACTATTCAACCTCAGTACCCTAGATACTCACTTCATATTATTGAAGGTTCCCCTTTGAAATGTTAGCTGGTAGGATCAACCGATGAAGGCATCTGATATTTTGAGAATCATTCAGCTCTCCGTCAGTTTAGCTTGATTTTAAATCCCTGATCAATACAATGCCCAAGCCTAGTCCACATCTGCAAGACTGTCACAGCATGCTCCACACAACTGCTGATCAAAGCCTACCACCGCCTCCCTGCTCCCTAGCCTGCATACCGTTTGGAATAACAGATCAAAGTCAAGGTGATCTGATCTAGAGGAGAACAAGGAAACCACTGCACTGCAGCATTAGAGGATACCATCAAAGGCCATTAACACTGGGAAAAAACATGCTAAACCAACTTTGCCACAGACACTCCATGCATGTCAAGAGGGGTAACAGGAGCAAAAGAAAGGGATATGGCAAGGTAATGGTGGATTGTTTCAATAAGCTTGGAAAGAGAATAACTAGTTCTGTTTCTCAGTTTTCAGTCCTATTTCTTCTGATTCTTTTGATGTGCTGACCTTGTATCCAATATACCTTCTTCAAAATAAAAAAAAAAAGTTCAATCAAATAATTAAAAACTTGCATTAACAGTTCTGCACGAACAACATATCTTCAAAATTTCCAGTCAAAAAGCAAGAACTCCAGTACTATAAAAATCATTTTGAAGGAGACATGTATAGTTTGCTCATATGAGGCCCTCCATACCAATCTACACTTTGACAAAGGGCAGCTGAAGCTTGCAATGGAGTGATTTGGACTGCCAAACTCAGATCAGGTTTCCTATATCTATATTCTAACTATGCAATAGAAAGCTAGTGATTACAGATCAGCACTCCTTCTCTGAGACAATATCTGAAAGAAAGCCCAAATGTTTGGTGAACTCCCTCCCCATGTTTCCTACACCTATGTCTTGAATCCAGCTGTTCAACATATCTGTTTGGGAAGACACTACATTATTTTACCGAATAGGCCCTCAGTTTTCTGAAGTTGAACTTGGTTGGCTGGGCCAGTTTTCAATTGAGCAGCCAACTGAACACAAGACTGTGATTGGAGGTACCAACTGACTACTGGTTTGTTAGTAAAGATCATCCCATGAGTTGGGTGACATCACATCACAGAGGACACAGGTATTTGTCAGGCTCAGAGTCGCATGGCATTTGTCAATGCCTATCAATTGGGCATGCAAACTACCAACAAGTAGTGAAGTTGTCAAAATGTTTTAAAAAAAGGCTATTCTAATAGGAAATGTTGGTGAGGCTACTGAGGGTGGTGGTATTGGAGGCATTTGATAGCATAATTTAGTCATACCATTTCATATCATATATAAAGGCAGTGGAAGTGAAGTATCATTCACTTCCTCAATACTGCATGCACTCGCAAACATTTTAGTGTTTTTTCAAGTTCATTGTCAATTCTTAGCTAAACTTTAGCTGGATATGAAGCTAAAAACACCTTGATAGATATCAATTTTTCATATTCATATTGTTACCATGTTTTTCACTCTTGCAGTCACATAGTTGGTATCCAATTCATAAGCTTAAGAATGATACTGAAGAGAAATGTCACAGGTATACATTATAAACCACCTTGGTGAAAAACAATTTTGGATAAAAGCAACAGTCTCTTCTGGCTCTCCACTCAGATAGTGGTGACCTGGATACTCCATTAGATCATTCCACAGTTACAAGATATTTCCTGGCTTGATGTCACCTACTTTTTATCATAACTCATCCCATAAAAATAAAACAGCACAAGCTAGGCTAAGCTATGCTTTCTACCGTGTCATACTTTTCTCCATCACTCAGTGCAGCAATACTGCTCACATTGTGATATCCATCCGAAATAATGTCAACTTTCAGCTATAGGTAAGTTAGCTTTCTAGTTACATGGCTGAAATTGTACTGGATGAAAATGTCAAAGGCTTCAAATTATTGCTATATTCCTCTACATCATGAGTATTATGGATGTAAACATCTGTTCCCATATGCATGTCATAGATAATATATACAGTTTGATCTTACCATTGTATGCAAATTTTACATTTAAAGAACATTTAAAGAAGCTGGATCATAACTGAGGGCAGGCTTGTGTAATGCTGAAGTGCCCAATGGGTCTTCTGAGGTAATCGAGCACCCACGGCAGCTAGCGAAGGGCAAGATTTAAATCAGGTTAAAAAAATGAGCAGATACATTTTGAGCTTTCAACTACTCTTAATTTAACTAGCCTAATCTATTACTCAATCTAATGATTTTGAAAATTCTGTATCCCTGATTAAGATCCGCTGTTCAGAAAATTCAGCCAGCATAACTGGTTGGTACAAAAACCAGCCTGCCCTTTGGCCCTCTGGGAATGGGGTTATGGATCCAAGTGCTTCCTCCAGTCAGGAGGAATTAAATAGTTTGGCACCATATGGTCACCACCATTAAAACTTACAGCTTTACCCCACAGACAAATACAGGTCTGAAAATGTGCATTAAATACATGTAAACAAATAAGCTTTACCTAAATTTCAATAGCCAGTGAATACATCTGGCCTGAGATATCATAAAGCTCACCCAGAGTACAAGGAATACTTCTGCTCTATGAAAAATCATACTTAAGACAAGAACGTCTAGAACTGGGCTCCCAACCATTACCTGAGTAGGCCTGTGATAGTGCAGACGTTTTTCTAGGCCAGCACTTAAACCTCTGTATTCAGCTAATCATGGTCTTTAATCAAGACCTTGACTAGCTTGGTGCTGATTGAAGACCATGATTTATTTAGCTGAACCAGTTGAATCAGGTGTTTTAGTGACAGGCTGGAACAGAAGCCTGCATACACACAAGCCCCAGCCCCCTGTTCTATAACATGTCCATCATGTTCTGTGCACTGTGCATTGACATTATCTGTATAAAAAGGGACATATTCTTGTAGTTATTACACAATTCTTTCAGCAGCAACATAATCGGAAAATTCTGTACTTGTGCAAGACTAGTGCATAGACTTTCACATCATTGTTTACTTTTTTTTTTTTTTTTTTTTAGAAACTCTTTACTGTTGCAAAATAAATTATACTTTGGAGACAGTGCATGTAAGTCATGACTTTTTGACAAAATACAAAAAAATAAAACAAATCACAAGAGACAACCAAATCTGGTCTGGTTGGGATGTGTTTTATATAAATAATAATTTAAAAAATATTTAATGGAAAAAATAAAACAAAATCTAACAGAAAACAAAACCAAGCCCGAACATCCCTGGATGGAGAGGGTCAAGTCTGACTGCTAATCTTGTACTCTAAAATTCCCTTTCACCTAGCCCATACAGCATGCAGTTTTAATTGGATTTCTTATCATGATAATTATCATTATCCTCATCATTAATATTGTAATTACCATTAGCAATATGCTTTTAACACATCACAATGTGTGCGTGTGTGTTTTTTTTCTGCAAGGAGTAACTGGATAATAAAAAGTATTCTAAAATGAATTCAAAGGTCTCGCATCCACACAATCTGAGGGCCATTTAAAAGTCCCAGTGTAGAGGAAAAAAATGATTGGACTTTAGCCTCAGTCAGGAGCAATGCTGAGCAGGTCACAATCTCTTCTGTTTCTTCTTTCCCTTGTTCATCTGTCCTTTTGTTATCATGTCAGTCTTTCAAAGAAAGAGAAAAATAAGAAAAATCCTCTCTGTAGTGCACTTTCTGGTATTGCATCCTTTTTTATAATGTGTCCATTAAATTAGGGATTTAAAAAAAGGTCTCTTCTCTCTGCTCTTTCTTAAAATATCCCAAAATTCAAAGAGAAGAGAAATAATAAGAGGAACCTGTCAAAGGGACAAAGCACAAAAAAGCATAGATTAATGATGTATTTTAGGCATGCATTACGGCGCAGTGTGTTGTGACAGAGAGCTGAGTGATGCACTGGGCACTTTGTGCTGCTCCAGAGCTCATTTGCAGCTTTTGCTTTCCATCACAGTGACAGCACGTACAGTGGAGGTGAATTTCCTCTGTACCCTGCCCACTACTAAGGCCTGGGGGACACAGAGCTGTGTGGGCAGCAGCCAGTGTCTGGTTTGGTTCCCCAGCTGGTGCTGGGTATCCTTTCCCAGAGTAGCTGAGCCTGTACTGGCAGGGCTGCACAACACACCCGGATGTCTGTCTGCATTAAATTCGGCTCCTAGTGTGATTGAGCTCCCTGGTAAATGAGCAGGTCATCGTTTTGCAATGGGGGGAAATGATTGCAGAGTCTCAAATTGCAGGTCTTCAAGGAAAAATAATATCCTGCCCAGTCTGGTGTGTTCAGAGAGGCTGTGAGTCATTCCCTACACGAATCAATACTGATTGGATCTCACCCCCACTCCTGATTCAGTTTATACAATGGCTCTGCATTCTCTGTTGTCTCCAATAGAGGAGCATGTCTCCCTCCCACCTTCTCTCTCTCACTCTTCACTTTCACTCCCTCCCTCTCTTGCTCTCTACTCCCCCCTCTCTCTCTACTCCCCCATCTCTCTTCTGATTGTCTCTGAACTGGGTTCCAGGCACTGGAAGAATGCGTGGGAGTTGTGGGTGACTCACAGAGAACAGCGCTCAATCTTATTAAAATTGTGACTCTTTCTTCTGCCTGTGTTTTATGGGTTTTATTATGTTCATCCTCTGCATAAGAATTGATTTTTTCCAGCAAGCAATTCCTACATTTTATTGCACAAAAGGGGGAGCTTTCAGCATGCTTGGCTGTGGCTGGCTCAGTGGTTCAGTGCCGGTGCATGCGCTGGCTGCTGTGAGCCATTGTGTTTGACTGCCTGGCTTCAGCATGAGCACTGGTTGCAGTGTTGGCATTAACCCCAAATCTCACAGCTACACATTTGTGTCCTTTCAAGGGTTTTTAAAAACTGTCAAGAGAACATGAATGTAATAAGATGACTACTGGTAAATACTGGTACTGCTGGGAAAAAAAAGTGTATTTGTAAATGCATAGTGTGAAACAGCTATACAAGATGCAATGAAACTAGGTATTAATTATACAAAAATGTAAAAATAAATGTGATATTTTTAAAAGGGGACGAAGAGGCAAGGCTGTAAAAAGACTGAGCATGTTCTCATGAATGAGTCAGAGAGAAGGTAGCCAGTGTGAATGAGCAGGTGAGGCTAGGGGAATGGGGGAGAGAGGAGGGAGAGAGGGAAGAATGGTAAGAGAAAACCCCTGGAAAGCTGATAAGGCTGCAGAACCTATTCAGTACCCCACAATCAAAACATTTCTCCTAAGCAGAGCAATACACGCAAAAACATTATCATATAAAATCCATCTTCCTTAAATAACTAAAACATGTATAAATACTTAATTACACTTCCGCTTGCATGAGGAATGGAAAAAAAGTGTTTTGTTACAACTTTGTTGGTACCCTCCATGCTTTTCTGCTTATGAGGCAAATAACTAATGCTTCTGGTTTAAAATATCTTGTAGTTGATTGTTGGCTAAAGTATCAACACTTAAAACACTGCACTGGCAAGTTGAGGCAAATAGTGGTCCTGCATCGAGTATGCATTCACAGAACATATTAGCCTTCATGACATAACGAAGTTTTCTGATAATAAAACTGCAATGGCATACCATCAATTTTCACAATGACATTTTAATAGATAAATAGGTCATAAATGGATAAAAACGGAAGGCCAAACAGGACGAATGAACATATTCCAGTGTTTGAAAATAGCTGTTATCCTCACAGTGCAGCGGAGGCTGTCTACAAAAACACTAAATACTTTTGTTTCTGAAGAACCTTTCATTGGTTCAGAAGAATACATGATTGAAGGTTCAATGAAGCTCCACCCTATCAGGATGTGTATGGTGTGTGTATGAGACTCAAAACTGACAGCAGTATAATAAGCAGAGCTTACAACGCTTAACGTTCCTCAAAGCTCTACCCCCTTGTCACTGATTTGATACTGGCTGTCAGTTTGACCTCAGTTTTGGTGGTTTTTCTCCACGCTCACTGCTTGCATAATAGCAGAGCATCATATCGCATGCACCCAATGTCACTTCACAACATCAGCTCATACTCACCAGTACAGTGTGTGAGCTGGGCTAGGGAATCGGGGGTTGGGTCACTGCTGCTTGCAGGTGGAGAGTTTGCGGATCTTGCTGGTGGTGGAGACGCCTTTCCGGGAGGGGTTGGAGGAGGAGCTGGACCGGCGCTCTGCCTTGGACTTGAGCTGGCCTGCCTCAGTGCCATTCACACACATGGGCTTGGGTACCCGACTCTGGTTCTGTCCATTCTGTTCCGCCTCGTCCTCAGGTACCTGCCCTGGAGGGACAACAGAAAACCAACAGTTCAGGAGCCAGCCTGCACAGACCAAACACACCCTTTTACTAGAAAAGCACATCCCTGGACGCTACATCAGAATCGTCAAACTCACAGATACGACCACAACAAGACAAACTAAGGAATGAATATAGTCCATTAATTTAACAAGAATTTGACATTCTTTTAGTTCTTGGGCTATGAAGAAAACAAATAAATTCATAGATTAAAATCCATTTTGGTTCTGCCCTGTCCAAAAGGGATTACTTATTACATGATTTAAGTGGCAAAACGTGAATAGGCCAAGCTAGCCTAGTTTAGAGAAAGGTCATATTTTCCTGGAGTGGACTGAAACCCTTTGAAGTTTTACAGAGGATAGGTTTTACATGAAACAATCAGTTGATTCAGCAAACAATGGTGAGTGTTTGTACTGTGCTCAGCTGCCCAGAATGGTCATATGGCATGGTCCAATTCCACCATTTGCCAAAACAACCAACACTTTGCCAAGAACAGATTCAACGTGTGTCAAAAAGTGAGAAAGACACGCTGGTCAACCCTACCAGCCTTATTTGCACTGACGAGCATTTCATTACCTCAGCCATTATTTTTAAGAAACTAAATGGCAAAGATTCCAGTATCACAGCTTTCAGTGGAATAAATATGGGGTAGGTGTTTTTTCTGTTTGTTTTTCATTTGAATAAACCACTTTCTACCTTTCTGTGGAGTGCAGTGTGATGAGAGATGTATAAAGATGGGCTATTTGAAATAATTCACTTTGTGTAGGTGCTGATGGCTGTCGTTCCACACCTACACAATGAATGGTAATTACAAATTAGAACCATCTCCTTAAGCTTTCTTCCTACACAGGTAGAATGACAGGTCAACTTTCAAATGTTGTTTTTATGGCTTTACTTTAAAACTGTGAGGGGAAAAAAGGTGGCGTTGTGTTATTTCACCTCATACTACAAGCCAGAGTCTTAAAGTTTTCACTCATCCAATATCCACTAGAGTTATCAGGGCCCAACGACTCTGAAAAAGGTCATTATTAAGGTCTCATCCATAAAATACAAAGGAAAAGGTAGGAAGGTCCTCTATCATAGTTAACATAAATCGAATGACAGCCAGATTAACAGGTTAGGGCAATGCATCTGAAAGAACAGAAATATTAACACTCATCTGAGTGGAGCTAAAGTATGTTGAGTGCCGGAAAATGGGAATGTTAAAAGCACGTAAACTGATTTCATTGCAGGAAAAAAATTTTCATCCTCTAAACCTGAGCTGCCAATCTTCAAATACATGGATACCTTCTTTAAGAAAGCAGCCTTCAGTTCTCAAATCTTTTGAAAGAATGTGCAAGGAAAAATCAATTCCATGAAGCGTCATCATGAGTTATCCATCTGGTTCCAAACAACATGATTTATATTCTTATAAAGGCCATTATTTAGTAAGTGCACCCGTATAAAAAGCCCTGTTTGTTTAGTGACCTAGTACTTCCATAAATACATTGACAGGGTTATTCAAGAAGGTTTTTCAAAATACACCATACCAGCTACAAGGAGCAGTCCAATAGGAAGACAACACAGTACATGATGATGGTTACCTTCTACACTTCTATATAACAGTGAGTGACCATGGTTACATCCACAATTCAATGGGCAGGCTTAAGTTTGACCATGACAGGGCACTCATCTAATACTGTGTCATCTCAGTTTTCTTGATGTTGCAGCCTATGCTCTGCACTTGGACACAGCTTCAAACAGCTGACAGTAAAAATTAACACAAATATGCTGAATATTTTAATATGGAATATCTCTTTGAAATATCTTTCATGTTCAAAAACTCATATCAGCCAGTCCAGTTTGTGAGCTGATCATATATTGACCTAATGTTCCTCAAACAGAACAGATAATGTGTGTTTGTGACTGATGTTGCATCCGCAGTGTGGACAGAAAGAAGGGCAGGTCATCATGAAAATTGGGAGGAGATTCATGTGTACAGCTTCCACAGCCGGTCAGTGGGGCTGATAGAAAAACAGTTATGTCAGGTGTAAAAAAAATGCAAAACAACAAATCAGCAATAGGAAAACACCATCCAAAACACCCCCACATCAGCTGCTGTCCAAACCGAACCAGTGATAACCGGATAGATCATCCTACACATCTGACCAATTACTGAGAGCAGTACAAACAGCTCAGAGAGCAGAGGCACACAGACTCAGTGTTTTATTCACAACTTTTTTCTTTTTTTTGGGAGTTCACACAGATATGAATGCTGGCAAAAACCTAACATTGTTTACTGCCATTTTGCAATATTATTTGGAATTTACACAAATCACGAGACATGAAAGAAATCCAATGCTAAACAAAGAAGGTGTAATGAAAAACCATGCTTAAAATAGGAGCATTAAAATATCCAACTGACAACAGCTAAATTCCCTCAAATCTTTGTGTTACATTGTCAAGATTTAACAAAATGGAATTAAAAAAATGGATATCAATTGTCTCCAGTAAATCAAAGATAATGTTTTATTCTGTTGAGAAAGGGAAGCTCGGGTTGAAACTATGTCTGTGAAATAAAAAGGTATCACTCAACTCTCAAAGCATTAACAACACTGGAAGTACAGATTAGCTATCCCGCTAAACAAGTCATCAAAGCTCCAACATCACAGTTCAGTCTACATCTCTTCCCCCCCACCAGAGCACATATTCCCATTCCCAGCTTCATTGTGGGTGAAAAATTTGGCTATAAAAAAGATCCTGTACATGTCCTCTGTGACACCATCCAAAGGGAGGAGGCAGAGAAGGTAAAAATCAGACAGAGTGAGGGGAAGAGAGGAAAGAAACATACAGTGGAAGTGTGACTAAACTGACTGCGGCATGATGAGTCACACTGTTGCCACAGCAACTCAAACACACTCCAGCTTCTAATCAGTAATTTCAAGAGCTTTGGAGGAGAGCGTGGTAACAAAATGTATTATATACATATGCATACGTACAATTATTATATATCATATTGTATATATAAATAAATGTTCAGGAAACTGTCAAAAACACAGGTGCCATTTGGGCAATTAAAGACAAAAAGAATCAACATCGGGTTACAACCCAGTGGATTTTATGTATGAAAAACACAATTATTTTTCATTTTAAAAAAAGGGCAAACTCGAACCTCTTAGCAAGCAGAGAATGACATCACATTGGACTCGGGCTCTGACTGCATCGTGGGTGGATTATATTATCGTCACAAGTGGGTCTCAGGCTTCAATGCCCTGAATAGGCACGTATATCTCCACCCCACACAAAGCTAAAGCCCTCCGGTATTTTTAAACCTCTTGAGCATGTTGCACATCGAAGGGGAAATGATGAAACATGCGACAAGGTTGATGAGCAATTACAGAATGTATCATGGGTGATTGGAGGGGTTAGTTGTGCTGCGCTCAATTGAGCAGTGGTCCCTTTAACCCAAATATTTGCCCCCTGCTGCCTGTTCCCCACAAAAATAAGCAAGTAAAACATTGTCTGCCTTGAGGTTAATACAATGTTATTCAAGCAGCCTTCTAAACCATATTTAGAAAATTGTCTCCCTGTTGGCTGCCTTGCTTTTTTAAAGTATTTAACTGTAAATGTATGAATCACCTGACAGCAGACAATGAACATTAACTGGACTCATACATTCAAATATTAGTACAGCCATTACATAGCATGAGAGCTTAACAATTATATGGTTTCCACATAGCAAATGTACAATTTCATTGCTGTGACTGCAATGAGCTCTGAAAACTACATTTTCAGAAACAAGGTGAATTTCTCCTCAAGGTAAGTTTACTTATTTCTGTGCTCCAGAAAAAAAACAAAATTCAAATTTTCACAAAACACTGATCAACATATCAGTACACAGTCCAACAGAGAAAGCTGTTTTAGAAATTACAAAGCATAGATCATCTCTTTTTGTGCCTTTTCTTGAAGCATAAAAACAAAAGCAGAGGGAATTTAATTTCCCCCACACATAAACTAGATTCTGGTAAATGTACTTAACTTTGATTAATTGGCTACACACAACGCACAAACAGAGGCAGACAAATTGCTTAATAAAAAACTGCTGGGTGGGGAAAGACAGGACTGAGGAAATGAAAAGTGAATTACAGTCTCCAAATGTTCCTCTCATATAATGTAGTGTGACACATACCCTGAGATCAAAAGAGGTTTACAAATCAGAGAAAACAGACTGAAATGGTCCTTGACAGAAAGCAGGTCAAAGATACACCCACATAATACACCACAATCTAATCATATTCAAAACACAATAAAATGGACAGATCCAGGTTTATATGTACACACATACACATATGTACAGTACATATACATTTCATTTTTGTATATTAAATCTATATTTGTGTACATTTTATACATAAGGGGACTATTATACAAAGGCTGTCATTTCTAAATGGAGAAACCAAAATGCATAAAAATAAGAATTTTAAAAAGTACAAACCTGCACTTTCAACACACAAATTATTTGATTTTAAATCTAAAATTGGGGAGTACAGAGCTTGATTACAAAAATGTGTATTTGACTGAGACAGAGAGGTGATTGTCATGATATCTCAATCATGATATACATAGTATATACATGATTGATATAGTATATTTAGTGTGGAGTTGTAATGGGCAAATGTATTTACTGCAACATTCACAGTAGTGCTCACATCAGAAAGGAAGCTGGGAGCAAAAACAGCCATGTTGCAGATGTATGCGAAAAAAGGGAAATGATCTTTACATTATTTACACTGTAGTTTCAAATTACTTGACAATCTTAAAATCCAATAAGCATTTGAGAACTAATCCTCTGCATTGTTAGCACCCTGCTTTGTCTGAAGTGAGTTAACAACGCAAGCAAGCAAGTTTATTTATACAGCACATTTCATACAAAAAGCAATTCAATGTGCTTTACATAGATAATAAGCAACATGAACATCCACAGGAAAAATAAAAACAAAGTGCTTGAAGTGGAAAAACAAAACAATTTAATGGAGGACTATTTGAGATCACAGAGTGCTACAGAAGGTCAAAATTAATTTGGGTGATAAGCTCAAAAGGCTGATTAAATATATGCAACCTAAATTTAAAGCCATATCTTTCATGGATCAGACTTGGCATAGACAGCAAAGAGACTGCTTAAAGCACGACAAAGCACAAGAACAATCACTACCTCCCACTCCTAAATAGTTCCTTGCAAGTCTGTTTCCTAACTCCAAGAGTTTGAACCATGAACATGTTATATTGAAGGCTCATCATTTTCAGGGCATATTTCTATTTAAAAATAGAAAATATATGACAGCCTTAAAAAAACTAGTTAAAATCAGATAATAATGACAATGCAAATTTCCAGGAGGAACCTTTAAACATTGAAATTACTTTTGAGTGCAAGTTTTGCAGCACATTTGACACTAGACATTTATGGAGAGTTGAGATGCTAAGCCTAACAATGTGAGAACACATTTAACTACATCAGGACAGTGTCTTATTAAAAGACATATTAGAAGAAATAACACAACTATGATAATAACAACATTTAATAACATTAGTCTTCTTTTCTAATACAGAAGACTAACGAAGCCTGTTTAAAGCCTGCTCCATGCAATTTTCCTCAAGATATTTTTCGTAAGGTTGGCATCACAGAGTTTTTGCAGTGGGTTTTAGTAGTTAACAAGAAAAGCTAAATGCATGATCAAATTTATAACATCTTGCTGGCTTCTTTAGTGCTGTTATTCCTGGTAACCAAATTATTACTCTGAAACACAACGGGTCCCTTTCTTGGACCACTGTATAGCGCCTTTCAATCTCATAAACTGAAGGACCGTAATGCCAGTCTGTGTTGTTCTTTTATGAATGGAATTTTGCACAAAACAATTAACTCCAAATAATTACAATCATGCAAATTAGTTACCTACATAAAATGCAAGCTGTAGGACATGGGTCTGAAAATCAGGTTTTTAAATGATAATACAACATGCTTGTATACATGGGATTAATGTGACCATTAATCATGTGACAGCATCCAGGCAACAATCTCATTCCAAAGGACAAAATAATTAGTCCTATACATGCTCTACCAAACTATTTTTGCTACATTGCAAAATATACAGCATCAAATGTGACATCAAAATTCTCTGGAAAAGGAACCTGTGACTTAAATTTAAAAAACAATCTGTGCTTGAAAAATAAATTGTATTCATACATTTTTGTCAAGCCTCACAGCTTCATCATTCATTTCACAGTTTGGCCTAAAATCTCATATCAGGCAGATATGACTGTCTATATATAGCTCATGCAAATACAACAGCATCATGATGGAACTGGCTGTGTCCAAATTGTAGCATATTGTATGCTTCAAGCGCCATATGCTGGAGCACAAGCCAAGGTCTGCGGCACCCATGTGTTTTTAGGCTGTGACATCATACTATTTTGAAAACTGAAACCACAGACATTCATGTACAGGACCAGCCAATATCAGCCTCACACTACCAGTGACCTTGGGGATAATATCAACTACCAGTGGTCAGGACATACCTGGGCTCTTTGTCAGTCTTGCTTCTGATTCTGAAGGGAAAGTCATTTGGGGAAAATTGTTACTACTAAGACTAAAAAGCCATGACCATCATCAGGTGTCTTCTTTCAGATAAAGAACACACTTGCACATACACCGTCTTAAAAATCCTTGCACAATCAAAGATAAATTTGAGTGATGTCAGAATGTACTCCACACCTTCAAAACATTCTGGATGGCTAGAAGGACTTGACCCGGTTCGGTCGCTTTTCAGGGCATGGGTGAAAATGTCAGACTATTACAGGGCATGTAGCATGGACTACTAGAGTTATAAAAATGTAATCATTAGAAACTGATTTATAACTTCCAAAGAAGTAATAAAAGAGCCTGCAAAGCTCTGCAAAAAGGCCTTGTGGACACATGAGGCCAGTATATTAAAAATAAAATGAATATCTACAAAAGAGAAACCAAAATATATAAAAACATCATACAAAGCTGAGAACCTGCACTTAAACTGCATATTAATTGTCTTATCACAAGATTAAAATTGTGGATTCCAAAGCCAGATCACCTAAAGTTTTTTTTTTTTTTTTTTTTTTTAACCACAGGTGACCTAATACCTTCGGCCTGTACTGTACATTAGAAAATGGCTAATACTTCTTGAATAATTCTCTACTTCTTAGCAGTATTTAGGATACAGCAGGAAAATAATTTGTCGATTTAATTCCTTTTTGAAATGAATTCAAATTCCTTCCACAACTTAAGCTTGCCTCCAACTTCTCCCTCCCTCTTCCACCAAGCTTCAACTTTCTGAGAACACTCCTTCCTGAGTGCATTATTCATGACGTCCAGGGGCCAAGTGAGTCACTGGCAGTGACTGTCTGGCCCCTGGCCGATGCAATCACAGCCAGCCTGATGGCTTTCCCCTATGGAGCCTCAGACAGGCATCTTGTGAGACCAAACAAGAGGTAATGGATGAGCCCTGCAAACAGGAGGGCCAGGTCACTGATGGAGATGTGGAAAGGATGGATATACTCTGATAATTCACAATTCAAAAAAAGGCAGATTAATTAAGCCTTGATTATTAAATAAACAACATAAAAAGTGCCAATTCATTATCAAGTTACTGAATATAGCTTATTGTGACCATATCTGGAACCATTTTAGAAGAATTCAGGACAAATCAAGTGCAAGTGTTATCTAGTCAAGTCAAAATGGGCAAATTCCAGCAGAATTTAATGACAACCACCAAAGCTATATGGAAAGAACAAAATGACAAAAAACTGATGGGCTAGAGACACCGCCCAAACACACAGTGGATCTCTGGAAGCTGCCAAAGTCAGATTGTAACAACAATTCCTTACAGAGTGATCCATATGAAACTGTTCTAATCAAGAATAAAACAACCCAGGACTAACTGCATTTCATTATCATTTGGGGAACAAGAGGATATTAAAATATTCTAATTAGGGTATTTTCTTCAATCACATTAAGGCTATACACAAAAAGCATTCCAAAACAAAATAATCACTACCTACAGACTCATTTCCATTAATGTCAAGGGTCAGTTCGAAGTGTAATGGTGCCAGGATACCTACACTCCAAACATTGTTGAGTTTCCATATGAGCAATTGGTTTGGCTGTGTTCCACTCATTCTGGTTTATGCAGTAGCAAGTAATTAAAAATCCAAAGGGAACACAAAATGATGGAAATCCATCATGGAGATCCTATTCATATTTTCACATGTTATGGTACACCCTTTGATCAAATGACCTATTCCGATTAGTCACACAGTCAACAGATCTGTGTACATAGTCCCAAAGCTGTGCACACTACAATTCTCAAAGCTAATCCCGAACATTTTGCACAGCTTTGAAACCCTTTTTGTTATAATAAGAGCACCAGAAGTTCAACTCAGGGCAACATACTCAATACTTTATCAGATAATACCTCCTCAAATAATGAAGTACATCTTTGTATGCTTATATAATGAACCATGGCTAAATATTGCCACTATGAAGACCAAAATTCTAAATACAGTTATCACAGTTCTTCCAGGAATTTTTTTAATATAAGAAATGTACACTGATTTGCAATTTATTTTGTGATGGGAAATTTAATTCAGTTAAATATAAAGCAGAATGTGCTTAAAAGCATCAAAACAGAAAACAAAAATCTATATTTGTTTTACAATTCCCAGGCTTAAAATGTTTTGCTCTAAGGCCCAAAGCTATTCACTGCCATTGTAATAAATTGCTCATCCTGTTTCAGCAGATTTTGTCCCCTTGACATCTCAAAAGTTGCTGTAAATACTACAAATCATCACTATGGGCCATAATGATTAATAGGACTAATAAAACACTGCACATATTTCAAGAGAGGGGCTTACCGAGGTCTCTAAACTGCATTTGCTGTTGCAAGTACACTTCCTGCTGGGCTAGGTCACTAAGAGCACCATGAGTATGACATAAATCTGGTCCTTCATAAGATGGTGCAAATAAAAATAAGTTCTGCTTCAGTGACACTAGCCAATTAACAGTCCAGTTTCACTGCAATGCAAGACCCTCTCTCACCCTGGACACTGCAGTTGTTTTCTCGATAAAAATGACTTGCAAAGCATTCTGTCCCCTGTGGCCACATCTTCCTACACAAGATGTAGGACAAAGGGGCAGAGATTTATGACCAAGACAGTAATTTGGTCATCTAGGAGAAGGACACTTGAGAAAGTTCAAGGTTGAGCCATGGATTGGTTTTACCTGCCTCTCTCTAATGCAAGTGATAAGAGCTCAGCCAAAGGAGACATCACAACATCTGGTGAAGAAATTAACCAGCTGCGACGGAGGGAAGCCCGCTTCACCCCTTTTAAGCGAAACCTGGCTCATCAGCTTTAGACAATCAGCTCCCATTAGAGGCTACTGCATAATCATCACACAGCTAATCAGTCAACACTCCAGAGGTAAGCTACTACTTCCATGCAAATTTTGCTTTGAGTGCTTATCATGAGTATGTGTGGAGCTGCAACTGAGACCCCAAACTCAGCTTAAAATGTTATTTCTAGACATACATCACTTTCAGCGGGAAAGATAATTAACATTTTTCAAGACCATTTCAGGAGGACCATATGTGTAATATTTATCCTCTACAAAAGAATGGCAATGAATACACATCTTATACATAAATACACACCTTACAGAGACAGGCATTTATTCTCAATTCATGTGAACCACTACTACAGCACACAGACAGAGGCTATTCACGTAATTTCATGACCTGTCAAGGCAATTTTTGTACCTGACCTAATTTAGGATTTGCTTATAAAGCAATCAAGACATTCCCCTTTTTATTTTAACATGAATAGGCATTATACATTTTGACATTATAGAGTAGGTTGTGTAGATCAGAACTATTATTTCCTTTTTAAAAGTGGCATGATTGCAAGCTCTAAGGCAATTAACTATAAAACACTGAGTGGCAGACCACTTTCACAAACAAGTCAAGCAACAGGTCCCATTCAGTCTCTATATATGCAAAATTCTGGCTCAAAAACATGAAAATGCAAACAGTGTTTCTTGAGAGGTTGGTAAATGCATACAAAGCATACATTTTCTTTGAAAATGAAGAGAACATTTAGATGAAAAGTATTTTCTTTTCCTCTAAGAGGCATATACTGGTGTAGCCAACAACAACTTTCATTGTCTCTCTACACAACTTTACCTGACTTATGATATGTTCAACATCCTCACCTGGCACTGTGAAGTCCTGAGTGTAGATGATGTCGTCTTCCCCATCGAAGAGCTCATCATCATCTTCCTCGGTGTAGCCATGCAGGTCCTCAAGGTAAGGCATCACAGTCATGCTGCGCCACTGATCTCTGGTGTCCGGGCTTGGCGGGATGGGGACAGGAGGTTCCGAGGGAGGGTGTTTCTTGCGCACCCAACTGGAAGAGCAGGACAAACAGACAAGGAGGGTACAAATGCGCAAGTTAATAGGTTAACAGGTTTATGCATTGTTTATAACTGTCAGGTCCGCCTTAAAACGAGATCTTAATCTCACTGGGGTTTCCTGGTCGAAGAAAGGATAAATAAAAATTAAACACAACGGCCTTATAAACACCTGACTGCTCACATCATAGCTCATACATCTTTGCTTGAAAGCGCAGGATATGGGATTCTCCAGTTATTTTAATACACACGGCTTGATGTTTTGTTTTTAGAACATCCAAAGAGTATCACCTGGCACAATACAAATCTGAGTCAGCTAACAGCATTAGCAATAGTTTGTTGCACTTGGGGATTTATGTCTTTAATGGCCAAAATGGCTGTGTGCCCTGAGGTAGCTGAGTGCTATAGCAAGTAGTAAGCTTTTTTACTTCCTATTATTGTATTGAAACTGTCCATCTCACTTTGACATCTGCAAAAATGTTACCGTCTACAACAAAAAGACGGTCTTTAAACAGTGACAAAGCCTTCTTAAAACATTTGTGTTTTTATTTGCATTCTGGTCTATCACTTAAGCTTAAAAGATGAGAGAAACAGAATTGTTTTCTAGCACTAAATATATTTATTTAAGTCAGGGACAAAACTTCCCACCACAAGACTGCTTTACTGCATGCTTTCAAACAAGAAATAAAATGGCAGATTTTTACAATGTCTTTGATATTGTGTGGTGATGAACTGGTAAATATGGTTGTTTAACTTCAAATTGGTCCAACTTGTAACTGGTCGAGTTCTTTATCAAATGGACAGACACACTACAAACACAGAACGCCTCAACATCCCAGGGATCAGATCACCATGTTTTCTTCATTCCTTGCTCTTTCATTTGTGTGCTGTGATACAGATCAGAACAGGAATAAAAACTGATCAGATTTCATGCAGCACCTATTCATTAATCAGGCCTTTTGCAAACAGTCCTATCTGCAGCCCTACTGCAATCTGAGCCTACATCTTGCAGCCATGACAGGAAAATGTTATGAATCACAGTCAGGAGTGATGTTTCAAATGAATTTCAACAAAGGCTCACAACACATCATGAGGTATTGGAACACTTTTCTCCTTTTCATGCTTAAATCTATTTTGATCAGTATGCTAGATTCAAAGTCACTGGCATCATCAATCCCACTGGGAAAGTCTGGCATGAAAACTGCGATTTAAAACAAATATATTTGTTTATAAAGCTGTTTTTCCTCCATTCAAATTCATATTAGCACCCCGCCACATAAAGACGCAATAAAGTTTTGGCCAATAAATTTCATTTCACAACCTGACTACGATCTCACATATTTGATCATTTCCAGGTTTGTAACCATAAGTAACTTAATGGTTTCTCTAAAAATGGGTTTGTCCATTTAGAGCCCTTCTTAAATTAGTTACATTAGAAATCTATTCAGAGAATCTTTGGTGGTACACTGAGTTGAATGGAGGACTTCAGAATTTGACCAATGTAAAATGTAAAGTGGGAGGATTACAATGGAAGGGACAACCTTCGGCAATACAGCCCATGACCAAAGCCCACCTACGCAGAGGGGAAACAGAGGAAGCTTTGGCTTTGTGCATCTAACATCTCTATGACGAGGACTCTGGTCAGATCTTCTCCCACGCCACAGAGGACATCTCTCATTGCAAACGCTTCCACACTCACCCAAGGGCTACGGGGCGAGGAGGAAGTGGGACACATTTCAAAGCATCAGCTCTTAATGAGCTCCCAGTGAAAACAGCTGGTTGTCCCCAGAGCACAGCCCTTTTCCTTATGAATATTAACAAGACTACTTGTTATCCATCTTAATCACAGGACATGGAATTTTTAACTACTCCAGAAATGGGAACAGTACAAAACATGAATATTGTCACAGATTCACAGTCACCTCCACACTCAAAGTAATAAATGACTCACTTCATCCTTTGTTTTACTCGTATCATTTAGGCTATGGCCATCCAGTAATGGCTAGTTTCATGAAAGAAACAATGTGCTGGTTTGTAAAATCTGGTTACCTGAAAACAGAATATTTAAGAATAACAAAACAAATGGTTATTATAGCAATGAATGAAACTGAATTGCAGCTGGAGTGCTATGACAGTTGTTTTTGCACAACCACCTTCACTATGATTTAGAAAGACAAAAATTGTTTCCATGTTCAAATAAGAGACTACCTTCTGGGAGCTCAGAGCATGTATAGAGAAATTCATATTTTGATGAGATTTAATCAAGACCAACTGAATTCACTGGGTTATTACTCTTCCTCAGCTTCAGTGCTTTTCATCAATCTCACACCTTACAAAACAGATTTGTGAAAGACGATATAGTGTTCCACAAGCTGGATTTAAAAACTGTGAAGAATATCCCATTGGGAGCTTCACATCACACTGTGGTACATTATCTGCCGTTTTCAATACCCAGCTGGCAGGACTCTACCTGTATCTAATGAAGTTAGAGCCCTGAAGTGCTGAGCTCCTCCATCTTATGTCATCCACATGTGTGCCTCAACCGCATTTCATTTCAAACACTGAACAACATGGTACAAATGTAATTTAAGTAGTCAGCTGTGTAAGATATTACAGAACCTTAATCTAAAACAATGCTGACCCCAAAATTGCTTCTACAATCTAATTCTGTAATTTAATTCTTAACATTTCTGTAGAGGGATGTCCATTGCAAAAGCATGCTAAAATAAGCGTGCAACCAAGATGGCAGGAGTAAGAAGTCCTAAAGTAAATCTCCTTTGATATCTTCTTTTCTTAGAGGTCTCTTAAGGTGTGTTACAGATCCTTTTTCATTTGAAATACTCACAATGGGACAGTCCCCTAATCCTTAATCAGTGACAAGGTCATGCAGATGAATGAGCTGACTGAATAATCAGCCTACATGTAACAAAATAAATTCTACTGTAGGAAAAACTATCTGATACACTTTTAAATGTACGGCCTTACTTATTGAGAGTTTCTAGATGGAATATACCACACATTTGTAAGGAGGCTTTGTAAGGACGCTAACAGATTTTCATTTGCCAAAACACTGTTTACGACATTTAGAAAGGGTAATCTAACCAATTTACATGTAAATATTACTATAAAATTGTATTAGTGATACAACTTGTTTCCTTGAAGGTCGCTTCTGCTTACAAAGAAATCCTATATCTCCCATTTGAGATTTGAAGGCCATTATGTAATTTCAATAATGCAAGTTCACAGAGATGATTTGCATTTGAAAGCCTTAATGTTTCAGGAACAAATGCTTTAAAACTGAGCAACAGCCTCTACTTTTTCAGAAATCACAAACCCCTTTACCAACCTGCAGTAGCAATTTGACCAAATAGAACCCAGTAAAACATTTAAACTTGATTAGTCTCTCTGTCACTGTAGCTACAGTGAAGCCATTCTAAGATTCCGGCCTTTAGCTGCACAGTTAGTCATAAAGTAGAGGGAAAAGATTGTGACTGCTGCAGTGTACTGAGGGCCAGAAGGTCACCTGCTGTGGGGAGGAGGGGTGCGTGGGAGGGGTGCGTGGGAGGAGCGGGGGCCGCCTGACTCACTGCAGCAGCACCTTCAAGGATCCCCCTGCAGAGCACTGGCCATTCTTAACCACACCAGGCAAACCATGCAGACAGTCTTACTGTGTATCCACCATCTGGTATTCCTATGTATTTCCTGCTGCATTCGTACACTGTGTTACTGATGTGAATCCAACATTGTATCTGCGTATTGTATCTAGCACTGTTATGTATCTAATACTATGTCTGTATCATGACATCATTAACTGACAAAGCAAATTATGTTGAGCAAATTATGTTGTTGCCACTGGATACAGCAGCATTCTTTTGACTTTGAACATGCCACAACTTTGTTTTTTACACTCCCCTTAAATAGAATCTGTGCATCTTCCAAGGTCCTTCAAAATTTTAATGAGGTGGGGTAGGAAAAAAAAGGCCTATCTTCCAATAAATTTGGTCCAGTTTGACCTTGATCACATTTTTAAGGAGGGAGACAAAAAGTAGTAGCAGGCTAATTACTATGGTTTTGCAGAGTGTGTGGTGATGATTCATACAGCACTTCTTAAAAGTGCAAAACAGGAGAAAAGTTAGTTGAAGCTATTCCCACAGTTCAATAACAAACTGATTCTTTTTAATACAGACAGCAATCTGGAGAGGCAGGGAAAGGGTGTTTCTTGGGAGCGCCACCAGGTTTTGCTTATGTGTTAAATATGTAAAGGGCAATCAACCACAAGCTGCAAAGCAACATAGCTTATAGCTGGTGAAGGGGCACCTTAGGAGACAGATCATTAAAATTGCATTAATTCCAGCATGGTGCCTCCACCAATTGTAAATCCCCTTAATGTTAATATTTGCATGGAGCTGTGTAATTAATTTTAAAGACCTGCCTGCCCTTTTGCTAGTTTAAATATTTATGCAGGGTTTTTTTCTTCTATTTTTGTATCTCCTTCCGTAGTGTTTGTATGGCAATGGGATGCAAGACTGGCAAAAGGAGGGCATGATTCGAGCAGTAGAAAAATAAGCAACTGGAAAAACCAGGCATGGATGGAAGCAGAAAAAAGTCCAAGTTTCTGGAATAGGAACACAGTCAACTCAGCGCTTTGGGAACTGTGCTTCTTCAAAATTAAGAGAATTAGTGATAGCATATCATATAAGAGAGGCTAATGAACCCACCCACTTTGCATGTTTCTGCCTCCACAGTCATTAAAAATGATACTCTTCCTTTCTCATTACTCTCAGAAACCATTTAACAAAACCATATTGTGTATATAGAGTGCCTTCAGAGTTGAGCACATACTGTAAAGTGGAAGGAATGAATGACTCCTGCTCTCAATTAAGACACCAATTAAGCTCCCAATCCCATCCCATCCCACCCTATCCCATCCCACAGAACTGCTGGATCTAGGCACAGCCTGGTTACAGATAGAGGACAGACCTAACTCAGACTCAGACACAGCAGCACCCAGGCCATGCATTGAAAATAGGTCTAAACACCCTATAAACATTTTGAGGAATTATCATCTGCAAAAGGCCTCTATACAAAACACATCTTAAGTGCTAATATTTAAGAATGACAAGACAAATAGTTTGAGACTACGATTTCCCAGACTGACATACATGTGTTTTATAGTAGCCTACATTAGTCCCTTCCCTTGCTTTTTTCACCCATTTTGTATTAATAGAGCCAATTGTTGGGATAGCTAATTAGTGGAATAAAACTTGATGTGTGCATACTACATAGGTAGAATTGCTTTGTAGAATTGCAAAGAGATGAAATTAGATACTATTTGAAACAGCTGAGCCGCCCACAGAGAGAATTAGAGAAGCACGTTTTCTCCAACCCTCACCCTCCTATCAGCTAAAAGCAAAACCCATCTCACCGGTGTGGGGATACGCTTTAGTCATTCATTGCCATGGCAACCGCAGCCAGCATTTCACAAGAATATCAGTGTGTGTAGTAAAGAGTCTTGAAAGGCTGCCAAAAAGTTATGAGAAAAGTTTTTTTTTCTTGCATTATTCTGCCTCTGCAATCTGACTCAAGGCTTTCTGTGAGCATGGGCATCAGACTGCAGCACAGTGGCAGAAGCTGGAAGTATTAGACTTTGTTGGGTCTGTTTCAAAGACTTAGCTGATAATACGTTTGAAATCCTCCCTGTGATATCATTTGTCTAGTGCATTCTATCAGAGCTGAAGTCACAAACCAGTCTGCTGGTGAAAGGAGTTGGCAGGACTGGGAATTTCCTCTGGCTTTCATGTCTTCACTCCATTTAAATGCAGATACCCAAAGCACTTCTTGGATGGTCTCCCCTCAAAAATCTAAGCTTTATGATTGTCTTAAAAATAAAAATCACTTTTCTTGTGATTTGATGAATTAGCCTTTGGTGAGTTAAGATACACAATTTCACAACTTCAGTAAGATGCCATCCATCCAAAGTTCTTTTTTAATATACTCCAATTGATTTAGTATGTGTTGAGTACAACCAGTATTTTATTACAGAATTACTGGCTGCAAAACTACTGACATAATTATTTGGCAAAATCAGTAGCAAATCAGATCTATCCACTTTATGCAAAAAGTGTTGAATGACTTAAAAACCTGGGGTTGTGGCAGCAGTGGCCATATTTGAGATTCACTGAAAATTTGAGACTTCAAACAATAGAAAGATGTACAATCATAATTCGCCAATTGCATAATGCTGGTATGAGTTATGAGTTATTCACCAATGCCATCAGGATCTCCTTTTTTGCTCACACATATTGCCGCCCTCTTGCAGCCAACTGCTTTCCACAAAACTTTGATATGTCTGCAGTTTGAAAGACACAGGCACTTACTGATGCAATTACTCCAGCCTAAACAGTGAACAAGCATTTCGCATAATACCAATGGTGAGCTCTTAATCCATTCAACCGTACATCTTCACTTCAGAAAAAAACCCCTTGTGACCAACCATTTCCACAGAGCAAAGAGTTTATGAAACATTACAGCAGTTAGCTATTGCTGGCAAATAAGAAAATAAGATGACCTAATTTTTTCTTGAACCAGTGGCTTGTGCAGTCTTACTGGAGTGCTGGAGATATGCAGCTTGGCTCTAGTTCATTTCCCTTAACCTAAATCTGTTAGCACTCCAGATGTCACCATCTGGATCAGTAATGAAAGGACTAGAACTTATGTGTGACCACTGGCACCTCCAGCCAAAGTCAATGGAAGAGCAATACAACTCCATGAGGTCAAAGCTCAAAAACCTGAACAAAAACCTTGTGACAAAAACAGACTTGAAGCATAGCATAAAAACCAATGTACAATAATATTCATCAAGTCCTCAGGGTAATAGTTTCTTCTATTTATTTTGTACTGTTCTGTCAGACACTGAAAGAAGTGACAGAGGGATAACAAATAAAATGAGAAAGTCCTCAAAATCTGAACAGTGCACCACTCTGGATTAAGAATTCAGAACAGAAAAGCCCCAACATTCTGTGAATCTAAAAAACTCTGAACATAATTTAAGAATCTCAAGCCAGAGTTGCAAAGAAATCCGCACGTCTGTTTCATTCCATCTTCTGACCCCAGGTATGAGTAAAAAGCTGACATGAGTAACAATAAAAATAAAATAAAAAAACCTTCACAGGAAATAAAAATGTTTTAAAAACCCATGACATAACAAACCGAGAAAATGGCATTGATGCTGGTCTGGTTTATGTTTTCCCATTACAGATATTTACAAGAATATCACTTAGCCCTTGCCATGACTACAATACAAATACAAGAAACCAATCATAACATATTAGCTTGGACTGATTCTTTCCAGGAATGTTTTTGTGCACATATTGCATTGGTGCTAGGTAACAAAGTAAGTTAGGCCTCTCCAGTTATCATCATATGTTTTTGTTCCCAGAAATATTTATGTTTGGCTTTGGAGCATATGCAATGCCATATGGTCTATCAATTTCAACTTCTTCACCATAAACAAAGAAAATGTCATCACTTACTTGTGCTGTCTTATGTGTTGTATTGAGAACCGCTTTGCAGGATCATACTCAAGCATTCCTAGAATTAAAAAATGACACAGTTAAACAGCAATAAAATTAAGAAACACAGCATCCAAAACTGTACCTGGAAATGCAATTGGTACAATTAACAAAGACCACTATGTAAGTGCATGAAGGTGCCGACTTACAATAGTCCATGTTTGGTGAGTGTGTATGTGTGGCCACTGAGTATGATGGTCACTTTAGTTTTACACCAAACAGCCCAACCTCCCACCACCACCCCACCTAAATGCTGAGTAAGGTTTCTTTTCCACAGAGCCGAAAATCCTGAACACAAACTGCAGAGAGAGATATATCTTTTTGCTTAGTCAAAACAGAGAATCTGTCAAAAAAAAGTGTCACAGTATAGAATGATGTCAAATGTTCAAACCCACTACACAACAAAGATAAAACAGCAGTTTTTTCCCCAAATCAGCTTTCGAATCAATGTTACAATCTAAATACATTTTTCAAATCACACTCAATAAGCAATAATCACAGCGCCACCTGCTGTATGGGTTGCAAAAACAACGAGACAGCAAGTCGATGTAAATGCATCAAACTGTAAAGAGCTGTGTAGTTGTGTTTCAATTCAGTGATGGGATTTTGTGTGGAAGTGACACTCGAAGGGTTTCACCTTTATGCAACTGCGTGCTAGAGAACAATGGACACATTTGACCTGCATTTCTGTTGCCAGCAATCCTACATTAGCTGGGAACGTTCAGAGATTGCTGGATATCTAAAACTAAAATGAGGAATATGGTTTCAAAATGTCTTACATTTGTTCTTCTGTATTTAAGAGTAACTGTGGCCAAGGAGCGGTAAATATCTGAACAGACAGGGAGGGTATATTTTTTGGCAAGATGGCCTTATTTGACAGGCTCACTGTTACAGGCCTGAATAGCTGACTCACTGTGGTTTTGCTCTGCCCAACTTCCAAGGGATGTTCCTTCCTAACAAATCATCAGCCAGTTACTACTTCTAATGAATATCACAACTGAGTGTGGGCATGAAAATACAAATCATCTAACAGTTACAAAAATAAATCCACCTTTAGAAGTCTCTAGGCGCCATTCAGATTGTGAGTCTGAGCAAAAAAAAAAAAAAAAAAAAGGTTGACCAAGTTATTGTGACTTGAGCATCCACAGCTGAGACTGTGAGCATAGTATGCTGCTCAATAGCTGCTACATAGTTGTTTGGGTGGACCAGCTGTGAAGTCCCCTGGCACAGTGGCTCAATAACTCAGCGGGTCTGCTGGGTGTTAAGTGGCGGTGGCTGCCTGTAAATCATTTATTTACCATTATTTTACCAGGTTAGTCCCACTGACATTTAAAATTGTTTAGTACTTAAAATTTGTACAACATTACAGGTAGGCTAACAGAAAGAATCAGAACATTATGAATACTTATTGGCCTTGGCTGCAGCAAATGTCATAATCTTGTGTATGTATGTAATGATTACATCATTATGTTGGTAAATAATGTAGGTGCATAAATAAGACCCATCTCAGTATAACTCTCTGTAAAAGCTGTCTCATTATAATCCTCAATATATGCATTTATCAATTACTTAATTTACATATTGATTAACCAGTAATTTTGTAGTAGGTAAACTGCAGTTAAAAAGGAATCTTTACTTGTGCTGTCATATTAAATTCAATACTAATTAACAATATGTTCCAGCTGTAAAACATGTTTTAAGATCAACATTCACATGGGGGATTCTGAAGCAATTTGAGAGCTAAAACACATTTCAAAAGGAAGCCAATGGTTTGTACATAAATTTTGGAGGTTTCAGTCACAGAAATGGCAAAACGATTAAAGGTGTCAAGGGGAACAGTGTATTAATCATGATAGCTTACACCAAACAAGGAAAAACGGATTCATTAAAGAGGAACAGTGGTTGCAAGTCAAAGCCCACCAACAAGGATAAATAGACAGGATAATTACAAAAAACTGTGAAACAAAAGACCTCCAAATGTATCACCAAATAGGGCTGCACAATAAGCCTTTAAAATGTTATCACAATAAATTGAGACATTTTGGTGATGTCGAGAACATATCCCGACAAAATTTGCAGTCTCAGGTCTGAATGTCACGCAGCCAACTTTCAACACATACAAATAGAAATTAAGTCGAACACAACAGTCAGTAAACCGACTGATGTGTTTACCGAATGCAACTTTCTTTTTAGAGTTAAATCATTAACGTTACCATCTGCAGCTTTTCTTGTCACGCTCTCCACTTTCACCAGCAAGTTAACTTGTGCAGCCGCAGACTCCGCCTATGTAATTCTCGTGAAGCAATAGACTACATTTTGTGAAGTAAGCTACACGTTCCATGTACGGTTAGTAATGCCTATTTAAAATGCGTTTCATTCATGTTTTATTTACACATAACATATGTGCTTTGCATGTGTCTACAATTTCTCCATCACCTATTCAACTTACATCACAGTTTTAGTTATTTCCTGGTTATTTTCCATACAGCACATGGTATGAGATGGTGATATTTTACCTCTCAGCAGGTCTGACAGGAGGGGGCCACAGTCTTCTGGAACACTGTAGTCTCCCTTGCCAATGTTCTCAAATAGCTTATAGATGTTGTCCCCTTCAAATGGATACAAGCTTGTCGTAATGTTGTATCTGCAAAGAAAAGGGGGGTAATTAAAACAATATTTTTCCCCTGATTCCTAAAGACATTAATCAAAAGGCAGGCAAATGTCTCTATAAATAATACAGTTTGTTGTCAAGAAATCAATACCAGCCTCTAAAAATAATTACTAAAGGAGATAAGCAGACCCATTTTAGAAATTAAAAAAAAGAAGCACAAAGAACAACTCTGTGCTTCAGGACCAGTCAAATGGCAAAGGTGTAGGTTATCAGATCAAAGCATTCTACTGCAGTGCATGCATGAAGGAATTATCCAGAAAGCAGATGTTTCTCAAATTATTTCACAGATGAACTGCTCAGTTAGTGGAGCCTCACAGGGGTGCCTATACTCACAGTGTGACGCCTGCGGACCAGATGTCCACTTTGAACCCTGAAAACGTGTCCAACCCATTTGCAATCTCAGGCGGCTGGAACGCTGGGGACCCCTGACTCGTCCTACACGTGTCATCCTCTGCAAAAGGGTGCAACGCCTGGAGGGAGGGAACGTGCATCATTCTATGGCGCTGCTTATTCAGACTACAAACACATTATATGTTACTGCCATAATATTCAGGTACTGGCAATCGATTGTGGATACCACAGATTTATTGAAAATTCTCTTCAATGTACAACTGACCCAGTTCATGTCTATGGAACATGGAATCCTCATGGGATCCCAAAAGGCAGAAAATGGTGTACAACTCTGTTTGCTAATTGTAACTGAGTGTCTCCTGAACACACAGTATGGTAGATGACACGAACATGAGTCACTACAGAATAGGGATAAGTGAGTTCTTACCTCTGCTACACCTAGATCTGAGATTTTCAGTGCACCATCCGTTGTCAGCAGCAAATTCCCTGGTTTAATGTCTTTGTGCACAATCCCTTGGCTGTGCAAATATTCTAAGCCATCTAGTAGCTGGCAAAAGTACCTGCACAACAAGAAAATCAACACCAGCAATCAATCAAAGCAATAAAATGTCTAATTTCCATTTGCATTCCTGCAAGGTATTTTATTTAAATTAGCCACTTACAAAAAAAAAAAAAAAAAAGGAAACGGTGTGCAGTAAAATCTTTGTAATCAATACATTTCCAAACACTTCTGTGGGGGGCACTCCATACATACTCTAAATTCAAATGGACTGGATGGTTCACAGATAAATATCTATCTATATAGATATGACGAGTAATTAGGTGTTCAGTGAAGCCAAAAACAATTAATGGATCAACTCTGTTTCATTGAGACAGATGATTCATCTCAACATGTTTGAAGGCCCATCCCAACAACAGTGGCTCTGCCTCAGTTACAAGGGAACTGTTTTTGCCTGCAGTCTTTGAAGGCACCTAGAACCAAAGGCAGCACATCAAGGGAAAAGACACCTGATAACTAAATGAATGAGAGGCACACTGAAGGAAGCATTTTCTCAAACAATAATGAAATAAGGCACCTGCAAAGGACTTGTTTTTTATTTCTTTGGTTCAGACCATGCCTTTCATGTACAAGTGTGGAAAAGGATGTGAATTCTGCAGTCGAAGGAAGGTTTCTTGCAATTAATCAGTAAATATTCAGAGGTAAATTAGGTGTGAGGGAATATTCTTACACTTTGAACAATGAAACACCAACTCACCCATGAGCTTGGAACATAGGAAACCTCTTCTCTGGGACACTGTCCAACATCTCCTGCATTCCACACACGCAATACTCCATCACCATATACGTACAACCAGTCAAGGAAAAGGGGAAATGGGAGAGTACTGGGTCACAACATTTTCCTCAGGCATTGACTCCCAGTAGCACAATACTGGGTCACAATGACTATATCAGTTTTAGAATTTCATGCCAACTTCCATTCTTAAAAAAAGTAATCAGACTTTTCATTTATGAAATCTGACATTTAACAAAATATACTGATAAGCTCATAAAAGACAGGCAAAGACTGTTCTCTTGGCTAAACATAAAATGTTTTGTTTTACCATGGCTTAATCTAGCAAGTGGTTTGCATTGGTGTATGTAGCTAATTACCAAATTGAGCCCAGGTAAATGGTAGAAACAAAAACTTGTAAGCACATTTTCCCCCCACACCAATGTTTGCCTACCTCTGCTTTAAACACAGTGAAAGCTGCACTGTAAACATGACAAGCTAAAGCTACAAGGTTTCTCCCCCACTGGAGAGAGGCTAAATATACTGGATTAAACCAAAACCTCATAACTCAAACATTACATTAAAAACAGACTCTAGTAACACCATAGAAGGAGAATGTTTACATATTTTATGTCTGTGTTCCTCAATTTTTGCCCTGGACAGCCACAGGTTCTGCCATCTTCTTAAATTCCAATTCAGGCCAAAGAAACTAGATGAGTCTGTGCAATCAACTGCTTTAATGGGTAAATTAAGTGTTGAGGAACAACTAAAACCAGCATGTTCTGCAGCTCTTACTGACCAGGGTTAAGGATCATTCCACCACGTCTTATTGAGGTTACATCCTATTGTTTAGGGGGAAACAATACTGCGAAAAAGGTTGTTATTTTGAGGTTGTACTTTACTGTGCTGCTGAGACTAGGCAACCACAACCCCTGCAGCTGGACAGATAAAGGTGGTGGATAGGAACAGTTGTGCAAGAGAAATACACTGGAAAAATAGCCTTGTGAATAAACTCATTTCAGAAAAGTAAATTTGGTAGCTTTTGATGTGTGTGACTGTGTCTTTTACCTGTCAGTGCCATTTAGCAACTTTTGAAGGAAACTAAAATATTGAATTCAGATCACCACCACACTCTCACTTTGGTTGACAAAATGGTTACTTTATCAGGCACAAGGATTAGTACCTTGATTGTCATTCAGGGAAAATGTTTGATTGTGTCACCTCATCTCTTGAATTTGCAATACCTTATAAATATCAAATCTGAATTCCTGTTAACATTTTCCCTGTAAAGCCAGGACAGTATCCAAACTCTGCATCAGGAAGACTGGCTGCAACATAATATAATGGTCAGAGAGCTAGGCTTACCATTACTCTAAAAGAACACTGGTGCTGTTCTCCCGAGCAAGGTCCTTCACCTGAATTAAGGAAAGCTGCTATGTGTCTATATGTAAGATTATACCATTAGCTACAATTAAATACAGCTTCTAATGTAGTAAAACCATAAACTCAAAAAAGAAGACTGCAGGAAGCATTATTTTGGTACTCCATACAATGCAATAAATTGGCTCATTACCTCATCGCTGCAGCACTACTGAAAAGTGGTAGATAACAGCACTGCCACTACTGTCCATCCCTGATATTGCATACAATCTGATTGGGAAATTCTGGAATGGAGTACAAAATGGATTCAAGTATTTGAATCAGGGATAATGTTCAACAGACAGTCCATTAAGAGTGAGTTATGGCAGGACAGACTGTCCAGTCTAATAGGCTGTAAGCAGATACTGAAAAGGAAATGACTGTTCTCATTTTCAAAGTCACCTTCAAGAATAAAGATAAGATATGGCAAACCAAACAATACAGGAGCATACAGAAGCACAGAAGCATATGATGAACTGCAGAAATGAACAGTCAAAAAGCATGCGATCAGAAATGTTTAAGCCCAATCGCCGCGAGTGTGTGAAACCTTTCGAAATCAATTGCATCATGTGTTTCAGAAGAGGGCCAGGGGGCACCTCCTGGGAGATGCATGCTCCCCCCTCCTGCGCACATAAAGATGAGAGAGCTGGGAGAGGATTGGGGCTGAAGGGTTTTTATATATATAAATTATGCACCAGGAAAATAAACAAGCACATATAAGGCTGGGCACTATGACACAGTGGGAGCTCCTTAGTCACTACTGCGTCATAGCGCGTCGCACACCGCAGGAGGAGGGGAGGCAGAGGCGGGAGCGGGGGCGTCGGGGATCCCGGAGTATGAGCGTCCATTAATAACCTGCCGGAGAGACCTCGCGTGACCAGCAAGCAAAGTGTGATGGGGGATAGACAAGGTGCAGAAATAATCAAAAATTTGTCATTTCACTTCTCGCCTCCTCCTATCTTTTAATTCAGTAATTCAGATTAGCAGCAAAGGGACGGAATGTGGTGATGGAGATGGTTGCAGCTTAAAGGATGGGAAGGGCCTTCTGGTACCGTCACTCTGTTTAGACCAGAAATTGTATATTTTCGTAGAGACCGTCCAATGGAAAGCTAGGGTGAGGGAGAAAAGGCAATGAACTAGAATGTGACCAGCATAATGACCCATTTTCAATAAAGGGGTATGGGGATGCAAGCGCTTGAATTAGATATACTGCAGAGCCAGACAATAAAACTGGTTCATGACAAGTTATCAAGTTTCTACATTGCCCCTGCTGTTATACCTCTGGCTCGATGAACATCTACAGCAACAAGTCAGCAGTATTACTGAAATTAGCTAAGAATCCAGTAAATTTATAAAAAATGAAAACAAAGGCAACAATTAGTTGTCTATCAATACAGAGTATTTTTACACCTCGTGACAAAGGCTTTTTCCCCTACTTTAACTTTTTACTGACCATTTCTTCAAGTCTGAACAGAAAGAGACAATCTATGGAAAACTTACTTGCTTAAATATTACATTCTGTGGAATGATCATGTCCAATTACACAACATTAAATTATATGTTCATAAATGATGTCATTCACTCACAATCTCAAATATATCAGAGCCAATTCTGAAATATCTTGATTGCTCTAAAAGAATCACTGGAGGGCATTTTAATGCAAGACACATAAAAGGTAACAAAAGTTGTATGTAGTCCAGAGCTGCAGACCTCCAGGGAGCATGCAGAGATCATTAGAATCAACTACAAGTTGATAGGGTGGAGGGAAAAATGCAGTCGGAGTGAAATAAATTATGTGGTCTATCACACGCTCTGAGCTTGTCTGGAAGGTCAAGAGAGCCCCTCTGTGGTCATGAAGATGAACTACAATGCCAGACAGCTTGGCTTGCTGGTACACCCACTGCAGATATCCACACTCCATAGGAGGGACTATATCAGAGCAAGGTTCTGTGGGAAGTGGAGTCCTGCAGGGATTGGTGCTGGGGGCCTCTGCTCTTCTTTTAGTTGCTCAGCAGTGCCTTCTGTTCTAAAAATGTTTCTTCTCGGACAAAATAGTATTTAAAAAAATACTAGCATCAAGGATAAAATAACTGAGCATTTTCCTATATTTGGTAAGGTTGGAAAACACATTGGAATCGATTTTTTATCACTCCTCTATGCAGACCCTTTCAAGATTGTTGATATCTTTAGGTCAACACTTATGGACCCTCATTATTACTACACTTTTTCGATCAGGTTTAAATCTGAACACAGAGATGGCCACTGCAAAAACTGCATTTTGTTTTCAGTCAACCATTCCTTTGTTGTGTTTTGAGGTTTACTTGGGGTCATTGTCAAGCTTGAAGGCCCAATTGTGGCCAAGACTCAGCCTCCTGGCAAATGCAACCAGATTTTTGGCCAAAATGTCCTTTCACTTGGTGGAGTTCATGATGCCATTGATCTTAACAAATTCCTCAGCACCAGTGGCAGAAAAAACAGCCCCATAACATCACCAATCCATCACCATATTTGATAGTATAGATTAGTCTCTTTTTTAACACCCGTTTTTGACGCCAAGTGTAACAATGATGTGCATGGTCAAAGGGTTCAGTTCTCATCCAACCATAAAACAAGATTACAATCAAAATGCCAATCATGCATGGCCAACTCCAGCTGCTTCCATTCGTTTGATGCACTGAAGGGCTTTACCCTGGCAAAGTTTCCAAACAGCCTGTTCGATGTTGCATCTAACTGTTGACAGAGAGACTTGGCATTACCAAGGTGCAACCAAAGCCTGCAGTTCTCCAAATGCAATACTAGGACTCATTTTTCCATCCCTCGTTATTTTCCTCACTATGTATGGAAATGTGATGAACTTGCCTCCTCTTCCAGGAAAGGTAATTTACTGTGTAAGTGGTTTTTAAAACTAGATTACTGCCCTAAAATGGGTATATTTAACTTTATGTATTTGTGCTCTAAGGAGATCAAGAACCATTAGCCTCTTTTAGATTATCAGTTTCTTACCTTTCCCCACAGTGGTGGATGACAAAATGATTTCAGATGCATATTACCCAATTTTTACAGCTGGGTGAAACAGGAAGCCATGGAAGGTGATGAGTATGGTAGGACTGAAACATTTTGACACATATATTACTGTGAAAAACTTGAGATTCCACATTAAACACCTCAGAAAAATTACGAGACAAGTATGAGAATAGCACAAGTATGAGAGTAAGATAACGTAGAACGCACCAACATGGTACTGATTTATCTCATTCATGGTGTCATTGGCTGTTTGGTACATGAACAACACATTCACTCTTGATATGACTCAATAGCTGTATAATTCCTCTGTAATTATCTCCAAATTCATCCTCTGATCTATATACAATGTCATAAGACCTTAACATTCAATATATTTATAAAATGTAGTTACACTTTGCCTATACATAGCAATCTGCTGCAATGTAGGAAGCAACATATGGAATTACACTCCCATTACTTTTGAGGCTAGGAATATGACCTCTCTAGGGTACAAGCATGCACACAAGCAAACATTTTCAAAAGGATATATTTTTTGTTTCTCTTCATTGTACAACACATCTACCAACTGGATCACATTTTTGTGTCGTAGTCTTCTTAGCAGCTGGATTTCTCTGCAAAACAAAAACAGTAAAATTTGAGATTAAAAAATATAAAAAGATTAATAAATTCAATATGATATAAAGAAAAACAAGTACAGAGATTTTTTCCAGTTCTAATCCAGCAGGGGGAGCAATGGACTCTCATCCACTCAAACAGCTATGTAAAAATAAATAAATAAAAAACCTTTGCATCCATCCAGAAGATAATCAATTAAGATAGCTTGAATGACCACAAGCACTTAAAAACTGCACACAAATTTGGTAAGTCAGGACATTTTCTAATGCTTGATGCATATGCTTTTATTCATTATACAATTCTTACAATGAACAGGGAGCCAGTAGCCAGAAGGCCTTTTTGTAGCAGGAATTTTTTGTGTGCAAATTATAAAACTGAAATACATGGTGAACTTGCATCAACTTTTTTCACAAATTGCTGTGCTATGAGTCACAAAGGCAGTTCTTTCCATGAGTCTTTATATGCTTTACAAATCTGCTATAGCCCAAAAATAACAAGCTTTATCTTCCACATAGTCACATCACCCACTTTGTCCCAAATCCATTAGTCTTCAATTCGGCCAGCTTTCCCTTCAGGCATGTAGAAGCACAACAACGCTGTCACCATGCATTTAGAAGGGGGATGAGATTCTGTGGCTGCAGCATCTCTGCTCCAGTCTTTGCCTGCAGTCACTGCCTCTGCATTTGTGCACTCCCTAATTTACAACACAAGTACCGCATCACTACAGAGTGGCAGAGAGTGCATCTGGGGCAAGTCTGCTGGACCCTGCAGTGCACAATAAATATAGGCGGGTGACAGGGCTGCCACCCAAGCTGCACCAGGCCTACCTCACTCCTGTTTGAGAGAAAGAGGGAAAGCTGTTTGATTCCTTTAAAATTAGCCATTCCTCCACTTGTCTTGTTATATATAAGAGGGAGGACCTTTCTCCCTCTTATATAAAGACATTCTGAAATCCTTGAACTGTTTTCCAATAGTAAATTGGTCTTCTATTGGTCTAACACTATTTTCATTGTAGTGCACTGGTGGCAAATGAAAAGGCAATGAAAAACAACAAGCATAGCTACACAGACAAGGGTGAAAAACCAGAGGCTTGCTTTTCCTGCTTTTCTTTGCTAACAGCAAGGTCAGGGCTTTGGGAAAATATCAGGGAGAAAAACAGAACGTTCAGCTCAACAACTCTAATATGTAGAGAGAAATCTGCAGTTAATATTACTGCTTCTGTTGATGTCATCCTGAGAAAGACTGAAAAATCACTAAAGTTCACAAGCATACATGGCATTGCATTCGTTTTGATGAAATACTGGTTATAAATGGTATAAATAATGTCATGCAGATTAATTTCTCCTGTCTCCATTTCAAACTGCATCTATGAGCAGCATTTTATAGGCCTTCATGACAAGGTAAACTACATGAGAATCAACTGCTTAAATGAACAGAATATGCAGTACTATGCAGAGTATCTGGAGAGAAAAGGGCAGGGTGAATCACAGCCAATTTGACATTTACACCACCAAACACAGGCAAGAATGTGTAACATAACAGGAAACCATGGCACAGTGCCATTCTCTAACTATTTAATTAAAATGTGTGCAGTGGAAAGATCCTAATGAACAGTACAGCACAAGTTATTCATGGGTCTTCTATGCCAAAGTAATGATGGAGGACAGCACAGTAATTATTAAACAAACAAACAAACCCTTTCCCTACACTCTCAAGTCTTTCATGATGCTCTGAGAAATGTGGACCAGCCAAAATATTTTCAACATGTAGTCACACAGGAACAAGTCAAAGCAGGACTATTACATTTTTCGGCTGACTCATGACCTGATAAACACAAGGAATCGTCATCTTTGAATTGTATCCTTCCCCACAACAGCTGTGATCTTACAGCATTGTTAAGAACTGACCACAAGTATGAGTCTGCCTCTCATAAGGTTTCAATGCCTGTGAAACAAGCTTTCATGTCATGAGCTCAGGGCAGGGTTGCATAAACTGGGTGATCAAAAAAGGTGGGGCTTTCAAGGGCATCGTGAGCAGCTCTCTAAACTGATTTGTGTAATCTTCTGATTTAGAAGAAATGTTGTTTCATGTGGAGCATTACCATGGGAAACTGCACATTTCCCTGAGTCATGTCTCTTTAACGCAAGAATCACACTTGCTCAACACATGCCATTTCACTAAATATGACAACCTTCCGCATGCTTGCCCTATCGTTGTGATGGTACATCTGCTTTCAAAGGGTGTAGAGCTTTTATGAGGAGCACACAAGGACACTCTTTACCTTTCAAACTTCAAAGTTTGTTTTAAGGTATTAAAAGCATTCTGTCACCCAAAAGGACCCCCAGACAAGACATTCCTAAGCTGCTTTTTTTACCTATGTATATCCTAGCTAGCTCTGCATCTAGACACATTAGCAGCTTATTTTGACCATGGGATTTGCAACTACAGCTTCCCTCAACTGACTACTGCAAAACTGGATGTATGGATTCAGTGGTCATTGTGGTACAGGACTTGTGCTTTACCAAAAGGGAAACAAGATTTTCCAATCAAAACAAGATGAGTCAATCTTCAGCTGTTATTATGAAGAAGGTGCCTCAATTACAGGTTAAACTTCAGCACCAGTGGCAATAATGAAATACTTCTGTCTAATCTATCCCCAGATATGCCTTTAACAGTTTGTGGGGGGGTGGGGCATTTAACAAAAGCAGGGGAAGGTGGGAAACCACTGTGTTTTACTGTGCCATTCCAAGTTACATCTCAACCCAGGCAGTATGGACAGCTTGCTGCCAATGAAGCAGAATGCGCAACAGATATGAATGAGGGGAGTGCTGAGGAATCTGAACGGAGCCATTATTAGGCCAAACTGGCACACGATACCACAGCGGAAAGCTCAGCAGGAAAGCTCAGCTGCATTTGGTCTGGCATTCAGGGCTGTTGTTATAGAAAGCAAACTATGCGTATGTACAGTAGCGTTTGATTTTCTGTATTTATGCACACTTTCACATTTAAGTTGGTCCGATCTTTTTTGGCATGTAACAGCTACTCAAAATGGTAAATACCAAGGTTTTCAGGAAAATGACTGTTCGTCCGGTTTACGATCAGTTGTGTCAATATGGTGGTTACATTGATGATGGTCATTGAGTCTAAGAGGTACGCACTTTTTCCCACACAGGGGCACTGGTTGTTGTATAGTTTTGTTTAATACATACATTTAAAATGTGGTGTAATTTCTTCACTGAGGTTCCACTTCATCTAATATTAGGTTTTGGTTAAAGACACTAAGCATTCAGTGACAAAATATGCAAAAACCCAGACAATAAGACAGAGGGCTATAAACAATACTGTAACAGAGCTTGAAGTGGAGTCCTATGATGACACATGATAATGGTTTCCTGTGTTAACAGCCAAAGGAAACTTCAATGTCTAAGATGCTCATTACCCATAGTAATGCAACACAGATGAAGTTATACATTAGACGGAAATGTATGTTGGATAAAACATACTTTAAAAACATCTTAAAACTTGAAACTGCATAAAAAAAAAACTCACCCTAAAAATAGGTATCTAAAAATAAATTCTTTCAGCCAGCTCAGAAATTTCTCATTCAAAAAGTGGTTCTGACCCTAAGCAAGTATAATATTTTTCCTAAAAATCCCTATTTGTTACATTGTTTGTCCCTTCTATAGAATGAAACAGCAACCGGAAAAAGTGTCTGCACACATTCATTTAAAAGTCAATTCACATATGTAAAAACTTCATTTCTGGTCATTAGATGGATAATTGAAATTAACATTGCACCACAAATAGATAACTGTTTCAATGGAGGCTTGTAAAAGCCTATATGACCCAAGAGTTGTATGAATTAAAATAATATCTAAAATGGGTAAATGATATGTATGCATGTTTTACTTGTATTTACGATACATGCTTAACTCAGAAGAACCTAAAAACTATCTCAGCGTGACTCCTCTGCGCCACCTTGTTTTTTTTTTTGTTTTTTTTTTTAATTTAAAAAAAAAAGAGTGTGTATATGATAGCTAGTGTCTGGAAACATGAACACTTTAATAATTTAGACTGGTAAAACTTCTGTCACAACTGTTTACTTAAAGTAGATCTACACTGCAGACCTGAAAAGTAACTTGGCCCCTACAGGCATGAAAAGCACCCTGGGATCCTTGGGAGGGATGAAAGGCGCTGGTTGAACACACTTCACGACTATCTCCATTTATGTATGTGAAACACAGGCCCCTGATCTGATAAAATACAGGCTCATCTAAAGAGGGGGACATGACTGAGACAGAAATAAAATCAGTCAGGGTTGCGGTGAAACAAAATTTTTCAAGTTGCAGAGAGAAAGATAATTACGCTTTGACTAACAAGACATTGTCCCCACCACTACCATCCTTGGAAGATCACAGTAGTAAATTATGTTGCTTCTGAACCTAACACTTCTTGTCTTAATCTCAGCATACTTTTGAAATTACTAACATGATGTGCACCTAGAAGAAAAACCTTGTGCTATTTTAGAGCTTTGTTAAATGCTCTCAGTTGTGGGATAGCACTGACTTAGCTCTACCGCCTGCTCACAGTGTATCTCAGCGGGCCTGCAGTGGCCTCTACCAGGTTTTTCAAAGGCTGTGTGACACAAAGCCTGCGGAAGCTGACACCTTCGTGTGGGAATGTTCATGCCTCGATGATCATCTCTAACTTCCCTTAAGAGGCAAAGGACTGCTTTACAACTGTATCTAGACGCTTACTCATACTCATATTGAATCAATACCATAAAAATAAGTTATAATTAGAAAAAAAAAAAAAAGGAAGAGCCTTTGTACAGACTCTTAAATTTGTGTTTTGGGTGAAAGGTTAATGTCTAAAACCTTCAAGGAAAATAACACACTATGAATTTCATTAATGACACTGATTTCCATCCTATAAATTATTTGCTGAACTTCAGAATGTGTATACACTGAAAACATAAGCCATTTGAATAAAGTGTAATTCTAAAATGAAAATTTACCTTTGGTAAAAGAGTTTGTTATGATGCATGTAGGAAAATATCTCATACACAACATGAAAAGACTTGCTCTCTTCTAATCTTAAGTACAAGCTTTTGTACACTATTTTGGACACTCAGGAGAGACCAAACAATACAGCCTGTTGCATGAGTGGTTTCCTGGCTTCCATTTTCTTACTATTCAGTAGTGTTCTTTAGCCAAGTACAGTGTGACTAACCCAAAACTAAATTCAGAGGGTAAGAGCTAGCATGCTATTCTTGATTCTGACATAGACAGGCTGTCTAGCATATTTTATCAAGTAAAATCTGTGAACATTTGTTGAGATGGTACAAAACAATAGTTCCATTATTTGACAAGCCAACAAAATTAACCATTCAGCACCAACTTAAATCATTTTGGGATTCAGCTTCATGGAAATTGGGTGATCAAGGAAATACCACATGACTGATAGTTATAGGGCAACGTGCACATTTCGTTTTTTAGAAATTACATTGCTCTTAGTAATAAACTGCATAGTGCACTGTGACTCCAGAAAATGAATAAGATCATTTTGGTAGAAAATTCTTTCTGGCAACGAGGTCAATAGCAGCACAATAAAGGAAAACACAGTGTAGTCTCAACCCAAGGCTTTGGGTAATGACTAGCTTCTTCTCTATCAGCCTTGTGAGGTACAAAGTTTTTATTCAGCATTCTGCATTGCCAGCACTTTCTTCAGTATTAAAATAATACTCAAAAATCCTCTTCTCATAAAGCATTGGTGATACTGAGCTGACATGTCTCGATTATAAAGAATCAAAGCAGACGAAACAAATAATTTCACCAAACACTGTGCCTACGACCCTTAGCTTTAAAGAAAACACTTTATCACTTGCATCTCCCTTCATACCCAGGTTAGCACTTTAAATTGATACTTGGCTACTTCGCAATAGATGTATGTTGTCCTTGTATTACTGGAGTGTTTTCTCTCAATAAGATATGCAGGACTTCCATAAACTAATAACATAAGTTATAATTCTTATATAAAGTTATAACCTTGCAAATTTTGCATGCCTGTCTTCATTGATGTTGACAATACGTTGCAATCTTGAACACAGTGGACAGTACTGAAATATGCTCACAAGCACAAAAGCATCAAGTTTGACACAATAGGTACATACTTTCAGCTAGAAACTTCATAACAGCAGAATATTAACAGCTTCGGCCACTGCTTAAAGCTCAAAAGATTTACATCTTTTGTAAATTTACAAAGAGCACAATCCATGCTCTTCTGATAAGGCAAGTTTTAAATTTTATTTTCAAACCAGATGCTAAATGTGAATTGACTAAAGGTGACGCTCCAAAAAGAATCGTATGCAAGTGCTCTGTGTGGTTAGTCTTGCCTCAGTTAGCCTGTGGTGTGTACATTTTGCTATTGAAATATTGTAACATAAAACACGTACTGCACAGCGAAGGAAATAAAACTAACAGAATAATTCAAGGGAAACAAGTCTATGTTGTGTTTGAAATTGTATGGTTGGAACACAGAACATCTATAAAGAATTGGAATTGTACACTCCGGCACAAGGTATGAAATGCTACAGTAAACTGAAAAATACTGAAGTTGCTTCGAAAGTCAGAATTACAAAAGAGAATATGGCTTCTGAATAAGAATACAGTGAAATGCAGTAGCTCAGCTGCTGTCATGAAGGCTGCAGCAATCTTTTCCCCACTAATGAACGGCCATGCTTACAAGAGCCAAACATGTATTCTTTCAAAATGGGTGGGCAACCTTTTCTATCCTTAAATAACAAATAATCTCAATCCCTTATACTTTTCCAAAATTCATCTGATGAAAAAATAAATGTGTTTCTCATTCAAAAGACCATAAGTTGTACTTTTTGGGGCACTCACACTCTAATCCCCCAATTTACTATTTTTTGAAAAGGGGAGAGTGGGAGAGGGAGAAATAGGCAGATGGTTACATGGCCAATTTTAATCCCATAGTAGAGCAATCCGTCCCTCTGATAGCTTCTAGTGTGCTCACATACTAGCTCTTTGTTCATACGGGGCGGCCGGACAATCATCAGTCAATTTATCATCCATCATCTGTCTTCCAGAGTTTCACAATGACTCCTGTTACAACAGGCCACAGAAGTACAGCAACACGACTGTTTCCATGGAAAGACTTTAGTATTATGCAAGAACAAAACATCCAAATATGTAAGACTGTTAGCAGGGCAGGAGATACAGCACATCTGGCTCCATGTCAAACTCTACAGTTGTCATGCATTACATCACATACATAACTCACAACTGTGAGATTTTTCAGTAAAATTATGCCACTTGATGTTGCACCTGAACAAGCCTCTACTGTTCAGCCATGCTAAATGCCAGTTTTAAAAGCCTCTTTTTAAACTTGCACTTATATAATGATACCAAAACAGTTTTAGAGTAACTGTTAAGAAAAAGGTTGCATAAGAAGAGATCTGATATATATGTACCACGGATTTCTCCTGCGCTTCCTCTGAACGTAGCCATACAAAATAGTGAAAACATTTCTACAACCATTGCAGTCTTTTCATACTTGAAATACACTGCAAACCAGCAAAAAGCTGTTTGAGCAGAAGACTAAATGTCGTTCAGTTCTGTACCATTACAACAGCACTGCTGACAACTAGCATAATTGCATTTCTTCTCTGCATATTAAAATTAGTCTTCAGCTGTTACTTATACTCCAATGTAAAAATACATCCAAACACATTTGCATAATTACTGACCTTCACAAGTTGAAGATAAGCGTCACTATTTTAATGTGAACTTCACAAAATGTTGCAGTCCCATTAATGCATGAAGCCTTCATGAACATAATACAATCTTATTTAAATGAAAAGGTCACATCCAGCTAAATCTTAATCATGATGCCAAAAGTATAAAAAAATCAGTTTAATGTCCTTGAACCACTATTCTATAACAGCACTTCATTTTTTAAATAATTTCCCTTATATTTTGGTAAAGAATAATTTAAAGACCACTAGTGATCAAAACACTGGTCTGGTAAAATAACAAAGAAGTTCATTTTGAAAACTAAATTTTAACTGTTCCAAAGGAAATTGATGGGGAAACTCAATACAAAGAAAAACTTGTTCTTTATTAACTTGTATACGCCTGGAAGATATGGGGGGAAAAAGCTGAGACCATGACAAAATGCAGTCTGTTTTAATGGTGGCAAAACAGATGCTACCACCCGATCTGATGGAGAATAACAGATTTGTACCTCACAAATGATACTACAATAATGAAGCCAACAACAAACAATGCATGGGCAACCCATGGTTAGAGTTAAAATGTTTCCCCATCCCTTTCTTCCACTTTAGAAAAACAGTTACAAAATCTGGCCTGTTCCTAAAAAGCTCACACATATGGGAGGTTTGATGAATGCATAAAGCTGCATAAAGTCCAGTGAGCACTCACTGATCATGTTCTACCACAAAATCCAATACAGTAACCACATTTTTCCATGACATAATAATTCCTAATTACCCAATTGTGAGAAGCCTGTTTCCTTGCAGATATGAATATATTCATAACAAACCACACTTAACTTTCAGGCATTTTTTTAAAAGTAAGCATTCATTTGAGAGCAAAATCAAGACTAACCCAATCAGCATGAACCTTGATACACATTCATGGAGTTGATAACATTAGAAATAGAAGTACAGCTGCATGGCCACAAGTAAATAAGCTTGCTGTTTTTGCATGCATAATGCAAGCAATTCTCATTTTCTTTGACCATAACATCTAGTCTACATGCAGTGTTAACAATTGCATGTTAACAATTCAACAGATTATATGTATTTGCAGAACACAGGACTGGGTTAGGATAAATACTTACATTGATGAATCTTTAGAACTTAAAAAAAAAAAAAAAAAAAAAACAACTTCCCGAATAAAAATATCTTTGGTCAATCGGAAACTGTCTGTTCCATGTACAATACTGACACAACTTATGATACTTCTGACAGTAAGATACCATTGACACCTTGATAGCTCTGGCTTACATTACACTACCCTTCTGCTCAAAATATTTGTCACTGCAGTAGGACATTCCATCTAAAAATATACTGTGCTCTTTTACGTTCCTTCCCCACTTGATGAATAAATATAAAGCTTTGGGTGGTGGTATTTTTCTAGAAAGAGGCTTGGGAAGAGTTTAAAAGGACAGATGAAGGCTTTAAAAGGACTAGCCCACATGTGCAACCTAAGTGTGGGGCTTTCATTGAAATATAGTCCTTTGGGAGTTCTTCAAACACTGAATTTACACCTGAACATGGCTGTTTTTCACAGCCGGCAAAGTAGAAGTGCATTTCTTCACAAAGTTTAAATAATGACCAAAAAATGTCAAATGATGATTTAAAATTAATTTATCCTGACAAAAACAATGAAATGCAATTAAACATCTTTCTCCTTTCTCCCTGCGCAGTCTACAGTGAAAATGTTTTGCAAATTGCCTGTGAAGTGTGGAAATGTTGTCAGCTCTGTAGAAAGACAATGTTAAGAGAGCAAGTACATTTATGAAAACAAGCATGTGGGGCCCAGGAAGCCCCTCACTTACTTTTTTACATTGGCCTCTCCATTTGGGATCCTTCTAAGCTTCTTCTTTTTGAGGATCTTGACAGCCCTCCTGCAGAGGGTCTCAGAGTCTAGCATCTCCTTCACCTTGCCATAGGAGCCCTCACCCAAGAGGTCGCCCATCAAATACTTGCCAATCAGCTTGGCTCTTTTGCGCCGTGGCTGATATATCACTTCAGTGGAGTCAATGCGATGGATGAAAGTGTCCATTCCCATGAGTTCATTTTCTGCCAGGTAATCCAAACGCTGGAGTTCACTCACACTCATCTTTGCTCCACTGGCCTACAAGAGTACTATTCAGTATTATTTATCTGATGTCTTTGTCCACACTGGAATGGAGAAATTTGTCTAAAAGAGTATCACAAACAAATACTGCTGAATGTCTGATTCTTCGTAGGTTGACTGTTCTGGACAATGAAGTTTACTTCAAAATAAATAATTATAATACTATTTTTTAGTGTTGGGAAAACTTCAAGTAGCCAGGAGATGTGTGAACCTTTGAGTCTGGTTTATGTTCTATGTCAAGGACATGAAGGGGATGTGTAAAATGCAGATGTGAGAACTTCAATCCTCAAAAAATGAATGGAACAGTCTAGTTGATTTACAGTGCAATGCTCAGTTTAGGTATACATTCTACTATTTCCAATGCTGCCTTTTCCACAATCAATTTTGAAAACAACCTTTTTCAAATTAAAATACTAACAAGCAAAGAATATTGTCTTATTGTGTTTTAAGTATCACGGCCTCAAATCAGTTGAGTCGTCTATCATACCTGACCTGTCTCTACAAGGACCTCTCTATAGAAGCTAAATTTGGCTTTCATTGCATCAGAAACAGAGCCTCTTCTTTGGTATTTCTTGACAACAAAATCTTTAAAAATGCAAAATCGTTATCTCCACTCTTCATGACAGAAAATCAGTCTATATATTTTCTTCGCACTTTGTCAACATCTCAGATATCCGTCTTGCTTCTGAACTTCTGTAAGTAAAAGCACCACAATTACCAACAATAACAAGTCAGGACTAGGAAATCATTTACAAGTTAACTAGCTATGCATTGATATTAATATTGATACTGACAACCGCGGTTTCCCCTTGGTTCCTAAATTATTTCCAGACCGTGTGGTAAAATTACAGTATTACAAAAAATAAGTTCTTGTTTGAAAGAGGCATTTCTATACAAAACTACTGTAAACACATTCATGTAAAGTTAGAGAGGTACCTGAAGAAAAAATAGCTTTTTCAACTTGTCTTTCGACATTCCTGTAAGTATTTCAGCCAGACAAGTTGACAAGCGTTAGCGATGTTATCTGACGCCTGATGAGAAAACACCGGTAAATTAGCTCAACCGACAACTTACATCAGTCGGGTAATTGGAAAAAGGTAAAAGCTTCCTGCCTTTTCCAGTATGTTAACTTGCAATTTGGCTAGTTAGCGAACTACTACATATCCATGATTTACTAATAAACATACAGCTAACTAGTTATCCATCTGGTAATATCGACATGATTCAATCATCCGTTGAACTACAAGACTGGTAAGGAGTTGTTAGCTTATCGCATCCTACTGCGTGGCTGTACAAATTCAAGTAGACTAGCTGATGTTAGTTAGCAGGCTAGCCCCCTACTACTACCTTGCTAGAACGAACGCAGCCAACAAACCGCCCGCTTCAAGCACTCTTGACCAGGAATTATTTTCAATTTAACTCTTGCATTTCCAAACACTTGCATGGGTTCTACACGTTATGTGGAAATGTAATATTACAACTACTATAGGAATCAGCACGCTAACGTTGGGTAAACAGCTGTGTTTCATAGTAGTTACCGAGCTAGCGCCAGAGCTAACAGTAAGGAGTCAGTCAAGTTTTATGATTTCAAGATTGGCAGCAATATAACTAGCAGACAGCTAGCCAGCTAAATGTATACAAAGCTAACTAGCTAGCTAGCTAGACTAGTAACCAATATTAAATGTGTAGGTATCCAAAATATTCTCATATTTCCGAGGTCAATCGCAGAAATTACTAAATGTGTCTCCATATATTTCTCATATCCCCACTGGTACACTTTACCTGTGTTGTTTCCTCCGTTCTTCTGTCCTGTGTCGGCAAAAATGTTAGCTGGACGTTTGCAATTGCAGCTGCTGTTAGGCTGCCGCCATCTTGTTTACCTCCCCCCCTTACTCCAACCCCGCCTCAAAATCCAACCCCTACGTCAATTCGTCAACATTGCAACTAAAGCAAAGTACGTTCATTGGTTGATTACATGTCAGTATGCTTCAACTATTTTGGAGGCGGGTCTACTAAATGCAAATACATCATTGGGAATGTCTCAAATCAATCAAATGTATTTTATCGCTAAAAGGCAGAATACATCCGGTAATCTATGAAAAAGTTAGCAACTGCGAAATTTTTCTGCTTTCGTTATTAGGTTATTAGGACTGAAGATAGTAAGTCCAATAAGAGTAACTCTTTGCATAGATTTTAATGTATTGTTTTACGAAGCTACTTGTCGTGTAATATTTTGTCGGGAAAACGTCCTTTTTTTACAGAAACGAGACCTTGCACTGACTCGACCCCTTTGCTCTCATTGATTTCGCTTTCTTGGTCTGTCCTAATTGTGAAATACCTGTGTGTATCCCAGATAGCTACGATATTTTGTTTACAAGTAGCCCTCTCAAGCACAATCTTGGAAAGATGTTGTATCTTCGCTAAGTACGTGGGGGGGCTGTTGCTACTAGACTTTGCATTTTAATACTGTTAATAGAATGGCCTCAGATTGTTTCGAGAAATAATCCGAAGTTAATCATTAATCTAATCAAATTACAGCACATTTACTGAAAGACCATCGTGATTATTCTCTGCAACAGGGGGTATTACAACCAAAGAAGTATATTCTGGTAAAGAAGTATGTTTGCCATCAGCAATACCAGGATTTTTAATCAAACAGCAGCTGCTATTTCGAGTTTGTCATCTAGTACACAAAAAATCCTTCCGTCTTTTTTTAGATAGAATGCACTTAACAAAACTACAAATATCTGTTAGGTAAAAAATTAGTTCCCAATTGACAGATGTAGATCTATCCAGAATGCTTTGCATGCCTGGTATCATGACTACAGAACATCAGTAAATCAGCATCAAGATGAAAATAGTGTAGAGCAGGGATGTTTTTAACCTATTGCCTAACAAGCAGCCTTACCATGAACGTACACTTGTACTAATGAGCAGAACAATTTTTTGAAAACAGCAACGTTCTATATATCCTGTGCATAGTGGACTAAACTATATCCCAGAAGAGGTAAATTGTGTCATAATACCACATCCTTAGTATCTAACTCTGATCTGAAACAATAGCAGATGAGCATCAGCTTTCACTGAAGGATTAGGACTGAACATTTGTTGGTCCCTAAGCATGGGACAAGGATTCTAAGAGCCAAGGTAACATCTGAACAGGTATTTATTGATAGTTTTTTAGTCAGTGCTGGATTAATCTCAAATCCTCATACTCATATTCTAAACACTCAGTCTTAGTCTGGAAAGCATGTATTTTTTTTTTTTTTGTGGCACAGGCTGCCTGTAGTTTAATAGATTTTGAAGGATTTCATAGAGTGGGGTTGCACCTACCCCTCTTGCACCTACCCCTGCTTCTGAATTACACTTCCATATTAAGTATTTGTCGCTGTGATTAGTGCCTTCCAGTCGGTGTCCTGCTAAATAATCTTGAGTGCTTCTGAGTACTCAAGATTTTGAGTACTCAGACGTCGTAAATTGCTGCTGGTTTGTCATGAGAATATATCCCGGAAGCTGGGTGGTGTTACATTTTATCCAAGACAGAAGTTTGTTTGTCTCATAGCAATCAGAATTACAAGCAAAGCTAATGTTGGGGAACAGTGCTACTCTGCAGTTCTGACAGGAGCAGGTAGTTCAATCTGCCACTGGCACACCAGTGAGGGAAAGGGTTGAGTCCAGGGCATATTTTGCTTGATCCATGATATTGAATTTTATGTGAGATACGTTTGGAACCTTCCGGAGGGTGAAAAACACATCCAGGATAAGGTATGATTTATATTCCTAACAGTGGCACTGTGGGTAAGAAATTCATTATTTATTATTGCGGTCATTAAAATCAAGTTATGCGCAAGCTAGTTGTGATTAAAACGAGTCCATTAAATGTAAATAATAATGCAATTTGATGTACACAAACATTGAGTATACATAAATCAAAATATTAAAGCCATGCCATTATTTTGTTTCTAATGCAGTCCTTTACCCTGATATATGTCTTAGAACAATCGGTGTTGTATGCAAGACAATCTGTAACAGTGGTACTAACAAGCACAATTTTATTTGAAAGGAACTGTGTCATTAAAATAGATAGTTCAGAGTACATTCCAATATCTTGAGTAGTCTTTAAGGTAGTACCCAAGCGGGCAAGAAAATATCAAGTGAAATTAAAATAGTATAGGCTGGTCTCCAGGCTGCTTTTTCACCAGAGCGCTGAATTAATGACATCAGATGGATCTTTGACGAGAAGGCAAAAGACCACAGGCAGTCTTACATTTTCTCTCATGCTTCCTTCTGAAATAACATGGTCAAACTGAGAAAACTCTATTAAAGCTTAACATTGCTTAGCAGATACCTTGATTCACTGAGTGACTTAAACAACTTGCATTTACACATCATCCCATCATATAGCTGGTCATTTACTGAAGCAATTTAACAGTACTGCGTATGCTGTATATTTACTAAATGCTGGACCTTGCTAACACAAGTATTACAGTTGTGCAAATACAGATCCTTAAGTAACCTTTTTGAAATCTGTACACATTCCAAATCCATTAGCTTGTGTTCCGAGCCAAAATCTTTGACAAGAGCAAATCGTCACAGGTGGCATTACACTTGCCATTGTGTACTTCCCTATTCATTAATCTTAGCAAATTACATCATAATTACTGGTAGGCCAGCTTGATTATCAACAGGATATATTACAGAGAATTTCTCTCTTTGGAAGCAGGTAGATGCTGCCATATTGTAGCATACAGAATGTCAGTTTTGGTTTGCAGGCCTTTGGCGTTTAAACTCGTGTCAACCTCTTACTGAGAACCTTTGTCATGAACACATGATTAGGTGCACATTAACAAGGTTCAGAGGTTTGTTGGGGATTGCATTAATGTAAATGCCATTAACAGGGTTCTGCCCCCCTGCCCCTGACCCCACTTACCTCACCCCCTCACTCAGACAGTATTAGGCAGACAGATGTTGCGTCACCCCGGCTGCCAGGCCTCTGCACTGCGCTGGAGGATTTGGGTTATATTTAACACATGAAAACTCCAGGGAACAGCAAACTGTGGGTCTAATTACATCGGCTGAACTCCTCCCTCATTAGGGGGCTGATGCAGTCTGGGCTGTGAGGAAGTGAAGGATGGAAAATTGGGATATAATGGTCTGTGTGGCTTGAAGATGCAGAGCTACCCCCAGCCACACACGCACACACACAATCCTAAATCTATCTACCGTCTAGCAAAACATGATAAAGTTCAAGAGATGGACAGTCAGTTGGGAACTGAAATGGAAACACTTTTTTAAGATGTCATTGGTTATCATGTGCTATTTATTGACCCACATGAGGGCAATAAAACAACATAAGCAATAATGACCAACAGCTACATGACTGTGTTGATTAGTCACTGTAGTTGTAATCCACTCATTCCTTGAAAGTGGTTAATGTAAATTCACTGAGTAACCCCCCAACAAATGACAACAAGAAAAAAAGACCTGCATCCAAAATGAATATCAGAGACACAAGAAGTTTTATTGTTAACAGAAGACATTTTTTAAATTCATTTTGTTTCTATTTTGTAACCTAAGAGCTTGACACACCAATAATGCAAACACTTGTATGATAGGGCATTGGTTGGGATGTTACAAGCCTTGAACACTGTTAACAATAATTAAACTGCAAAGACCTGGTAAATCCACATAAAAAGATTAAAAAATTAAAATACATACTATACATACTATTCAGGTGCCAGCTTTTGGATTAGCAGTGATTGTAAAATGCTCTGGACAGTCAGCCGCAAAATTAAGTGAATTGTGATCGGTGATGACACTGCAGATGTTGCTGCCTGAAAATGTGTTTCAGTATTTTCTAAGTGATGCAGTGGTCTAATCCAACCCAATCCAAACTGGATGGATGTTTCAGAAACACTGTTAATCTTTAACCCTTTACATTGCTGTAAGGCATACATTCTACCTTACCACCTGTTATTATGTGCCAAGTGTTTGTTTTTACAAATAACACGAAATGATTCTATCCTGGGCACTGAGCATGTGTTAGTCAGTATTCTGCTCACACAGAATGTCTTCAGGAGTGACCTCCTGCCATCTCCACAAGGATGTCAGGCAATTCAGAAAGAGAGAATACATCATTGGAACAAATCTGGCTGCCTTGCTCAGTAGTACGGTCTCCTTGGATTGTTCTAGGGAAAACAGCCATAGATCGTTACTTAACCTCATATAAAACTACAATCAAACAACAAACGCAGGGTCGCCTCAAAAAAGGTGCAGTCATATCTTAGGAACGTGTGCTCATCAAAGGAATAAAACATAAGTACTGTAAGCATAATGGTTTCATGTTTTGCTAAAAAAACATGACACTAAAAAACTGATACTAAATACTACTATGATACTAAAATACTTGGCTTGTGAATGGCAACAGAATTAAATGTTCTGACTCGGGTGATGATGAAATTCCCTGCACTGAAATGTATTCAAAAGTAGGATGTGTTTCAATGAATGGGCAGAAAATTTGCTATTTGATCCTTAATAGTTACAGGTCACACATTAGTGAGTCATAAGGTGTCCTGCACAAAACTGAGGTCAATCCCATTTCAAGTCACTAAATGCAAGATATGAATTGATATTTAACTCACTTACTGAAAATTTTTAATTGATAATTATGGGCATTTTCCATTAATTTCTTAAATTGATAGAACTGAAATGGATTGAAAAAGAGCAATATAGCTTCATTAGCATATGGGATCTCTCAGTTAATTCAGTTTTTTTCTAGCTGTTCAAACTGGTCAATGGGAAAGTTACCAAGGGGTTGGGTCTGAAGCGGTATGCCAGCATCATCCTCTTGCGGAAAGCATCATATTCATCATCATTGCTGGTGAGTTCTGCAGGTCTGTCTACTCCAAATCCTGCTCCATCCACTGCTGTTGTACCCCTGCAACACACAGCACACACAAACACACACAGTTTATCACAAAACTTCTTACAGCTGTTTGCTCTTTGTGGGGATAAGTGAACACAAGATTGGTCTACAAAAAACGATAGCACCTTATGGAAGCCTAATAATAGTAACTGTGTGCCACAGGACTAATGTAATAATGATTCAAAATAGAATAATGAGGTGTTCTCCAAGAGAATGAAGAGCTAAGTGACAGAAAGGAACTGCAGTCATACTTCAGGAGGAAATTAGACCAATAAGACACTGTGCAGAACAACATTACGAAGTTTGAGTAATGGTTATGGATAGTAAAGGAATTATTTAAAGTGCATGGTCATACAGCTGGGTACCATCAATAAAAAGTTTCATTTAGCTCCTTTTCAGCCTGTAGTCATATCTAACTTTATACATCAGGCAACCACTAGATGGTGCTGTTACTCATACAGGCACATTTTTACGGAGCCTTATCAATTTTAAACACAGATTCCAAAGAGTGTGTATTAAACTAAAATGGTATCAGAATTTACATATACAAAACATGATCATAATTGAAAAAAGATACAATATGCTATGATGGTATGCTAAATATACAACACTACTTCCTTTGATTGAAACTGGTCTTTAATAAGTCTTTAGTTTTTTAAATGGTTGTTTTAAATTACTCATGAACTGGCCGCACTGCAATTAATTATAAATCAGTCAAAAGAAAATACACGTTTAATGCAAAAATTCAGCCTAATAATTAAGCTCAGTATCAGTAGATCATACAGTGCTATTATGGTCTTGATCTCTTCAAATATACAAACAGATGTAACATTGTGTGATGAATGGTAAAAATGTATGACTTAATTATAACCAAATGCTCTACCAGATATAAAATGCTCTGTCAGCAGGTTGACTAAACTAGTGATGTAGCTTCCAAATTAAATGCTCATTTTCAAAGTGATGCCTAAGTAAATAAGTTTTCAGCTGAAACCCTATCTAGCCAGTTTATCCAAAACAAGTCATTTTGTTCCTGCTTACCTTCCATTGTTAACTGGGAGAAATACCATACTGTACAAAATATAAATCCTATGAGTATTTAGCAATAGGTGCTCATAATCCATCCCATAGTATAATTTACCGCTAAACTAATGAGTTCCAGAATTGTTTTGGTCTAAAATCTCAGTGCTTACTTCCCATGGCATACTATCATGCCAAATCTTAATAGTTTGCAGTTATTACTTGAAATAGGTCAAAGCCAGAGATTTTCCAGCCATGCTTTTTTTTCCCCACTGCCCATTTTTGTTTATACTTTTTCTGGCTAGGACTGAAGACCAGAATTCATAACTGTTCAAACCTAACTGGCATTTTTATTACAGAAGACGGTCATCTGCACAGGATAATCGTGGATGTGAGTGCATATGGATGTACATGTGTTTTGATGATTCGGTCTTCACAAGGTCTAACTTACTAACTCACTCATTTAGTGGCTGAAAACCCATTCGTGGATCCAGCTGCTTCTTGTCCATGAAGAGCAAGTCCCCCCCATGACAAAAATAAAAAGTTGGTTATGTGTATTGTGTGAATGCATTTGTTCGACATGGCATGTGTACACACATGCTCATAGGTGTGTGTGTTGTGTGTGTTGGCAATGTGTCTGTGGCACACATGTAAATGTGGAAGTGCATGCGTGAATGTGCACGAACATGTGTGTGCATGTGTTTGTTTATGGGTGAGCAGACTCACTTGTTGACAGGGTTTTTGATTCCCTGTCCATCTGAGCCAAGCCCATCCCCCTCCTTCCAGCCCATTTTCATGAGCATCTGAAAGCCGATGTTCTCCACTGTCAGCTTGAACTCCTTGTACTCTGAATAGTCAGGGTCACGGCCCTCCTGCAAAGCCAAAGTGAAAAGCTCAATCAACAACCCACTCGAAATTTTCAACTACAATCAGTTAAAAATGTATCCAACATCATTCCAAGGAGGACTGATGCTGTTCTGAAAACAAAAATCTTCCCACACTCCTTCTTGGTAAATGAATTTTTATATACCGCTTCCATTATTTTGTCTACCCCTGCACTTATGCTAAGACAATGCAGTGTCATGAAACTATGTTACCAGAACTACCCCAATCGGTTTTGTTTACTTCAGTCAGTGATCCTCTATCCATTATAGTTTCAACCATTGTATGCATTCATAAAACATTTCCATTCCTTTAACATCTTCACATAAATTGGCAAGACCTGGGTGGACATTCAAAACTGTCCAAGGACAAATTGGAAGTGTAAATGCAACATCAAACACAAAAACAATCCTCAACACCAACAAACTGACCTTCAGTGCCTTAAATGTCTCCATGAACTTCTCCAGCTCTTCAGGTGGCAGGAAGTCCCCAATGAAGTGCTTGCCCTTTCCCATCTCAGTCAGCTGTTCTGCCCATTCTGTAAGGTGACAACAGAGCAACAGAGTTCAGGTTCTCCTTGGCTTGACTCAAGACACTCACTCTCATATACATTGATAGCTCTGCTGAATTCTGGCCTTGTCTTTGGCAACTGGACTGATGCTTAGGCAGTGTAATACTGACCATTGGTTTAGTAGAAAAGCACATCACCAGAAGGTGATTAGAATTACACCACACTAAAATAAGAAATAGGCAAAGGATACCTCTGAAATAAGTGATTCACAACTATTTTGACAGGAAATTTGTGAAATGAGTCTCACTTCTGCAAGGAACCCTCTGAGAGTCTAACCAATTTCTAAACTGCCAAGACCATGGCTTAGTGATTGAATAGTACTTCATGTGCCTTTCCCAGTCAAAGAGTGTGGACAGATCTCATGGGTCCATAGCTATGACCTAGACTGAAGAGGCTAAGCCCCCCTTCGGTTTGTAGGCATCAAAAGGAGCTCACCGCGAGTCTTCTCCATCTCCATCTGCCTCAGGCGGTGCTCCCAGGTGCCTGCCTGCTGGTCTACCTCCTCGTCACTGTCGTATTCATGCTGATGGTCACGCACCGCCTTCTCCCACATCACCTGCATCTCCTGCATGGCTCGCTTGTGTTTCATGATCATGTCAAACATCTCCTGCATCTGAAGTATCACATACACAGAGAACAAAGACACATATGATGTGATAGGATAGCCACTACTGTTCAGCCCAGTACTGTCTTTACTCAATGCAATTACTTTAACTTTAAGATACGCAAGCAACAGTGCTGATAAAATTTTACCAGTGTTGCTTTGAGTGCTTTTTTGGCCCTGTGTCCATCTAGACAAAGCTTACTTTCATAAGTTGCTCTAGGGAAGAGTGTCTGTTAATTGTCTGACAATGGTGTACTGAAGTACTGAAAGTACTGAAAACATAACAAGGCTGACCACAGTGGACAGAAAAACAAGTAAACAGCCACAGCCACAGAAATGTGGCGCTGAGGGCCCCATACCTCCTGCTGCTCTTTGAGCTGTTTCTTCTGATCCTCTGAGAGCTCAGTCACACCCACCAGCCCCACGGGCTTACCCTTCTTATAACCCAGGCCCCGCAGCTCCTGAGCTGTAATAAACACATCAACCCCAATCAACAATCAACCAATAACTGACCCCCATACCAGTACTCCCAATGCCTGACTGAAGCCTTTGGGAACGGAGTTCACACTCAGATTTCCATGACTAGAAAAAGGATTGTTCTACACATTTTCAAATAGTCTACACTTCTGCTGAGTTAAAAAAAACAGCTCCAAGGAATTTTCATAAATGACTAAAAAAATAGAAAGGAAGATAAATTAAAAGTTTGGGGACACAGACATGCAGGATGAATGAACAGAATCAGGGATGTGATTTATTATCATTTGTCCAGGAGTAGTCAAGTAGTTCTCATATTAAGACCCTAAAATGTGTCCACAAGAAGTAGAGGACTTGAGTATATAAAGAGATTTAGCATTCTTTGACAAAGGCTAATGGGAGAGAATGATCAGCACAAAAGTCAATTACAACTTGCTTCCAGAGAAATTTAAGCAACAATTACATGCCAGAAGAAACACTGCCAACTGTCTACACTTCCACTGGGTATTGTGCTTTATGAAAAATCCATTTAAAATATGAAAAGAGACCAATGACAAGGCAGCTTTTGGACACAGATATAAAAAGAAGGTAGTGAGGGGAACAGGGATGAAATGTGCAGTGGGTACCAGAGAGGGTGGGGCCCTCGGGCTCAGGTTCAGACTCTGGAGGAATGATGATGGGGGGCATGGGAATGTCCACTTTGTCATCCTCAGAACCCCAGCGACTCTTTCTCTTCCTTTTGGTGGCAGGGGGTGCGGTGTCGCCACCCATGCCAGATGTCAGGCCAAGGTTAGTAGGGCTGACCAGCTGTGGGTTGAGGGCAGGTGGTGGCGGGGGTGGGGGTGGCGTTGTTAGGGGTGGGGCAGCCGGCCTCTTTAGCCCTGTCGTGGGCTCTCTTGGCTGAGGAGGGGGGCTCTGCCTCTGTGGCCCCTGCCTGAACTCCTCCACTTTGTCTCTGTAGAAGCGGTGGGCAGCGCTATTGGGCTCATACAAAAACCTTCAAAAGAAAAGAAGGGCCGTGTTACACGTGCTGTTACCAGACAAAGCGCAGACAGACAATGGCAGACAGGTGACATTTGAGCCTGCATTTGAAAAAAAAGGTTAGAGCTCAATAATTCATGAAAGCTCACACTTTAATCTTATTTACAACATGAAGGTGAACAGCACAAAAATGAGAAAACAGCAGTACTCAAGTACTCAAATGCTATGTAAATACTCACTATTCCAAATGAAATAAAAGATCTTCAGAAAAGAGAACCTAAACAGATGCCTGCAAAACTCGCCACTACCAGGCTGGTTATTGATATTTATTAATTAATCTACAGTAGTTTTTCAAACAATTACTAGTCTGACAGACTGATACCTTTTGATACTGATAAACAGAATACCCATACATCAGGAACGATTTAAAACCATTACAAGGCCTAGATTCAACTTTGACTGACAATCTGTGTATATATCTTAAGGCCAAATATTCAATACAATCTGTGCTCTTGCTGTGGGAGTTGTGGTAGCTCTTTGTGACTAAATGCAAAAATCATCAATGCAAAGTGGAATGTCTGACAAAACAGCAAAGGAACACTGCAACAGGTCCACTGAGCTTATTTCTTCATGTCAAGAAACTATTTTCAACAGCATATTGCTGGTAGCTGCTAATTCATTGTTGTGAAGCTTACCGCAGAAAACACCAAAGCTATGTGTGCGACATGCAAAAAGCCCAACCCACCTGAAGGCTGGATTGTCTCGGTTGTGCTGGGCGGCGATGGCTTCCACCTCTGGGCCGCCATCCGCCACAAACCTGGCCAGCTTCTCGGCCACTCGCTGTGTTTCCTCGTCCACTGGGGGGGAGACTTTAAGCAGGCTATCAGTACTGGGGTTCAACTCACACAACTACTCAACTGCAACTTAGACTCTACAGCAAGCAAGGGGATAAGAAAGGGGGCATGGGGGAGGTTGGGGGTTGGGAAAAGGAGGATTGTTGTATCTTTTAAGTTCCCCATTAAATCTTGATTCCAAATTTTTCCCCCTGAACCAAAAAAGGGGCAACTAATTCTATGCATTCCTGTCTTTCTAGAAGAATAGTAAAACTTTTTCTAAAAAATCAGCTGGATTTATGTGCATTTTAACATTATTTTCCCTGAGTATTTCAGAGGCTGAAAGAAATTCTTCAAACTGGAGAGAAAAAACACCACTGCTTTTTTTTCTCAGAGAGGAAAAAAAGGGAAAATCTGCCTCTTTGCTGAAAATAACATTAAGGAAGAATGCTATCTGAACTACTGAGTGCAAGCTGACTTACTGCCTTATCAACACTGACATGTTGTTGATAAACAGATGAAAAAAATAACAGCTGGGGGAGATAAGCTCATGGTACTGAGTGAGGGAGGAGGGGAAACAGAAAACATGGCTGAGGAAAATCTTGTGAAACTATCAGAATACAGACTTTTACATCTTACCATTGAGCCTTGAGGGTGTCTCTGGTTTTGGGTTCTCTTTCCTTATTTCAGCAACTTTCTTTCTGTAGTACAGATAATCCCGGCTATTTTTATCATACAAAAACCTGCACGAGACAAAGGAAATTATGTTTTAAATGTAATGGAGGGGACAAAAAGAGTCAAATAAGAACATATTTTAACCACATTTTAGCATTAATCTATCAAAATCTAAACAAAACGTTCTTAGACATGCAACTTACTTACAAACCTAAATGTGGCTTTTTAAAGTTGTCTTGTAATGGGATACAACAATAAAATACGCTTTGGGATGCAGACCAACTTTCTAATCATAAAGGAAGTCCCAGAAGGCATTGGCTGTACACTGCATTTAATCAGTGCAAGTATGTAACCGAAAGGGTGTTGACTCCAGATATTTCAAACTTCACAAGGTTGTCTACAACATAAATCTGTTGTGAACTTCTTTCAGTTCCCCACAAAAATACAAATGAAACTCTTTTCCACTCCGAATTTCTCTGCATAATAAAGATTTTGTACTTACAATATCAAAACATATTTTGACATGATTAGGATATGTTGCACGTCAACTGCAATACATTTTTAACATCTAGCTCGTTCATTGTTCTGTTTGCTGACAATTTTAAAGTGGAATGAACAAGTAATGTGGTTTTTTAGCACCTATAAAATTAGCAGCAGTTTAAAAGGATCAGAGTAACGTGTATCTGCTTGAAAACGTTTACTAAAATGAAGGCATATTCTTAACATTAACAAAATGTCAACTTAATCATTTACCATTTCACTGCATAACACCTCTAATAAGAACACAAGCAGTGGTTCCACTACACTGAATAACACAATCTGTCAAGCAAATCCATCAATGTGCATTTGCACGTGTCATATAGATACATCAATGCATGTCTGTATCAACAATGAACTGATGTCACAGATATGTTGATATTGTAGGCAACTGCAGTCCACACTTAACCCAAATGCAGCAATGTTATCTGTCAAAATGACTGACGGCATTTGTTATTTTCATTCACACCTTCTAAAACTTGGTAAATGACAGAGAATTCTCAGTTAACTGAACTCCTGAACACAACAATCTAAATTGGTTTTGAAAGGGTTTATCTAGAATGTCTTTTTTGCAAGAAAACATTTCTGTCCTTTTATGTGTTTTGGTTGCATCAAGTGGCAACTCCAATCTTCCACATTAATTACAGCACTGCTAATCATACTCAACCACATCTATGTTTTTTTTTTAAAAACTAAGAAAACAGATGCAATAAAATAATGTAAGACACCACAGCTTGGGATTTATTAGTGTGGTATACGCATGGATATTTCACAAAACTTTAAAGCTGACATCATCACAGGTGAGCCACATTATTTACAAAAAGCAAACCTTACAATGCCTAGACATATACAGGTCACACCAGTCAAAACAAATGCAATTTTTAATCACTAATATGCAGCAGCTAAGCGAGAGCTAAATTTCCTGAACCAAAAATGTTTTCGCTTTTCATAGCAATTATTTTCAAAATTATAAGCATAAGCAAAAATTCATTATATTTTGAATAGTATATATATATATATATATATATATATATATATATATATATATATAACGTGAAGCAATCGTATATATATGATTGCTTCACATTATTGAGCCATAGAATAGGGTAGCTCTGCCGATTCCTTGTTTCGTGAAGCCTCATGGTTCAATCATTAATTGATACTTGCTTAATGTACTTCAGACATGAAACACCAAAGCCTGTCACAGGTTACTTAAATAATATTGTTAGAAAAGACATTAATGAACTATGAATTAATCAATAATAGCTCTGACTCAGTCCGGTGAAACAAATTTGCCAAGTTTCAATGGTACTATTTCCTATTTTTTAATTATTTGATGAGACTCACGAGAAAACTGGGTTATCTTTATAGTCCTCCATGGCCTTCCTCTCTAGCTCAGGCCCCCCTTCTGCCACAAACACGGCCATCTTGTCCAGGATAGTTCGCGTCTCAGGGTCCTCTGGGGGGGAAACTTTAAGCAGGCTATCAGTACCTTGGCTTTACTCACACACACACTCACGTCGCTATTCCCAACACAAGGATTCACTGAGAGCCGGGGAGAAGGAAAAGGTTTAGAGGGAATAAAGTGAAAGAAAGTCAATTTCCTTCTTCTAAAAAGATGAAGGCATAAAGCCAGATGACCTAGAAAACATTTTCTGAAGCTGCCTCCTGAGCAAGAGTTAATTAATTACAATGATTGTGACTGCTTGTGACAGCAACTAATCTCCAATAATAAATGTGTTCCCGTAACACGAAGGGTGTTCCGTAACTAATGATCATTTCCAAAAAAAAAAAAAAATGTACAGTAGGCCATTCCAAAATTGTGCAACCACTCTACGTTATTAAACTGTTTACACTTGAGCGGCTAGTTGTGAAATACCAGTGCTGCTTATGGCATCTAAGTTTTCCAGTAACCTCAAGAGCTTGGATATGCATGTAGAAAACTTCATAATGTGCTCCAGCATTGAATGCAAACGGGTCCTTAACTTGGACAATGATATTGGGCATGATGATTACCTTTGACCTCCAGATAATGTGAATCATCAGTTTCCTCGTCCTCTTCATCTGGTGAAAGGAAGATGCTTGGTCGTGGAGGGCGGGGTGGGGTCTTCTTTGCCTGGGAGTAGTTCTTGAACTGGCTGAGCATGCTGCTGATGCCCAAACCGGGTCGCTTGCCAATCAGGATGCTCTTCTTTTGAGGCTGTGTTGTCCCTGCAGACGGCCCTGAGGAGGAGGCTGTGCCTTTGGACTCGCTGTTGGATCCTGTGTGAAACCACAGAACACCAAGTCCAAATTTTGCAACTTACAGATCACATACAAAACCCATTCTAGAAGATGCACTAAGTCTATGTGTAATAGAGGGCTCTTGCAACATTAGATGCTCACACATTTAGCACCAGGACTTGTTCATTCTGGTCATAACAATTCTGAAAATCTGAATTTACACTACCATTTACAAAGTACTATTTTTACTTTTTTATTCATGCGTTTCATTAATTTTGTTCACATACATTCTTTTGCATGTCTTATCTGAATCTTCGTTCAGAAAACTTCTAGGGCTACATTTGAAATCATGACTATAGTGATAAAATTATATTTTCATGTGTTGTGTTTTTTATTTTAGGGAATGGAAACAGCAATCAAATAAATATCTGGTCAAGTTTACTATATTTATTACTATAAATTTTCTGCACTGTAAATGTATGTTATTGGTCTGAGGATTTTAGCACTGAGGTCAAGATTGTAGTGTTCCTGTATTGAGGACACAAAATAAGAGCACTTCCAGCACCCATCATGCTAAAATAAGCAGAAAAAACACACCAGTGTCTGAGCCTGATTTCTCCTTTTGCATCTTCAAGAACTGCTGAAGGAAGCTGCCATCATTGGTGAATTTATTGGAAGAGGATCCTTGAGAAATTGCAGAGCTATGAGACAAAACCCAAGTCATATTTTATTACCCAAACGTTCAAAAATAAACCTCTGCCAATGCATAAAAACTATATAAAAAAACTATAAGTATACATACCAAGACATTTGGAAAAATATTACTACCCCAAAACATTACCTCTTTACCTGATCACTACCATTTAAGGGTGGAGAACAGAAATTACAACATGCCCTTTGGATTGTTTCATATTTAGGTTCTCATCTTTAAGATGAGCTGCAATTACTGGTAGGGGCACTGACAGAATATAACGTTTCAGTGACCTGAACCCCAAGATCATGAACATTAAATCACTTCACTAAGCTAAGCCCTAAGAAAGTCAACACAAAACATATCAGGTCCATTGGACTGAACTGGCTTTATATACTTTCCAAATATTTACACAAAAGGAAATTATCAGTACATTCATGGTGGCAGAAAATACCTTGGGGGAAGAGGCTTGCTGGGTGCCTGTGAGCTGTTCTTTGCTTGCTCTGCCATCTTCGCTTCAATTTCCCGTTTCTTTTGGGCAATCAGCTCTTCTTGACGCAGAATATTTACACTCATCTTGTTCTTCTGAACTGGCCTTGCTTTCCAGCCAGCCCGTCCACCTGACAAAAAACATAATGACAGTGTTTCCTCTGAAGTTGAGAGAAAGCCCACTTCAGGCAAACTTACATCCTGATTTGCTGAAAGATTCATAAAACAGAAACAGAGTTATGACATTGGGGTTCAGCTGGGAAAGTAAGATTACAAAACGGATAGCTAAATTACATCTGTAATGTGCAAAAACATACATCACAGGCCACAAAAATGCGTTCTCAGAGGAATTCAGAAAAAATACTTCCATGGCCAAACACTCATACTATAACTATTGATAATTTTCAGATCGTGATCATTTTGCAAAACCATTTTCAAACTATGGGAGGTGTTATATAGCCCTTTACGACTTGACATATTCAAAGATATAGTTGCAAACCTGTTTACTGTTAAAAATGCGCTGTTAAAAATGACCAAATATTAATTTTGAAGGAATTGCTAAACGGCTGTACCAGAAGACTATAACCGCACACGGTCTGGTTAGAGATGAGACACATTTGTAAAATTTAAAAATGAAAGGTCTGTTCAAAACAATAACGACACCACAGCGAAAAGATTCTTTAAATATTCAACTGCCTTTAATACGCGAGCTACCTTATCGCTTCTACAATAGGCTGCCTAGGCAACAGCGTACACATCCCTTAGCATAGTTCTTTATGCCGTTTCACAACTCATGTTGGCTGCAGTACTGCCTTGCATAAGAAATTAGAATTTACACGTCACCAGATCGAAGAATAATCGGTGCCTAGTGAATTACCATTACCTAAAATTGTATCGATAGCCAACTAGCCAGGGCACCTTACTAACGACAACAAAGCGTCCGCACAATAGTAGCTAAGATAGCTAAACCGGGCCCAATATACTGAACACATGTTTAAAGTAGACCTTAACTTTCGGTAATCGGGTTTTTTTTTTTTTTTTTAAACTTTCTGTCCTTCGACCCATCGTCATTCAGCTGCCTCCTTTAACACACACATACTAATTCGGAGTACTGGTGTAACTAACGTTAGCTATCACCGATTCACAGAAGCTTGCCATGATATGGGTGTAGCTAACTACTAGCTCACAAGCTAGACAACTAAGCCTGCTAGCTGGTTTGCTTCACGGGAAATAGTTTCTGTACTTCCTTGCGAAAACATGGACCTAGTGTTCGTATATCTTTGTACAATGTAAGTATTTTAGGTGATCGAAATTCAGTAAAAGTTGGTACTGCTAACGAGATAATTTTCCTGGTTTGTATGCATAAGCAACTGCGTTTACGGGTTCAGCTATCATGCTAACTTTTCAAATGCAATGGGAAGTTGTTGAGGCCCAAATCAAACATCTTGCTTGCTGGCTAGCTTACGTTAGCTATCGATAGCTACATCTCTTTCTAACAAGAGCAGAGTTGTATGGAAAAACTGTAATACATACCCAACATATTTTACAACAAACATGCATTAAACAAATTCGCGGTGCTTGTATATACAATTATATTAACGTTTATCATTACCTGTGTCACTCCCCTCCATCGTTGTGTACGTTTTTTCCCTTCGGATACTTTCACGCAGCTTCCGGTGGACGCAATATATCGCTACCTAAATTGGAACTTACTTTTGAGCTACAAAACGCGGTTGACATTGATTGGCTAACATTCAGCATTGACGTTGCTTACTCATTTATAAAGTTGTTAAATTTATCTAACAACTCAGTTTCCCTCGAAAATGCTGCTGAACAGTAGATGCGTCAACTAAACCATAGTCTTCTGTAACTTTTCGATAGCATTTTGTTTTGCATTGAATCACGTCAGTCTACAGATTATGGACTGTTTGCCCCTGATTTTTAAACGTTACATTAAGTTAAAAGCATATTATTTGACATAAACATGCCACAACTCTTGAAATCGTGTTGGGTGTTTAGTTTCACAACTCTATACAAAAACATGCATATATTTCTCTTCTACTCAAAAACTGGTGGTAAACAATTCATAATAAAAAGCTGCATACTCAGAATTTCTCAAAGGTATTGTCTTGAGCTGCACTACATGACCATGTCAGTCTAATATTTGGTTAACTCCAGTTCCTCCCGGGTTTAGTATCTTTCTTCTTGAGAATATTGTGTTGCTTATTTTCCAGATACCTGCAAATCATTCTGGGAAGTGTGCTGTTTGGAGATTATGAGCTGAAACATGTTATGGGTAAATAATTCTACAAACAAACTGACACACCATAATTATGAAATGTTATTGTTCAAACATACATTGTCATCCTCCCTCTGATAAAACTTAATTAAGACAGATTTTTTGTTTGTTTGTTTTTATTTCTGACACCGGATCTTCATCTACAGCACCCAAAACTTTTGACGATCAGAAATTCTCCATTTATGTAACCATTTACTTTATGTCTAAATATCACAAGAGGAATCTGTCTTTCTCTTGCCATATCAGTGTTGGTATCTATTCTAGGTCCAAGTAACATCCTTACATTCTTACTGCTCCCATTAGATTTACAATACACATCATGTCATGTGGCCGTTTAATTGACGCTCACTTGAGGAGAACCAAACAAATATTCGGTTTGACCAGCAAATGGCATTTCACTGTTGGTAAACCTATTAGGTCGAACTGTAATTGGAGAAAATTGTCAGTAAACAAGGTTTAAACAGAGGGTCATGGCAGTAAAGTGGGGCATAAAACAGCAGGTGGTGTAATTATGGTAACTGTTTCTAAATGCCTCTACACATGTTTTATATTATATTCTAAGCAACACAGTTAAACTTGCTCCTTGAATGAATTTATGTCCTCTGGAGGTGACCTAAAGCATGTCCACAGTGAAAATGTGAGCATTTATCCTGCTCATTTTACTGCTGCTGATCTACTCTACTTGGTAGAGCCCAGTACAGAGAGAGCTGAAGTCCAACCTGAATCTGTCAGACTGCATTATGGGAAAACAACATAGAAAAAAATGACTGTTCACTCTATGAGACTTCAAAAATTAATCAGAAAATGTTTTTTTTTTTAATTGTATGTACTCAGCTAGTCTGGACAGTCTTAATCCCATTCTTTTGATAGTTTTTTCTAGAACTGAAACAACATACAACTGCCATCATACCAATCAGTCGTTTATGTAGCATCTTCAAAAGCATACAAGGGAACACACATTTTACAGATGATGATACTGATGGGTGTAATAGGTAGCTCTCACTTAAACAGCAAGTCCACCCAAATTGTAATTAAAAATGGCATATTGGGTCATGGTACTGGATCAACGGTACGTTTACAGGATACGTTTTATTTGTCAAGACCACCCAGTAATTAAGAGATACGCTGTAAAATGAATGTGAAAATAAATATACAGTAATTAGAGACATCTGGACGATTGTTTCTAGTTTCACAGTTTTTTTTCTCTTTTGTATGGGAAAGCGAGGAATGTTTTCCCTGATAACGACCCTGCAGTTCTGCCAATCTAACAGTGTGTTTCCTTTCACGGGTCTATAAAAAGCAGTAACTCTTCAGCGGACTATCATTCAAACAGGCGCAACAACGGACCGAAAACTTCAGCAAGATGATTTTAGGAAAGGCAATTTTTACTGCTGCTGTGCTTTTTACCTCTATTCTGGTCTGTAAGTATGTGATTTATAACAATCCTGCTGGAATTTCTTCTCTGATTAAATAATATTAAGACTCTATATTGGGCATTACACTAAAGCGGGCCATATCGAACAGTCACAGCCTTGGCCCAGAAATGTCAGTCGGAAAGACACCATGCATTTATCCGGAAACATCTTGTCTATGCCTAAGGTGAATGCATCACAGGCGGGAAAGAGGCGGTTGCACACTCTAGACCATACATGGCATCTCTTCAGTTAAATAAAAAACATGAATGCGGTGGATTTCTGGTCGCGGAGCAATGGGTTATGACAGCAGCTCACTGTGTCCGTCAAGCGTGAGTACACAACGCAAGATAAAAACAGATTATGTGTTCAGACAGTTCTTACACCATGCTTTTTAAGACAGCTTGTCATTTAAAGGTATTGCTCTACTCTATGACATGGCCCGAAATGGTACATGATTCATGTAGAATAGCTTCAACACCATACATGTTTTCTTTCTAAATATGATTACATTTGATATTTATAGAACTGAGTTTGATTTCTTTTGTAGATAGAAATGCTGATCATTTTCCCTTTACGTTCAATAAAGCAATAGCCCACTGTTCTTGTAAAAACATGTTTTTCTTTGTTTTATAGAGACGAAGGGAGACGGGTGGTTTTAGGGCTGCATTCCCTTTCAGAATCTGAAGCATCAAAGCAGGAGTTTAGCATTACTGCAATTCATAGCCACCCGGATTTCAACTCAAACAACTATGACAGCGACATTGCTTTGCTCAAGGTAAACTACTTGACAGCCCTTTGTCAGTCTTCAGTTAAAAGGAGATACTTGCGAATCGCATGTAACGATAATATAGGGCATCATTCTCACAGCACAAAAATGTACCATGAAACACTGCTCAGTCTTAGCCAAAAGAAAGCAAAAATGTTTCCTGTCAAAGATTTTCTACAGTTCTCAGAAGGTATAAGCATGAAAAGGGTAAACATATAGCTATTGAAATAATGCAGACTAATAAAATTGGTCTTGGAGAGTTTGCCATAAGTAATTTTAAATAAATATGTTTCAATAACGGCTTCAAAATAGATTTATGGATTACCGGACAAATGACGATGATTAAATTTTGCTGGTGAAATTTAAGATCAATTAAAATGTAATTAAAACTTCATTAAAAAAAGGGGAAACTTGATTCTCAAACTTCTCAAAGAATCTCTGTTTTTGACTATTTACTAAGAGTAGATTTATATATTTAAATAGTTATATTTTTGTATCTTTATAGCATCTGAAACCAATGAGATCTTTTACTACTCATTTTATTTCGGCAGTTTTTCAGCTCTGGTCCTTGGGGCATTGTGTTTGTTGGTTTTCATTCCAGCTGTGCTATAAAAGGAAGGTATTTTGAAACACCACTTTTGAGTCTCTGAAACTAACACCCTATACATGGCAATGCTCAACAAGAATGAACCATTGACTTTTATCTTGTCTTTGGTGTGTCTGTGCATATTTACATATTAGACCCAATGATGCTAAACTGGTTTCAAAAAGCTCATGCCAGCATCGAAGGATGTGTCCCAAAATTAGAAACATGTGTTCTTCCTTCCTTCTCTACCAGCTTATCTTCTCTGTGACCCAGAAAGCGATCTTTGTTTTGTCACACTACCTGGTGTACTGATAGTGGATAAGATGAGATAAGCTGCTTAAAACACTGACAAAGTCTCCCGTAGTGAAGGGTAGTTTAATATATCCTGTCCAGGATACCTTTTAACATTGCATGGAATCTGATATCATCAAAACATTTGAAAGCATGGCAAATGATTTAACAATGCACAAATGTTACTACTCATACAGTATACTGTAGCTGACTGAATGTCTGTAACGTGTAAGCTTATTTATTTTTGTTTTTTTTTCAACATGCCCATGTAAGCCACCGAAATTTACCAAAAAATTACTTGCTGCAGTAAAAAACATTGTGTTTGTAGCTGTCTAATGCCAAACCACAGAGTAGGAAGGTGCAAGATTGGTGTAATTTATATGTATATTTTGTGGCATGAAATGGGCTGTCTGTGTAGAAGAAATTGGTTCACTACAGGATTTGGATCAGTCATCAGTCGTGATAGGGTCAATTAGATGATACTCAGCTTCAAATCTGATAACAAGTAAGGGAAGAAGAGTTCCCCATTCCCCTCCATTCTCCATTCTTATTTGTTTATCTCTGCCCCCTTTTCCAGATATTTTCATGGAGGAGAGGAATGGTAGTGGGGTAGTTGAAGAGAGATGGTGAGAGGTTAAAAGTTTTGAGATACACCAACTTGTTTGGGTGTGATTGCATTTGTAAACACAGGTGGTGCATTTGATGAGTGGACCTGCAGATCCAGTGTGCTGTAAGAAGACTAGTTGAGTGTGCTGTTCTAAGTAGCATACACATGAATGAAAATACTGTAGCACAAGCTACTTTAGTGTAGTAACTGTTGCGCTTAATTTTATGGTTATCTCCATATTTTTGTAGCACCTCTTTGTAATTCTCTTTCTGTTTGTTACTGACCAGATAATGTTATTGATAATCCATTGTGTTGTATGTTGTGCAGCTCTATCTGGGGCAAGATGGGTATCCTGGGGAGGTAGGTCCCCAGCCTGGTGGGATACTGGTCAAGCCAGGCTATGGTGCAGACTATGGTGCATGTGCTTTGTATACTACCATGGTAAACAGTGCTCTGGAGAATAAAGAAATCTCCCAAACCATAGTCTTCTCGCTAAATCACCCAGTGCTCAAATACATTATTTAGCCTTGCTTGATGTTCTGATCAATGTTTGGACCAAAACACATTGGTCCCTCAAACCTATAATGACAGTTATCAAACAACTGAAAAGGGTGTTTCAAAATACTTTGAATTCTGTGACTCACAACCTCCAAATTGGTAAAAGCTCAATAGTTAAACAGAATTGTTCTCTGTATACCAACCCATACTGAATTCCTTGCACCCTTTACAACAAATTCAGAATATATAAAGACAGCAAGTTTAATTTATCAGCATCTTTCTAAATATCTCTTCCTTAAATCAATTCAGGGACATTGTGCCAATTTTCAAATGTAATTGAATTATTTGAAGCTTCGATGAATAACTATTTACTCTTAATGAACAGTCTAACTAAAAGCAGACACTTATTAAAGTGGTATCCATTACAATAATGTTTAAAGCCTAATCAACATGGTAATGCCGCAAAAGCACATACTGCTAATGGCTTCAGCTTTCAATGGAAATAAATAATGCATTCTGAGTGGATGTAGTTTCCTTTGATGGCACCAGGGAGGTGGAGAAGAGCAAGGAGTTTAGCTTGTTCTCTGTGGTTGTAGCTGGATAAACCAGCTGTCCTGAGTGATGCAGTGAAGGTTCTGAAGTTCCAGCGCGAGGGTGGAAAGGAGCTGCAGACTGATGATGAGGTCAGCACAGCCGGTTGGGGCTCCACAAACAACCTTGGCAGAAGGCCAGACAAACTACAGGAGGTGGATGTCAAGATCATCAGCCGGACTCTGTGTGGCCGTGGTGATTATTATGGGACGAAATTCACCAACAATATGATATGTGCCTCAGAAAAACGCCAGGACACCTGTGATGTAGGTTCTCTCCCTTCCACTGACGTTACTCAACTTTTTGATTCCAGATTTCCAATCTCTTGCAGAGTGTATTGGTTGCTTTTTTGACATTGGCTGCTTCAAGTTTATTTGTGTCCTCAGATTTATGTTTGGATTTGGTTCACCCAAAAATTTGTTGCCATGTCTAACCACTAGAGATTTTTTCTGGCTCTGAAAAGCCGCTTCAAAATGAGTCTAGCCTATGAAAGATCACAATTAGTCACAAGTAGCAACTGACTATTATTTTATTAGGGAGCAAAATCCCCAGACTTGAGCCACAATAGGGACAGTAGCTTGTCTGGAGCCTGACAGATGAGGCAACTCATCCTCTATTCATTCAACACTCAAAAGCACCTGAACCAGCCTTTGCTTCTGACTGAATCAAATGAGCTTCTCATGACAGATTTTTTTGAATGGTGATTGGTCAGTGACAGCTGGAAAAACTTGATGAGGTTTCCAGAGAGCTTGTTGATGCAGTCGTATTATTCCTTACCCCTCCTCCCTTTTTCCATCTTTCTCTTTGGGCATAAAGGTTACTTATTCAGACCCATGTTTGTTTGTGCTCCTCTTTCAGGGTGACTCTGGTGGTCCCCTGCTTTTCAATGGGATTTCTGTTGGTGTCACCTCAAATGGTGGGAAGAAGTGTGGAACATCTCGGAAACCTGGTCTGTACACCAACATCTCTCACTTCACCCAGTGGATCGACAGCACCATGAAATAATAAAGCAGGCCCTTGCACCACTGGCCAACCCATACACTGCTCTGTGCATGGCATTTATATCATAGTAATTGAAGCAGGCAATGTAGTGATTAATATCTATGTAAGGAAACACAGAACTCAATAAAAAACCACAGCAAAGCGTATAATTAATTGTCTGTTGTGTGAAGTATTGTTTTATTTCATAAATGGTGAAACACTGAGCATACTTAAAGAAAAGGGTTGTTCTATATCTAGTTCTTTGTGAGGATCAGCTTGTTGAAGTGAGCTCCTCCTGATGTGCTCTGCAGAATCACCAGATGATGGCAGCATGGAAGGGCAGAGAAGTTTGGTTCATCAGCCTTACAGTCCTGAGGCTCATGGCTCATTTGCCTCCTTTCCCATGTTATTGCTGTACATACTTCACCCAGTCATAACAGTGTATATACAATATACATATGTACATATATACAATGCACACAATACTAATGTCTTAAGAATGTTTCATTCACTATCACCATCACCATATAATCTATGTTTACATTCTGTATGGATTGCATCACTTTTTCACTTCAAGTCTTTTATAAACCATTACAGGGTGACCGACAAAAACCTACAGAGATACAATAATAGAGATAAAATAATATTTAAAATGCATATGAATACAATTATTAATGAGCAAATATCTGCCAGTGGTAATTTGTGTAAAAGTGATTAACTATTTATAGAATGTAAGGAAAGCATGAGTGGTTCCCTGAAGAATTACCATAGTAATCTGACAAATACATTTTTCACATAGTAACTGATTATTTAAAATTAATCTCAACAAGTGATCATCTGGGCATATCAAGTCACTTATATGGGGATTATCTGAATCATTGAACTGGACTTATTTGGGTCATTGAACTACCTTGGTTCATTTCAGAATTACCAGAAGGCTGGCTGATCTATAACATACTGGATCCATGTAAATGTCTGTGTTTTATTATTACAAATGTATTATATAACAAAGATTATTCCTACATATAATATTTCTTGAAAATAGATTTCTCATGAAAGAACTGTAAAAAGGCATATGAAGAAATTGATTTATCAGACACCTTACAAGGTCTGTTGCAGAGGGAGAGAGACATGGATGCAATCAGCATTTGACCTCAACATTAAAAACAGCTGTTTCTACACAAATATGTTTGGGAATTTCATTTTGGTGTTCTTTGATCTGACCAAGAAAAAATCTTGTTTCAAATCATTTTTCAAGGATGAAAGTTGAGGAAATCCAGGCTAGGATATTTTTCTTGAGATCTGAGGTGTCAATTAAGATTATATAACTAAATTAACCACCTTAATAGAAAAAGAGATGCACTTCACATTTTGAGGGTACATTTAATGTGTCTGTGGACCTTGGGCAAGTGAGTCTTCACACACATCTTTGGAAAATGACCAACATGTGTTCTGAATTTGAGGACAATTGATCCTTACTCTCAAGAGTTTTGTGATGAAGCCAACCAGGAAGAATGAAGTAAATGAAAGCAAAGATGTAGTGGAACAGTAGGTTTTCAGCTACTTTGGCATTAACACCTACAAATTCCAGGGGACACACCCTTGAATCCAGCTAGATACAATCCTTGCCCTGGCAGAAATCTCACACGATTAAAAACATTGACAGATGTGTTGGTGACCCTTATCTTCGAGCCACTGTAACTCTTCCAAGAAAATTTGATTGTTCTGTCTCTTATTTGCCCAGTTATTATTGCATATTCATGTGTAAACTTTTCCACTTGTGCCCTCCAGAATTATTGGCACCCTTGGCAACGATGAGCCAAAAAGACTGTAAAAATTAAACCTACATCTCATATCCATTGAGTAATAGCCGTAAGTATGCAAACGATTTTGATAAAAATTATTGGCACCCTCTGCTGTAAAGCTTATGAGGTCCTCCTAAGTTTGTTGTAAAATTCCAATTAGATGTAGTGTATCTGCTTCAGTTATGACCCATCAAGATCATGAGACTCATGGCATATTACCTTAAGGTACTCTTTCAAACCTTTATTGCAGCATCTTGCATTCTTAATGATTCTCAGTGGGCTTACCTGGAATTAATCAGGTTTGGCTGTTATTATAGAATTGACAACACTGTTGACTAAATAATGTCAAGACATTGAGACACAGAGGGAACGACTAAATCTACGACCATAGCTGTAACCGTAATTGTTCTACCACAATGCGTCCACATACAGATGGTTCACTTTAGGGTAGGGTTTCTTCTGGCTATTTTCCTATTGACCTCTTAGGGAAAATTCCCAGTATAAACCTCACTGTAATGTATCCATCTGTAACTTCATGTACAGTGGCAGTAAAGTGATACTATATTGGGATTTTGTTTTTCAGACCCTCAATACCCTGAAATTTTATTCGTCAACCATTTACACTATGCCAGAGTGAAAAATAACACAATCTGAAGAATTTCAAAAAGCCCATTAAAAGTAATCCAGAAACAAAAGGCTGCTGTATCAGCTAGATAGAGTATCTGAAAGTAATATACCATAAGTTTCAAGATCTTGATGGGTCAACTATATTAAATGGATGAAGCAAATACATTAAATCTAACTAGAATTTTACCAGACAACAATAAACAGGAGGATTTCATTTCACATTAGAAAACTATGGACCTTAAGGTCTTGCCAAAGCAAAATGCTCTTTTAAGTTTCAACATGATCCATGAGATCCCATTAGCCAAATAAAGAGTAAGTCTCTTATGAATATGTTATGTTTAAACTACATTTCATTTAATCTAACCAAATTATAATATTATGACAGAATAATATTGACTGGGCAGATCTACAGTTTATGTGAGAAAATGGTTCCAAAAATCAAGACTACTTCTGCTGTGATTGAGAGGGAGAAGACCTTGTTCATTTTTATTTGTATTTGCACCAGTGATGATGTTATTAAAGGGGTTAAAGATTGGCCAGACATGTCTGTGCCAGTTTGATACTGTTAGAAATAGTATATCATATAGCAGAAATAGTATATACTTACTTAAATACTATTTCTTAGTCTATCTTCTATAGTCAAGAAGTGATAGACGAATGATCCCAATCAGTTCCATACAGTGAGGTATACAGCTTTTAAACAGAAGACTGGCATCTGCTTGGCTGATACCTATTGTAATCAATATCGAGAGAGAAGAAGTGGGATCGGTGCATTCCAACTACACAGATTTCAATTGATCAGTGGTTATTTCAGCATGTAGCTCAAACATGGCGCATTATTCACATTTAGTCTGAAACTATATTTGGATTATAGGATCCGATGAACCCTTAAAAATGAATAATCCTAAAATTAAAAAAGGATGATTGACTTAATTCAGGTAAGTAGAAAATAATATGTTTAATAATAATTCAACATTATCACTATACCGTCAACACTCAAATGCAATATTCTCCCATTTTCTATTAGCTTGTCTGTCTCTGCTCAAAGGCCACACCAATTTTGAAAGCCAATAAATAATCTCTGTTGTGTAAGAGAACAAATTTCTTTCAAAATGATCTACTGTTTAACGTCTGTTTTTTTTTTTTTTTTTGTCTGCAGCAAGAATAATACATATTCTTTCATAGTCCACCTTTACTCAAGTTGCTTTAATGTTTTCTCCAGAGGGCTGTGATACTTATGATTTATGGTCAGCATAGGCCGCTCTGTAAGATTCTCCTCCAGGTTCCAGGGGTATTGAGTTTACAGTGCTACCTTGAGAAATATCTCCTGCATTTGGCACAGCTCGTCATGAATATGTGGGAGTTTCCATCTGACTCTGCACCAGCCAATCCTCACTGTCCATTCTTTGTCAGGTGATTTAATGTAACACTGTCTGTACTCAAGCCACAATCCAGACTTGACTTACTGTTAGAGGCCAGCTGGGTCTTCTGCTGAGAAAAATCATTAGTCTCCCTTTTCATTCTCTTGCATTCCTTTTTCATAATGTTACACTTTGCTTGTAGCTATGTAAAATATGCCATCTGAATATTATCAACGTAGTTAGAATGAAACTGTTAATGCTATCATCTGACAAAGTCTGAAATTACTGAGATGATATTAAGCGGCGCATTATTTCACTTTATTGCCAGAGAAACCTGATTATTTGACTGCATCTGTTCATGACCTTGAATGTGGGAGTGTGCCCAGACAAGGGAATAGGGAGTATATGAATTTATTATAACAGAAAAAAACAATACTTGCAGAATGTCCATTTCCACTCCTTTCTTCCACCCCACCCTTGAGAAAAATCCACTAAACATTTATCATATTGATATTTAAGTGGGGGCTGCAGCTGTCCAAATCTTCCATTCTGCAGGAAACATTTAGGAAGCAAGAGATAGTGTGTGGAGTAACCATAACAGGATGTATAAGTGGGCTGAGTGGGAGGAGCCCTCAGTGACCATGGCCTCCACTAAATGTTGATGTACTGACATTCATTCTCTCTTGCTTTATTTTGCTTTATTTTCAGGTTCCAAAAGGCTCATATTCAGCAATATACGTATGAGCTGGAAAACCAGGCAATCTAATGGGAAGGGCTAGATCTGGGTGCTTCTTTGGCATGTTCTTTAGATTGGTAAGTAATGGCCTCCCCACTCCAGAACACCTCCAGCGCAGTCTCTGTTATTTTTATGGTGATAATCACATAACAAGATTAATTTTTCAGGGTGAGAGTTATGCTTTGATGTTATGCTTTTACACTGAAGGAACCTAAGGTGGCAAGCTGAGCCAATTGTGTCATGTTGTAACACGGCCTTTTTCAGGACTTATTGAGGCTATGTGAGGGAGATTGGGGTTTTATGTCTCACTGGTAGCTCTACTCATGCCCAAGTCAAACAGGAATAGCAGAGCTATGGGAAGAATTACCTGACCATGCAACTGTTTTTGAAAAGGAACTAAAAGTCCAGAAAGACTTACTGTAGCCAACAGTGACTTAACCAGCTAGCTAGCTTGTAATGTTCCGAGAAGTTTGGCACTGACTGATACCACTAAAAGAAAAAAAGAAGGAAACAAACACATGACTAAAGGCTGTTTCAATTCAGAAATACCTCAGTGGTGCTCACAGTGACACAGCATACAAAGAGTAAAGAATGCAGGATTCTGTTGCCAGAGAAAAAATGTGACAATTGCCCAATGTCATGTACCCAGACACCGCAAGGGCACGTTTGAGAGTAGTGCTTCAGTACTACTGAGAGCACTGAAGTGGTTTCACCCATTTACTGTTGGTGTAAACTCTAGCCAGGTACCATACACTGAATAAAGGCTGAAACCATTCCCATTAAATGATAAACAATTATCAATTACATGTGTTCAACAAATGACAAATGAGATATTTAGGAAAATACAGTTGGCTACTTTGAATAGACACAATTTATTGGTTTGGAGGCAAGTATTTTTGTTATGCTGATGACAAAATGTTAATTTAATTTTGCTTTAGTTTATTTTATTTCACTTGTATACCCCTGGGTGAAATATGGCTGTTAGTTTACTTTGATATTTTACTACATTCAAACATAAATAAATTATTGGGTTATTTGAGATATCCAGAGGCAATGACATGCAAAGAGACACCATGTTGAATCAAAGAAAACATGCACATCCACCAGAGCTCATCAACAAGCACTGACATGAGTTTATACAACCATGACCTTGTTGGATGTTGAAAAAAGTTATGAAAGCAACACCTCCTGGTGTTTGTCAAGGCTTGGAAAACAGGGGTGGATTCAACTCCTGAAAAAAAGTCTAGAAAAGGGATATGCTGAATGTTTATAAAGTACTTGAATGAGCCCAAATGAAACAACCTAAGTATCAGTTTTGCACAAGCATAGCTCAATATAAGAATGGCTCTTCTTATAAATGCAATACAGTGGTACTTCAATAAAATAACAAAGTATGTTGTACCTTAAAATCAGCAAATAGGGCAATTGCTTAATATTTTTGTGGGACAGCATAAATACCTAAAACCACAACCATGATTAGATTTCTTTGAATGATGCCATGGTAAACCAAGAAAGTGGTAAACATTTGAAAAGATCCCCTTTACTGCAACAGTGTCTACTCTGTTGCATGTTCTTTAATGCTTAAAAGAGAATATCAAGGGTATATTAGAGACTATTCATGAAAATTACATATTTTAAATGTTACATTGGAGTCCTGCAGGTCAATGGGTCCCTTCTACAGCATTCAAATGATAAAGTTTTCCTCCCTAGATGTGTTAGTGGAGTGCTTGAGTGGAAGACAATCACTATGGTTATTTAAAAATTCACTCTCCGTATTTATTTAAGTTGGACCCCTGAACATAAGAATCCAGAAACGGGAACTCCTATCTTTTGTTGAGCAGTAAGCTATGATAATGTTCTGCAGACGGACAGTGCTTGTGAGGGAGTGAAGGGGTTGGGCACACTGTAACCCTATCTTGTCCATGGCATGTAGCCTCTGTTGTGTCTGATTGGTATGGGAGCTGGAAAAGTGGAGCTGTCCCAGGGGCTGTGATTAGAGAGGTCTGATCGCAGGGAGGGTTGCTATGACTGTGTCTGTGAGGGAAGCCATTGTCTCCCAGCTCAACTGCGTCATCACCGCCGTCTGGTGTTCATTGTAGCACTTTAATCCAGAGAGTGACAGTGAGGGGCAGACAGGGTCACAGCCAGGTCATGTGTCACTGTCAGGAAGTAAAGACTGCACAAGCTTGTCTCTAACTGCTACAGAATACAAAAGTATCTGATGTCTGTAACTGAAATATTAAAATGTGCAAAGCAATAATTTTTTGACTAGGACTGAGTGTTATAAACACATTTGTGCTATCAAATATTGACAAGGCTCTTATGCATTCCAATTAATAAGTCCAAAAAACAAACCAAGTTATAGAAGGGTACCAGTGACACTGCAGGGACACCCAACAATAGTATTTCAGGCAATGTAGGAGCCAAGGGGGTTTGGTGGTGAAGTTTGTGAATTGAGGAATGAGGCAGGAGGCGGAGCCAGAGAATGGAGGGGATCTGGGAATAGGGTGAATCGGTGGAATGGGAAGAGAGTTTAGGCAGTGAGCAGCATGTGGGGAGTTGGGGGAATACTCAGCCAGGGACTTCCTGGAATTCTTGATCATAAGCCACTTATTAGCTCTTTCCAAATGAGTTTCCCCTACAAGCAGCAATGTTCTAAAACTGCAACCTGGCTTTAGAAGAGCTGTCCATACTTTCAATTCCAAATTGAATCTAAGAGCTGCATGGGATGTAGCAGGAGAGAGCTGTGCAAAGGAACAAATAAAATCAAGCAACACTTCAGCATATCCGAGTCACAATAATTAGACACATATTGGAAACTGCATGGTATTTGCAATGTTCTGGTTTGCCAGTGCAAGTCTACAGACCTCCCTCCTTTGCACAACTCTGCTGTAGTGTTTTTCCATTACTTTTGTGACTGTAGACAGTGATATAAATATAGGTCCCTTTGGGATAGGAATGTACCAATATCACTGATGCTTGTTAGCATTACTTCATTTGGCTGGAAAGACTGTCTGACAGTCATCAGTGTCAACATTCGAACATGTGGGCACAATTAAATGCTAAATTCCAGGCAGCTTTCTTCTCCAGATGGCCTCAGATTGTCAATTTGATTATATCTTGACCATATTTTATACTCTAAATGGTAATTCTAAATTACACCCATATTAAAGCATACTTAATAGGGAAAGGAAATGATTCCACATACTGATTTTCCCATACTGAGGTCCCAAGTAATTGGATACATTTTATTTTAACATCTCTCATTTTCTTAAATGTGTAAAGTTCAGGAGAGTTGTTCTAGGAGATACCTTTGTCATAATATTCATTTCATTATACATTGTCACTGATAAGTTTCAACCTTGACTAAAAGGCTGGATATTTGCCATTTCTGAGAGTGAATGAGCATCCTACTTTCTTTTCCCCATATTTTCAAAAAGATATGGCTCAACAGTAAAAGCCTGCCACATTACGCACAAAACAAATGAAGAATTCTCTAAACCTAATTTTGCACTGGGGTTCTTCTTGTTGTCCTCATTTTCTGGAGCTGTACCAATGCAACAAGGCAGACTTGCAGGACGTATATAAGACCGCTGCTTTCATTCTCTGCTCTCACTGCCCTGGAGGTCTCTGTCACAAGCGTGAACAGAAAGTGTGCCTTCCTAATCCCGGAAAGAACCAGCTCAACACTGTGAGGAATGGTGGCTTGAGGCCATGGTAGAGTCAGATCACTATCAACTGCTGGAAGGCATGAAATGCAGCAGACGTGTCAGATAAATTTAATCATGGTTGAGTGAAGCAAAAACAATACATTTACAAAAACAGCAATAACAATATAGACAGAGAGGATATTGGGGGTACATCAGACTGTTATTATACTGCTCCTGTGTACAGTCTATGCTGATAGTATCAACTCTGAAGCATACCCCCTGTCAACATCTTTGACTGTAAGTCCTGTATGTAGACATTTAATAGTTCAAGAAAATAGACTCCATATGGCAAGACAAGTTAACTTAGTGGTAATCTGCCTTCTCATAATGCAATTTCATCCTTTTCTTGTAAAATGGATTATTATTTATCCCCAAGATTCCCTTCTGTGATTTGTCAGCCAAAAAAAGCACAATACAAAACTGCAACATTTCATTAGCTGCTGTGTTAATTTACCATTTGCTAATTTCTCCACGAAGATTACATTGCAGAAAGCTTAATAAGAATTTTCTTCAATTAGACCTATTTTTCACTTCACAAGACAGATCTATGCAAAAAAAAAAAAAAAAAAAATAAATGAAAACAAAGGAAAATCCAATAGAATTTCCATGATAAAAGGCAGGCATGTTGGCCTCCAGCTGAGCCAAGCATAAAATAATTATTGTTTGGACTTCTGTTATCTGAATGGAGAATAGCGATACTCTGTATGCGTGCGTGTGTACAAGTTCACTTTGGGATAGATTATCGAAAACATACTCATTATGGATTATTAAAAACATTCAGTACTTATTGAAATTATGCATTTAATGTATGTTTACCCAAAAGCCTATGGTATACTGACTCAGCACCTTGTGGTATGAGTGACCACCCAGAAGCCAGACGGTTGTGGGTTCAATTCCCCTGGAAAGTCATTACCAAGGATTTTAAGAAGGAGCACTGATTGCCTCTGCTTGGCAAATGGTAGTACATGCATTAGGATAATGGCCCTGTTGTGCACTGGCATGCTGCACATTTTTTTTCCTTTTTTACAGCTAAGTAGAATTTGATGCTCACAGGGAGGAACTGAGAAGAGTTACAGTCCAACATGCATGACAATCGTGTTATATCTGCTCTTGGTGTTTTCTGTAGCTGCTGTAGTTTTTTGACAGACACAGCTTAGACCACACAGGGAGAGAAAGCCAGGGGTCATGGTTCTCCCAGTGGACAAGACCAGGAAATAAAATCTGTTCTCATTTTCTGCATAACATGCTTAATGAGAACAAATTAAGGTTGCTCAATTTCCTAAATCTGTTCATCTTATTTGTTAACCACTTACCCCCCTCACCCTGCCCTGTGCCCCTTGCAGAATGACTTTCCCTGATCCACTCCTCCCAAATTTTGATAATGGTTAATAGAAACAGAAGTTGTGGTGCAATAAACAATTTCAGTTGGCTCAAGGTATGAATGAAATCTGTGGGATGTGGCTCAGCTTCATAGCCTGCATCTGGATGCTCTCTTACATATTTGCAGGCAGGTAAGTGTGGTAATGCATTCTCAGTCCATCAGTTATGATTCTGAGATTCACTTTAACTGTTTGCAGACCACTGTTATTCCCCAGAGCCAGCCAGCATTCAGCATTTCCCTATCCACCCACAGCTCTAAATCTAACATGTGTCAACCAGTCAACAGCAATGGGCTTTCCTTGAGAGGCTGTGATCTCAGCCTTCACAAGATTCCAAAGTATGTAGCATTTTGCTATTTGAAACACATAACACATTTATACTTTGGATAATCAAGATGAACATGACAGATTGAAACCATGCAGGCCCTGGTACAGTTTAAAATCCCACAGGACAGAAAAAGTAACTGGAAAGGTCAGTATGATTCTTCACTCATATGAAAAACAGCTTTCTTTGTCAAGATTAGTTGCAGCTTTCAAAGATCACAACTGCTGGTTTCACTGTTTAAAATCAAGCTGCAGAATTCAGAAGGGTGGGTGGTCCCTTTATTAGGACCAAGAGCCCTATTACTGTCAGGACGCCTCAGCCAACCTAAATCAGCTGACGAGTCTCTGGAGGCCATCATCTGCATGAACAAAATAACATACATGGCATGATGTACCACTGTCATATAGAGTACTGTCTTTAGGACAAAAGCACTCAATATGGGCAAGGAACCTTTTTTTCAAGGAGATGCCAAACATATCAAACATGTCCTAATTCTGAGGTCTGTAAATCAAATGGTGCTCTCAGGAAGTGCTTGGTTTCATGATGATTGATTTCCTTATTTTATGCTCATCATGGACAAGTCAGTGTAAACGTTCTTTGGGCTTGACTCAGCACTTAGAAAAGTGTGTGTGGGGGGGAAGGGAGCCTTGCCCAACAGCCATGTGGATGACACATTATGATCAGTGCTGGGCGCGGAAGGCCCATGTCCATCGCGCAGGAAACACAACCCCACATTTAATGGGTTTCAGAACACCCCATTACATGCTGAAAGCAGACAATCACACGCATTACTTTGCACAACGCACTGTATTTTCATCAAGTCTCATGCTCAACTTAATTACAACTTCTTGATATTCTCCATTCGGACAGCCTGGGGTTATACCTCTCCTTAGGAAATGAAGAACATTTCCGCTGTGACTCACTAGTCAACATTGTAATAATGGACTGTAGGAGGGTTATGTGATGCTCCTTGACTGTATACTACATTACGTCACTGGTCTTGATGCAGCACTCTCATGGTATATTAGGAATAACATCTGTGGGAAAATATTGCTTTTCTCAAGAACTAAGACTTGTTCATAATGGGTCTCTTAATGCAAAGACTGACTGGATACTACAGACCACAAACATTCCTTAAAGAAATTAATTATATCTCCTGATACCTATAACAAACAATGAATTAACAATACTTGAATTTTAAGACTGAAGGTGTTCATATTATGATTTGTACAAAACGTATGATGCACCATACATTTTACTAGTCAAAAAATAAAGCTGCCAGGAGGGCTGTTTGCCCAGAAATTGTTGAGTTTTTGAACTAATTCTTTGCCACTGGCCCATGATAAAATTACAGAGGTATTTGTTTGCACTGCAGAGAATTGACTGATTTTATGTGCCAACACACTGTAAACCTGAGTAACTGGAACATGGAGCAGAGTGACTCTGTGTTCCAATCAATTCTTTTCTCAAATGCTGTTTTGTTTAATGAAAAAAGAAACAGAACACAAAAGAGGAAAAAAATAAATGTTGCACATTTATACAGAAAAAAATGTTATGGCATTGTTATAGCTTTTGAGAAAACATCCAATTCCATTCCCCATTTAATAAAAGGGTGCTTGGATGAGAATATAAACATCACCCAAAGTTAAACCAGATGCTGGAGCAGTAAGGCAGTGCCTCTTGGAAAAGGGAAAACAAGGGAGGAATTTCATACAGGAAAGTGACTCAGAGAGAGCCACCGGTCCACACCTCATCCACCTAAATCAGAAGGGGCTCTTGCGGGACTGAACGGGGGGCAGTCTGATCCCTTTTATTTTTCCAGGGCTCACTGAATGCAGCCCAGATTTCCATTGCACGCACAGCTGCAAAAGGGATATTGCATAGAAAATGCAGAGTTTTTTTTTCTTTCAACGCCATTGATAGATTTTCTAGCCCTGTGGTTTTATCTTCACCTTAATATGGGAGCATGATGTAGTTATGCACATGCAGTTCATAGGTCTCAGGCCTGAATTGGCTAGTAATGACTGAGAATGAAGTTAAGCCAGGGGGGAAAATGGATCTGGTGTGTAAACATTTTACAGGTGCAAGTGTGTTGAGACCTGAGGTTTACTATACTTTACTAGACTCAGTTACAGAAACTGTGAACAGGCCTTACACGCTGGTAGAGTTCTGTTCCGATTGAGCCAGTTATAAGTTGGCCAGAAACTGCTTCCTAAAAAAAGAGCCAGACCACAATACTTGTTTTTACTAGTTTCACTTTATATTAAGTGAGTGTGATGTTGAACAGTAATTTGTTGTTGTGGACATAATTTTGTCATGAAAGAGATTTATTCCATTGAATTTAAGAGACTAAGAAAATCTCAAACACATTAGTAAAAATATGTTTTGCTTCATTTCAGCCAGGTAGTACAATATTTAAATCTGGACACCAGCAATAGAAGGCAGAATATCCAACAGATTACGAGAAAAAAATTGGGTTAGGAGTTATAAAAAAAAACCTCCCATCATACCACTTAAGCAAAGCCTTTTACTAATATATCATGTTGGCTAAGAGGGTGTGCAAATACTGAAAATGTCAAAACGGTTAGAAAAATCCGCAGTGTCAACAGCATCATTTCATTGCTAAAATGAAAAACGCACATATTTCTGTGACGTATTTTGTAGTTTTTTTTTTTTTTTAATGGGTGATGAAGAAACAAACACAAAACGAACAGGATAATGCACTGAAATTTGCAGGTTTGGGACAGAACGCTTAGAAAATGTAAAACTAAATTCAAAACCGTTTTAAACGTAAAGCCATTTAAAGCTGTATTTTTAAATCAGTTTACAACTTAATAGCCAACTACTTTTTTATGCATATCAAATTCAGACCCCTCGACAGAGTTACCAATCTCAGATAGTTATGAATGACATCTAGAATCATGCTATGATAGGTTTACAGATATTTTGTGCCCATTTCTTTTTAGGTCAGCAAAGGGTTGTGAAATTCCAATTTAGGGTTCATCGACAGTAATGAGTATTTTAGGTTTCTGCTGTTGTCCAGATGTGTACACAATACATATAGCTAGGGTTGCAAAAGGATAGAGGCGGGGGAGATTCCGGTAAATTTTTTAACTTTTCATGGAAACCTTCCACGGAAACTTTAACTTGGGAATGCTGCCTGACTAACAAAAGCACATGCTGCACTCGTTGAAAATGGTCAGTACACGGCAAATCTTATTTAAAAAGAAATATTTTCCAGACTAATATGAGGTATCTTTAGCCTGCATCTTAACTTTTTAACACATCAAGTTCAGACCCCTCAACTGAGTGACTAGTTCTCACTGAAAGCTCACTGCAAACATCATGCTTTCGCCATATGAGCATCTGGAAAGCAAGGTCCTACCTGATGCAGTTCATCACAGGGACAAGTGTTTTTGGGGTTGGAGTAAATTGCGCAAGGTTTACATCCCATTATGACGGCAGTTCTCAAATAGTATGGCGAATTTATCTGTCCATGTCGTGCATTTTACATAATTCTTGCGTAATAACTAAGAATGTTTAGTGTAACTTTCCGATGACCTAGTTACCTGGTTAGCTAGTTCGGTAGGTAACGTAACACTTATGGCGGATGAACTTGTTAATTCAAAGAACTGCTTCAATGACTACACACTTAAGTGCATGATGAAAAAATTAAGAGGATTTTGAAAATAGCATAATGCCGCCTGTTTAGTGAGGTTTGAAAATCCTTACAAACGTTGAACCTCAAATATACAGTTATTCATCTAATATTCTATATTAATACAGCCACATTGTCAGATACAGTTTGACTGAATTCTTCTATACCCCTACTTTCAACAGAATCCTGTTTTGTTTGGATGAAAGAGCATATGTCAATGGATTAAGAAGACTTAACTCTGGCAATGTTCAGGAATTGTGAAATACAGTATTTGAACAGTGTACATCATCAACCCCAAACATGACCCCCCACCCCACCCCACCACGCCAAGGAAAACCCAAGAGTGAATGTCACTGAAAAATGGACACAATAATTAAGACTAATGTTTATATTGAGATAAAATGGCAGTACAAAAATACAAAAATAAGTTGATACATTTGTAAATTAAATCTCACAGTAGATACATACACAAGTATTGTAAATGCGGCTATATTTACAAGCAAATACTGAAATATAATATATGTATGGTTTTGAAGCCTGAATTCATAAAAATTAATGAAAGTAAAAAGATCAAAATTAAAATGTCAAAGGCACTTCACTCCATAGTTACTTAATGAAACAGCTAACTGTCAGTCACCAAACATTCATTGATAAAATGATAGATTATTTTCTTGAGGATCACCTTCACTTTCCTTATCAAAGTCCTTTAATAATACATTGAGCAGCATTCATTTAAGATTAGATACTGTTTGAAAGATAAGTGAATTTCTGAGACATTTCACAGTCACACCTTTCGACCAGCATGGTAAAAATGCAGACTATATTAGAGACATGTGTCCATAATTAATTTAAATGCAAATAAAATAAGGAGCATAGCATTGAGTGTTTGACCCACCTATTGAAAAGAAACTAAAACAAGCACAGCTACAAAACAGATGCACAGAACACTAGCTTGTCAGACCCAACAGCCCACTGTCAGATAAAAGAGCTGCTCTTGGTATGAAGCCTATAATTTGAAATTGGAGGGTGGGTCAAAGTTTTGATTTATTTCCAGCCTAAATATACAAAGATCTGCTTGGAGGCAAGACTGGAAAACGCATATACTTTTATTTTGGCTGGAGTTTCCTTTACCTCAAGAAAACAAGACAGAGATGCAGAAGGCCTAATATTTCTGCCATGATTGCAGTGAATGGAAACTCTGTTGTAGCTCTACTTGTCAGATTAACAGCTGCGAGTATCCAAAACAATTTGAATTGTTGCTGAGCAGCATTTGAGCTGGAAGATACTGTGAGGTGACTGAAGGCCTCTTGTGCCAAGGGAATTATAACAACCAAATATTAATTAGAAACCAAAATTATATTAATCCCAAAGTACTAATACAAGTCTGGGACCAGTATTATACATCTAAAACTGAAACAAAGACACAATAAATATCCAAAGGCAGCTGATATCTCTGTATACATGATTTGTATACATTATAAAACATAAATAGAACAGATTTTATACTGTTTCTCCAATAAATATCAGTGTTCCTCTATTTACAATATGCACATTTCTTGCCCATCTCCCTCCCTCCAGACTTGTTCGCTTTTTTTACACATGCTTTCCTCTCTCCCTAAATTTAGGTTGCAGACAGAATGGAAAGCAAAAACATCCCATAAAATATAAACAGCATGCAACTACACAATAGCAGTAATTTACTTTAGGCAGAAAAAACAACGTTTAAATGTGGTAATTAAAAGTAAAATGTGCACTAAAAAGTTTCCGAGAAAGTCCTCAACATCACATGTATTGTCATTTTATATAGGGAGGGGGGAGCTACAACCCAGCAGAAGAAAGGTACAAAGAGAAAAATCTCACATACAAGTACTTGTGGGAGTTTGGTGGAGGATTGATTATGAACATAGACAAATTCCGTTTAGCCCCTCTCCCTCCCTCCTAGGCCCATCTTCTTGTTATGTATGAGAATCATCTCTCTAGAGGGAGTTCTCCTCACTGCCCTCGTGCCCTGAAGTATGCTTGGGTGCATCTGAAAGACACAAACATGGGACAGCAAATCAGATCAAGCACCCGAACGCGAAGGGAAAAGCACAGAGTGGCAGTGGCCAACTATTTTCCCACCCTGACAGAGGTACTCCCAGTGCAAAAGCACTCAAAGTGGCCATGTCTACTCCAGCCCAGTCTGTCTTCTACAGCTCAATTCATACAAAAATAGAATATTCTAAGTATATCTTAAATCATTTTTCATGTAAAATTTTTGGTTTGTAGATACATATTATAATATCTGAAACTGAATTTATTTGCTCATATTTTGTGTTGCAATGACTACGTTTGACTTATTTTCAAAAGCCAGATGGTCAGACTGTCATAAAAGTCCAGACACGATTGCTGTACCACCTGGGAACAGCACTTACTGTCACTCGATTGCCATGCCAGGAATATGGCAGCTTTGATACTGGTCAGATTCTCAGAGACCACTAGATTTTGTAGTAGATTTAGGTAGATTTTGGTCAGGCAGCCCCTACGCATAGAGGACTAGCTGTCACTAATTATTGGTTAGAAAATATGAGTTAAATCACAGATGTGTATGGGGTTTATTTCTGAACTGTGCAGCTTTTGCCAGCCTTATAGTGGAAAAGGTACATGTGGTTATTTCAGTATGCTTAATTTCTGTAAAGGTAATGAGAAGGAGCCAGAGGAATGGGCGCTAGTCTTACTTGAGCAGTGGCCATAGTGGCGGGCACCTATGGAGCGTCCCAGGAAACAGGTAGCTCGGCGGAGGTGGCAAGCGCTGGGGTAGGTGATATTGTCGTTTCCGCAGATGGGCTGCTCAGTCGCCATGGGCATCGGGCATGGTGCAGTGCGGCACATGACACAGTGGGCGCTGTTTGTCTGGTCTGTCACACAGGTGTGGGTGCCTGGGCACACCACATTAGAGCAGGACTCTAGAAGGGGAGCAGCCATATTTGGTCAACTTCATGCATATCCCAGTGTTGGTACTGCTCTCAGTTTGGAGAGAATGCAAATACATGTCAGGATGGCAAAAGTGCAACATAGCTTCATCCTAATCTGCAAGGTACCAAATGTTAAATACTCATTCTAATGACAAGCTACATTTCTAACTGAATTTAACCATTTTTGTTGAAGAAAAAAAAACATATGCCCCGACGAAAATACAAACTTCTGGAACATGGATACAAAGACTGTATATTGAATAATAGACACATCAAAACCCAGATCTATATGATTTCTGTTTGTGAGGGCAAAGTTCATTTTTCCTTTTAGAATCCAACAATTGTACCTGCAAAACTGCAGCACAACATCGTCTCTACATAGTTTTGAAATAAAAATGTCAACAATGGCTGAAGAAAATGCACTCTATTTTGACTGTTGTACCAACAGCAGATTCAATAAATTCTGAATTAGCGAGAAAAATGAACAGTACTTCCCCCCGTGCCTTACTTTTGCACTCGCCCTGATACATGACCTCCAGGTCAGGGTGGCCCTTGCACCTGGCCAAAAGGAGGGCACACTCATCACGGTAGGACTTCCCGTCGCTGCCACAGATGGGCTGCTTGCGGGTTATTTTTGTGCAGTCGGGTGAGCAGATACATTGTGGTCGGCCAGCCTTCATCTTGCACACCTTACCCAGGCCACAGTCCACTCCCTCACAGGTCTCTGTGGGAGAAAGCAAGATGAATGCAGTGAGTATCCATTCACAATGGACATACTAAAATTGAAATGGGGTGTTTCAGCACTGTGAAAGATATATACACAACACATTCTCTACAAGAGAGAATACAGTTGATATTTTCTCGATACACCACAATGCCCTTAAGTGCTCTTTAATTACGCTGTGCCCCCTTTGCGCCGACCACACATTTTGTCTTAATCATGGAAAGTCTTGCAAAACAGAGTGCTGCTGGAAACATTTCCACAGCTACATTCCTTCTCTCATTAAGTAATGATGATAACATGTTAAAGACATTTGTTGTTCTTTTTCTCTTTGTCTATGACTTTATCAACATACTATGCGATAAAGACTAAAAAGTACAAGAAAATTACATTATTAAAAAAAATATTTCATGAAACAACACTGTGCTGATTTGAGTACTATAGTCTTACTGCTAAATGATTTGTCATCTTTTTGAACAGTCTCCTCAGTCACCCTGTGTTATCCTGTTTCCGTGTCATTTGTTAGAGATTACTAGGACTGACTCACAAATGAATTGCACACTAATTTCAATAGGTACACTTCATGCTTACTGACGTAGTGCCATGCAAGTGCACAACAATCCGGGTGAGCTGTCCCTTTACGTACTCTCAAACTTTCCAGGAACCAGAGGCAGGAAGAATGTGGTCTGAAACCTTTTCTGGGGGCACATGGTGATTCATCAGGCAACGTATTTGTAATAAACACAAGCGTCATTTGTTTAGGGGGAAGCAAAAAGAAGTCTGGTTTCTGCATAAGCGTGCCTTGGCTCTTTGCAGAGGAGTGGGACTGATGTACACTGAAATGGACAGAGATCAGCTCGACTTTCAGAGGTCCTCAGTGATTAAGGGATTCCGAGGCAGTCCAAATTCAGTGCTTGAAGGCATGTCATTGAAGTGTACAGAGAGAAATGTCTGCCATTTGCCAGCAGGAAACGCAAGCTCCACTAAGACTCATGACCGGTCGAGTTCATCTTAAAGTCACCGTGTACTGCTGCACTATGAAAACAAAATAGCCACTTCAAAACGCTTCTGCATTGCAATGTTATGATTTGAAGTGCAGTGATGTTCGGTCCTAATCCACATCACTGAATCCTATAAAAAAGCATTGTGTTATTGCCTTTCACTCTGAAAGCTTTAATATCCTGTTATTCTCAATTTTGAAGACACCAACCCATGTACCTTTGCATTTTTCACACAAGTTTGAGATTTTTTTCACTCACGTGGAAAGCCAGGGGATCCCTTGTTTTGTTTTGTTTTGCTTTGTCTTTGTCAGATTTACTGGCAGTGAGTCATGATTTATATAGGTTTTTCACAGACTTTATGTATAGAAATGAACAGGTCAGATGACCAGCATTAGTCAAGCCTTAGGAATGCTTTGAAGCACTTAACATCAACAGCACACATGTGAGAAATATTACTGAAGACTACCTGTGAGGTCCTATGTGTCATATAGTTTTATGATAATGGAAGACAAGAACTGTGAAAACATCAGTTGCCTGTGATATATTTTTTTCTAAGTGGCCAAGGCTTATGACAGTATTCTTCAAATCTGAAGAACAGTGTCTGGGCATGTGGCAGACATTTTTTCTGCGGTAAAGTGGAATTCATTCTTTTCTTGGAGAATAAGCCAACAGGACTGCTTTCCAACAAGCATTGGGAAAGAATTAATGTGGAGTGAATGAGAAGGGGGAAGGGGGTTCGCTGCCATTTCACCCTAAGCAGCCCTGCTTGCTTAGCAGCACAGCGACTTTGCATGGAGCGCTGGGCGAGCATAGTTTCAGGAGCGACGTTGAGCACTGCTAGTTTATCTTAAAATGATTCAAATTAGATTATTATTTCTGATACAATTCATTAGAAGTTTGTTCTCATGTCACACTCTTTACTTTCATCAAATTGTACTCTGATATGGACTTACAATATGCTTACAGTGCAGTGTTCTCATTTTCCCATAATGAACGTTTTCCATAGAGAAAAATGTTCAGAGCCGTGTTTAAGAGACATCATTTTCTTCACTTGTGGTTACTATCCCTCTGAAAAACTAAGAAAAAAACGTATAAACACTCCCTCATGAGACCTAGAAGAATTCACTGATCTGGCCAGTGATCATACTAAGATATTCAAGTGTATCCACAGCTATTGTTAATGAAAAGTTAATATGCATATCCTTGAATGAACCTGAATACCTAGCAATGGCTTCCAGTAGTGAAGTCTACTCAAAACAGCTGGATAGATTTAAATGGAACATCTGGCTTCAAGCCACAGCAGAACATTCATAAATTAAAATACTAAAAAACTTTTATAGACTTTTTAGCAAATCTGTATTTGATGCAATACATACACAGATAGATGAACAACTGCTGGGACAGGTGATCTTCTCTACCCTGTTGTCCATAAACAAAACTGGCACCAGAAGCTGGTACTGGGACCACTTAATACAAATAAGGTGGTTAGTGGTCTCCTGCATCATTAGTGTGTAATTCCACCCATTTATTCAAAATCATTGCCAATGCTCATGGACTGCAGCATAACTACACAAAACATACACAGGATTGTGACAATGGCTAGGGCAAAGAAGCCTTTGACTGAAATTAAATGTTTTGTAGGTTATCTGAAACAGCTGTTTCACATCTAAGGCCTGCTAGTATTTTTCTCTGTTACTGAAACCTTTTTTTCCAGAAAGGAAAATGGAGAGATTGTTCAAAATATTATTGTTTTTAATGGCTACTGCATGAATAACACTTGTTATGTGGATAATTGGCTAGGTATGTCCAATAAGCCGTTAGTAGAATATGTCAAACAACCAATTTCGTCTTTGCTACAACTAAAGACCCAAGATAGCCACAGATGGAAAAATGGATAATGGAGAAACTGAGTCCTCCTTAAAAGTCAGAGTTGTGCTGATGTTGAAATATGGGAGGGTTTTTCAAGAAAACACTACAGCATTAGAGCATTTTATAAAACTGACATCAAGGGTATCACTGGGTGAGAACAATTTGTATCATTGAGACAGATATTATCATTTTCTTTTCATTTTCTACAGATAACTATTGTAATATAACCACTATTTCATAGGATATGTAAATGTTATAAAGTAGTACAGTTTGGGGCATTAGCTGCAGGAGCTGGGATCAGTTTACTCTTAGATCTCAAGGGGCACTCTTCTTCCTGAAGGGGTACAAATGCTAGATCAGTACTTTGAGGATTCAATAACCATGATCACATTTGTTGTCCACAGAACAGCATCCTAATATGTGTGAACTGGACCCTTTTCTTTGAGAGTGCATGGTTGATGTGGTGTTCAGGAGGTTACCTTTACAAGGTTTGCAGGACACGATCCCGAGGAAGCCCAGCAGGCTAACTTCGTTGATCGGCAGGCTGGTATTGGACCAGGCGGTGTCCAGACGCCCGCTGGCACAGCACTCCTCATAAGTGACCCCCCGCATCAGGACCATGTCACAGCGTTGCTCCTGGCTCTGCTGTAGCCAGCACATCCCAGCTGTCCCGCAGAGGGGACAAATGCATCACACACTCAGTGAGGACATGGCCATGGCCCACACTGTCTAAGCCCTGTGCGCTACACACATCTCTGCGGTGCCACCCAGAGGGTAGGCCATAACCACAAGTGACCTGCAAGCATGCTGTGTGGAAGTGATACTCTATCACCTGTCTGCATACTCTGTGCATTCCAAATCACTTGTCAATATTTGAATCAGTCTAGATATTACAAAACTGTCCTTGACAGGCAACAGTTAATGGTAATCTTCAACTTCTCTGTTTTGGAGAAAAATATGTAATTCGGCTGAATAATGATCACTTCCTGTGAATGCAAAATCTGGGATGGTGACTTTCCTTCCCATAAGAAACAGCAATTTCCCAACAAGCAATTTAACTTTAACAGAAACTGGAGAGCTATTAATAACTCTAAATGATTACATATTTGATTTAAAACAAAGTGGTGAAACCATTACCAAAACACAGGCCTGACTAATTTATAATGGTTTAATGTATTGAGTAAAATAGGGAGACAATGACTATTTGCAAGTTTTACTTTCATTAAAAAAACTGATGATCTGATGTTTTTTATTCGAATATTCCAGAAAATAATCTCGTACTGTGCTTTTTAATGATCGTATGTGTAATCTGGCAAACACAACTGCAAAGTAATGTTGCTTTGCAACATGAAAAAGTCCGATATTTTTGTTCATGGCAATTTTTAAATATGTAGCGAGAAGAGGGAAATCGCTAGTTGTTCTCAATTGGAAAAGAGGTCCAGCTTCCGCACTTTGATAAAAGTGCGTGCACCTGTAGACCACTGGCGCATAACCTGCCTGGTTATATGCGGTATTGTTATTTTGACAACAAAGATATACAAATAATGAATGTATTCGTTCAACTACATTTTTTTCATTTCATTAACTGAATTTTTATTTGAATCTTACTTAACAGCAGTAAGTCAAACTAAATCCGTAACAGAAAACTAATCCTAGCACATTTAATACCGAACGCATTAGATTAGACACATTTCATAATAAACATAATCATATTAAAGTAGATTAGTATATCATTATGGCTTTAGCTTTATACAAAATCGAATCTCTAAACACACGAAGCTCTCTGTACGCGTACCGGTCTGTAGACACAAATAATACTCACCATTTGCAGGATGTCTTCCAAAGATTTCGCATAGGGCAACAATGATCAAAATATTAACAGCAATTAAAAGGCTCATGTTGGTTATCAAAAGATCAGTCACTCCTAGACAAAAGTTAAAGCCGGCGCTATAATTGTTTAGTACTTTAAAACGCTTTCCAAATAGTTAGAAACAAAAGTTGAGAGCTCGTTTGACTTGATGAGCTAGCTGCTTGCGCGGGACAGCAGTCTTCGCTTAGGTGAATGAGTGTGTTGTAAGTGATCCCGTTCCGCCTCTATATAAATATTTTGGCTAGACTCAATTATGCTGCTGGGATGGGCGATGCTTTCAGCCAGTTGTAATGCAGGGACGGGCAATGTTTGATGTCTGAGTCAATTTTCAGAGCCAGGGAAACAACTCCCTTGCAACACTGCGCCATGCTACGTCAAAAGCAATGTCTATTTTCTCTGGATACTATCCAATGCATATACGGTACTCTTTTTAATCTTGGCCCAGTTTCAAGTCCTGTAAGGCAAACCTTTGGATGTAAAAGACGTTTATCTTAACAATAAGTGATACAGTTTGCCTTGCTGTTATTTATTTAGTTTTGACTGATATAATGCTCTGATACTGTCAAAACAATAGGGATATATTTACCGATACATCAGGCAGATTTAAACCGATGTTGTATTTCAAGACGCACAAACTTTGTGTGGACCTAAGCTCAGCCGGTTTGAGCAGCAGGTGCATTTTGTATAAGACAAAATGTCTAACCGCATAAAGCCCCTGTTATCAATTGTTTAGCGTTTTTGTTTAACAACATTTTGTTAAATTTTGACTTAAGGTATCCACAAGAAAACCACAACATGTGTGTTTAAGTCCTGGGCTGCATATTGCTGGTGAATTGTAGTGTTTGCCTGTTGCAAGGCCATTATGAGATCACTAGTTAGATTGTAATTGCACCCAATTTGATTACCTCCAGGATATGATGTTGAATGACTGGGTGGCACAGGATGCTTACAGCAGACGTCTGCCTGTAATTTCATGCTTCTTTGAATGCTAAGGATTCGTGTCATGCAGTTGCTTATACAAGCCACAGCTTAAAATTGTATGGAGCATTCAAGATTGCTTTTGCTGACAGATTTCTTGACTTCTGTACTTGGCACTGTACAGGCCAACTTCCCCTGCCCAATTACTTGGATCGCATAAGGTTAGTACAAAGGTAATGGTTATGAGATGACTTTGAGATGATTGATATTGTGTAAAATACACATATATATATTTTTTCAGTGTTTAGACATGAATGGTTCAGGCAGCAGAAAACATCCTGAGATTTCTCTGCCACATGACAGTGTTGTTGCTGGGTAGGTAACCATATGCACAGAAGTGCCATCTGCGCTGCCTGTGGCAAGGAAGATTGGCTTTTCGCATAAAAGGTTGGCATACTTTATGGTCACTGTCTGATAAAAGACACAAGCAAAAGCATGTCTGCTGTCACTAATGTGAGGACCACCAAGTTGAAGAGACAAAACCAGTGCATCATACTTTCTGAGAGCAATTATCAGTGACAGGTGATTCTGATTTACTGATGATCTGGCAGCCATTTAACTCATACAACTTTTAAACGGATGTGGCACATGTGCCTGTATGTGATTTAGCTCACATGCCTGTCCTTCCTTCTGTGTTTATGGAATTTCACTGCAAAGCCTTGCTTCAGGCTATAACTTATTTCACAGGAAAACACATAGCTTACTCTGATGACTTCATCACCGGTTTGAAAGCCTTAATCACCATTTCTCTCTCTCATTCAGCTCTTTTGGCAAGAAAAGTAATGTGCTCCTTAAATGTCAAAATATTATAATCTTCAGTAACAGAGAGACTGAAATGGTATTTAAATAATACAATTATGTAACAATTATACTTCCAGCCACAATTAAATTAAAAGTTTTTTTAGCCTTTTATTTGAGAAATGCTATCCATTTCTGTTCTATTTCAAATCACCAGAAATAAAAATTAAATGCTCCTGTGCATCTCCTATGCCACCTGTACCTAAACAGGGAGACCTGCAGCTGAATGAAAGTTGTCCATTGAAATGCTCATCTGTGAACCAGTAACTATTTTTCCATGCTGAAAAACACACAGCATACTACAGAAGAGCTATAGCCGATCAGAGTAGAGTGACACTGACAACAACTGGGAACCTGTGGATTCCGGAAGAGTTACTAGAGGATACACATACAAGAGCAAACCAGAAGAACCCTGGCTGACATAAGCCTAGCTAGGTAGGAGGAGTCAAATGTTCTGCCCTTTTGTCACAGACTCCTGTTCATGGTAAGCAAATGTCATAGCCCAGCCTCAAGCAAGTAATGTCCTGGCTATAACACTCAGACTGTAATATTGGTTTCTCTCAATGGTTTGGCTGTAGTCACCGATCTTGGTCTTGCTTGGGATCTGTCAGTTCTTATCTCTTATGTTGAAGAGATACTCCATCAAGGTGTTCCAAACTTTTGTATCCATCATATTTTGGTTTATTCAGATTTGTAGTGATCCGCTAGCAGAGCATGTTCTAGGATGGTGCATGTCAGTACTGGTTGTTTGGCAAATAAAGCTTTTTAAAGGCTTTCTTCGTCTGAATTTATTTCCTGGTTTTCTTGAGAAAATATATATAAAATGGAAAGGGGTTGATTTCATATTCAATGGAACTAGCTGGGAAAGTAATGGGCAATGATTTTCTCCAAACTTTAGTAACAGAGCGTAACTATCCTGTCTGTGGAGATACTGAGAAATGAGGGAGCATTACTTTTCCAACCAGTTCCATGAAATATGTAAGAGATTATGTCACAGCATATTCTAAATCATTCTTGGTGGAAGAATTTGCCAAAATTCTCATATTTTCAATGGAATGTCCATTTTTTTAGTAATTGTGCAATATGGTTATCAAACTACAGGATGTGAAATATCAGCTGAAAAATGTCAAGATAAGTCAAGTAGGTCTTTAGGTTCATTACTCTAGTCTCATCACCCGGGCCAAAGTCTGGCACTCTTCCTAACAACTCAGTCAGGTTATGCTATAGTCATTGTTCTATGAAGAACCAGACCATCTGCACTGAGGAGACAGCTGACTTCCATGTCAACTACTATGACACACCATGGGCTGTAGACTGATCCACCACAGTGCACTACTAACTGAATTACATTGATATTGAGCAGTGCTGAAATCAGACTGTCATAACCAAGGCCTTGTATGATGCACTTCTTTTCTAGTCCTCACAGCACCATTATTTTTATATGTTTGCCCTCTATTTGATCATATCACCTGCACTGCTTTGAACAAGTTTGTAATTAAGTTATTAATGAAAAATGTAATCTGATCTTTCTAAACGAATAAAGAGTTGAGTTATGCTACAATTGTCTATTCAGGATGTCAATCTTATAAATAAGGCAATGGCTTGGATGAAAAAATTGTCTCACTTATGTCTGTGATGGAAAGTTAGTGTTCTTTTTTTTTGGAATCATACAGATTACACATGTCTTGTAATTTTGTGATCTAATTCTTCATCATTTTCCACTTTTGGTGAATGGAGTCTTAAATTCAGCCCATTGTTTTTAAAATGTGATATTCTTACTGAACTCCAGACATTAAGCATGAATTATGCAGTCAATAGTGTTTTTGGTTTACTAACAGTTGAATGTTTTCAGATTGCTTTTTACTGCTTTCAGTGTCATGCTTATTTTATTTTTTCTCTCTGTCTCTGCTCCAGAGCATTTTGCAACTCTATCAACATCCTGTCAATCCCCTAATCTGCCTGCACCATGAATATGGTTCTTTGATCATGGAAATATTATTATGAAATTTAGCACACATGGTTGGTCTGTAAGCATTTGGAAATTTTGGGGCGTTCTGTTTCGGTACAGGAATCCCCAGGGCATGGCTGGAATGCTGACCTGTCGGAGCAGAATGGTGGGTGGGCTATGGGAGAAGTAGGCAGCTGGGGGTTTTGCTCACATGTTTTGCATCTTCTAGACACACAGCTGAATGTGGGACTACATCACACAGGAATCATGGGGCCTGGTCTTATAAATGTATTTCGTGCCATTTGTAATACTTTCAGAAAACCATTTCAAGCTCAAAGAAGGTGAGATACAAAGACATGTCGGACAAGGGTAAAATCACAAAGAGGCCTTGTGCTACAGTACCATGTCATTAAAAAACCCACAAGCCTCCACCATGTCTTGAGAGAGACTGTATACAATTTCCAAGAAGTGTGCAATGGGATGATGCATTGCTGGATCATCAGGAGCAGAGGTGTACCTGGAAGAGGTGTTTCCCAGTGTCTTAGGACACAAACCGCCCCCTAGTGGCAACACCACATAAGTGTCAAACACAGACATTAGACCTTCATTTAAAATGATCACACCGATTTTGTAGGTCTGTGGTGTAGATATTTACCTTTTAATTACATAAAATGAAATATGCATGTTTATGTATCTTACGTTTATGGTTTTCATATGTTGTCCATGTTTTTTTTTTTTTTATTAATTACAGCTTTGTGGTATGCATTTGGTGAGCCGATTAATTTCTCTTCGGTCTGATAATTATCTGTATTATTGTGCCAGACCGCAATTGTACAAATCGCCAGTCAGAACATAAAGGCATGAGGTGGTCCCCAAATAAGTTTGTCTTGCTCCTCGTTGTAAACAACTTGTATTCCTGTTGATATCCAGCATGCAAAAAGCTAATTAAACAGTTATCTCATTTGTCTTTGAAAAGCAAGAAAAAGTCGTCTGTGATATTCGAATTAGTGTACATTTTACGCAGTTATAAAATGTATTATTCTTTCAGTACATTGAAAGTATGACAATGTGTTTACTTGGTAATCGGCCACATTCCTTAGCGTTTGGTATATTCTCATCAGTGGGATGTTTGTCCTCTGCGATAGCCCGTACCCGCACTGGTTTGGTTTTGTCTGTCTCACGGTGAGTCGGAAGATGGCGGAAGCTCCCCTACGGCCCAGCCGGTTTTTCTGTCACCGATGTTCGGCAGAGATCAGCCCCCGTCTCCCGGTAGGTTATGTGTACAGGGTGCAGTGCAGATGCAGCATGTCCAAACTATGATGTATTTGTGGTGAATAATATACTCACTGGTGAAGAGTGTAAGGTAGAAGAAGGCAGCCTACCGTTAGCTAGCTAGCTTCCTATGAGACACTGGCTACTATGCTAATCATAACTAGCAGTTTTAACATAGCATGTTAGATGGCAAGATGGCTAGTTAGCTTAACTAGATAGAGGGCCTGTGTGCGTTAGGGTACCAATTGTTTCTGAACGTAGCATTCTCTTACATGAATAACCATGTAATTACACTGTCCTGTTCCCTTGCTAGTTATAGGCTACTAAGAGGAGACCTAGCTAACTCGCCTAGGCAGGAATCAACGTTTGGTACATTCGTAGACGACTTGGATAGTTATCTATAGTAGCTAATTTAGCTAGCTTCTAATATTGATTTAGTATGAATTGGTAACCTAGAAGTGACATATCAATTGAGAGGTGTGTAGCTGTCAATAAAATGATTATGTTTACTAGCTAAGTGGCGATAGATACGGGAATTTGCAGATAACGGTATCAGTACTAGCAGTTTGTTAGCCTGTTAGATTGCTATCCAAGAATAAGACGTGTTAGTATCGTGGTGTTTGTTGCTGCCTATTTAGCATGTTACCAGCTCGAGACCATACAGAGGGCTAGCAACATGATTGACCATACAAATCTTTGTTTCCTGAATGTGTTGGGTTTCAGTTTTACCATACGTGTTGTTGTTCAGACTTTTTCGGCATTTCTCCTTTGCTAGCTTTGATTTGTGTTAAACCAAATAGTTAACCATGCCTGCTAATGCACTAACAATTGTGTGAAGCTCACACATTTGACAGCGCTTTTAATAGTGATAGTGGGGGAACGAGTAAACGGGGTTAACCACTTTATTTGCAGAACTGTAATGCCCACAAACTTGACATGTGTATTCAGCACACTGTCAACGCTATTTGTGTTGAAGTAATAGAAAAATATTAACTCTCCACTTGGAATCCAATTTATTTACGCTGTTTTAGCAGTTAGCCTAGCAACCCAGCATGTTAACATACCATATGAACAGACAAGCGTGTATGCCACAACCAATAGTATGTAAAAGGTATTATTTGGCATGTAGTCTGCAAAGGGCCAGATTATGTTCTACTTGATGTCCATGACGAACAGCCACCATGTCTGATTGAAGTAATGAAACCAGTTTAGTTAACCCCCATAATCAACCCGTTCTACATCGTCGGGCTAGGTGTTTATCCTTTGATTCGTATGAACGCAAGGAATAATTGGTAATATTTTACCATTATTTATGTTAATTCATTTGAACTCAAAATATCAGTGTTGTCAAGTTTATTCCATTTATAGCTTGTATTATATATTGTTTAGGAAAAGGATCCTTTTCACCTAGCAATCCCTTTTCAGTTTTCTCTTTTTAAAGCCTATATTCGTGACCTCAATCGAAACGATACCAAAAGCTAGACTGCTATTTCTAGTATGTAAACCATACAGATAAATGAACAATGGGGCATTGCTTTCTTTCTTACTGGCCTATTCAGTAAGTCACACTGGGTTATCATGGCAGTTATGTTCTGGAATGGTCCCTTATATATTACCAAAGGTACCTTTTCACGCAAACGCCTACAGTTGTTTGTCCTTGCTAGGGGAGAACTGTTGATAACTGTTATTGTTGGCTCCAGACCAGAAAAAGTCTCTGTTACCTGTATGTGTAGCCTTTATAAGGTCAAAACCAGACCTAGGGGTAAAACACATTGACATTTTTTACTGTGTCAGTTCCACCCACAGTACAGCCAACAAAGTGGTCAATTCTGATACCACCTAGAAGCATTCCATTTACAGGAACAGTCTACAATGGAGAGTATACTGTGGATTACCAGGTTGTGGCAATAACAGTGTTAGTATTGAGTTGAATGGTATTGAGGTCCCTGGATTGCTTTTAAGATTAAAAACTCCCTGGTGGATGGAATTATAATTCTGAGGATTTTTGTTTAGGTCTGACCAGTCAATTTATGAGAAATTCATTGATATTTTTTTGCTGAAATCGTGGACCTTGGTTCTTTTTGGAGTAGGGTTTTGATTCAATGAACCAAAATACTTAAAGTCTAGGTATTTATGCATAATAGCTACCCAGTAAAGGGTTCTACACTTATGAATTTTGGAATTTCTGTATGTACTTTAATACACAGGCATCAATTAAGCAGGGAATCCATGCCAATAGCAAGCTGCAACAATGTCTTTTTAGCTTGACAGTACAACTTAAGTTTTACAAGTGTTTTAAGTGTTTTACAGCCTGCTTGGTTGTAAAGTCATGCTGTTGGGGTCATGAAACATAATTTACTCCTCACATGTGAAATTATAAGAAATGTGTTTTAGGTATTGGTTTAGGTATAGGTTTTTGCAAGCCACAGAGATTATACTTTTGGTTTTGTTACTAAGCAAGCAACATATGAAAGCAGTATAGATTTCATCAAATTTTTAAAAATGGGTTTTGTAAAATTTTTTCCCTAATTTTCCCCCATTCGACCTTCAACAATTAGTTAATTTCTCACAGAAACAATGCCTGCCAACTTCAGGAGGAGGAAGCTGTGAGCATGTTACATGATGACTAACCCTTGCTTCTTTGCACACTACCAACACAGCATCAATCACATACTGACCATTTCTTTGGAAGAGTATGAGGCTGGCATATTCTCTGATACAGTCAAAAATGTACTTGGTGGTTATTTGTAATCTCATTCATTTATAATATGAGGTTGTCCTTTATTTGTGACCTTTGAACTTTATGGTTGCAGGATTACACTTGCCCACAGTGTGAGTCTGGATTCATTGAAGAGTTGCCAGAAGAGAGAAGGTAATCCCTCTGTTTCTGTACAGCTTGTATTCTGGAGTATGGTATCCAAAGTCTTTTCTTCACCTTCAATTTTGTGCATGGATTGCCAATATTTTTCATGTCAGTTTACTCCAAGGAGCAGTTGACTATCTTCCATACATATAATACAGTAAAATATATACATATATTTTTTGGCGCGCGCCGGTAGCTCATCCGGTACAGCGCATGTCATGTAAGGCCAGGCCTTACTGCAGCAGCTCAGGTTCGAATCTGGCCTGGGCCCTTTGCTGCATGTCCTCCCCCCCTCTCTCTCCTGCATTTCCTGTCTACCTCTCTACTGTAACTGTCAAATAAAAGTGGAAAAATCCCAAAAAAATAATCTTAAAAAAAAATATATATATATTTTTTTTTTTTTCCAGTTGCATATTTTCCAATATTACCAAAGGATGGAAAATGACTGATGTAATGTACTTCCCATGCAATTAAGTATTTTGAACACAACAATAGTATAAGGAAATGTTGAGAAGGTAATAACTGTAAACACTGACTTGACAGACATTGCTTTTTTGTGAAAACACAAAAAAACTTGTAGATAGAAAAAACTGAAGGCACTTCAGTGCATTGCAACATCAGAGAAGCAAATTGTGAGGAAATTTACCACAGGTTTTGGCTTATGAAAAAGGTTCTTACACATGCAAACCACTGTCTTGACCAATAAATATTGGTTTGGTTGGACCTAACCTTTTCAGATGCTAAAACATTTAGTAGGTCTGGCCTTTGGTTTGGAGTTCTTGTTGGTTTTATTTATCTGAATTCAGAGTGTTAAAGATTTTTTTCACTGGGCTTGCTTTCATGCCCTGTAGTCACATAGTCTTGCTCCAAGTCAAGTAATAGTGTGATATAAACACTATGTGAACGCTTGATTTGATACAGGAAGGATTAGTGCAGTTGTGTGAATAAATGAATTTAGTTAAATTTTAAATATTAAGATGAGCTCTTCTTCTGACTTCTGCAAAATAGTTGCACAGCTTGCTACCTCTGCCCTTGGCTACTTTTAAGTAGGCCAGCAGCAATGCTAGAGGGATTTCATGGTAAAAATTATGTGAAACCACCCTTACATGGAATTAATGGCCACAGCCAAGCCATGTTCCAGTTCTAAAGCAGAAGAACGTGACTTCTGGATGACCACATTTCTGTGTTTCTGTTTTTCCCCAGCACCGAAAATGGGTCCACATCCACAGCCACCAACACTGATCAGAACCGGCACCCATTTGAGGTCTGTAAGCTCTGAGTCTGCTGCCTGTGTGATACTGTCAGTCTGTTTCTGTGGGGGTTCAGTGACCAGTAAGCCAGACGATTCTTCCCATAGTATATGTAATGCTGTAAAACAGGAAATGTGTCAGGACAAGTTAATACATTTAAGTGAATATTTTCCTACTTGAAAAAATAACATAAACACACATTTTGTATTAATTTGCCCTCCTGCTTGAAAACACTTGCTTAGCATTTAGGCAGTGGCAGGTTGGTAACAGTCAGATTCAATGCAGTTGGGTAGTATTAATTTATGCATTATCAGTTCAGGAAACTGCTGGAAAGAACACCATAGATCTAATGTAAACCAGTGTTTGTGAAACCTACTATTGTACATATAATGCTCATGGATCAGTGGATTGTTCACATGGCGAGTGTTGTGAAATGTGCATGTGCTTCCTTTCCTCCTGTCTCAGAATGTGGACCAGCACTTGTTTACATTCCCCCCTGGGTATGGCCAGTTCGCTCTTGGAGTCTTTGATGAGAACTTCGACTTCGGAGCAGGACTACAATCGGAGGATAACAGGGAAACAGAGAATCGACGGGAGCGGGAGCTGGCATCTCGGCAACGGTACGGTGCCAGGCAACCTCGGGGGCGCCATGTTCCACGGCGACAACCAGGAAGACATGAGGGAGTGCCCACTCTCGAGGGGTAAGCATGATTTTCCGCCTGCTTGTTGTGCATAGCTTTCACTTGGTTTTGATATTAGATTCCCAAGCTATATTCATACTGCTGTGATTATTTGATTTCATCGACTGATTTGAAAGACATTTTGAGTCATACATGTCTGTTTTTTTCCAGAATAAATTCAAAGAGTAACTACAATTTTTTTTTGTCTTCCTGCACAGAATAATTCAGCAGCTAGTCAATGGAATTATTGCTCCGACAGCAATGCCAAATATTGGTGTGGGACCCTGGTATGTGATAGTTTTATGACCTTTTCATGTCCATTCAGCCTTGACGGTTGATGTGGGCTGTATATAACTACCTGCAACAGCTTATTAAAATTAGGGGTCGACCAGTGATTTGTTAGATAATCGGGGCCGATATTTGCACATTTTTGATTATCTGTCATCGGTATATTTTTTATCTAAATTCCAGATTTAAAAACTTTTTGAAAGCAACACATCTCCTTTGTCAGAAAAAATGCTATTGGTATGGCTACATTCTGTCCACAAAATTCCCTCTTTGGCTGAGACAGACAATGTTATGTGACCTTGAAAATCAAACGTTTTCTCAGACCTGCTGCTGGAAACAAGGATGGAAGGTAAGTATCGAGTGAAAGGGACGTTGTGCTCAAACCACGCAGTTAACCAAATTGCACTAGGCTAATTGGACCTTTTTGAATCTGTATAAGTAGTCTACACTTAAGATAAAAAAACAAGCTTGGAAAATAAAAAAAAATAAAGACTTGTAAAAAGGACTAATTGGTGCACTTATGCTATAAGTTGCAACAGTTTGACATCGCACATTTAACAAATAGTAATGCATATTTCTTCTTGCAAATGAAACATTCAAAGAGACTTACCCTGAAGCACAGCCCTTCTAAATCACAGTCGTCATCTAAGCACCTGTTTATGAAATTAAACTTCAGCTCACTTGCAGTTGCACTGTATGTTGGAACTTAGCGGCAACACTGAAAATACCCGTTTGATGTTTGTTCATTTGGCCTCAGCATCATCATGGAAGTCAAGTTTTTAAAAATTTGCAGCACACAGTTTGCGACACAGCAAATGGGCTCCTAGAATCTCCCTGCAGCTTCAGAAAAAGTGTGGATGCACAGACTAGTTTTAAGGTTTGATATTTCATACTTTATGATGAAAAAGCAGCCTAAATGATGTGTCAATTCGCTTTATTTCTAAAGCAGTAATTGCCATCATTCGTCCGATAATTGTATGCTTTTGTAATAGCGATAGGCATCTGTCTCGTAGCCAAAATAAGATAACCATAGAGACATTTTCTCTCAATATCAATATCAGCCCCCTTTTAGTAGGTGCTGTCTCTCTCTCATTTACCGTGTCATTCGAACATGCATGCCCTAGCACACAAGCTGCTTCTCAAATGAGACCCTCACAGATAATCTGTAATGCCAAATGTGGTCAGTATTATAGCCAATATTGTAGGAAGAATTGTAGACTCTCACAATAATTTTATCTTCCTGCGTTTTTCTCAAACCTGCTTTACATGGATTCAAAGAAGAGATTAGCAAGTGCAGTATCTGTAATTAAGTCCATGTTGTCAAAGCCTATTTCTTTTCACACCGAAAAAATGTTTAAAGCATTCAAATATCGGGCTGAAATATCGATTATCATCCTCTTTTTGTCACAGATAATCATCATCGTATCGGCCCTGAAAAAACCGTTTTGGTTGACCCCAAATTAAAATTTCATTGGCTGACACCTTTTTCCTCTTACAAGGGGTGTGCTGCACTCAAATCCAATGGACTATGCATGGGGTGCCAACGGACTTGATGCAATTATTACACAAGTATGTATCTGTTGGTTTTCCTACAAATTGTCAGTTGTTTTTATTTAGCTTTTTAGTAAAAGTATCTAGGCTTTATCCGTACCTTTATGTATTCCATATTTTAGCTCCTCTGCATAGTTTGTAATAGTATAAATCAAAATTTGATTATTGACAATGAATTGACCTTAAATGAGGCTATTTCTCTTTCTCTAAATTTCTTTATCCAAACGATTTCTTTCTATATTACTTTTAAGGGATGAAAATATATGTTCTTGTTCCTGCCTCTGGCACCTCATTACATGCTGACCTGTCCTTGTGTGTCTGAGTGATTTGTGTTGAGGTGTAGCAGTCCTTCATATCACCCTCCCCATCCACAATCATGTAGTACAGGGGCATGGGACGCTAGTCCTGGATGGCCACAGTGGTTTTTGTATTTTCATTTATTTCTTTGAATGGCTCAACTGTCCTCTCAAATTTGCTCTTGATCAGAAAGAAAAACAAAAACAAGTTTACTCTGAGCCCCAGTATTTAAATTCTTAGTGAATGCGTTTGGCTCAGCTCTTTTTCATGAACCCCAATTTTTTAAAATGTGTCTTCCACAAGTCACAGTTTTATTGCACTCAACTGAGTCTTCTACATCCCTCCCACCCATCAGTTTCCCTGTTTAGTGAAATTTTGTCCTACTTATAGATTTTTTTTCCTACCCATTTGAGAAGAATCCTATCACTGTCCTCATAGACCATGGACACACCCCGAAATCAAATTTTCCTCTCATTGAAAAAAGCCTGTTTTTGTTGCATTGAAAAAACACTTCAATTAGGTCATCTCAGGCATTATTTTGTCTTTCTGTTGTGGAAAGAGTTTACTTGTTTCCGTTCATTTTAGTAATCATGAATATACAATTTTTTCCTTTCATCTCCTACAGTTATTAAATCAGTTTGAGAACACTGGCCCTCCGCCAGCAGACAGGGAGAAAATCAAGAACCTCCCCACAGTCCAGATCACTGAGGAACATGTGGGTGAGTGCACCTGGACTTCACTCTGTCCTCACAGCCCTGCCTCCATTCTGGCAGGACAGCTTGTGTTTGAAGAGGATAGTGTGGTTGGCAAAAGGAATGTATACAGCTGAATGTATGAGATACCAGTGCAGTGGGAATGGACTTTGGTAGGAACTTTGACAAAGTCATGTGAAAGTTATCTAAAAGCAAGTGAAGCATTTTAAATTATTGAAAAAACCTGTTTGTCAACTGTTTACCTTTTATGTTATTTACATTTTTAGTAAATTACCTACAAAGTGAAAACATTGCTTAAAATAATCCAGTAGTAAAACGGGTAGTCATCTGGATCTTGTTGGAATTCTGTTTTTCCCAATATTTTTGCTATAGTGCTTTTCTGAAAAGGAATTCTTCATCCCTGTTTAGAAATACTTGATTTTGGTGTGGGTGTTCTTCAGACTAAGCACTGTTGGTATTTCCACTGGGTTTTGTTAGAGCAGTGCTATATCACGCTCCTTTGTCTATTTTTGCACTTACGAATCCGAGCTTCATTTTTATGTGGTGTCATTGCATACTTTGTTATGTTGACTGGTCAGTCAAAAGCTCATAATTTATATTTCATCTCAAAATTTATACCGTAGTTATGTTTACAGCTACAAAATTAGGTGTGTAAGTTTATCTTGTGTATATTTTTTCTTTGTTTTACAGGTTTAGGTCTGGAATGTCCAGTGTGTAAAGAGGATTACAGTGCAGGAGAAAATGTTAGGCAACTTCCATGCAATCATTTATTTCATAATGATTGTATAGTGCCTTGGTTGGAACAGGTAAACCAGTTACTGTAAACCCTTATTATCACATCTGTTTTATGAATGGACCTTGAGGAATGTGGTTTTGTTTTTACCCAAAGTCACAACTTAATCCAAATGTTAATTTTTATCTTTATGTGCAGAGGTTTAAGAACTTTTTTTGAACATATAATCATGTGATCATGATTGACAATAATGTACACAATTGTTTAGAGAAGAAATGGCATGATGCTGTTCTAAAAAGCAGGTTTTTTCTGAAAGTTCCATTCAACATTTGACCATGACTTCAAGTCATTTAGATGGGTTCTCTAGACCACTACATGAATTCCCATTGGATATTTGTTTTTATATACAGCAGCGCTTGTGGTTGACTGTTCTCTGCTTGAGAACTAGCAGTTATTTGGCAACCCCTAAAAGCAAAAAACATCATCATAGCAGCACAGAACATAAAGGTAGTGGGTCGTTAGACCATTGTCTTAGCTGGTAAATAGCTGGTCAGGCTGAGAACCACAAGTGCAAAATGGACACACAGGGATAAAAATATCAGCTTGATAGTTTAGACCAGCTGGGAAAAGGATGTGTTTGGCTTCAGTGGATTGAGTGACTCAATTGTAATCGCTGACTTTTGTATCTCCCTTAGCATGACACGTGTCCTGTGTGCAGAAAAAGCTTAAGTGGACAGAATACTGCCACCAATCCTCCAGGTCTATCAGGAATGAACTTCTCCTCTTCGTCATCTTCCTCCTCTTCCAGCTCACCCAGCAATGACAACACTGCCAAAAACTCATAAAACATAAAACAGACCCCCTCCTTCGCCCCCAGCCCTATGTTCTACCTAAAGGGCCGCTCCCCTCTCTCCCAGGCAGCCAGAATCGCCAGTCACGCCACCCTGAGGACTCATTTTGGGGTGTGTGTAAAGCGAGAAAAAGAAAAACACGGACAACATGACGTCCATACTTTTTGTTTTTCTCTTTTTTAATCCCTTTCACAAAGAACTGGAAAAAAGAACAGTCATATCCTTCTGCACTGTTTGCGTCTGAAGTGGTTACTTGCTAAGTGGACTTGACCTGGCAGGGGGAAATATATGTATATATAAGCGATGGGGAACGGTATCCCAACTAAGAGGCCCAACTAAGAGGGGAAACTACTGGGGGAAAGAAGAACAGGCCTGACCTGCAGTGGAGCCATTTTTCCTGTGTCTTCTCTCTGTGGTTGAGGGGCACGTTTTACTTACAAAAAATATATTATTTTGCTGAAGTCTTCCTTTGGCTGTACAGCTATCAGTGGCAAAGGAGAAATATATGCGTACATATATTCATAATTTTTTAAAATGCAGTTGCAATATCTGTACAGCCAAAGGACCCAAGAATATCTTTGGGGAGCAGAAGAAAGCTGAGTGTGTGTATTTGATTAAGCTTTTAATTTTATGGTAATTTTTTCCTTACTATACCTTTAAATAAGTTATTTCTTATGATTGTTTGGCCTTTCACAAGAAAAAAAGTGAGATCAGTTTCTGGGGATATTTTAGTAATATTGAAATAACTGAGCCCATTGATTGGTTTGATATGTACTCAGAATAATGCTGAGATGTTCTCTGCCCTCTGTGGAACCGTAGAACATTTTTTGAATTCATTAACGGAACAGTGGATTGACAGAACAATCATGAAAATCTCAGCCATGTGTTTTTCAAGCGGAATGACCCCTGTCTACATTCTGTGATTAACCTGTTGTTTAAGGAGCAATATCAAAACATAACCTCAAATTAATTCTTACTTTAAGAGTTTTCTTTGAATTTTGTTATATTTCCTGTATGAAACCCAGAGGGACACATTTCTCAAACCACAAGATCTGTTTCTTTAATTCAGTCACATTCACACACTCAGCTATTTCATATCTTTTCTTACATATCCAGCAAATTTCAGTATAATGCAAGTATTTTTTAACTTATTCTAAGTTAATGAATTTTTTGTAAAAATCATAATAAAAAAGTGAATTATTAATAAATTGTAGATGTAAACATTTGATGAAAAACCAGTTGTGACAATAAAGAGGATTGAGCTCCTCCCATCATTCCAGAGATGGCTTTGAGGTGAAGCCTATGGGAAATGTAAAAGGGTTTTTATTCTGAAGTGTGTGTGTGTGTGTGTGCGCGCTGCGAGAGAGAGACTCACTTTTGAAAGAAATTCAGCAGATTGAGATATTGAAAATTCTATTATGAAAGACATTTTTTTCCCATTGTTCACTGTCACTACAGTTAATTTTAAATCCTTCTGAGAGAATAATTTTGAAATTTACTTGCAAGTAAATGAAATTGTATGACCCAATTTTCTGTACTTTGCTACAAATGTGTTTTTCTCGCCCATGTAATAAGTAATTTTCCTGATTACGCTAATATAAAACCTGGAATTTACGCATAACGAAATACCAGTATAATTTATTGAATGGTGTAGGTTATTAGAGGCTCTTGAAGTAATCGCATGACTGTAACATTGATTTTGAAATGGCTGAAATGGCAGTATGCTAACAACACCGCCAGATGGCAGTGTCGTGCAGTTACAATGGTATCTCTGGCATATTTTGGTCTGGGTTCTTCCATAAACTGTATTCCATAATTTGTTTCCTTGGAACGCTAGGAATATCATTGGAAGTCTTAAAACATTTACTGGAAAATTGTTCAGTTATATGTTGGCTTCTCTGAGTCTTCACTTATTGAAAATGTAGGGATAAATCATGCTACCATTCCCATGGTGTGGCCTTGGTTTATCCTCCCGTTAAGAACTAAGGGCATCGCTAGTGTATGTGGGGCGACGGGCCATACAATGTACTGCATTGATGATTCTGCAGGGAATAGTCATGTAATTACCGAAGGGGAAACGGTGAGGCCATTAACGGCCAACATCGGGGACGACTCCCTTGCTGTTAGGTAAACACGATTACTGCAAAGGTGTTTACCTGGAAGAAAAGGGAATAACAGTGGACTCTAAATTAAGCCAGTGAGACAGTAGAGCCAGAGAAGGGAGCACAAATATGATGTCTGGGGAAAATAAGAGGACTATAACCAGTAAAATGGCATAACATCTTATAAATGGAAAAACATCAGAATGGTATGCATCCGTAAACAGAATTATAGGCATCAAGGGCATATTGATGCATATTGAAATGCAGTTGATATTTAGGTCCTTATTTGGTGACTGGTACAGCGTGATTAACATCTGATCATTTCAGAGGTAGGCGATCATTACAAGTGAAGTAGAAGTGGTATATAATTAAAGGGCTGTTTATATTATTTCAGTCAAGTATTGCTTGATGATTGTTTTTATTTTGTCATTTGGGTTGAAATGGGTAATTGGGCGGGCATACAATTGACACTTTGTTTCAGAAACAAAGGGAATGGGATCAAATCCAAATGCGTAATGAGAGGGTAGAGTCATTTCAATTGTTCCCGAAAATCAGTGCAAGTAATGAACTTCATGCGGAAGGCCTGGATACTCAACCAGGATGGATTCCTGCCAATATTTGCACCGTAACGAATAAAAAACTGAGTATCAATGGGAAAATACACGAAACTGCTACATATTCTCTAGCTGTGGATATATTTTTAAAGGTCACTACTTTGCATAGCTATACTGATTACTTTGAAACAAATATCTCTTTGCTAGAGAAAAAACTACTCATTGTATTTATCTGATTGCAATTGAGTTGAGCAGGCACTGCTCAGAACAGCGACTATCCAGCTGCTGTACCGGTATAGATTATATTAAGGCTAAAAGATGTGCTGCCGTTACTTTGAAGGGAACCGTACAGTAAGAGGGAGGCTGTGTCTTCGTTAAGGCTGCTTCCTCCCGTTGCAGTCAGATAGTTCCAGAAGTTAGAAGTTACCACCACCGCCTGCGATGAGGCTTCCTTTTTAATCGGCTACGTGCCAGCTAGCTTGCTACACAGTCTACGTTATGACGTGAGTCTTTTTTGACAGGACGTGGGGTGCACGCCTTGCGAGGCGTACGTGCGGGTTCACAGTTGCACGTCAGGAACAAATAGAGGACGACTGGCTTCAGATGAGCGCAGACCATTGAATGATAGCGACACCTTGGCTGGTTTATGGGGCATACATAGCTCACAGTTAATTGCATTTCTTGATCTTTTGGGGGGGAAAAAGTCTGAAAATGACGGCGTTGTGGGTCTTCGGTGTTTTCCTGATGTTCTTGTTCAGAGCCAGTGCGCTGACCGGTAAGTTGTCTCATTTACCAAACGCCAACGTTAGCTTATTTATATAATACTATTGCTAGCTTACCCTTTCCCAGAATCGAATAAAATCGGCGTATGTGGTGGTGAAAACCTGATATGGCGAAACAGACGCGTGTTGAGCAATTATTGACAATGTAAGATGTAAGAAGTAAAATATTAATGTATCACCAGACAATGAACATGTCGGAACTAATCTATTTATCTTATTTGGTATTAAGTTCATTTCATTAGCGAGGTAACGGTAGTTTCAGAAATGTGTAAGCCAGTTTTGAATAGATAGTATTAAGAAACCGGTCGAAATTGCAGGAGCCGGTTAAAATGGCTGAGGTGGATGAGGCAAGTGCTATTTAGTCACCTAAAAACGTTAGCTGGAGCTTGATAGCTGTGTCCTCATACTGTTTGCAAGCTCACAAGGCAGTCGACGTAAAATAAACGTTAGCGTTACCTATGACACACGAATTCGCCGTCCTACTAGTTATACCCAGATTGATTTTGTCGACCTCTGTACCATCTGCTGTCATATCTATTGTAATATTTGCTCGTGGGCTAATATTGGCTAAGACCACGTGATATGTTACAAGCTCTAGTTTACTAGTTAGCATCGTTAATACTAATTAGCAAGAAACATTGATTGCTACTGTGGGCTCTGTTGCTAGCTAGGAAAATGCTTCAATTTGAATTCCGTACTTAAGGCTCACTATATAGGTATTTTGCTGTTAAGTACTGTACTAGTTAACTGGACACGCATGGTTGACGTCCTCTTACTGTAAAGTATCGATAGTTAACGATTGATGGTCTCGTACTTTTGTCAGTTTTAAACCGGACCAGACCAGTTTACCAAACGAACGACTAGCTAGCTAGTTTGCATGTCAACTGGCTCGCAAAAGTCACTCAATCCGAACTGGCATAGCAGCTCCATTTGGCTATTTCTAATCAAGGCACTGGGATCGAGTCGTGTGTTACCCTCGAAACAGAAATCTAAGGTTAAGAGTTTCAGATTGCTAAAATGGCCAGGCATCTAGCTAGCTGACAGTGCAATAATTTAGCTTTAGTTGGACTGTAGTTAACGTTGCTGAGTCTGTCATGATGACTTGTTTACATTAAACACGTGAATTGGCAAATACATCTAGCTTTTATGCCCTTACCCGAGACAGTTTAAATTGAGGTTTTGGCTATTTAGCAAAGCGAATATAGCTGTCATTTATTTGACGGATGTGGTCAGCGATATGCATGTTCCTTCGTGTTAGCCAGCGACTCATGATGAAAGCTTTCTGCCTGTCCAGGGTTGTGGGAAGCCATGTGATTAGATTAAGCTCATTATAACCTTCCAGCATCACTAATACTGAGCATCTGTGACCAAAAGAGCTGCATCGACTGTCTAAACCGGAAAACTTCAAGCTGCCAGTCAGCTGGTAATTCAAAGTAATTTAAAACCATAAAGGACAATCGTTGCCTACCATGGGGATGTTTGTAGAGCTTCCGAGTTTCAAAATGGCTGTAGCCGCATCGTATTACGCATCTTTAGTCAGATTCGGACGCATCCATTTCTTTTCGTCGTGGTCGACTGTCATCTTCATGTACATTATGTAACATGGGTGATTTATATGGAAAAGAATGATGAACTTTCCACAGCCTACTGAATATCGACAGTTTGTCTCGTGGTCTTATCTTTAAATGTTGCTTTGGCGTCTTTGCGCTTGGGACTGAGCTGATCGCGACACTTAATCCTTAGGTAAGAAGGTTCCCGTGATTAGTTGAAAATAGGGTAGTGTCCCAAACGACCAAATGGAAGACTTATCAGTAATTAAAATGAGCCAAGCTCGGCTCGAACACTCGCACAGTCAGTGGAAAGCAGTTGGAGCAGAGGAGAAATAATCAGAACATTTAGCGCATATTTTCCTTAAATCTTCGAGAACCTGACATCATTAAATTGTGCTCATATAGTGAATACGACGTCATAGTATTGTCACGTGATTACGTTACTGGAAATAATATCGAAGATTGAAATCATGCAACGTGGAGTTTTATGGCTGCGTTAGAAAGCAACTGGTATGTATAGGGTCACACAGCCTTATGCGCCACCAGAACAGGGGATGATGTAGAGGCAGAAATTCTTAGCCTTTTGCACGGAGTCGCTTTTTTCCCCGAGTGGCCTCTTTATGCAGTGGCAGAGATGTGACTTGATGCTTCTGCCACATCTGAGCTGAGGCAGCCCCAGAGCTGGGCTGCTCCAGTAATGGCAACGCTAGAAGAGGAGTAAAATTAGATTTCCCTTGGGTTCAGTCATTGGCTATAGCCCAACTTTGGGCTGAGAATTGGGTTATAGATAGCATTCAGGTGTTTTTCTACTATTCAACAAGGTCAGGAAGAGTACAGTTTTATGTATAAAATGCATAGTCAGTCTGGGTGGTTTGCATACACAGAAAATCATGAAAGCATTACAAAGCTGTGATGTAAAGCTTCATAAAAGAAATAGGTGTGCTTATCTGTGCAAACAAAATACTTTGTCATACAGCCCAAAGTCCTTGTTAAAGATCAGCAATATAGTAGATACTTGGTCAGTTCCAAAGCAATTTCCATAGAGAACTGTAGCACATAAAGATGTCGACACACATCGACATTGGCTGTTCAAAACACAAACCAAAATATATATTTGTTAACATTCATTATTCACACCAGTTTCCTAAGGGTAGACTTTTAGGACCAGTGGAATAGCTGCTTAACTTGTGGAATGCCACCTTTGCTCTCCTTTGGGGAAAAACCTATAGACCCAGAATCAAAGGAGCTAAGAGAGGTGGTAGAAAGTGCTTTACAATGTTTAGCCACATAAATTAGACAATAGAGTTTATAGCTATAAACTGATGAGAATAAACTATTTGCATACATAGAATAGTCTCTCTGTCTACAAGAAAACATAATTGGATTCATTCAACTGTCTTAGTTTTGATTAGCCAACCAATGTAATACCTCCCCAATCCTTTTATTTTTAAAATTTATCAGTCAAATAAGATATGCAAAATAAAACAATACAAATGTATATGTGTACTGTACAAAAATGACTTAAATGATAGTCAAGGTTGTTTCTTTTAATGTTATCTTGGAATTTGCATTTCTGTTCCTCACATTTCAAAGTCCAGTTTTGATTGGAGTTCATTCAATGAACCCATGCATGGTCAGTGTATGGTTTCTTTCAGTTTTCTAATGGGGGTTTAAATGCAGAACATTATGGTTCAAACACTTGTTCTCAATCTGAGGTTCATTTTGTGTGGCCTCATTTTTGTGAGCTCAAAACAAGTAAATAACTGCATAATTCATTGGAATTTGTCCCTAATGATAATATCATCAGAACCTTTATGCTGGTTATTAACATAACAACATTAGCAACAGTAGAGTTGGCCATTTTTATGCTCCTATGAGTTTAGATTGGTTAGTAAAAAATGTGATAGCAAGGTGCAAATGTATCCGTCAATATGGCTAACTTTGAAAAGCCATATTCATAGCGCAGCACAGCTGAAATTATATATTTGACAGAACTTATTCGTAAAATTTGAAGTATGAAATCAAGATTGCAAAATGAATAACCTGTAGATTTGAGAAATGGTTTATTTGGGATCAAAATAAAGCCTGTTGAGTATAATTTACATGTAAACATCTCTTCTGTATTGTTGGCAAGCTTTCTGACTGCAGTGACACAGTACTTTAACTCTCATTAATGACTTCAAGCCAGTGAATTGCCCCTCTTAGTTTATTAGTTGAGTCGAGGGCGGAGCATCATCGCTGAATTGAATGGTTGTCTGGGTTCTGGGAGTGCTTATTCTGCAGTGTGTTGCACAGCAACTCCAGTGAAGGTGACCTTTCACAACAGGACAACAAATCCAGCCAGTTCCAATGAAAGGTCACATGATATTTACAGCTTCAGGCACTGTAGTCCCACCCACAAGAATTTGAGTACGCCATTGAAAAGTCTGCAACAGCAGGTTTTATTTATTCTTGGACCTATTGGTATAGAATAGGATCAGTGTTTTTTTTTTTTTTTTTATAAACAAATTGGAAGCTTTACAGTCTTTAGACCTATTGAGTTCCCTTCCTCCCCACCCTACCCCCTACCGTACACAAACACCAGTTTTGTTTTGATCGAAATCTATGGAAGTACATGACCCCTACAGGGAAAACAATATAGATTGTTGTTTTCCTAGCTTTTAAGTCTTTGGAATTTCAATCTGAGGGTTGGTTGTTCTTGTGTTTCATTCTTTAGGTTATTTATATAAGCAGTCTTTACACTGAAGTTCAGCCCATGTTCTATCCCCTGTGTATTGTCTTAAGGTTGACAGTGGAATTCCAATGAAATGGCCCTATAGGGGGCTAGAATGACTCAGCCCAGTGCACCGTGAGAAAGGGTGGTCCTCATGAACTCTTGACATGAAATGTTTCAAAACAAGGAAAAACAACCCGAGGTACTTCAGAAGAATAAAAATGGTCAAATATATACACAAATAAAAGTCTATCAACAATTGAAATGTAAAGTCTTAAACTATTGAGTTTTCCATTGAGACCTGAGAAATGATTCATGGCTGAAGCTTTTTTCTGTGGTAAAATGTTCTGTAATGGGGAATGACATTCCACCAGTTTTACTTAATTTACTTTTCTAGTGTAACCCGACCTTTTACTTGTGCAACAACATTTTGCACTCTGTTCCACAACATGATAAGGAGTAGATGAATACGCAGTTCATGCCTTAAAACCAAATAGCTTGTCGCCATTTTAGTTGACGTTGTTTGTTCACATATCACATTTGCATGGTTTATTTATTTGAAAATTTATTTCTGCAACATCCTGTGTTAACCATTTTTTGTCTTAGTTTGTTTTTCATGCTTTTCTTTCTCATTCTTTCTCTTTTGTGATTCTGGATTTGACTATCATTCAGTTTAAGAACCTAACAAGTGCTTGCTCAACAAATGAATTTGGCATTCTTGATACAAAATTTGAATGATACTTGAATCCACAACCATTTCTGATTTTATGCTTTGTGTAATTTAATTACTTTCTAACTCTTTTTTTCCTTTTCATTTCTTTTTGCCTGCTTTTGTATTTACAATTCACCATCATCACCCACTCCCACCCTTAAAAAAACAAACTTGTCATCATATTCATTCAAATCAAATTGCAATAATGTGGGCTTGCCCACCCTCAGCGGGCTTCATCAAATCCCCCCTGTCCCAGATGAAACTGGTTGATGACAGTGCAGAGCTGCACTGTGAGGTGATAGGGAACCCCATACCCGAGGTGCAGTGGTGGTACATTGAGGGGGAGGAGCCTGATGAGACCTTCACCCAGCTGTTTGACGGGGCGCGGATGGACCGCGTCAGGATCAACGCCACGTACATCGCCCATGCTACCAGCACAATTTACTTCCATAACCTCACGGTCAACGACACGGGCACCTATGAGTGCCGAGCCTCTAATGACCCCGACCGCAACGACCTGAAGAAGATCCCCAAAATCAAGTGGATCCGCTCGCAGGCTAACATTATCGTTTTCGAACGTGAGTGGTGGTCCCCAGCCACCGGGGTCTCTATAAAATGGAAGAACTTGCCTAATCCTGTCAGAGACCTCCTCCGACTCAACCCCAAACCTTCCCAGTGTTACCTGCAAATCCCCGTGCCCCCAGGAATGCAGGTGCTGTAGTTGAAAGCAGCTTTTGCTGGCTTAATAGCGGGAATTGTCCACAGGCAGTTTTCTTTTGTTCATCTGTTGTGGGTCTCACTTCCTCTTGTTTTGTGGTTAATGGCCTAAGAGAATTTAACTTTTCTCTGGAAAACTGCATTGTACTCGAATTGTGGACATTTCCTGTTGTTATGTCCATTCCTGGGGGATATCCAGAGCTTTTCCTAGATGTGTCCTTTGTCAATTCCTCGTCACCCTCTAGAAAAATCGCTCAGTCCGATGCCTCTTTTTGATCATATCAGGACCAAGTGCAGTGCCAGCAGTTCTAGTAGAATTTTAAAAATGGCGATATATTCTGATACTGGTCATAACAAGTTGAACTTATGAAGAGCAGTAATATTATTTTAAGAGGTATTTTATTATATAGTATATTTATGTTCTTTTAAAGAAAAAAGGTGTCAGGGTGTCGGATCATAGTGTTCAGCTTGGCCTCTGCCAGTGTGTGTTTGTATTGCTCACATTAAGTTGGTCACAATATGTTTTAATAATTTGACAGAAGGACATAACAGGTAACAATTTGCTGTATCTAGATTTTACTGCCATTTGGTGTGATATGTCCTTAGGTTTTTGGTGTGCTATGTGTTTAGATTTTGCTGCCATTTGGAAAAACTAATGTTTTTCTGTGTAAAGAAGATAGCAACCCTTTTTACTTCCGTTTGCAGCTGCACAACCACAAGGCATTTTCTGACTTGTGGCTTAGTGTTATACCACACATTTTATCCTCTTGGAAGCATACTGGTTGATCTTGAAAATGGTGTCGGTTTCCAAAAGATCCATTTCAATCCTCTTCTCTGGCCCATCCAACCAAATCAAACCTTCCCAATGGGTGTTGGCAGGTTGCTTCTTCTGCTTGTGTTCATTACAAGCCAATCTGTCTGCTTCCTAACATAGCCTCCCAGTTCCTTCATAAGTCCTATCCTCTCTAGGACCTTTTCCTGGCACCTCTGAGCTTTTCCTCAAGTATACTTTAGTAGTCTGTCCTATATAGAGTTAATGAAACTCTTTCCAATTCTTCCACTCTAGGCTTGTTATTTTACTAAACCGGTATGGTTTTCCTCTGATCTTGTGACTTGCTGCAACAAATGTACATGTGGCCATATGCATAAATTATGCATGCAGTACTTACTATTTGGTAAATGGTGAAATAGATAGGGGGGGAAAAGTCCTGAAAAAAATATATACATAAAAATGTGAAATATCAAGCCTGGAATAGTGGTTTCGACTTGACCTTGAATGCTTCCCCTGTAAATAAAGAACTTTTTACATATATTGAGCAGTAATATCTTTGGAAATGTATCATGTTTTAATTTGTCAGGCACAATATCTTTACAAAGTGTTTCAGTGACTATAGTTGGTTTTACAAAAGGCCTACAAAACAAGTTACCTGATAAGTCATTTCTTTTATGGTAAGTCAAAACATTTTGTGCAAGAAGTAATAAACTAGAGTAAAGCATAAGGCATTTGTATGTAGCTGTCTCTCTGTGCTTGTTTTTGACATTTTTCTTTGGGTTTCTGTCAATGCAGCACCTGTTATCATGACTAACCCAGCAGAGGTGAGCAATATGACATCTGCAACTCTGAGCTGCAACCTCACCGACCCACCCTCTGCTGTCAAAGGCCACTACTGGACCAAAAATGGGGAGGTGATCAAAGCTACAAAAGTGGACACTTCAGCAACATACACGGAGTACAAGTATGGGACCCGAAGTTAATTTCTTTTTGTTGGAATCCATTTGTATAATATGACTATCCTCAATGTCAGAAGAGAAAAAGGGCTTTCATAAATAAAAGATGGTTGCTTTGTGAGCCATTGCCCCTTCTGCTGCCCCAGCCTCTTTTTGGTGTTCACTCAGTGCATGCCCCATTAGCAGTGCTCTTTTGTGAGTTTGATTTGCACTGCAATGGACAGGGCAGACGTGCTCCTCTGCTTGTAGCCCAACTCAGCCAACCATGCCATGGCAAGTGGGATTAGACCTCCCGGCAGCACACTCAGCCCTGACCTCAATTCCTGATTGAGTAGAAATGGAGTGAGTGCCATGGCTGATAACAAGTGCTTGATTGTTATAACCCGCAAATCGTTGTGGTTTGCTTACAGGAAAGTAGTATGTTTACCCAGCTCAATCAACAATGATCCATCTTAGCTTTACCTTTTTGTTTTCAGATATGTTTATCGGGAATTGCAGAGCAGTTGCATACTATAGACTGCATTTTTTTTTCTTTCTTTGAGGGATAAGAACAAGAGTAGTTTACGATGCATGTGAGCATAATGATCTCCGCAAGAATTTCAAGTCAACATCATTGATTGGTTGAAGAAGGTGTTCATTTTTCTTTGGGACATTGCCTCTTGGCCCTTTAGATACTAACAAAATAAACAGGCCTGGGTTTGTCTGAACCTCAGAGAAAATCCTCAACATTTTAAACCTTTTAACCGAAATGTCATTCATTGTTCAAATGTTCATTCAGTTATTTTCCCCTTGCTGTTTCAATAGCATCTGCAGAGGTTGAGAAGACAGCTTGCTGTTTGTCATCCAGAATGTGCATCTGTTTGTCTGATACAGCAGCCTAACCTTTGCATCCCCTTATTCAAGCTTATTTAATGACTTTATTGGAAATCTGCCTTTTTGGATCTGTTGAAGGATTGTATAGGGAAAATATCCATGGATGTGGTGGTGGCACCTGCAGTTTTAATGTTTAATGTACAATTTTTTTGCATTAGCTTGCCCAAAATTGACACCAAATCTGGGGGAGAATATGCCTGTGTCTTTCTTTCTACTCCAGAAGTCAAGCAAACTATTGAAGTAAAAAGTAAGTTTACTGTTTTTTATTATCACTAACCAGTACACATTTTGGGTGGGTAATATTTCCTGTGTGCAGTATGAGTGAATTTATTGGTCCGAAGGTGCTCTGTACACTGGAAATGAACAAAATTAATATTTGTGCATTAAATCTTGTTAATTGATTGTCACTGCAAGCAGTAGCCAAACCATTAACTGCAACCTTTGACCATTTGCAATTGCATTAGATTTTGAAGTTAGGGAAAAGGGTTGATTGTCCATATCAGGCAGCTGTGAATGAAGTCTTTGAAATGTATAACAAAGGAAAAATCTTTTCCTCCCAGCCCCTCCTCATGTTTCAGCAGACAAACACTCTGAACATGGTGATGAGGGGGAAAAAGGAACCCTGGTCTGTGTGAGCCACAGCTACCCCTTGCCCACTGACTGGAAGTGGTATGCTGTCCAAGGGGAAAATGGGGAAAAATTGGTACAGTATCCCTTTTTAACTATACAAAGCTCCTTTCATATTTTTGAACACAGTAATGATTTGTTTTGACCATGCATGTTGAACTGCATCAGACTAATCTGTATATTAGAGCTTTAAGGGGATTTAATTTATTTCATTATGGCATAAAAAGGAGGAAACTATTAAATTGCCATGAAAATGTACACCCCTCATGAAGGAAGAGCTTGTGCTTATGAATGTTTCATGCCCTTGATCCGTGTCATCCCTCAGGCCATCGTCAATGGAACTGACCGGTATGAGATCCAGAGCACTCCCAACAATAGCACTCTGTACATTCACGACCTGGACATTGAAAAGGACATGGGATACTACATGTGCTATGGGGAGAGTGACTTGGGCAGCCATTCGGACAAGATCCACCTCCGTGTCCGTAGCAGGCTAGCTGCCCTGTGGCCCTTCTTGGGCATCGTGGCTGAGGTCATCGTCCTCATTACCATCATCTTCATCTATGAAAAGAGGAGAAAGCCTGATGAGGTCAATGACGGTACGTGTTCACAATCCTGCCATTTGGCCCGTGTCTCACTTCAGCTTCACTGAAATTGTAATTCTCTACATGAACCTATGTAGTTTTCAGACAGTGTAAATGTGGGAAATGCATGAACCATGCTTGTGGAGCACCTAATGCGTCAACATTCACTCATGCACACGGTCTGGTCAGGCTGTGGTTATTTCTACTGCCCTCCAGTGGTTGGTGGTACAGACTACACTTTGCTGTGGCTAGGAAATGTCACTTTCAGTGCCAGTGAAAATGATTAGTTTTTTTTTTTTTGTTTGTTTTTTCCATTTTATGATGCTACAGTCTTGTATCTTTTATGGGTTTGAATAACTCTGCAGAATTGGCAAGTGTGTATGTTTTGTCTGTTTAATTTCTTATACTTTTCACAACCAAAGTCCTTTTTCTATTAAAATTTTCTCAAGTTCTGTTTTTTTTTATGAAGACAGTTTTTATTATTTACATTTTTATTTCCTTGTTTGCTGCTGCTTTTATTACGTTTTGGTAAGTGATCAAAATTGCATGTCAGACTGAAGTGGTTTATCTGAGATAACATGGACAGGCTATTGGAGTCTGAATGCACTGCTTTCATAGATTAGCCACTTACAAAAATGACTAAATGGGTAACTCTTTCACTGGTTTCTTTTCACTTAAACTTTGCTTCAATGCTGACGAATTAAGAATAATTATCAAGTTCATATACCATTGACATTTTGAAATATTTCACCACCCATCTAATGAGATTTCACCAGTGAAAGGGTTAAATTTATGTCTGACATGATACCATATGGAAATACTGTAAAGATGCACAGCATTTTATAGTTGATTACATTCAACTGAAGTAGGAGTGGCGATGCTATATTTTCAGTTTAAGTGAGACATTGCATGTGAATCTGCATCATATTTTTAACACAAGTCTTGCATGAAAGTCATTTTGACTGTTGACAACTGGGATGTCATGAGTCTTATCTGTTACTCTGGGTAGATGCTGTACTTGAGTTTTCTGGTACAGTACAGCTCATTTCCTGATGATCATACCAAAGACCTACTGTGTGTGCATTCCTTCACAGCTATGTTTTTAACTCCATCTGGACTGCAACATTGTGTTCATATATTCATGGCAAGGTTTATTTCTGCATGATATTTCATTCTTTTGAAAATAAGAAAATAGTCAGATATGTGTAAAATAAAAGTAGTAGAATTCTAAGATGTAAGTGAAAAGGAATTTGGTTTAATTTAAGTAAATTCACAGATTATTCCCCTTGCCCACACAATGAAATTTCACTGTGTGGGCAAGTGAGAATTTGGCTTAATATGTAGCTGCTCCAGAAAAATATGAGCCAGAGAAGAGGCTGTTCACTGGATAAACTAGAGATTATTGATTAGAGCTGCTTTGGGCTCCTTGAACAGGAAATATTTAGCCTTCAGCATTCAAATCCACATTCTACCAAACAGAACTTTTTGAGTCTTTGGCTTGATTGCTCATTTAACTATGGTTGCCTTAGTTTACTGGGCAATACAATACCTGTCTTACTTTGTTTTTCTTTTCTATTCAATGCCTTTCTCCTGTCACTCAGATGACGACTCAGGATCTGCTCCTCTGTAAGTATACTTCCCCTACCGTTTTCACATACTACATTTTAAAGGTTCTATAGTTTTAATGACAGTGTCTCCCCCTCTTCTAGGAAGAGCAACTCCGCTACCAACCACAAAGACAAAAATGTCCGACAAAGGAACTCCAATTAAGTGAAGGGAGAAGGTAGGTGTTTCCTGGCTGGAAAATGTCTAGGCCATTGTACATAATGCTGAATTTTCTTCCATGTAATTCTGAGATAATTGCAGGGAATGGGTAGTGAAGTGGCACATTCTGGTTTACGGGGCTTCTGTCATCACAAACACCACCCCACCTCTCTCTATTATTCAAGCCAGGCTTACAGTCAGCCAAGGTTTCCTTATCTGCTACAAAGCCTCATTTAACCATTTTTTTTTTTAATGTTCCAAAGAAATATATTCTCCTAAAACCAAATGGAAGATGTTGCTGCCAAACCAGTCAATAGAAAATACCTTTCTGAAAGTTTTCAAATAGTTTTAAAGCTCTTAAACTGCTATTGAGAACAAATAAGATAATGCACTTTGAAAGGATAAGACAAATGTTGTGTTTTAACTCCTTTCTCAGTGTTCATGTCTTTTTTTTTTTTTTTTTTTTTTAAATGACCCATAATCTCGCACTAAGTTATTTTGCATTAATCGTATAGCTATTTGCAGTTAAGACAGGAAAAACAGTGCCATAGTCCACATTTCCATGCTAATTTGTATAGCTAAACGTCAGTTGTATAGCTAAAATAATGATATTGGATTATATACTGTTGTACACATTTTTTAACATTGACTAAGATTTGATTTACATTTCCCAACAGGTATTCATATGACTACTATTGAAGACTTCCAAGTGGAGCATTGAATTGCTGAGTAGCACATAATCTAGTGCACCCTGCAATTTTTAATTTCCCTCTGTTTTAGTATATAGCCTGAAAGATAAGCTTTTCTTTTCTCCCCGTCTAAGTTTAATTTGATCAATATTACTCATTATGCTGCCATGGAATGTGTTCAGGAAGTCTATGGAAACAGCTGTGCATGAAAATCTTAGTGAAAAATCTGTGTGTTCATAGTGAAACCATTGTAGTATATATGTGGCAATGATATATTGGTGGATTTTTATTTTTTGGTTTTCTTCCTCTCCAACCCTGGGCAGTTGTGACACTGTGCTGTAATTCTCCATCATCAGTAAGTACATGACAGTCCACTAGTATGGAGCTTGATGGAAAGGTAAATTGATCAAGTTTAGTAAATGTATTGGACTGTAGTAAACTAGGTGACAACTTTTTTTTTTTTTTTTTTTCAGAAGAACAAAGGCAAACCCAAACAGACTTCACCAGGGGCAGAATTTTTAAAATGAAAAGCCTTATTTAAGTCACCCGTTTTACTTTATACTGAAACTTGTTTTATTGTAATAAATGCAGCAGCAACAAGATGCCAATGGCAGTGTTTGTGTTTCATGTACAGTCCCCTCAAAGTATTGGAACAGTGAGGTCAATTCTTTTGTTTTTGCTGTAGACTGGAAACATTTGGGTTTGACATCAAATGATGAATATGAGACAAGAGATCAACATATCAGCTTTTATTTCCAGGTATTTACACCTGGATCTGACACACAACTTAGAAGATAGCATTATTTGTAAAGGAACACCACATTTTTAGGTTTCTTTCTTCTTCAGGACATACCAAATGATTGTACTGGCTATGGCCAATGTTTGTGCAATGGCTCTGATTGATTTTCCATCTTCTCTCAGCTTCACAATTGCTTCTTTTTCAACCATAGACAGCTCTCTGGTTTTCATGTTGGTTACACCTATAACTATAATTGCAGTCTGCACAGGCAAGACCCAAATCTGGAACTGAGCATAGACATTCAGCGCTATTTATTGTTTGAATAATCAATGTAATAGGACACACCTGGGCAACATGTACTTTTGCTCATCTAAAAATGTGGTGTTCCTTTACAAATAATGCTATCTTCTAAGTTGTGTGTCAGATCCAGGTGTAAATACCTGGAAATAAAAGCTGAAATGTTGATCTCTTATCTCATATTCATCATTTGATGTCAAACCCAAATGTTTCCAGTCTACAGCACAAATAAAGGAATTGGCCTCACTGTTCCAATACTTTTGGAGGGGACTGTATAAATCTACTGTGTAAAGTTTAGGATCAGGTAAATAACCTTTGTATCTGTGACTACTGGGACATTTTTTTTCTTGTTTATAATTTTTCAATGTTTGAGGTATAAGGTATTTCAAATCATGTTGCCTGTGCCTCTGTTTTCATAGATGAATATATGCAATATGGTAATAAAAGGACCAAGTAGAGGAAAAGTGTAACAGGCCACTTTACCTTATTGAAAATTAGTTTAGCAAAATAAACCATGAATAGAATGATGACAACTTCAAAAGCAGTGAAATATGTGTTTCTAAACATTCTGTGTAAACTGTTCTGCTTTAAAGCCTATGAAAATAATTGCAATCTCATGCAACTTGAGGTGATTTGGTAAGAGCTGACCCTCACCTATTTCTACCCCCATTTTGTGGATTTCAGGAGCCATAAGTTGCATTCACTTAGTATTGTACTGTATGTGAGTATATCTTTAATTTCATTTATAAGTTTGTTAAATTTTATGCTTGAGAGGAAGAAAAATACAAATCTATGTATAAAAATATTTTTTGCCTGATTTATTGAGCAAGTAGCTTAAGCACTGTCAGCTGTATTGACTTGCACAATCTTAATAAATTTCTTTGATTCTAGAGTGTGGTGTCAGTCCAAGCTGCATGCTGCTCTTTACTGAGACTGCTGTGGGTCCACTTAAAGTGAACATGCTGTGAACTTTTACAAGGCAGTAGTACAAACATCTCAAATGTCCAAATACTGAGGGTTCAGTTACTATCTCCGATAACAAAACATGGCACGGTCGTAAGTTAATTTTGTAACTTCAACCCCCTGTATCTGAGGCGGAGGACATGAAATCAAACCTGAGCGGAAAGGTCACTTCAACACCTAGAAAGGTTTATTGTATTGTATTACAAAAAGCTCTCCATGAACAAACCTTGGAGATTACTTCCATGAAAGGGCAGCACTTTTGAAGCATTCTGGAATTGTGGAGCCAAAGCCTGTCTGCCTCCACCAGAGGACAAGAGTTCAGAAATTTCAAAATACGTCTGCATAGTTCAGATTCAATCTGTGGTTTAGTGGCATCAAAAGCTGAGCTGTAGCACGTTCGAGTTTGCAGAAGTTGCTGTTCCGTATGCAGCTGTGCAAAATGACTATTCTACCATTCTGGGGCTTGGCATTTGGCTCAGTGTAAATTTGTCCCAACATCTGATTTGTGTATGTATTGTTAGCCTGATGTAAAGTGGCTGCACATATTCTGCTCCTGGTTGAATTATGTAGCAAATTCTCACCATGTCACATTTCTCTGTACTCAACTTGTTGGGCTCCTGAACGTCAGGAATTACTTGCAATTCTCTTACTCCTTCTTGTAATTGTAAAGAATGATACTACCAGACACTGGCTTTTTTTTCCTCTCCATAAATCGTTCCCTGCGCTTTAATGCCTTCCATAAAGGGACAGGAAGAATTTTCTTTCCCAATGTTGTTCTCGATCACGAGACAAAGCTGCCACATAAAGTTACATGAAAAGTTTTACGATGGAAAATTAGGAACAACTATTAAGAGATCCGCCCATTCTGTGTAGATCTTTTAGGATTACTTTAGTTAATTCTGAAACATTTGCTAGACCACAGAGTTGTGCCATGACATTAATTAGTTTAAACCTTTATATAAATAAAGATCTAGTGCCTGAGCACCGGCCCCTGAGGATGTCCACTTCCCACAATACCCTGCTCTGATAAGATTCCCTGTACTTGGTCTGTTCTGCCATTCAACAAGTTTTAAGTCCAAGCAAGTTGCCATGTGCTACATGTATAGTGGGGTCCAAAAGTCTGAGGCCACAGAATTTTTTTTTTTTTTTTTTTTTTTGTGCCAAACTGGAAATAAAATTTATAATTTTGAAAGATTTAAAACATAAGTTATGACATTTAAAATGAAGAAATATAATTCTGTACCATTTGTAGATCAAATTTAAGATAATTTGTGATATTGGCTTTAACATCTTTGTACAAAAGGTCAGACCTCATCAAACATTTATTGGGTCATTTAAAAGCCAAGAACGTTTTGGGCGCTTAAAAACCTTTGGATGACATGGATCATCAGGTTTTATACAAACTTGTGGAGTCCATGCCATGTCAAGTGCATACTGTCATTGAAGTAAGTAGGGAACATCCCAAAAACTAAGACATTCTGAAGTTCATGTAAATTTTTCAAAGATTCAGCTTTTCACTCAAATATAATTTGTAATGAAAAATGACATGGTTAGTTACCTATATACAAGTTCTTTTCTCTTTGGTCAGTGGCAAATAAATGTACCTGCTTGGCCAATCACTGGGCAGACCATATGAAAGAAACTACTTGTGTCAAATGTCACCATTTTTGTCCTCAATTACAACATCAAGTCCAGCTCTCAGTGGGCCATGAAGTGTTGTTGACAGACTCTAGTATTACTGTATTCATTTGCCTTGTGATATCCTTTTTCAGTAAAAGGTAGAATATATCCCCTTTGGAACTGATCACTTCATAATTTGAAAAATCCCAACATCCCTGCCTACTATGATGTGGAATATGCAATTTGGAATTCACCATTCTTGCACAGATTCCTGCCATAAAACTGCTGGTAGAATGTGAGCTTCTAACAAGTGATTAATCCATTCCTAATGCAAATGTAGATAACATACAACAACCTAGCTAACTACCTTACAGTTTTTAAAGGTAAGACAACAGCAATTTTTGATATTACAATAAAGTTGGACATTATCAGCATCCCCAGGAGAATTGAAGTAAAGCAGCAGTGAGGCTCTTTTTAAGCAGACGTTGAGAACTTCTCTGATACATGTGCATTCTCATAACTAGAGCTTTAAAAATGTTTCTTAAATTTCTCCCCTCATTCCTTTTGGCCTTTGTAGCAGCTTGCTTCTGTTGAAGGAAACAGATTTAGGTTCCTGGGTAGTCTAAAAGTAGAAACAGTTTTTGAGATTGTTGTAAGCTAAATCAATAATGGAAGACATGTGGAGCCAATTCAGTTTCTAAGGGCTATGATTTATTTATTCTTTTTTCTATTTTTAGCTTGCCACTACTCAAAGGTACAGCAGTCACATGTCTCCAAAGTGAGAGAGGAAGTCAAGTGGAGCAAAGCCATTCACAAATTCAAAACTTGCTTATTTGTCTGGATGTGTTGTCTATAAATTTTGTACATTTTTTAGTATTACACTGAAATGCTAATGGTTCAAGTGATCTGTGGTCCTGTGAGGTACCGAAGATGTGAAGAGATGTGAATTAAGATTGTGACTGAAGACAAAGATATTGAGAATTAGATTGAAGATGACTTCCTGAAAATGTCTAACAATAATACATTAAAGTAGCTTTGTACATGAAAAATAAAAGTTGTTCTTGTGCAGATATAGTTTACATTACCAGTGTTTTCACTTAAAGAAAAACTATAATGAAATTGTTTTGTCCATGTTGGCATTTTTTATACGACGAAGAATACATTTGATAATGTTTTGAAATATGATCCTTGACAAATTTGGAAAGCTATTTCATATTTTGGCAGTGCCCAAAACATCTTGGGACATTAAATATATTTAATATTACATTAAAATATAAAAAATTACATTAAAACATTAAATATAAAATATTATACTATGACATAAAAATGCAATGAGAAATGCTTCCTTGGAGGAAATTGACTAGTTTACAAAAGATCTTGTACAGATAATGTTAAGATGAGCTATTTTACATTTTTTATACAACCTTTTGATTATATTTCTTATATTGTAAATTAAAAACAAATACAGATGCGTTGAGTATTTTAAACTCAAGTCTGATTGCCAGAGACACCAAATCCACAGTGTTTTTCTTGTAACTGCTTTGGCTGATTAGTGTATGACTAAAAATGAAATATTTATAACACTTATTTTACTGTTCCATGAGGGAGATGGTACAATTTCTGAGCCAGTGTTTTCCTCTTTCATGAAATGATATGACTGTAGGGAGATCGTGTAGGCTGATGTGGGGTGCCAGACTGCTGCACCACTCTTCCCTTTGTGCTCTCCAAGCCTCTGTCTTATCTTTCCAGAGAGACTCCTTTTTTTGCAAAGCTAATTCCCCTTCTGTATCTGCACACAGCTCCTTTATTATCAATCTGCTAATTATGTGCCATTAAGAGGTCCCTAATCTTTGGCAGGACTTGTCTCTCTGCATGGTGCCACATACCCCTCTGCAAGCTCCGCCCCCTTATCTGACCCTTCGTTGGGAAGGGCTTGAGTGACAGGTGGCTTTGAAATGGCTGTCAGACTCACTTACTGCCTGCAAGTAGGTGAAGTATTCTCATATCTGATGCATGGAAGCCTGTTTCAGATCTCCAGTATGTTTCTGATCTCTGTACTTAGAGCCTTTCCCAGCACATTGTGCTCTGGCATCCCTCTGTTGTGTGCATTGTGTGTTGTACCTGTTAGAACATGTCCTGCGATCACTTCTGCTTACATCCTGGCTGATCTATAGTGCAAAACAAAATGATATGGGTCACACAAAGCAGAGGGAAAACTCAGAAATAAATAATCTTTATACAGAATTCAGTTTTGACCTTTTCGATTGATTCATTTCCATGTTTTCACAATACAAGAGTGACATCATGTGTCTTTTTCTCTGTTGCACCTGTGCAAATTTGTTGCAGTCTGCACTTATTTTGAGTTCAACACACTTGTCATTAAAAATATATGTAAAGGCGGTTAGTATGAAATGACAACCTGTTGGCACTGTTGAGTGCTACTGGTTATATATCCATTAAGTCAGGGTGGGTGTTTTTTCCCTACAATCCTAATGGAATGTCTAGCTTGCGTCTGAGCTTGTTATCTATGGAGTGACGCTCTGAGTGAAAGCTTTTCCCAGACCATCGCTCCAGCTCTACTTCATCGCTCCAGTTCTCTACTTCAGCTATCTTTTCTTCTGCAGGGCTGAATTCCCTTCACTGTGGCTCAATATGAATGTTATCACCAGGCCTGGCAGACGATGGACGACACCTCGTTACTGAACACAGAAAAATGAAGGCCACAGTTCCTTAAACACTGATTAAAATGTTTCCATCTCATTCCTTCTGCTCAACCTTTCTGTCAAATGGACAGCACACCAAGGGCAATAGAATGTGTATCACAGGTTGATACATAACATCGGTGTGTGCAACTCAAAGACCCGTCTAGCTGGCATTTCTCCAGTATCATTTAGCTTCAATTTTTTTTCTTGGAACTCTGCCTTTTATGCAAATGAGCCTAGAGAATTGTGCTTAAATATGTCATAGCAGGAAGTGGAAGGACTAGCCAGTTCTGGCATTGACTCAGCCTGCTACAAGGCTGCTCTGGCCTCTCAGAATCTGGCCTCATCCTTACAAAAAAGGCAGGTCGAGTCAGTGTCTGATGGCTGCCGTAATGATCCCTGGGGCACTGCTTTCACTGCCACCACGTACTGGATTCTGACGGGCTCTATGTGAGCCTACAACCTTTCAATGTCATTGACACAGGCTGCCTCCGTCAAGGTAAGTCAACCAGCACTGGAGAAATGTTCATTACTGCTCACACTCATCTGGCATCATTACATATCTCAACCACTAACAGTGATCTTAAAATAGCCTGACTCTATTTTGGACTTATCTTGTTCCCTGTTCCAGATGATTTTCACTAATCTTTAGTAAAGTCACTTATTAGTGGTTGTATCTGGTCTGTAAATATACTATATCCATAACACCCTCTGTTAGCTGTTGCCTGTTTCTGCCTCAAGCAGACCCTAGTAAATCTTTGCAATGGCGGAGAGACTATGTGCTCATGTCAATGCAGACCTTTCCATCAGCACAGTGCATACCTGTTTGTGTTGTGAATTATATTTGTGTCGCTTGTATGATTGATAAAAATAAAAAGTGATGAATGCAACAGTGTAATATGTTTTCAAACTGTAATAATACTGTAATAATTTATCATATAGATAATATTCAGCTTTTCCCTGTATTGCAAGCAGAGGGAGAATTAAGGTATCAGTCAATGCAATAATTCTTCATCTCCACCCAAACCAATTCCTCTCTCACGTTTACATATTCGCCTCAGGCCAAGTGACAAAACCGCCGCTGCTTCCGATTGTATCCAGGCAAAACCGCCACTGCTTCCGATTGTATCTAGCGATGCTGTGACGTTTCTGCCTGGATACAATCGGAAGGGGAAACGTCACAGCTTCCATGGGTACCAGCGGAATGAGTTATGCAGTTGCTGTGATTACCTATTGCCATTCATCAAACCGGTGCTCCTCCATCTATGTCACCGTGATTACAAGTACGAAGCAAAGCCCACACAGCGGAGAGATTAATTAAATTCAATCTATGTTCAAGTTTCACTTGTGAGATGTAGAATGGTGAAAATAGTGTAATAAAGCTTATACATTGAATACAAATTGACATGGTTTTGAAGTAACATCAAAATAGCTAGATGTCAGTTACAGTATTTTCTTGGACTAACATGCCATTTCATTGACTTCCATGCAAATTAATTTCAACTGGCAGCCTTATGTGGCTGAACTTGCGAGGAAACACTATATCTAATGATGAAAATGTTTTGTATAATTAGGCTAATTCATGTGATAACTGAGCATCACGTCGTTCTAGGATGCCTGTTCTTTCTACCATTATACACCAGAGGGTGCTATTTCATAACAATTCTGACCGACACGCCCCTCAAAAGTGGGGTATCTTCTTAAGTTGACAATGCGAGCACCTTGTGAATTGTTTAACATTATTGGTTTAAAAAAGAATACTCTGGACCATGTAAAATGAAAAATTGGTTATACATTATTACGTCTTAGCTTGGTGTTTTGGCCGTTTGTTTGAATTTATGGGCAGTGCCATTAGCTGTATTGAAATACTAGTTGTAGTACTTGAGCATATGGAGGCCTAATAGGAAAACATTTCTCATTTACCACCACACAAGTTGCTGATTGATACTTTGATACATTTTAAGATTGACACAGTGACGTGTATGACTAACATTGAAATACCAGGATGCCGAAGTGTTCTGCTTAAGGACCATGGTTTGCAAAAAAGAAAAAATAATATATTACAGTAAAACAATAATTGGTTGTATCATGTATTATTAAACATTTTTCTTTCTTTCTTATTCTTTGTCTCATTCTTTCATTTTTCCTGTCTGTTTTCTGTTAAGATAATTGGAATCAAAATGTGATCTTCTCAATGTCGTGGACAAAAGAAGGCTTTCTGCAGGGTCTGCTGCGACCATGAAAAAGAAAGCGACCTGCAGCCGTAGCAGCCATAGCAACGCGACTGGGGCCGAGGTTAGCAGTAGTGCTGGCGGGAACGGGAATAATAACAAAGGCTGTTCTGCGCTCGTTTCCACTGCTGGTGCCGCCCAGCACAGTCCGGGTTCAAAGCCCGGATCGGGTAGCCGCACTGTCATGGATGAAGCAGAGGAAGGCGAAGAAGAGCCCAAATTCCAGCAGCCAAGATTGCGCCGGGTCGGAGATAGTGGCAGCAGCGGCAGAGGTTGTGGTGGTACTATTAGAATGAAGGATTTTACGCCAGGAGGGGGAGCCGCGTCAGCAGCGAGCAAGAACTCTAATAACAATGAGCTCTGCCTCTTGAAAGGCGAGGGGTCTACACCTTCTTCTTCTGTAGGCACCACAACCTCTGCTTCGACTTGCCTCGGAGATGGTGTCGGACCCAGCGGCACAAACAAAGGGGGCGGAGGGGACCCAGCTACAGGAGTAGCGGTGACCGGTGTGGATAACAGTGCTGCAGGTGAGGGTAGCAGCAGCACGGCTACCGTCATAGGCATGAAATGCAACAAAAACGGAGATTGCAGGAGGGACCCAACAACTACAGGGAGTCTATCTTCTATAATTTCTAAACAGGAAAAGCAGAGCGTCGGTGGAGCTGGAACTGAGGACGGGAAGAGGCGAAGTGCCTGTAATTCTACGACAGCCAGTATGGATGGATCGACCACCCCTGCCGGCTCTCTGACACAGGGGCAGGGGGGCGAGACAGCAAACACCGGCGCCACTCCGGCTGCCACCGGAGTCTTTGAGAAAAAGGACTCGAGGGTTTCCTTCTCCAACGCGCCCAGCAGGAAAGCGTCCTCATCAGTGCACGGCGTGGGCCAGACCCAGAACCAACAGTCCAGGAATTCGGTAACGTTTCTCAAGTCCGAGGATGGACCACAAATTCTTTCCGAGGATGGGGACCCAAGGGACAACCAGACTTTCATGCAACGGCAATTTAGTTCCATGCTACAGCCTGGAGTCAATAAATTCTCACTACGTATGTTTGGAAGTCAAAAAGCAGTGGAAAGGGAACAAGAGCGGGTTAAATCGGCTGGTAATTGGATTATCCACCCTTATAGCGATTTCAGGTAAGGGTTAATAGCAATGATTTCCCCGATGCATGTAAAGGTTACCTGAACCCATATAATCATGTGTTGATACTTCAGAAGCTAGATGTTCACTGTACTACGGTTTTGAAAAGTGTCACTTACCCTGGATAATTTAAGTTATTCAGTGTCTTCATAGGCTGTTTCCAAATGTTTAGTAATGTGTTACGGCTCTCTAAGCTATTGTCATTAGATTATCTTAATTCATTTTGTGAATTAAAATACTTGTAATCAGATTCCAGATCCTGAACTAAACTCCTCATCAGATTCCATGGCTTTTGTTTTTAAAACATAAAAGTCATAACAAGTTAATTCTATGCTAAGACAACAATGCTATTATGATTTTGTATATGTAGAAGAACTGTACGATTTCAGGGTAAGGTATCGTGGCGTTTACTAACAAGCTAACCTATATATTAGGTTGTTGTGGCGGTGGGCCTGCAACAGTTTCTAGTTCATGGGCCCTTGTGTGTAAAGTAGTTAAATTCAACCAATTATATTTCCAAATCAGTGGCAGAACTTGGTAAAATAAAATATGTTGAAAGGAAACATGCAGTAGCTGCAACGCAGTAGCTGCATTCGTATTGCAAGCTATACCAAACCATTAAGCAGTTCAATAGAGAAATATTGAACTGTAAAGTAACTCTTTTATCATCAGTCAACAATCCACATGCTGTAAGGATGTCGATTACAAACTGAAAATAATGACCGCGTGGCTGACCAAAAGCCTCTTAAAATCGTTAAAAATAAACATTTTTGCTTTATATTCATAATCATAAACCCGTTTCTAATATTATGTTACCTGATATTTAATATCTAAACTTAAAAACTGTCACCGTTCCAGTGTTTTTTCATTTCAGTCGAGGCTCTGTTTTCTAGTATCTTATGCTTTTAAAGAGAATAATTGCTTTTATATCAGAAAACAATACGACCGGGTATTTTCTCAACTGGATTTATTCGAGCAGGTGGGGAAAGACAGTCTGATAGTCTGAAAGATTTCTTGAGCTGTTTAGGTATCCTATGCACTTCGTGTAATGTCACCTTCACACCCAAATGAAGAAACAGACTACCAAAAGCGTGTGCTTTCAGAAATTTAGTCTTGTTTCTTAAATGTTGTTTTATTAATAGTCCTGCTGTCCCAGTGTATTTTACGCATTTATTTGTTTTTCCGGGCAACACAAATGAATTGTTTTCTTAAAAGGCCTCCTACTTTTGGTGCATTTCGTCTAACACAGTTAAAGGTCACTTTCCAGAGTGATTTCCGGGGAAATATTGATCAATATTAACTGTCATATTTCAATTTGTAAAATTAAACGTTTTCTCAGCGATCATGTGGGGCATGCAAACCAGCTGGATTGGATATTCGGCTTTATCAAAACAATTTTTATAACATCCCTCGTTGCAAGCCTTGGGATTCTTTGTGCTGATTCGAATCGGCCGTCAAGGTTTGCAATGTTATGGCAAGTGGAGACTGACAACAGTCACAAGGCCCTTGAATGATCTGGCTGTAGTTTTTTCATCATACAACAGCCTAATCTGAGAATGTGCCAGCATGCAAAATACTCATTTTTGCGTTAATATTCCTTAAACCTTTACTGTATATAACATTACTTAACCTGACTTTAAACGAGAGGATCTCATTATCGCAATACTTAATTTTCCAGCGGATTCTGGTGCTGTTTCTGATGGTACTACCACTACTACTAATACTACTAGTACTCCTACTACTTGTACCGCTACATTACTGTACACAAATCCAATTATTGTTACAAAGTGACAATACATTGCATTACAAATATTTCATGCGAATGTATGACATAATAATTAAACTCTAACATTCTACACACTATGGAGTTTCACATTGATAAATTAGACCAAATTTAAATCTACTAGAACACATGACAAAACTTTTGGATTATACACAGAACAAGCCTGGATACCATATGTTGCCCCTTTTCGTGCCTTAGTCAAATTTTGCTTGAAAACGTGTTTTGCGACATTTAGTGTTGGACTTCAGCACCAGAGACAGCACCCACGGTACCACGAAGCATCTGATGTGTCACTTGTACTTTTTATAACATTCATCTACTGTCCAGAGGAACACGTTTGCCACAGAAAAAATATAAGCATGAAATACCTTGACCGTAGACATGGTTGGTGTATACCCAGATTCAGAGACCATCCACATGACTTCCTCAGTATGTTTACTGTGAACGCAGGGTTCTGATTATTTGACATATCAAGCTAATTGTCATTTTCTCCACACTTAGGTATATCAACCATTTCGATTGATAATGACAGATTTTGATAGCCTGACTTACACACCTCTTGCAGTGCGTGATGCAAGTGACACCAGTATGTAAATAGGTTGTGAGTTCTGTAAACTGGGTACAAGGATGTGTTCTGGGACTTCACCTTTCGAATGAGCCATAGGAGAGCTTTCCTCAAAGCGCCAGAACTATTGAGAACCCCTTACTCCGAGGACATTTTCGCTGGAAATCCATTTGAGCGACACATATCATGCTAATTTCAATTTGCCTGGAAAATTGCCCAGAAATTCAAGGAGCCCTAGGAAACTTCCAAAAACCATGAAGTCAGATTATTATCTTGACTAATTTATCACTGACCGTGTTTACACTTGGTTTTAAAATGCGTTTCGGTGATTCGAACACAAGTGGACAGCCGAGACACATCGCCATTCACACCATGCGTCTCCAAGGTCTCCAGCTGACCACTTGTGTTCAGATTTCGTTACTGCCTACGTCACTTTTCCTGTTACTTCCTTGACAGGGACGCATCAGCGTTTGCGCTACAAAGGATATGTAATCAAATGCTTCCTAGACCACCTCGGCAAGTGATTTGAGTGTTCGGGTCAGAATGCGTCTTGGTGGTCGTTTACACTTGTATTTAGCGCTGTCCACTTGTGATCCGATCGCCTAAAAGGCATTTTAAAACGAAGTAGAAACAGGGTCATTCAGTTCGCCCAATCGAGCAAAAATGCGACTAAAACTAATGGTGGTTGAATGATTGTATCTTTCAGACACGTTTATTACAGGACACTGTGGAAGTTAACCTTACACCTTAGAGAAGATGATATGACCCATTCCAATAAAAGTAGACAAGCAAGGACGCTTTGTTCTTGCTGTGCAGAACTGGGAAGATCGAATGCATCTCTTCCTCTCCCGAGTTTGTATAGACTTAAAAGTGTAGTTAAGACCACGTTGCATCAGTCATGACTCAGCATTGCACTTACCTGACTAGTCTCGTAATATGATGATGCATGTTTAACCAAACCTATTAATACTGTGTACAACAGTTTATGCTTAGTTAAAATCAGCATTCAAACGCAAGTATTGTTGAAATAAAATCCTTATTTCTTCGTTACTTAAGTTCTGCATTTTCGTATTGCATTTAGTAACTCCTTCTCAGGCTCATTTAAAAGACATTTAAAAGACCATGCTTACTTATGTTCCCCGCCCTAACTCAAACGTGTAGAAACTGAGAAAATTGCCCCCTGCAACTGCCAAATTTGCCGTATGAGTCCCTAGAAGTCGAAAATATTTAGAGCGTCTTGCTCGGTCAGTTTTGTCCCTACATTATTTAATTCATTATTGCTGGGGTTCATTATAAACTCGCCTGGCAGCTTCGGTTTCATCTCTTTCTCCAACAGTTTCCGTGTCCTTGTTTTGACCTTGCAGACAGAGAGAACATAACACTTGATCTCTGAATAATCTGAGCAATATTCTGCTTTCTGTATCCCTTTCTATGTAAACAGTCCGCTCAATCCGTTTATGTGCATGCATGCCTGGCGCTCGCAATCAAGGGTATCGGTTGGGTGTGACCACATTGTAGTAGCTCTGCATATGCTCAGAGTGAATGTTGAGAAGAGTGAGAGGGCGAGGCGACAGCATCTACGAAGGTGTACTTTCAAAACTATAGGGGTTATACGCGATCAGCGTCTCTTGTTGCATGCAAGAATTGCACTGGTGCTTTAATATATAGTAAACGGAAAATATTTATCGCGAATGTTAAAATCAGATACACAATAACAAGAAAATTAGCACAATCTTAATCGAAGTCATAATCGTTACAATTAAAATCATGTGAAGAAACGGACAGTTAATATTTTGTATGAAGAAATGGGAATAAGAAATGTTTTGTGGCTAGAATGAGATGTTTGAATTCAAGTTTTAGAGCATGGAATCCACTGATGCCGTATGCACTACATACCATAGCAAACGCTGCTTATTCTACAAATGTTTGTCACATTGGGAATGCACCTGAAAACCTTTTTTTTTAATGCAGTGTGATTTTTTTACTCAAATAAGCATGGATAATTTTGACAGGAAATAGTATGATTATTGCTTATTAATATGACTTGTCTGTTTAATTCTCATTCATTAGTCATAACTCAAGATTTTTGGTTCTCCAAAGAGTCCACAGTCTTGCTTATAGCTGTCAGTCTCTGTCCCTCACTCTTGGTTTGATCCTCCTTCTCTCTCACTACAGGTTCTATTGGGATTTCACTATGCTAATGTTCATGGTAGGCAACCTGATCATCATCCCTGTGGGCATCACATTCTTTAAGGATGAGACCACAACCCCTTGGATTATCTTTAATGTGGTGTCTGACACTTTCTTCCTCATAGACCTGGTGCTAAATTTTCGCACTGGGATCGTCTATGAGGACAACACAGAGATTATCCTTGACCCCAAGAAGATCAAGACCAAGTACTTGAAGACCTGGTTTGTGGTGGACTTTGTCTCCTCCATCCCAGTGGATTATATCTTTCTTATCGTGGAGAAGGGCATTGACTCAGAGGTCTATAAAACAGCCCGTGCACTGCGGATTGTACGCTTCACTAAGATCCTCAGCCTTCTCCGGCTCCTGAGACTCTCCAGACTCATCCGCTACATCCACCAATGGGAAGAGGTAAGATTGGTTGTGGGTGGGTTTAGGAACTTTCCTACCAATGGGAAGAGGTAAGATGGTTGGTAGGTGGGTATAGGTTCCTTTCTAACCAATGGGGAGAAATGTCATGTGTGATCAGCCGGTTTAAGCACTTTACCTACAAATGGGAAGAGGTAAGCTGCATAACTAGGCTTGGATTTCGGCCTGGGTGTCCAATTATATTTATAATCAGTGTGCATGGATACAGGTTTTGTCCTATCCTAGCATTGACACACTTGATGCGGGTAATTAGCCAGTCATTGCCTCAAATCAAGACCTTCAGTAGTTGAATTAGATGAGTCATTTTGGTTAGAACCCCTGCTGGCCTTCCCATGACAAGAATTGACACCACTGGTTCAGGAACTTTACTCATCAAAGGGCATATGCAACCACAATACCAGATTTCTGTCCTTTGATCTCTAATGGAAAAGGGCTTAATAGGGTGGTGGGTTTGGACACTTTGTTCAGCAGTGTGAAGAGATTGGACAGTCAAGGGTCCTGTACTCAGAGTAGGAGCTCAAAGTAGGAGTGCTGACTTAGTATATTCAAGCCTTTTATCTCATAATGGACATAATGGTTAGGCTATAGACAGAGTAAAACTGATCCTTCGTCAGACCTTCTTCTCTGAGACCCCTTATAAATATGGGCTCAAGTACAAAAAAAAAACATTTGGTGGAGAAAGCCCGCCATGAAATCATTTGATTGGGTATATTCTGTCAGTTTGACTGAGTAATTATAATTTTCTGCAGTAAAAAAAGTTCTGAGTTCATGTCATTGCTAAGCCTATTTTTGGCTAAGGGATGCTATAAACAGTGTGTCTCAAAGAAAACATAGGAGACATCCAGCATAAACTCTTGTATTATGCTGTGGGTATGCTTGAAGGCAGTTTTGTTACTGTGTCCTATTGAGCAGTTTGCCCAGGAAGCACCCCAAATTCAAATACATCAATTAGCTCAGAGAACCCAACAAATATGCAGTCTCCCAATTAAATTAGCTTTGCAGAGGTAGAAAGTTTGTATACTTTCTGTTCCACCTCAGTTGGCTTGAAAATTCCCTGAGCTGCACAGGTACTGTTTACTGGCAGGTTAGTATGTGAACAAACATATTTTATTTTAATGTATTTCAAGGGACTTAGTTTTGGTATCAAGTGCCTCATATTAAGTCTTACTAATGAATCACTTGCTTGCAGTCATTTTGTTATAGCTCCTTGCAGAGAATGTTGTTTACCTTATAAAGTTCCATTTACATTGGGGAGGATGGAGAGGGGGAACTGGCTCTTAGCGTTTTCTCACATCTGTGCTGATCACTCTGTGGTTTCTACCAACCATTTACTATAAGTATCAGTCAGTTCTATTGTGGCATGGTGGTAATTCCATTTACTACAGCTAGTCTGGTTTGTTTAACCTTATTGGCACAATGCAACGAGAGTATAGTATCATTGGTAAAGACATGTAATGATAATGATTACAGAGCAATGGTTTTTAGAAATTAGAAAGTGGGCAAGTATGGAATAAGTCTGGGATCAATTGCAGGATGAAGCTTCCACAGCAATGGGTGATTTTTGATCTTGTACCATCGTTGTGAAGAACGCATCATGCAGTTCCATTCCTCTTATCCACCTTGCAGTTACCAGTTAGATTCTTAGCTTTTGCCTTCTGTTAGTCTAAGCCTCCACTGATTTAATTCTTTGTGATGTAATCCCAGTGGATTTCCTTGGCTACCTACGTGGTTGTGTCAATCATTCAAATACAAGTCGTATTATGGGATAAATCCCAATGGTTTGATAATTCAATCACCCAGATGTTTGGGTATTGAGAGCTTCACGTCGTTTCAGCATAGACGCATGTGAAAGGTGGAGCTGTTTCCAGTGCTGAAACACAGTTGCAGTGACCTCCAGATTTATTGGCACTCTTGGTAAAGATGGACCAAAAGCACTGTAAACAATTAAAAATGCATGTAATGAGCTACATTTTCACACAATATTGTTAAGAACGTGTTCGAAAGTGTTCTTTCTTCCGCCCAGTGCAGTTGAGCTCTGTGGTGGTTAGTGTCCTCTTAATCAATACAGTACAGACCAAAGTTTAATATTTTCCTTAAAAAAGATGACTCAACAGCACACTGTCTGATGACCCTCAGCTGTGTGTGTGGAGAGACTTTCCTCCAGTGTGATGGGGCGTGTAGCTTTTATATCTGGTCCATGTTCTTAATCCCGCATACTGGCCTGGAGCTGCTAGGATTCAGGCAGGTCCTAAATACAGCCCCCATATTCAGCTTTTCCCAGCTCTCAGCCTTTCTTCTCCCTTTTACCATCTCTTCCCTCTCACCAGATCCCTTCATTCTGTATCTTTTCAGCACCATTGATTTCTAATGAAATGTGACCAGAGGGAAACGGCAGACTCACATTCAAAGCCGTCATGGTAAATCAGTGGATTGATTCTCATGTGGAAGATTACTCATGGTCAGTTTTACCTGATTAAATGGTTGAGTTGCAGCTTTTGGCTCTTTATCACTTTAATTTTCACTGTTGTTTATTTGGGGAAATTTCTTTCACGGCACTTGTGCTTATCACCGTCCCAGAGAAAATTGGAATTTAATTTTTATAGTTGACATTGTTGTTGTTATTGTTGCTCTTGTTGATCATATTCTGAATCTTTTTGGTTATGAAATGTACAGAGGGCCTTCAGATGGCACATCACCTAAAAGTGCATTTTTGTGGTGCGGCTGAAAGACTAGCTGTCAGGTGAATGGGAGGAGCCACTAGTACAGCTGCTTCCCTCTGAGTCTGTGGGGGAGGTTTATAGTGGGCGGAACTGATAACACAGTTTCATTCAAGTGGGAAAAAGACAAAAATATACCCATGGGGATTTATGTCTATCTTTCAGATAAGCCCCCTCTTTTCCACTCATTTTTGTGCTCTGACCTTGCAGCAAGCATCTGGGCTAGCATCTGGGGAGGTGGGAAGTCCTCACAGATCAGTCCGCCCCTGGAATAAGAAACCAATGTGTGGGGATTAGACACAGAGGGTCAATAACAATGAACCGAAGGGGACACCTGTTAATAGAGAATGAGGGACAGCGTGGTGGCCTCCCCCGGGGGAAACAGATATGGGCAGACTGCATTATGGGAGGAGTAACAATCCCAGCAGTGCCTGAGGCTTTGGGTGTGTGCTGTGACAGGGAATACAGTAGCAAGACAACACCATCAAGCACAGCCATAATCTGCACGACTCTAAGACACATGTTATCTCTCTGTCTGCAAATTCAAATGTCTTTAATTTCATGAAAAAGAACAGACACATTTACAAGCATGACACACTGAAAATCTGTACAATAGAAAATGGCCACTTACTGTCTCTCAGTCTCAGGCTCTGTATTGATGAAACAGGAGAAACTAATCTAGGATCAGGTGTCCCCTATCCTAACCTTATGTGTTACAAGTTATTACAATCTCAGTTTGACATCTCATCAGAAATATGGCTTAATATTTGGTCAGCACTGTGGTTGGTTTAAAGAATGTATATTGGTTTCGCCCATCAACGCCTATGGAGTTGCATTGGCTGTTTATAGGTGTCAGTTGGTGAGAAATTATGCCATAGTCATGTGGTGGAAGACCTGAGATCTCAATTTCCCCCTCACTGGCTTTCACTCTTCACCAGCCTGTCTCCAGTGGCTGAAGTAATGCACAGCGCCGCTCCCCTTTTCACATGGCAATAATTGCTTTAACCCCTGCATGCCTTGCTTTACCTCAAGTACTCTGTTGTAAGACAAAGCTAATTAATATGGTGGCAGATTAGCAGGAGTTTCAATAGTCCTTGTGGTGATAAAATAAACGCAGGATCTACTTTTGGAGTGGAATGTTTTAGAGGGCTAATGCAAGTCACAGTTGCAGCAGGGGAAAGAATAGCAGTGTTCTCTGTGTTTAAAAAGGAGCCGCTGAACTGAGACTGGAGTGTGTCCGGGCTCAGTCATGCTAGTAGTGACAGGCGACTCATGAATTACAGTTATCAGCAGCAGTATGCAGATGAAAACATCCTTCCTTAATGGATGGGTGCCTCTTGACTTCAGCTGTCTGCACCAGAAAATTACAGAGCCTTGTGTAGTCAAGCTTACCATATCTATAATCATTGAAAATGGCAGATGTATATGGTCAGGTTAAAGTTAAAGTCAAGCCATGTGTTAATTCTGTATGTAGAGAAACAAGTCAGTAGTATCAGTACTTCCACTATTCCACATTGAAAAAATTCATTTTTTTTGCCCCAGCAAGACCCAAGTTTGATGACTCAGTTGTGTGTGTTCTGTAGTTCGCTTAATGGAGCTATTATTCTCTTGATTACAGAGTGGTAATTTGAGTGAGGTATGACCCTTAATTATCAAATCAACTCAATGCTACAGAGTGGCTCTCAAACAGCACTGCTTGTGAAACCAGGCTGCTGCTCACCTTTGACTGCCAGCTGAGGAACACCCAGTGAAGCACACATTTATGCCTGGACAGGGGTGAAATTAGTTTTAAATTCTTGCCGTTACCATTTGCCAGCACTTTTGGAAGTAGATGTACATGTGCACTCACATACTGCTGAGTGAAATCTCCGGTCGTAATCTTTTAGTGGTACACAGTACCGGACCGTACCGGCTTACTTTCACCCCTGTGCCTGGATCAGATGCAGTCTTCCTCCCTAGACCACCTACATCTGTTCACCAATGTTTGCTCCCTGGATAAAAACCCTTGATTATAACATCTTTTTTTAGAGGTGGTCTAAAGGAGAAACAAGGTAACAAATTAAAACAAACCAATTAACAACAAACAGCAAAGTACAGACAAACATGACACTGGAATGCATTATATGAATTCTGCTCCCAGAAACAGCCAGAGAAGAATAAGGTAGCTGCCATATGGGTTCACCACAAATTTATGACATTTTTTGCTCCTTAGACCAGTTGAGTGTTGAACCTTAAACTTGGAGCTTAATAAATCATTAAGTTCCCCAGTTAAGATCACCTTTAAATAAGCTGAAGAATAAATGCAGAATGTCTGATATATCTATTAACTTGTAGAAGGATAGAATCTCTATAGATCTTCAGCATGTATTATATTGCATTTTTGTCGTGACAATCAATACTGAAAATATTATATTTTAGACTACAGCAGTAAACATCTCTACCAACCTATAAGAGGAATCAGTAGACATGAACATTTTTCTCCAGTTTTTCAATGTGAAATGTATGTTAGATGTACATTTACAAGCCCACTGTAGGCCTTTATACTTTATTTTTTAAATTATCAGTCTGTTTCTATATGGTTACTTGTTACATTAGTTCTCTCCAGAGAAGCCCCAGCTGCTACCAACAGATGCAATGCTCTTTTTTCCACCAAATAGCATGGCATAATATTTTGCTTTGTTCAGGACCAACTTACTAACAACAAACCATATCTTGTCATACATCCAAATCAGGCTGAGGAGAAGCGACAGATTGCAATACATCCTTATCAGCAGTGCCTAATACTGTGTCATCAGTATGGCAATGTGTATTTGCATTTGTTCACACTGTCATAAATAATTTACAGAAGCAGCAATACTCTGACGTCAGAACATGTACATTTGTTTCATTCTGGGCATAAATAATTTACAGAAACATGTTTGAGTTACAAACATTTATACAGAAGACCTTATGTTTCAAAGAATGGAGCTTTTCTTGCCTATAAATGCCTATAAAGCATTCCTTTTAACAGATATAATAAAATAAAATGATCAACCTGGCTACTCAGTTCAACGAAAAATGTGCTTGTCAGTTTTTTGAAATCAGTGATTTGGTCAGATTGAAATTAAAACTTTAAAGTGAAATTTATTTTTGTCAGAAATTGAGTATTGTACAGTACACAAACTTTTAAGAAGTTTCCCAGGAATAAAAAGCTTTTCTCTGGCCAGTAGTCATTTAAATGTGGAGTCCTTCCTTAGTGAAGAGTTAGAGGAGTAAATCTTTCACAACTCAGAAAGTATTTAATACAGGAAATAGAGTGACTAATGGATATACGCTGATATTTATGCTGATCACTTTCTACTCTTCGGCTTCTTTGTAATTACATTAACTGGGCTTGCTTGTATGCTTCTGTTTCCAGAATAGCCAGTAGACCATTGTTTTTGATATTTACTTGTTTGACAGACAATAAAACTGCAAACTTCGTATAACTTTTCACAAATTAAGATGGAAAACCCTTTTATTTCTACATTATTTTCCTACTTAAATATTATTTGCATTACAATTAATGATCTAATTTAGTGATGAATCATATGGAATGTTGACATGTCTGTTAGCAACCTTTTACAGCTCCTGTTGAGTTGAAGTAATTGAATGTAATCTGCAATTACTGCCTCTGTTTTGTGCTTGTTCCGTTCTCAGAAGATGAACCCTGGTGCTCTGAAGTCCTTGTGTTATGTTTCACCCTTTCTTAGGTATAATTGCTGTTATGTTCTGTTTTTGGGCCTCTGTGTCTTTAAACTTGTCTCATGTTGGATCTTAACAAGCAAACAATGTATCTCTACATTCCACCATGTTATCATTTGAAACTATCCCATGTTGCACACCTGTCTCAAACCACAAACTACACCAGTATGAATCCAATCTATGAATCAATTACTGGAATCTCTGGTATGAATTGAAATCAGCCCTGATTTAGACTATTCATGTTTTATGAATGGCTCACCTGTCGAATGCTCAGTAAAACAGTTAACAAGGTCATAAAAAGGTAAGAGACTGAAATGTATTTTGATGTACCTTTTATTTTCAATTTTGGTAATAATTGCTTTTGTTGTTGGCTCACAACCAGTGTAGAGTTTATGCTCCATTGCAAATGTGGACAATTGCCCAGGCAATTGTCAATTGCTGAAGCCAACTTTCTTCACCCTTAGATTAATTTTCTCCTATATTAAGAGAATAAATTTTGTTTTATTTCTATGAAGTTGCGGAGATGTAGGAAAATAATTATGCTTATGGCTATGCTTATTTACAAAGCTTTACTTTACTTGATACTACTTTAACTTACTGTATGATTTTATTTTGAAGTTTTACCAATTCTGCAGTAAATACCTGTGGCTGCAAAAAAAGGCTTAAGCCCAGAGAGGGCTGTACAGTATTTGTGCAGGAAACCTCCAGACTGTGACAACACATCTCCAAGAATATGCAATTATGCTTCAACTGCATATACTCATTACAAGAGTTTAAAAACCCATTTTAGAGTCATGGTTTCTGAAATAGGGATTGATTTATTTACGTGCCCACTGAAAGTATTTTCACCTCTTGCCATTTCAGTCTTTATGGGGGAAAACTGTTATGTAAATGACTCCATCAGCCATATTTAAATGAGGCATTTTGCATGTTTGGATGGATGCTATATGACAGTTAGGACAAAAAGGGCTACATTTACAGTCGTCTAACTGGCAGTTTATGTTACTGTTACTGCTAGCACAAACTATAAGCACAACTTGCACCATTTAGTTCACATTTCCATCAGATACTAACTTTTGATAAAGTCTTTATTTCTTTCTTATTCACTGTTATTGATGTCCTATTCATAAATCAACCCCACAGTTGTTTATCCAGAGGTGTTGTTGATTGTGGATTCATTGTTGAATATTAGTTTCTAGATCCAATTAAATCTCCTCCAGCTGGTTTTACATATTTTTATATCTTTTTATATATGCATTTTATGACCCTTCTGTTATTGTCGTATTTGTGTCATGCTATCAGTTTGGTGCCCTTATCAGATTGAAATTGCTGGGAAAATGATGGAAATCATTGCAAATGAATGCCCATGGCTGATGGCTTCTTGGAAATCTGCCTAAGTGACCCAGCCACACTTATTGAAGTTCCTATGTCTAAGAAACACACTCTTTGAAAGACGCAATGATTTTTACCATGTGCTGTAGTATTGGGAATGCAGGTTTTGGCTTCATTAATTGGCTGTGTGTTGCTAAGCACCTGCACTACCTGTGCCAGGCACTACTACACAGTAGCTGTAATATTATTGCCCCATATTTTGTCTGTGTGTTTTATTAATTGATCTTACTGATATTTTAGTAGATTTTACGATCAGGGCTCTCAGCTTGCTGAAATATACTTGAAATCAATCAAAGTGCTTGTGGTATAGTAGCTAATGACCTGGTTAGTAATGTGAAAATGTACGTTTTGCTACCCCATTTCTTGTTACACCCTTGAAAAGGCACTTGACCTGAATCTGTCAGAAAGTATGCAGCTGTATCAGTGCTTAACATCCAAATTGTTAACTGCTGTCATCATGATCCTCATCAGCATAATAAATGCAGTAATGAGATAATATATGCCAAGTGATCATCCTTATCATAATGCTATATCTGTGTTAACCCTCCTCTTTACCACACAGAGTACCACACCTGAATTCAGCCACAGTTTACTTTCAGCCCCACTAAGTCACTTTCTCTCACAAATCCAGCCCTGTGAAAATATTGGACTGGCCCACTAGTACACATCAAATTATGCAGGAACTAAATTGCCTGAACAACAAATTTTATGTGAACAACCAAATTGCACTGCAGGGCAATGCCCACATTCTCATTTAGGATTATATTTTCCATAGACAAACCTTAACCATAGTTCAAACCATTCCAAGATCTGCCTTGTTGGGCAGAAAACATTGGTCCACCTGGGTGTGGCCCCTGTTACTAAGTACAGTTTTTGTATCTGGCCTTTTGAAAACTTTGGGGACCTCTGGCCTGCAGCATGTGAGAAATCATAGTATTGGTCATGAACACATTTAGCTCATAAACCTGCAGGGTTGCCTTAGGGCAGGAGAGGCTATGAGACAGTGATGAGACTGAGCATTTTAACTGGCTTAACTCCTGTTCTCCCCCAGCAAGGCTGAGCCAGTGATTGGCACTCTAATGTTGACCTCTGGCTGTATTCAGTAATGGTGCAGCTGGGAGTTTTACATTCTGCCATGGGATGCACAGCTGCACCACAAAAATGTGCTGTTACTCTGTGAGACACCCAAAGGCACACTTGATGTTTTATGAAGGGAAAATAGGCTGAGAATTTTCCCCATAATGTGCTGCTCTGTCCCATCAGTAACTTGGGCAAGAGACTGATTGATCTGCCATTCCTGACAGTAACTAATGCCTGGGGAGTGTCTAAAGCCTGGCTAATGCGCCGATGTTTGTTCTAGAACATTAATCACAGCAAGTTTGTCTGATTAGTCTACAAGGCCTCCCCGTGTGCTGTGTGAAATCTGCACCTCTTTGGGCCTATAGACTCTGACCACTGAGGCATTAAACATCATTTACGATAGAGTGGGGAAATAGTCTGCTACGCGGCCAATACCATCAATAAATGAAACAGGCTCGACCTAGTCTTGACTCTAGATGCTTAATTTCTGATAGAGTATCTAGCTAACTTTGTTAACTTTTCTGGACTAGGCTACCTGCAATCTGATTGGTGACTGCAGATATATATATAAGGCACCAATCAGATCAGAGATATAATCATATAAGGCTAAATATTAATATAAATGCTGCTGAAATGTACAGGTAAGACCAGGGCATTTTCAGTTCTAATCTTAGTGGGATATTTGATTGCTCAACATCAAATAAAGGTTGAGTGGTAAGCGATTTCATTGCAGTAGCTCTGGATGATATACACTCAAATCACTATGAACAATAAATCTTTGAAATCTGCAAATGTGAAAAGGATGATCATTTCTGGTTCAACAAGATGAAAAGCAAACTGTTTAAGACAAACTTTGACTTGAGTAGCCAGTGTCCAGAGAGTCTATAAAGGCAGAGTAAGGCTTGACACAGGCATAGATGACTATCCTCAGGTGGAGATACAGGTGATGTGGAAATAACAATCACAAAAAGGATCTTAGTAATGTCCTCAATGTTTCTGGCCCTGTTGGTATGTAGGGCAGTAGGCTTGTGTCAGGTGTGGCTTGCTTTGTTTTCTCTTGTTGCTCTACGGTGGAGCTTAGCTTCCTGCCCCCTGGGGCTCCTCCTGTGCTTGCTCATAGGGGTGGGCTCTGAGGCTGAGCCAGGAGACCTGTGGCTGGCGCTGTTTATCTGGCTGCAGATGAGCGCACCATGCACAGATGTTTCCGAGAACAGCCTACGCCTGCAGGTATCAAGGTAGCTGTTAGAGAAGGTGTCTGTAACCGCTCTGCTACTAAACAGAACAGCTGGAGCCACCTGGGTTGGAGAAAGAGGGGGGTAGTTGACCTCTTTTTTTGTTTGAAAAATGGATATGACATGCTGTCTTAGCTTGTCTCTAATAGTGGGAGTGTGTTGTTTCATGAACTCCACAACAGCTCCCCCTGCATTGTGGTTGGAGTATCTATGGATATTCAGTGTGTTTAAGTGCTTCAACGCCCATTCCAGGAAAACTAACTTCTGTTTTTACAATAGAAATACTCAATAAATGGAATCAGAGAATGATGATGCCTGACTTAATTCCCCCTCCTTTGCTCACTAACTTTATGAACATGATACCTATGTTACATCTGTAATGTATGCAAGAATGTACTTCATAGCATGTGCGAAATGAGTTTAGGAGGAACTGATTTTTATGATCCAGTCACTAATACTTCCATTAACGGATCAGTTTTCAGACTTTGGTCATTGTGCTTCACCATTTTCAGATTACAGAATGTGATATGTGTTAAAAAATGTCAGGCCACATCACATGACCTTCAAGCCATTGATTGGCTTTAGTACTCATGCACTTTGTTTCCAAGAACTCAAAGTGCAGCAGACCTGGAGGACTGGAGGTGTGTAACTCTGCATTGACTGGTGGAGCACCAATCACAGCACTTTCATTCTCCAGAGCAAAACACAATCATGATTCAGTTGAAAGTAAATCCCTGATAGGTACGCTCATTTTTATTCATGATTCATTTAGAATTTGACTCATTTTCTCCACCAGTACTCATTGTGTCCTAATTCCCAATTGTTTGCTCATTACAGCTCGACTGGACTGGTTGATCATTAATATACAAGGGTGATTTTTTTTGATAGATCTAAAAATGCCTGCCTACCCACATTTGCAAAAGTTTATGGATCCAGCACAGTGTTTGAAGTCTGGGCACGGGGGGGTGTTAGCCTATGAATTGCAGTGTCACTGGCGACAGCAGGGCATAATGAGGGTAGTCAGATATGATCATTGGATGATTGATTATCCTGTTTGCACTGTGTCTCCTTCCGGAGTGTAGTACGGATTATGGGAGCGTCGCCTCTGTAAAGTTCCCCCCCATCGGAAATGTGCAGTCCCTCTGATTGCCTGGCACAGGGTGTCCTCTCTCCCTCATTAATTCCACACTGTCTCTCCCGTAGCTCACTCTGGCTCCCTTTGTCAGCTTTCGAGAGACAGTTTTTCACTTATAAATCTGCTTCTTGTGAACAAGATGCCGAGGTGCCTGATATCAGTGTGGCAGCTGTAAGAGTAACAAAATTGATCACATAGCATTCATGATCATATAAGTGGTGCATGATTGACATGAACGAATAGTAAATTATTTGGTCCGGAGATGTTATGGGCATCAATGGAGAACTGTATTTACATACTCATACATGTTTGGTAGGTTTTGGCATTGTAAGTCACTCTGGATATGTGTGTCTGGTAAATAACTGCAATGTAATGTGATAGGCCTGCTTGGAAATATGCCTCATAAAATAATAATAACCAAGAGGTGGTGGAGATTGAGGGAACCAAATGCTTGCACAAGCGATACAGTAGTGGAGGTACAGGCAATGCCCTCTGTGACTCACATTAGCTTGTCCAATCTGTACTTCAGATCTCTGTAGTAGGTTGTGTAAGATGTACAAACCATCTGGAGTGTGGGTGGGTGCAGATTAAGTAATTCAATTCTAAATGCACTTTCGTTATCACATGTGAGCAGCATGGCTGTCATGTTTGAATGTAACACCAAAAAATATCCGGGTATGAAAATGACATTCTGTCACATTTCTGCAGGAAAGGTCATTAATCCCCACTGGTCTCTCTGCTCTCTCTCTCTCTCTTCTCTGTTTCTAGATCTTCCACATGACATATGACCTGGCGAGTGCGGTGATGCGGATATTTAACCTGATTGGCATGATGCTGCTGCTGTGCCACTGGGACGGCTGCCTGCAGTTCCTGGTGCCCATGCTGCAGGACTTCCCTGAGGACTGCTGGGTGTCCCTCAACAAAATGGTGGTACGTACCACCTGGCAATCCCATTGCTGTCACCCCCAAACCCTCTCTGTCCCAGGCGCCATCAAGACCCATCAGAGAGAATGATGAAAAGGGATTTTAAAAGGAGAAAAGGGATATGAGTCATGATACCCATGGAGATGAAATGATTGTAAGCTGTACTTTTAGGAAAATTGGCAGGCAGCGAGCTACACTATCTCAGCCTTTTCTCGCCAACTTAAGGCACCCCAGAGAAATGCCCTCTCTGTCTTCTCACTTATATACCTTAGATCAGAAAACATTATGAAGACAGCAAGATCGCAACATAAAAGTAAAAAAAAGAAATATAAAAAGGGGGGCATTACACCTGAGCTCTTTACACCTGCTTTACCTGCAGAGAAAGGAGAACAGTTTATAGCAGTATTAATCCTTCAGCTTTTACTAGCCAGACAAAAACTGTCATTCCCATTTTGGTACCAACAAACTAATGGAATTTAGATGGTCGAGGCATGGTATGGTGTGTAGATTATTGACAAAGGGGTGTTGCCTAGCTATTAACATCAGTTTGCCAACTGCATTATTTCACAATCTCATTTTCTATCTCCTTTTCGTCATATACAAGTTCATATACATATAATAATCCATTGCTTAAGCTCATGTTATCCCATCAAAAAAGTTCATAGGTCATATAAAGTTCATATACAGGAGTTAGAGAATGGCAATATTGATTTTCAGTGAATTATTTCACTGAGGAAGGGCGACGTTTACATGTCCTCACTGATTTCTGTGAATTATCTAACTGCAGCTTTATAAACTGTCACCTTCATTAGACCTCTGTTTGTGTTTTAATTGAGGATGAGCATGCTTTGAGATTAATATATGCTGTGCTATTCATGAGACCATGAGTAATAATTCAGAAAATTTCTATTTTGGGTGCAGATGAGCATTTCAAACTCTGTTTGAAAACAGTCAATATCCAGGAATGTCTTTAGAATTTTTTTTGCAGGCAGGTGTAGTTTTGCTGATGTGCAACCATAAACTGGGAAATATTAAATCCAGACATATAACATTACCTTGGTATTCCTCTGGATGTTTGTCTATGACCCACAAGGTAGGGCAGCAGTTTGTAGAGGCTGTACAGTGAAATGTTCCCATTCAAGACTTCAGACTTGACTAGAAATCTTCTTAAACATTCCAAACCAGGGAATATGAGGACCAGGAAATCTCCAAATGTGTATTGGAGTTGTTTGGTCATTTACAGAACATGGATCTGCCCAGCTCTCCGTGAGCACAGTCCGGCTCAAATTATGTGAAGCTGTCTAATTTTTGAGTCGCTTAGCAGTATCCTTTCTGTTCCATCAGACAGGCTTCATCTTTGAGGCCCGACCTGTGATGTTGGCACTGCGTTTGTTTTGAAGCCGGGCTCACACCTGTAAGTGTTTGATAGTGCTAATGACATGGCTCTGCCCCTGGTCTGGTCCCTGTCCCTTCAAAAGGGGCCTGCGTTTATCACCCCTTAATCTGCCAGCCGGCCTCTCGCCTCTCGCTACAGATTGCAGTGGCTGGAGAGATGCTGCTGACAGCCCTCTGTCTCGTTCAGATTATGTCATTCCTGCGAAAGGAAGAAGGCGGAGCAGGGGTAGCACACACACACACACACACACACACACACACACACACACACACACACACACACACACACACACACACACACACACACACAGACACAGACACACACACACACACACACACACACACACACACACACACAGATATGCATACTATGTGGTTTGTCTTATCAAGACAGTAAATGTGTTCTGGAGGAGTTGAAGCTCCCAGCTCAAGACTCTGAAATTGGATTCTTTGCGGGGTAGCAGGGTGGCATTTCTGAGGCCCCTCGCTGGCGGGGGGACTAGGCTTTATAAAGCATACAAGCTAGAACATGGGGACTAACAGACGGACACACAGCCGGGCAATGGGGGCTGCCATGGCGGTATTCCAGGTTGATGTGAAAGTGCGTGGAGCTGCTCCTCTCCATCCCAGTGTGGCAGATGGAGACAGCACCCTGGAGAGGAACAAGGGACAGGTGTCCATGTCACTCATCTCTGCGCGAACCCTGCGTAACAGACTATTTTCTCTGACGCGCCATTCCTCTTGGAATCCCTGGATGTAATTATCAGGATTTAAGGATTATAGCTTTCAGGCAGGCTTGTTTGTCTTTAAGTAATGACATCCACGGTTAATAGTTTTCAGATACATTGAACTATGCCTTGACAGTTAGGGTAAACATTTCAGTTGAGTACATGTTTTCTGTTTCCTGTAAGTTCCTAAACTTTTATTTGTCTGGAAAGTTTTTCATGACTTTGGCAGAACTAACATGGAGCAATAAAATGTTCTGAAACTGTTAGAGGAATGCTGTTGTCATGATGTTAATCTTAGAACAAATGAAACCTACCATGAATTCTCCTCAGTGATCTGCAGACATTCTGTGTTAGCTGTTGAGTAATGCTCTGTTGGGCCAGGGGCACTCTGTTTCGTAGTAGTAATGACCACATCCCTTTCCGTGCGAACAGTGAACGGACTGCTCTGCTCGCTCTTTGGAAAACCCGTCACCCTGTCCTAACACAGCCTGCCAGGCTCGATGACATCACTCCACAATCAAGGTCACAATCTCTCCTAAGGATGCAGTGTCAAGTGATACATCTCCTGGCCACTCAAGACTCCTTAACATGGAGCGGTAAACCACTTGTAATCGGTCACTTCCTCATCCATCTTCCATACAGTTCTATTAATGAATGTACCGATCACATTTAGGCTCAACAAACTCAGCTAATTCCCTCAGAAGATCACTTACTGTGTTAAGTCAACCCTCTGACTGGCCTGTGCCCTCCAGGTGTTTAATGATGTCCAACTTCATGAATATCTGAAATGACTTTTAAATTTTAACAACAGGCTGCTGCTGACCATATCACTCCTGGATTTCACAGTCCCAAACATTGTAAGGAAATCTAGTTGTTGTTGTCTTGTTTGTGTCAAACTGCCTTCATATTATAGTGTGACCTATGCTGTAGACCCTCTTACATAAATTTGTTCGCTCTTACATAAATGAATGGAAGGTGCTTACGGATCAGTCTTACCTTTTTTCAGTAAATCTACATGCACAGATTATCGAGTCACAGTAATACCTGATATCCTGTCCCATCCATCTGTACTGTATTGAGTGTTGAGCTTTGAAAGCCTGAGATAGATTAATGTTTATGCTATACAGATCTCATTTATGAAACAACACTGAAACAAGATGAAAGAATAGAGAACACAAATGCACAGACACACAAACAGAACTCAGTTTAATAATTTATTTCAATCCACAATGAAACATGAAGTTACATGAAGGGATTCGTATATAGAATACCTGAATGCTTGGGATTTGTGTCCCTTTATGTTTATTAACATATCCATGTTAATATCTAAAGATCTATCATGTCTGTTAATGGGTTCGTAACGATTTCCTACTCTACAGACTTAATAATCGCAGAGACAGAGAAATATCTTGTCTGCTTGTTCACAGTGTACACCAGAACACCATGCACCTATATGTACACACACTCACCTACGTAGACAATATTCACTGAAAACTGAGTTATATGATTATTCAAATTTATGTGCATGCACATGAAAAGAGACATACAGAGCAATCAACGAATCTGCACAAACAAATTGTACGTAATTACATACGTCACACACTCAAATGCACCTGTGTGCTGTACATACACACACACACCTACACGTGCTTGTGTGTTGGCACGTGCCTGCGCTACGGAGACACACAAACAGCACTACAGGAATTCATCTTGCCATACCACTAATTAGGACATCCTCCATTTATTCAATTGCACAATCCGTCACAGCCAAGCATGAAGCTGTCAGGAAGCATTGCGCTGATGGTCGGCCCTATGCGACACACAGCGGCCTGGGCTCCAGTGATCTCTCTCTCAGTGGCCCCTGCCATCCCCCGCAAAGGAAGCTCCTGAGGGAGGCCATCCCCAGGGTCCGTCCATGGTTCGGCTGGGTGTTCCCCAACGCACTGCTGCTCATTTGCCCCTGTACGTTTCCCGTGCCCCGGGCAGCTCCTGTGCGGTGTGGTGTGCCTGTGAATAGGACAGTCATAGCCATGCAGGACTCCTGGTGTCTCACCCCTGCCACAGTGCTGCATCTTCCCTGATGGAAACGAAGCACACAGTAAAATATTTTAAGTATATGCAATTATTTGAAAAATGTAATGATGAATATTTTTCACTGTGCTTTTTTAAAATGTTTTGCAGTATTTGTGCATTTATTGTGAGATAGTAACACCAGTAGGAATGTGAATGCTATTTTGGCTTGAGCAGGCACTGTTGTAGGAAAAATTAAAAGGTCTTTTTTTTCTTGGCAAGTGCATTGGCAAACGAAAAAATACAATGCACTTTACTCTTTCAAATGCATCAACCAACTGAAACAAATGTAACTGCATTTGCATTTCAATATCTATTCTGATCCCTTTTCAATTATGTTTCTCAATGTATTTCATTCTCGTAAGGCCAGGCTATGCTGGGGTTACAGTTCATCTTGGGACCTTTGCTCATGGCCTCATTCATAACGCAGGGCCTGAATGAGAGCTATTGTCAGTATTGTCTTAGTGGATGGTGTACAAGCAGGCAGTGTGGGTGTGTGTCTTTCCCCTCTGATGAGTGATGAAGGAAGCTGAGGGTTGGTTAACTAACTGTTTCTCCTGGGCTTTGAGGTCTAATTGCTGAAGACACCAGCATGGTCACTGTGCTCAGTCCAATAGAACAGATTTATGGATGACAATCGAAAGTGTGTGCTGCTACTGGAATGAAGTAACAGTGTATTGGTTATGAAAAACATACATAATTTTCAATATTGGAAAAATAATGAAATTAGTAGTTTTTGTTTAGCTCAGTGTGCAGTGAACAGAACTAAGAGAGAACATGGTATTTATCAGAACAGGTGTACATCTGATAGATTAAACCATTCCAGCTCCCACTGGAAGCTGTATTCCACAGATATAACATAAATGTGAGCTGTATGCATTAGTTTATAACCATTATTTCTGATTTATTACCATTTCTGCCAGAGCAGCCCCATTCCCACTGCATTATATAAACCTTGTATGTAGCCCTTGGTAATTTGTTCACTGTAGCTTGTTCAATGTCTGTTCAGTATATCATGCACATAGCACACAGTGTAGAACTTTCTGTTACATCCCATGACTTCTGAAGACTTTTATGTTGTCATTCAGCTTTGGACCAATTCGTGCAGAGACCCAAATCCCAGGCAGCATATATTTATAGTGGCAGAATTCTTGTGAACAATCCATTGAATTTACTGTTGCCACCTTCTCTGGAGACAACATGAGTTTAAAAGCCATTGTGTGTTTGGTTTACATTCCTCATTAAATTCTCACTCTGTAAACTGAATCAGTGTGTCCCTTTGTTTCAGTGAAATTCTGTTGACTCAGCGGGGCTCAACATGATTTACATTAAGAAGCTCAGGGCCTTCATGTGTTACAATAAACTATCACAAGCATCAGAAATGCAGTGCTCAACAAAGAGCTGAGTAGATCACAAAAGAACACTTATGGGGTTATACTGCTACCCTAGTTATATTATTGAGCCTGGTATAAACATTTATTCTTCTGGGACTGTGGCTATGGCAGACTGGCTGCTTTCCTGAATTTGCTTTCTTGATCAAAGTTGAAATTTGGGCCTGTTTGAAAACCATGGGGATCAAATTAGGGAGCGCTAATGACAAACTATGATCATGACCCGGCCATTATGAGTTTGATCTCGCCGGCGCATTGGCAGAATCTCCGCAGAGCTAAGCGTCTGTGCCTGGGGTGAAATATGGCGTCGTTGGCCTGCGGCTGGAAATGAATGGGCTGGAAAGGATGTTCAGTCATTTGTACTGAGATTAAAAACATATATCACAGCTGCTCTCCGCTTGGGTAACAAGAGTGCTGTCAGCCTTCATGAAGGCGTTAAAGCTCGGATGAGCGTTGCAAACCCAGATAAGCCACAGAAAATGGGCATGATTAAGAATGGAAACAAATAACTGCCACATTTATTTTGGGGCCTATTTTATCTGCTAATATTTGTCTACCTTATCATGCTTTTGCCACAGAGTTTGATGTTTTTGCTCAATTTTCACCAATCTGTTTCAACCTGTGATTGAATCGAGGACCATGGCAAACTGTGTATGTTTGACAGATTCTTTTTCTTTTTAAAAAAGCACACAGACTGGCAATTGCAAGGTCAGAGTCTTTTTTGTGTTTGCTCACTGCGAGGTCACACAGCACTAAAGGTGAGATAGAGAACTGTGAGGTCGACTTTATGGCTGAGCCCACCACGCCAATCCGCATGTGCTGCGCTACAGATATGCTAACACTCTGTAGCAATGCATTGCTAATCCTGGCCATGCTGTTATTGGAGGTGGCAGACGGGGGCGTTTATTTATGTCAACTGTGTTCAAACGGACGAGCTGCTGTTGTACTTGGCCCGCAGTTCTACTCTGCTCCCAGCATGCTACTGACTGATGGGAGAGCCATGAGCCATGCCCTCCCCTCCCCCTGACAGAGGCCAAAGGCGGGAAGGAGGGGGCCATGTGGGGTCATGTTGGTCCCCGGCTACCACCCCCACATAAGTGCCAATGTGCTCAGAGCTTGTCTGGTCTCCATGCAATTTCACACATCTCCTGTTTTCCCCTTCTTTTCACCATCTCCTTTCCTCCCTTTGCCTTTTCCTCTGTTTCAAGTTAATCTTAACTTAGATTTTTTATTGCTTTTTTCCATTCCTGTTAAATCAAACTCCAAATCACATCTTTGAAATTGAAACACAAAACAAACCAGGTGAAACGCACAGAAGGCTCAACACAGATCTAGAAGGCATGATTCCCTAGCAGAGTAAAAGCCTGTGCGTGTGTGCAGATCACTGTGCAGAGGGGATTCAGCATGACTGATGACATCACTCTCCCAAGATAAACAGGCAGCGTGCCATGGCTTCCTTTCTAAGGTGGAATAAAGAGCGTTTATAATGAATCTGGCAGGGGGATTTTGCTTGACTGTCACTGTATATGTGCTCTGTAAAGGCAGACTTATTGGCTCCTTGTTAGCGGCTCACCCCACGAAGGTTTGCTCATTTTGCCAAAGGCGCCACATGATGTTCAGACCTTGGGACATGTTCAGACCTTGGGACATCCATTCCTGCTCCATGTTGCACAGTGAAGGTGATCAGATCCCATCTCTCTCTCTCTCTCTCTCTCTCTCTCTCTCTCTCTCTCTCTCTCTCGGTTTGTCTTTCTTTCTGCAGAATGACTCTTGGAGCGAGCTGTACTCCTTTGCCCTGTTCAAGGCCATGAGCCACATGCTGTGCATTGGCTATGGGCGGCAGGCCCCGGAGAGCATGTCCGATATCTGGCTGACCATGCTGAGTATGATTGTTGGAGCCACCTGCTACGCCATGTTCATTGGCCATGCCACCGCCCTCATCCAATCCCTTGATTCCTCCCGTCGCCAGTACCAGGAGAAGGTAGGTACCCCTGTGCCATTCCATCAATCTGTGTGCACCCAGTGACTCGGGTGAAATCAGGTGAACACTTCCAGTCCTGGAGGACTGTAGTGTCTGTGAGGTATGTGGTTTCATTTCAGTTGGCAACAGTAATTTAGGCCTTGGAAACTGAGTGGAAATTGTTTAACAAATCAATAACCTCAATTCAGCACTTAAGCACTTAAACACATTAAAACTCAACATACACACTAACTCCTCACATTGGGAATTGCACACCCCTATGTTATTATTTCTGCAACTAATGTTTTCTTATTTGCTAAGGATTCTCATACAGGCTTTGTAGAGGTATGTTTTTAATAGGAAACCGCTGCCCATATTTGTTCATATCTGTATTTCAAGCTGCAGTGCAAGGTCGCACATTGTATATGTGAGGAGGCTAATACTTAACTCTTAACTCTGTTGGAACCTTGTTGTATAATCAGTTTTGAGTCCCCTATCCTGTTCCAGTGATTGCCCAGGATCTGCATTCTATTCATTACACTGGAGAACATTTTTGCAACAGAGAACATAAAAGGTCATGAATCCTCTCAGGTCTCTTGCTCTCCTTCTCCCTCTTGCCCTCTCTCTTCCTCTCTCTCTCCCATTCCCCCTCCCTCTCTTTCCCTCTCTCTCTCTTTGTCGTCTGGCCTTTTACCTGCATTGCTTTTTGTTTCTGTCTTGCTCTGCAGACAGCAGCTTGGTCTGTTTTTTTGTTTTTCCAAGAGGGAGCTTGTCATATTTTTCTAGGTCACAGTGTGACTCTGAAAAAGGGGGAGATGTGGGTTTTGCATTTCCCATTTTGCAGCGGTTTGGTATTTTAGAGTGTGCTGCAGGCCTGGTACCAGAGGAAATCATTAAGTCCCATCAGGTTGACAGCACAGAGGCCCGGTTCTCTGAGATCCACCTGAAACATGCAGTTCTGTTTTCTGGTGAAACAAACAACAAGCATATCCACAGTACTTCATATTCTGCATGTATGCACCCTAGAAAGGACCAAGAACATAAACAGTAAACCTCACTGTTTGCAATCCTTAAGCTTTGACATCAAAAAAGATGACTATGTTGTGGCACAACAATTATATGGCATGGAATGTCTGTGTGCTGAAACAGGAACATGCTGCCTCAGTCAGAAAGAATGCATTACATTTCTCTAACCCAACATATCAGGCTCTTCTGCTCTACTTGCTAGATAAAGCTCGAAATAATAACACAATACAGTCACATGTACAGTCACAACTCCTCAACTCCCCCTCAAGGCATTAGTTATTTATTTATTAACTATGTTATGTCGATCCAGACTGCCTTACAAAATAGAACAAACAACAGACAGAAAAACCTTCAATCATTGTTCTGAACACTCTAACAATCTTGACCATGTTTTTAGCTATTATTATACAAAAGTAGAGATGGATAAAGTTGTTCATGTGCTGTGCTATTGCCAGTGTAGAATACAATGATTCTGTTAAGGGGAATATTCTCACAGAACTAAACTAGCTCTCACTTTTTCACTGTTCTAAATGCAACAAATTGCGTGTTGTCATTTCTTGTCATGTCTATGCCTGGCTTTTGTTTGGCTTATCAAAATGTTGTCACTACGGTGGCAAGTGTGTCTGGGTGCACATACTCAAGGCCTGTCGTATTGCAGGTGTTGTTTATATTTTAAGGAGACGATTCCCTCTTGACCCTGGTGGTACACAGTGTTCCTTGGTACGAGGCTGGCCCGGTCTCCACAGAGCCTTTTTTGGCCTGCTGTTGCAGGGGGTTGCTGTCTCTCTGGAGTGCCTGATGAATTCCAGAGGGAGGAGGAGGGTGTTGAGGCTGGCATGGGAGACTGCCAGGGCCTGGGTCACTGTGATGTAGCGGAGTGTCTCTATGGACTATGGGACATCCATCAGCCTGCTATCCCATTGATCTCCCCCATTCCCCCTCCCCCCTTACTCACATTTCCATGTCCTTGAGAGCTTCCCGACCGACCATCTGGTGAGGGGTAACAGTGGTGGAGGGCATTAACCATTATGTAATGGCCCACCTTCTCCAGAGAACCGCTCGACTGCATTGCTGTCAGATTGGTTTTGCATGGAACTTGACACGTGTCGGTCTTCTGAGAATTTGCTGATCGCATCTCTGTGCCACTGAAACGGCTGTGCGGCGGCTTTCTGGAGATGCATGTGTCTTTTAGACCTTGGCAAAAACCTAGTGATGGCTATTTTGTTATAGACAGATTCCCCTGAACTCACAGTTATCACATAAGGTGTTCCACAAGGCATGGATCTTGGTCCCTTGCTGTTTTTGATAGATGTTTTAATACTATGGATTTTTATATTATTACCTGTAATAAACATGTTATTATGCATGCAGTGCAAAGCTGTATGTGTGAATTAAATTAGATCAAGGGTTTACCCTTAGCAAACAGAATGTCTCCAGTAAGGCTAATTATGACTCAGGCCATATGTTTTGCTTTTATATAACTAATTAGGAAAATAAATTGGACCAAAGATTTAACCCTGATGTTTTTTTTAAGTAGGTTTCAGAATCATATTACAAAACTTTCTGGGAACGGACCAAAATTCCTGTCTCTGCAGGGTGTTGAAAACAAATTAATGAGACTGGCCCAGCGAATTAGACTATTGCAATTGCTTACTGTCACATTGTGAAAGGCTGGCTGACACCATGGTTGATTTGAATAATTTGCAAAAGATGATGGTGTAACTCAGAGATGCTTTCCTGGATGCTCACCCACAAATCCTCACAGGCCTCATGTAACTGCCGAGAATGTGTCTTAAAAAGTGCTACATTTTTTGTTGCTTATGCAACATTAGTTGTTAATTTAAGTGACTGCCAAACCTGGGATGTGCAAGAAATGGAAAAAAGTGACACTTGCAGAAATGTATTACTCAAAGTTAATGTCATATCATATTTTAGTTTTAAAACGCTTACTATTTTTTCAACACAGGCTTTTTTTTCTTGTGTCTGTGTATTTTTGTAATCACAAGGCTATGTCCAAATCTGCCTTCCAACGTGATGTTCAATCCATTGTTCATGATTAAAAGGTGACATCTGCTGCTACCTGTTCCCACACTTATGCTTATCTGATGTAGAGGGTCAACAGGAACAGCACAGTCACCTGGACCTGGTCCCTAGACCTACTGCTTGGTTTGCTATATGGTTTCTACCCTCTGTTGGTGCTTTTCACTGTCACTGTCGGCAGAAGTTGAGGTGTCATGGCACCAAAATTGCAATTAGCTGTCAATTAATGACTGGTTTTAGCCAATTAAAAATATTCTGGCTTTTCACTACAAAATACAGTCATTGGTTCCTGTCAGTAGTAGTATGTATTAGCTATACCCAATTTAGAATAATACCTCATTCTAACATCAATGATCTGTAAGCTTGACTTATTTGAAAGTTACTCATTTCATCTATGAAACAAATACTTGCAATATCATCTTTAATTTATACTGACTTTCTTATATTTGAATCTCATTTTGTTATGTCTTTCCATTTATTTTTGTTTGTTAATTTTATGTTTTATCACTGTGTACATAGTATTTTTTTTATAATGCTATATATTACCAGTTTTCAGTCTCATGGAGCACCATTGTGTCATATTTACTTCAGTTTGAAACACTAGTACCATTATAATGTTTTTGTGCCCTGTTTTATCTTTGTGGATGTCATTATCTTACATCTATATTACATTGCAACCAACTCTCCGCTCTGAAATCTGAAGGGTGTTCTGCAGAAATTATATGTTGAAGTATGATAATAAATCAGGTTTGATTGGCTTGTATATTTCCTCACTGCCACCATGGTCAGAATTTAATGGCAAATATTTATGGTGTCCTTGATCAGTACAGAATAACATCCAGTTGGATGAGGACCTCTTCAGCATCAACAATATGGCTTGCATTAGTCACATGCAGCTTTGGTGTTATAACAAAGTGTGGGATGACAATTTAATTTCCCTTTTTCTGCTCGTGGCAGATGCTGGTGACAGATATATACCCTACCTATATGATACCATGCGCTGGCTTTATGGCCTATGAAAACCCTGCGGACATCACGCTAAATCCATACAGCTGGGAAATCAGATTGAATTTATGACCTGTGATGCAGCAATGGGCACTTTTGTATATGAATCAAAGAGAAGACAGTCTGTTTACATTCTGAAATCTGGCAGCATGTTTCACTAGATTGAATCAATCTTTATTGCTGGTCAGTTTTTATGTAGATGTATCTGTTTGCCTTACAGGGGAAAAAGGTTTTTGAAGTGTGTATCTTTTGAAAATAATATATTCGTGTTTGTGTACAAGAGGGAACTTTTAATATGGACCTTCCCATTTCACAGAGCTTCCTACTTAGCGCCAGCAGAGTTTGCAGAGCTGTCGGATGTGTCTACCGTATTGGCCTCCGGATATACACTGAGTCAGAGCTTGTGAATCAGAGCTGCGGAACACAGGCAGGCAGACAGGCATTCATTAATCAGCTTCAGCAAACAACAAGCCCATCTATTAATCGGCGGTTAAGGGCCCATCTCTGGCAGCTCTCTAACTGACTCCTACGCTGTGAACTTTTGGGGTCTCTGTGTATCTTATAGCTCATGCTAGAGGTATGGCGATGCATGCCATATTTAAATGAATTAATTCTTGTTTATATTTCACCTGACACAATCTATTAAAACTTTCTTATTTCTCCTTCTTACACTGTATATCCAGTCTACAATTGCAGCAGTTTATTAAATCTACCGCCGTAATTTGTTTTGAGAGGAGGAGTTACAAATTAGAATGGATTCTTTGGTCAAAATGTTTCTTCAGACACAGCCACAGTCAATGACCATGAATTAAAACAAGTGCCTACAAGGAAGACACAGTTGCTGTTGTACCACCTAGACTCCCATGTAGCTGGAGCCCATCTTAATTTATGCATACTTTTACAAAACTCTAATCATGCCAGTAATATTTTCTTTTGTCTATTTTGCATTATTTGGCAGTCCAATCAGCATGAGGAAATGTTTTTTCTCAAAAGTACATGACTGCTGTCTGTTTCGGTCACTGTGGTAATTGGAGGAGATGGCCTTTGGTGATGTGTATGGGAAAAAAAACTTTGCCACATGGTAATTAATAAAATTAATTTAAATTAGGATTGAAATGGGATTAACGGGTAAAATGGATCAGATTAACTGGCTTTAGAAAAACGATTTCCACACAAAGGTAATTACAGGCTCTCCACCACCTTGTTTCCTCAGACCATGATGTAGATTGTGTTTGTGTTACCTTATTTCACCCCTCATATTTGGCCACAAGTGTACTGTACAATACTGTATTCCCCTGTATGTTTGAGTGAAAAAGAATATCTCCATGCAAAACAATAAGAAAAAGTTATTATATAAGTGAAAAATTATAGTTCATTCTTCCTTTAAAAGTGCTCTGTGATAAAACTAAAAAATAACATAAATACACACTTTGCTGAGATAACCTGTCTTGCAAAACTGAACATCTCGTCTGGAGGGAAAGAAAGATGTCTAAAGCAGATAATGTCCCTAACTATTTAAACAAACCTGTTTTCACTGATGTTCTGAAAATGTATTTCCATAAAAAACAACCAGTGTCTGATTTAAATAAGGAATAAGATTCTATTTTTACATTATTCAGTTATTTTTAGAATGTTTAGCAAAGGTAAGCACCCACTGTCTTAAATTGGGATGAATCATGCTTCTTCAGTGCAGCAGTGTTATATAATTGCCTTTGCACAAGGGGCAAATTTAACAGTGTTACATTTTATCATGTAACTGTTAACTGATAAGAATATACTCCACTCAGTGATAAGAAACTGTGAGTCATAGTCCTATAACTTGTTTGCAACACATTAGTGCCTCTTCCATTAAGCTATATGTGTCCACCACATTACTGCCCTCTCCTGCATTTCCCCAGTTAATATATGTAAACTATATTATAGTGTTGACTTCCCAGCAATACCATGGCCCCTCACATTTCACCATAACTGGTCTTTTTAACACATGGCCTCATGTGTGATGTCTGTCTGCAGTTTCACCACTTGGACGTTAAATTCAGTTCATTACTAACAGTGAGAACAAAAGGTCAAGGAGTATTCCTCTACATTTTTGGTGAAAAATATTTAACCTTTCAGGATTGGCTGTCACTCTCCTCTTGAAGAAATTTCTATTGAACATTGATGAACTAGATGACATAAATTATTATTATATTTTCCTTGATAAATATTAAAACTCCAGTCTGACATCTGATGTCTGGAAAGTTGCTGCTTTAATTACAGCAAAGTCATTGAGAAAGAAATAATCCTTGTAATCTCAGTGTGAGGAATGGTTTAAACAGGAAGTGTGCCGGATGCACTTACTGTATGAATAGTAGCAAGCTCAAAGTTTTAGGATAAATTGAAGTGTAGTCATCATAAATTGTAGCCATATTAAATGTAAATGTAAAGTGGTAAGTGGCAAAGCAGATGGATGATAATTATACTCGGCGGAAGGGAGAGCAGGATGTATTGGACCTCAGAGTTTAATGTTCATTAATATTTGATCATGTTTTTCTGTGAGAGTGAAAAGGGCAAGACTGCACTATTTGTAGAGCTGTGAAAGAGTCAGATGCGGACCAACGTCATCGGCATGTGAAACGGAGGAATTTTGCCCTGCTGTCGCTGTGAGATGTGCGGGTTGGTAAATATGCTCATAATGTAATGAGGCAGCTTACAAAGCAGAGAAAAGTGTGAAGTCTCCAGGCACATGGCTATCTGCTGCTAAGTCCAATCAGTTTTTCACTGCTTTTCATTCTCTGTACAGATTGACTCAAAAAATCCACTCTATAAGCATTTATAGTGCTTGTCTGAATGTGATCTCTGATAAAAGCACTCTTTTCTCTCTCTTGAGATAGGTTGAAACCTCTGTAATTTTTTAAACTTTCCTCGTCTCCAGTTTTTGCCAGTCTTTTTCCGAGGTGGTTGGCTCAGTGCAGTAACCCTTCTGTTGGCTATAAGAGCAGAGCCATGGGCATGTGACTCCATTGACTCATATGATGACAATCTCGCAACTGCAAGTGTGTACCTTTTTCCACATACTACCACTGCACAACTAGTTGCATGCTGCCCATGTTGTCAGAAGAGGTGGAAGTCATCGTGTTCTGTCCAGTGGTGGCTGAAAGATGAGCCCAAGGAGCTTGCCTATCTCCCTATTACCTCTGCTGTGGTTGGGCTGGTTGCTACTTTGCCAGATACAGACGTTCAGGGTTCATGCACCCAAATGCAGGGCTCATCCTCATTAAAATGCTGATGCCAACTTCTAATCAAGATGATCTGGTGAAGTGCCCCCTTTTACCCAGGGGAGTACATTAACGGTACATCTCCACGTGTGGCACTGCACATTGACTAATTCTGAAACATTTCTATCATTGAGTTAAATGAATATATCTATTTTTGCTATTTTATTAATAGATTCCCACTGTTTTCATTATCACTGTTTTCATTTTGATAATACATATTTCATATAGTTTTGAATATTTTAGTTACAGATAGACATTTTTAAATAAAGTTAGTTGCTATTCTTATTTGAATGTTTATCAAATTGAGGATAAGCATTTTTGCTTGTATTTTTTGGAAAAAAATATTTCTTTTTGACATAAAGAAAAAGTGCAGCTGTCTGTTGAAACCACTTTGGCATCAGTGATTCTTGCCTGGCATTTTTCTTCTGAGTCGGTTACACCACTATCCACAATCTTGCAAATTATATTATTTTATTAAATTCAGATAGTCATACCTGCATTTTCCCTTTTTGCCTTTTCCATATGTGGTTTGTCTGTGCACAACACTGCAGTCAGCTCTCCTTTTGTGGGATTCACTTTTGCTATTTACGATTACCTGGTACATTGTTCAAGCAGGTGTCTATGGATGGTGAATTCATACATCCCATGTTGATTTTTCATGTGCATCTCTGAAGAGGAAATGTAAGACAGTTTTAATGAGGTCTAATGTGTTCTCCCTTATCCAGAATGACTCACACAGTTCACATTTTCAAACAGTATTAATTTATACAGTTGGACATTACACTCAGTAAATTCAGGTGAACTACCTTGCTTAAGGATGCAGGCATTAATTGATTAATTTTACCAGTATTCAATTGTATTTAAATATTTAACCACTTGGTGCCAGTTTAGTCAGTTTACTTGTTAAAATTTCCATATGTCACAGGCAATCAGCCACAATTTTCATATAGGGAGGACAGAAGACTGCTTCAGATATTATAAAGGTTTATATTAATGTCAAAACTAAACCATGACTAGGGAGGACACTCTCTGTGCATAGACACAAGTATGCATAGGCACAGGCACATCTACGTTAGCTGCTCTCAGGTAGGTGCTTTCTCTGTTTCTCCCCCCCAGCAAGCTAGCTAGTCTCATGATGATGTCATGATAACTAATTGGAAGCAGTCATTATTTTTCTTTTTAAGAGTCCTCTCTGTGCTGTAATGGGCCCCTTTACTAATTTTTTCCAGAGCTTTAAAAATTCTTTCAAATCCAAAGTGTCTTTGTAGCTATGTCTGCCCTTTGAAAACATTTGTCTCTGTCATATGTGCAGTGTAAATCAGCAACTCACCCTCTTTATTAGTGAAATCCAGGAAGCACAAGGAAAGGTTTGACAGAAAAAATTGCCTTGAAGATTTCATTTGTGCTGCAGAAATGAATTCAGAAGAAGGAATAAAGTCCTTCAAATGCTGAGAAGAGAATTCTTTTCAAGGTATTCTAAAAAAGGTAATAATTTTTGTTTTGCATTTATTCATAGAAAATTTGATGATACAACACATTTCAATGCACAAATTAAAAAAAATAAAACTGGTTAACAGATTTCGTGTAGACATAAATGCTGGAAAGAAAAACATCCTAAAATTCTACTGTTTGAATTTATGTTTGGTTTTGTGGCTGAGTTTAATGGCATTTATCCACTGTGTCCGTGCTCTTGAGCATGTAATAGAGGTTAACATGCCCTCACTGCTCATTGGAGAAATCAGTGCTTCATTTTTGTTGCATATCAGATACATTAATTCTTATCATACTCCCCTAGTCTAGTCTATTCATTTTCATTGTGCGCTACAGAACATATCTAACATATCTAAGTTTTCTATGTTGCAATTCTAAAGAATGAGAATACTTTCATGTATAGTAAATATTTCTCAACAAGCTTTACCAATGTAGGTACAACAGAAACTTGTGGCATGGAATCAATTGCTTGGCTGTCAAAGGCATTTGAATAAGCCCATATATGAATCGATAGATTGGAAAAAACCAGGACAGTCAGGGGAGGAGGAAACCAAATTAAGGTGGAGAGCTATGATGACTATAAGACAGGGGAGCAAAGTTCAGAGAGCAAAGTTTGAGTGTCACCATTTTAACAGGAGGAGCATATAGACACTTGTCAGGTGTTGTAGGATGTGTGCCTGGCCCTCTTCGGGATGGAGATGCAGTGCTTGTGCTGCAGTAATGACTCACAGGCGTGCTCCGCTGGCCCATTAACACGCCACCAAGAAGGAGAAGCCTGTTTATGTAACATCCCGCCTGAGAGAGGCCTCCACAGGGATTTCACCAGAGCACTGTTGCCAGTCCGAGTGGCCCTTGAATTATTCAGTTTCAGCTTTTTCCTGTAACAACGTTCCGGTATTTTGCTTTATTTATTTATCTGTGTGCCTTGTCCTCTTTTCCCCTCCTCCTCCACAATGTCAAAATATCAGTCGTGAAGGTCAAACGGTTGCTATGAGTCAGTGAGGGAGCTTTCGATTTTGAGTGTACTATTCCTTTTTCCTTTTAACTTTGCCCCTTTCTAACTGCTTGTTGTTTCAGCACCTGCTTGCTTTTTAATATATTTTTAGCAAGACTAGATTCTGACCTGGAGGTCACACAGTAGTTGCCACTAAAATGAGCTGAATCTGTAGGTGGTGGGTCACATGATTTAGTTGTGCCTCCTATGTACAGGATATATATATATATATTTGTTCCCTATTTTTAAAAACAAAGTCTTGGCTTTCTGGATTTCATGAAACGTATTAGAATGCTTATGAGTTGTTTTGTAATAAGTATTACTCTAATTAATCTACTGAAGTAAATGGAATTGCTTGTTTAAGATTGAGTCACAAATTTTACTGTCATTCTTATTTTCAACTAAACAGCTATAAATCATAAATCAATAAATTATAAATAAATGACTTCTTCATAACCTTGCCCTTGGTAGCTTAAAAAACCAAAAAAATTAATGGATGCAAGGAAATCCCTTTTATTATTTACCCAGCACACTTTTGGTTGAGTTCCTGTACCATAACATGAATGTATTTAAGGCAGTGATGCTCTGGTTTTGACAGTTTTATAGGGGCTTTAGTGATGGCAGCGTGTCATAGGAGGAGCATTAAATTGTGCTCGGCACATTGCAATCTGAGACACACTGAAGCATAAAGACATCCCTCTTCCAAGGTTTTATTGTTAGTGTTGCTCGTTTTTTTCCCCTGAACATAACCGTTTTTCATCTGAAAGCAGTATGTCTACTATAAATAAGTCAGAAGATTTCCCTTGAGGTGTATTTTTCTGTACTTTCCATACAATAAGGCACATGATTATCCATTTACCCCTTGACTCTAGAAATAGTAAAAGATGTTATCCATGTGAAGTCAACTGTAGATATACAAATAAAACAATCTGTTGTGTTTATCTTTGTGTTAAAACATGTCTGTGTAAATGTAATTTCTAATGTATCACATGAAGATATAGCTTAGTAAAGCAGATTTTAGTCTATACAAAAGATGTGTATAGAAAAATACATTAATCAATTCACCCAGTTAACATAAATGTAATACATTTTCCATGAGAATTGCAGTCGCACTGAATATAATATAGGCTGAAATCTTGTTTTGTCCTTTAGTTGACCTTTTTAAAATCCTCCCCAAAATATTAAACAAGTGTTTAAAATGTTTTATGGTCTGTTTTAATATAGAAATGTCATTTCTGAATACAAATTGCCACAGGTGTAAATCATTCACATTTGTATCATAATTTTGTTTGGATGCTTTCACATCTCAATAAAAAAATGAATGATTAATGCTATGTCACTCTTTCTCTCTGTCTGTCCATTTACTCAGTACAAACAAGTGGAGCAGTACATGTCCTTCCACAAGTTGCCAGCAGACTTCCGACAGAAAATCCATGACTACTACGAGCACAGGTACCAGGGCAAGATGTTTGATGAGGAGAGCATCCTGGAGGAGCTCAATGAACCACTGAGAGAGGTGAGAGTTGCCTGGAGTAAATACAGGTAGAGGGAGTGCACATCTACACATGCAGGGCTTATCCAGTCACCTTAATGAAACTTTACACACTGGATAGTGTAAAATTTAACTCATTGCTTGAAAGTTCCTCCCATTTCAGTTTATTCAAGGCTGTAACACTGGAAAGATCCCCAGTTGTGAATGTTCTTCTCTCTCATAGGAAATCGTCAACTTCAACTGCCGCAAGCTGGTGGCGTCCATGCCCCTGTTTGCCAATGCTGACCCCAACTTTGTAACAGCCATGCTGACCAAACTGCGCTTTGAAGTCTTCCAGCCCGGAGATTACATCATTCGAGAAGGCACCATCGGCAAGAAGATGTACTTCATCCAGCATGGGGTGGTGAGCGTTTTGACCAAGGCCTCTATGGGAATGAAACTCTCAGATGGCTCTTATTTTGGAGGTATGATGCAAACCAGGCTCCCTATTTCTAATGTTTTTAGACAGGTAGAGTGTGTGAAGGTCATACTGACCTCTCTCTTGTTTGCATGTTTCAAGTGGTTCAGTACCACTTTCACTGGATTAGTGACATTAATGTACACTGACAACAATGGAAAATGGGGTTCTAGGGTTGTGCTTCCATTTGTGATGTGGCATATTTGGCTGAAGTGGTGTGTGGGTTTGAACTGCCCTCTGTAATTAACAAGTGTAATAACATTACTTTGACCATTGAAAATGTTGATTTAAAAAATGATGTACAAATATTCTAGTGTATAAAGTCCTGGATTGAGAAAATGAATAGTCAGTAATACAAGCTGAAACTGTGCATGTGCTCTGTGGAACATTTACTTCTGGGAGAACATGAAATTGATTTGTCCCCCCAATCTTGAACTCAGCAGCAATAGCCTTCCAGCTCTCTTTCCTAATTATCAAAATGCATGGGGCCTCAAAGCAATATGTTACATAATGTGTCAAACATTGAAAACAGAGATGTTCTGTGGGTTCTTGCTGGCTCACTTCATCTCATCTGAATCAAAAGCTGGTGTGGATCTATTCTGGGCATGCCATTGTATCTGTTGTATTTATATAAAAATGTTGGCATAATGAAAATGAAAGCACACTGACATTTGAGTTTGACTCCTTGCAAGACTCCCCCTCCAGCGGGCTTTGTCCCAGTTTTCAGAAGCTCTCCTCAGAGCTTGTTTGGGGAACCAGAAGTGCTGCTGATCCAGAAAAATGCTGTGATTTTTCCGGAGTCTCCAGGGTAGGGTCCAAGGGCGACTTTTGAATCAGAAGGCCCATGCTGCAGAGATCAGCAGCACCGTAAAAGGCCAGGAGCCATTTTTTTTGCAGAAGGCTTGCCACAGATACTGAACACATATGGGCAATTAATAACACCTAATTAACTGTGCAGTGCTGTGGTGACAGAGCAATTCATAACATTGACCGTAGATTTCCTCAGCCGCGTCCTTTCTGCCACATGGAAGATAACGTTTTACTGTGTGAAAATTGAACAGATAGAGATCAGAATACCTGTTTGATTGTCTGTGGCCTCACGCTGATGCCTTCCTGTGATACGTTCTGCTTCATGTGGAATATGCTCAGAAGATCTGAAGTGGGCTACAGACATTTTTTTAAATCCTGCTTCCACTGACTGACCAAGTTATTTTTGGTTTATTTGAACAGGGATGAATTAAATAAACAATGATGTGATGTATCCTATAGTGAGAGTTGTTTATGCTAAATCTCAACACCTGTCTCTTTTCACCTCTGTGACTATTTAAGTCATGTTATTGGTGAAAAGTGACTGCTGGCATTTACAATGGTAAAGGTCAGGAATTAAGCTTTTTTTGCTGAAGTAAATGCCTCTGTTTTGAGGAGACATTCAGCATTGTGAATGTTCCCATTCTGCCTGCTGTCCAGTGTTTCCCTACTACAGCCTGGGGACTGAATCAACCTAAGAACTCCCTGAGAGTGTCAGATTTTTTAAAAAACAGTCTTCGGTAGTAACAGCCAAGGTCATATTTAATACCCATCTCTTGTTAAAAGAGACTCAATTTGTGACAGTTAAGGTTGAGTACCACTGCTTTAGACCCTTTTCAGTGCGTTTAATGAAGAGGTTATCACTGAAATATAAGTTAGAATTTTTGGTGTGGAATCTCCATTGTGGGGTTTAATAGTGGAAGAAGCTGACCTTTTTAATGTGACTGTTCTGTAGTTAATTTCCCTGGCTTTTTCTGCAGCGTTTGCTCATAGATTTTAAGGAAAGCCAGCATATGCAGACCATTGTGCAGTGAGTTTGACTAAAAATAGGGAAAATTACTGATCTTGCCAATAATCAGAGTCAAGGCAGAACATGTCTCAAGTACTGAATGAGAAGCAGAAACTTACACATTATTATTATTTGAAAGATTATTTGACATCTAATGATAATAATAATAATAATAATAATAATAATAATAATAATGCAGCCATAATAAAAAGTACAAATGCTACTATTACCTACATATTTCATAATATGGTAATAATAACAAAAACTTACACTTCAAGACTAATGTTTAAATCCTCAATTAGAATCGCAGTCTTGTTGGAGTAATGTACTGATGTACTGATATTGGTCTTACTCAGTAGAAAGCCTTGGTGTTGCTTTAGCTCAGCTAGCCTCTGTTACACTCTGAATGAATGGAGTCCCATTAAGAGAGTGTGTACAGTGAGAAATGGCAGCACTGGCCTGTAATTTGTCTGATTTGTATGTGGCCATGTGGCAATGCAGGCCAGATCTTCCTCTGGCCTTGCAGATCTACTGAAGATATTCCAATGTGTATTTCTGTCATCTCCGGCCTTGCAGAGGTATCAGAGATGAAGTACAGGAATTCTGTTTTTCTTTTTCAGTCATACACCACCCTGTAACCCTGATCCTCTGTGCTAAAGGAAAAAAAATGTAGCATCATGCTTTAATGGCTTAATGCCCTCCTGAGTAATGGGAATAGAGCAGGGAATGGGATTCGTACTACAAGACATTAAACAGCGCAGTGCCTGAATACATCTCTCAGTTGCTGACCCTGTATGTCCCCAGCATGTCTCAGATCCTCTGCTCAAGGCCCTCTGTGTGTCCCAGGAGCCTGTGTGAAAATGAAAGATGACTTGGCTTTTTTCATTGTAGGCCCCCAAACTATACAACACTCTGCCTGAACAAGACTGTCTGTCTACTTCAGCAAATGTTATGCGTATTCTTAACCAGCGGTTTAGCTGAATATATAGTAAGTATATGGAGTATAGCTAAACCTGTGGAGGTGTACAGTATGCCCAACTATCAGCCTTGTTACCATTAATGCATATGGGCTTTTTAGATGCTGTTTGTCCACCTCCTCAGCCAACATACTGACCTCCTTATGTTCCACTACACCACTGTTCTTAAGCTATCTTTGATTGTATTGTTTTCTGCATTTTTTCATTCATTATGCATTTTATAATGGATCATTGAGTTATTCTGTGGAAAATGTGAACCCATGGCACTCTCAGAAAAGCTCTCTACAAGTAATGTGTATTATTGTGACTTCAAATGGATCTAATCTCATGTAGATGTCTGTGTGTTTTGTAGTAACCATGCATTCAGTAACAGTGATGTGTGCTGTCCCCCTCTCTCTCAGAGATTTGCTTGCTGACCCGAGGCAGACGCACAGCTAGTGTCCGTGCTGACACTTACTGCCGCCTGTACTCCCTGTCAGTGGACAACTTCAACGAGGTGCTGGAGGAGTACCCCATGATGAGGAGAGCCTTTGAGACCGTCGCCATCGACCGGCTCGACCGCATAGGTACGCGCTTAACTGCTCTCTCCACTGGCCTGTTTTCACTCTCTCTGTCCGAACTGAGTCATTCTGCTTCACAAGATGCTCACTCAATGATGAATATTCAAATGACACTGAAATGTAATTTACATCACATTTATATACTTACAGTCACTCTCATCCTCAGCAACTTACAATTTATCTGTATATGATCCATTGGTACAGCTGGATATTTACTAAAGCTGTTAAGGTTATTTACTGGGTTAAGGGATACAATAATGGTGCTAAACATAGCCTTTGTGCTAACACAGCCTTTGACCTCTAAAATACAAGTCCATTTCCCTAATGGTTATACTACATGGCTGCCTTTGTCTACTTAATGCAACATTACACCACATTACCCTAATATTGCTACATTGGACTCATTTAAAATAATTTTGTTCACATTTTTACCACATATTTAGCAACAGTGCATGCATTGTTGCTAAATTGGTTTGCAAAATGCCAGAAAATAACACTGAAACCTTGAGCTGTTTTTTGTTTAACTGATTATTTATTTGTCTGATGTTTTTCTTTTGTTGCTATATTTGCCTGCTTTGATGTTGATTTTGCAAGCCATTGGGCAGCACCTGCTTGTGTATTCAGACCCCTATGTGCAAACATGTCATTTGCTGAATAGTGGAACCCCCTCTCCTTTCCCCCCCTTTTCCTCCCCACTCCTCTCTTCTCCTACACTTCTCCCCCTTTCACCAAGGTCAGTGTGCTGCTGATGTCACACTGTGTCACATGATGTTTACAAAAGGGGGCCTGCATCCACCACCTGCCAGCCGTTGCCATGGCAGCCAGATTCCATACATGAACAATCCGGTTCACTACCTTGCAGGTTCCTGGGGATTCCAGCGGATTTGCTGCAAGCCCCTTCCATTCTTAAATCTTCTCCAAGTCACGTCCACCGCCAGGCGACTGACACTCCATCAGAAGCAAAGGCAAATACAAAAATGCAGACCAGCGCCTGATTAAACAGATTTTATTTGCATGCTTAGACCTTTTTTTCAAATGCAAACCTCTCCCTGTCCTTTGAGGGTCTCAAGGGGATGCATGACAACAGTGGATCTTCTATTAGGGTTAATCCCTCTTTTGTAAAAGCAGGGTACTCATGATGATGACTGACCAGTGCAGCTCAACCCGTGTCTGTAACATAAGGATGTCACACTGAAATATTACTAAATCCACAGCCATAGACAATCTGTGTGCTCAAGGAAACAAATATACTTTTGTAGCTTTCCTGTATATCTGCTCCATTATTTGACATTGTCAGCATCTGTCCACACAATTTCAGGCTGTCATACTGGTACCAATGCCCTGTTGACTGGGAATGCAATAGCCAGAGAATTGAAATAAAAACACAAGAAGAATTTGATATTTTGAATGTTTTCAAGGAAAAAAGGTTTACAGTCGTGAATTTTTGATGGTAAATCCATAAGCACTTCTCAGATTTTGGCAAACAGCCTCTGTGAGATCCTTGAAGGAGGCAGTTTTTGCTGCAGATTGGTTTCTCCCAGTGCAGGCTGTGTGCTCACAGAGCATGTGTTCACTAGTGGCAGACCATGTCCACGCAGCCTGGGACATCCGCACGTGCTCCAGTGCACGTCTGCCCTCATGTGACTCTGCAAAAGTGCAGGCCATTAGAGCAGTGAGTGTGTGTATGTGTGTGTGCGCGAGTGTATGTATGTCTGCATGCCTACCTGTGTTTGGGGGCTCTAATTGAAATGTGTAAATAGTGGGCTTTGCAGAGAATCATGTGTGTCAAACACACACACACACACACACACACACACACACACACACACACACACACCTGCACATAGATGTAAGTGCAAGCGTGAAAACACGTACATACACACAAATGCACGCACGCACGCACGCACGCACACACACACACACACAAACACACTCTTATACGTGCGTGAGTGTACTCACTCTCTAGTACTGCAGTTTCCGAGGCTTTAGTCTCTTAGCACAGTGCAAAATTACATGAATGCGATTTCAATTACAGACAACCTCCAGGTAGGAAGACAGAAAGGACATTGTGATGCAACACGCCTCTTCTGCTCAGGTCAAACCCTACCAGACAAGCCTCAGATTCTGTCCCCCTGCTGTGCTGACACAGCGTCTCTCACACACACACACACACACACGCACACACACACATGCACATGCATACACACACTCACACACACACCACACACATATAGGGGGATTAGCAAGGTATCAATAGTATGATATAAGCACTTAATTGTAAATCTGTTTTTAATACACTGTGAAGTAGATATGTTTTGAGTGAAAATTCACAGTAAAACTTACACTGACTGAAATCAGTCAGTATTTCTTGGCTTGACCTGTTTTTGATAGGATAAAAACTATGGACCCCTTCAGAAGTCTGTTTGTAATTTTGTTAATCTTCACTTCAACCTGACATGTTTTATGTATAGATTTCCCTTAAAGGCATATATTATGGATTCCTGTAGATTTCCTCAGTGTCTAATAAGGTAGCGCTCAGACACCATGAAAAAATATTGCCACTTGTTCTCAGAACAGGTTTGTATACGAACTCAACAGCTGATATGCCTGAAGCTTGTAAATTCTATAGAGATTCCATCATCTGAGACCTTCCAGATCCAGGAATATAAAGGTCAACAAATCTCCACAGAGGTGTATTTTGCTGTCTTTCTCTATTTTGATATCCTTCTCTGTTGTTTGTTCACACAGGGAAGAAAAACTCCATCCTAATGCACAAAGTGCAGCATGACCTCAATTCTGGTGTCTTCAACAACCGGGAGAACGAGATGATCCAGGAGATCGTCAAGTATGACCGGGAGATGGTGCAGCAGGTGGACCTCCAGCGGCCGCGGGCCATGTCCATGACTCCTCCCCTGCACGGGGGCATTTTTGCCCCACCCGGCCAGCCCCCGGCAAGCTCTGCCATCGCCACACTCCAACAGGCCGTGGCCATGAGCTTCTGCCCACAGATGGCTAGCCCATTGGTGGGGCCTGTGGCCCTTCAGTCTCCCAGGATGGTTCGGCGGTTCCAGGTGGTGCAGAGCCTCTCCAGCCCAGTTTCCATGATGCCCCTCCAGCCCCAGCAGGCCGCCCAGGCTCAGGTGTCAGGCCCGACTGGGGCCCTCGCCTCAGCTGTGTCCAGCCCGCCTGTCCAGAGCCCGCTGGCGACTGGTGGGCGGACATTCCAGTACGGCTCCAGCCCCATGGGTGGCCTCTCGGGCTCTCAGCTGTCGCTGGTCCAGCAGCGGGCCCCCAGCCCAACCCAGCGCCCTGCCACACACAAGAGCACCCACTCTCTGCACATGGGCAGCCTGAGCCAAGACGCCAGGGCACTTTCAGCCTCGCAGCCCTCCCTCCCCCACGACGGTGCTCAGCCCGTGGCCCCCAGCCCGCCCCAGTCCACCCGTGTCTCCTCCACTTCCATCGGGCCCCCTCAGACCCACCCAGGCACCCCGGGGCCGTCCGGGTTTCGGGGCGCTGTGCCCCAGAGGATGGTGTTGCCCCACCAGATGTCAGTGGGCTCGTTTCCCTGCACCTCGCTCTCTGGCATTGTCCCGGGGCTGGGGGCGGCAGTAGTGGCCCCCCCCACACTGCCAGACACATCGGCGCTAAAGAAAGATTCCATAGCAAGCCTCCCTGAAACAGACACAGCCAGATCACGGCTATCTTCCAACTTGTGACCTTCAGAAAACCTGCGTGCTGAGGGGTTCTGTCATGTGTTTGTGTGACCCAAAAGGGTTTTTTTCCGTCTTTCCTCCTCTCAATGCCCATCCCTGTCACATCTTGTGAATCTTACAATCCGAATGTATGTGGAATGCGTGGTGATAGGGATAAAGCAGAACTTTGAGACTTGTATTAATAACAATATAAAGTCTGTACAATTAATAATGAACACAAGTGGGATGTTTCTACTCCGCCCACACACATAGGTTATCTAGTTGGTAGCATTTTCCCACATTTTGCCTCTGATGCCTCCTTAATTTGCTTTCTTAACTGTAAGTGTATTGAAGAAACCTAACTAATGTATCTGTTACTTACTGTATAGAATCCAGACAATGCAAACTAGCGTGAGCTGGGACTAAAGTGAAAATCAGGGACCTGCCTCAGATGACAATGAAGAAGTTCAACGCTTTGCATAAGTGTTTTTGGGTGTCTTTTTCTGTATAAACAAGCTAAATAATTAGATGTTCAACTCATGATGCTGTTATATTAGTATTGTTTTAGAAAAAAAAAAGAAAAAAAGGGGAAAAAACTAGTGTTTTAGACCGCTGGTCGATCTTAAATCAATATGTAAAAAGGGAAAAAATGGGAAAAGCTTTTGTCACATTTTGATCTTCATTGTATTTTTCTCCAGACCAAAGCTGAACTTGAACGCAATGTTACGGTGTGTCCGTGTCAACTAAAAAAAAAAGAAAAAGAAACAAAGAAAAAGTAACAAAACTACAAAAAAATCACAAAAAAGAGTAAATTAATTTAACTGCCTTTATTCCAACTTTAGAAGCCATATTATTAGTCAGTGTGTGTGCTTGTTCCATGTTTTGTTCATGCCTTTTGAAGAGAAGAGAAATTGTTCTTAATTTGTACTTTTCCACAGTTTTGTTGTCCCTGTTTCATGTCCCTTATCTTCCAGTTGTATTTTAAAATGGTGAGGCAGGATTTATTCTGTTGTCTTATGGTAGTACATGTCCATTTTTGAGTTAACAAAAGGTTGCCTGAGATCAACTTGAAACTCTGGATAAGAGTGCAATAGAACAGCAAAGAACCTTTCTGCAGCAGATTTATTCAGCCTTTTTCATATTCCCTGTGGCACTGCATATAGCTGAGATATGGAGGTTTGAGAACAATGGAAAAATGAAATATTTTTCATTTGAGGTTTCACTGAGGGGTGTCATGTTTATTCTCAATACAAAATGAAAAACATCCCCTGGTGGTTTTGGATGTAATATCTTTTATAAAAAATAATATCAGTTTAGAAATCTGATCCATGTACAGAGGGTACACTGATACTCCTAAAAACCTTTTGAGAGTTGTGGCAGTGAATATGTTTGATGGCACATTGATGACTGTCCAGGAAGAGAGGCAGTGCATTAGATTGATAAATATTGAAACCAAAGGCAGACACTCAAAATGGTCAGAGTGGGGCCCTCTCAATAAGCTTGGTCAGGGGGTGGCTATAATTGCTTGTAAAAACAATGCTGCATATAGACCACTGTTCCTGCTGTGGTTGTATTTATGGTGCATTCTATTTTCAGAGTACGGATGGAGTCCTGCAGTAAAAGCTGGATGATGAGACTTCCATTAGAAGGCTATTGCCTGTGCTCAGAGCTCTCCTCCTGTTTACTCTCTGCTGCAGCTGGAAACAAGCTCAGGGTCAGGTCTCTGAATTCAGCTCAGCTCTGCTCCAGCGTTTGGGTTTGAAAACAGTGAGTGAAGCCTACAAAGCAAGTTGCTTAGATTCTATAACGCCTGAGGTTTTCTCCAGTTTCCTTATGCTTTTCAAGTTTGAACTTGCCTGGGAACTTCCCTGGGACTTGGCACAATTCACTAAGATCAGGAGTGTTTGACTCCAGTCCTAGAGGGCTGCGCTATCTACTGTATTTTGCATTTCAGCACTTGATTAAGTCATCAATTGGTGGAAGAGTCCACACACCTTATTTGGAAGGTCTAAATTGGCTTTCTTGACAGTGGCCCTCCAGGACTGAATGTCTGTGCCCTCTGATTATCCTTTAGATGCTCCTATCCTATCAGACCCAAAAATAAGGATATTGTAACTACAATGTCATACTTTGGTGCATAGAGGGATGAAAGCCATGAAATTGCAAATGACTGATTTCTACCAGTCTTGCCCTGCAGTATCTATTATGTTATAATCCCAGTTATAATGTACCAGTAAATAACATCAAGGGGTTCATTCACAATATTAAAGGTCACATTGTCTGATAAAAGCTGGATGACGGCAAGGTTAACATTCCAATAAGTGATGGGTTCCTGACCGTAGCTGACTTTGTAGCTTTCAGCAAAATGGAATTAAGATGGCCTCATGGTCCTCTGCTGTGATGACTTTATCATTTGGAGTCAAATCGTATTTCAGGCATGGTTCCATGATTTAAAAGAACAAAGTTTAACTAATGGCCACTTGAATCTGACCCTATAATTAGAGTAGAATTTGGTTGAATGCCACATCATGTATATCAGGCTCTCTTCCAACAATCAGATCTTTGCAGAAAGGTTTGTGCTTTGTTTGTATGATCAGCTATCTATCTATCTATCTATCTATCTATCTATCTATCTATCTATCTATCTATCTATCTATCTATCTATCTATCTATCTATCTATCTATCTATCTATCTATCTATCTATCTATCTATCTATCTATCTATCTATCTATCTATCTATCTAAAATATTCATAATCAAACAATGTGTGCCAGAGTCTGAATGGAAATCTCCATCATGAAAAACTGTTTTAGAGACTGGGTCTCTCCCCTTATCCCAGAGCCTGTAAATGTAGTCACTCCACCTCTCCTGTAGAACCAGGGCTTTTTCTCATTGAGTGTGGTTTTAGTGGAATCATTTTAACCAATTCAGAAAGCTGCTATTTTGATCTTTTCGATCCTTTTCCTGTTTCCTTTTTCTGTCAGAACAAGCGGATCAAATGAGAACAAAACATCCTGCTCCCCTCTGATAGATGCTAGATTCAATTGAGCACAACTGTAAATTCTGCCTCTGAACGCACCACTGGTCTGGTGTGTATTTCCTGACCAAATTTCAAGTGAGATGAATCACTGAAGCAATAACTGAACTGAGTACAGCAGAATATGCCAGAGTGGGCAGACAAAAAGGGACATACTTATAGTAATAAATAACATTTACCAGAAGTTGTCAGATCATCTTTTTGAAGGGCGGCCTTCTTCATCACCCACACAGTTAAAGAATGCTTTGAAACTGCCTGTTAGGTGGATGAGAATATCAGAGAATACTTGACCTGGAGTTTGATCACAGCTGAGTGAAAATGGCCAGTATCAGCTGGTGTACAGACATGTTTATGACATACTAAAAATATGAAATGTATTTCTAAAACATAATTATTGTTGATATGTGCTATAATTCATTACCTGGCAAATATTCAAGTCAAATATAACCTCTAGACATACTGTACTAGATTCTTATGATTCTTGTGTATATGTCTTGTGTAAGGTATCACAGCAATTTTTGAAGGTTAGATTTACTGCATGGAGAAAGGTTTCTATTCAAGACCAAAAATTGCATATGTTATTATTAATTAATCACAAAATGTCATTGTACAGTCCAGACTTTATATTTACAGAATATATCTATATATAATATAGATTTCTATATTTCCCCAGTCCAGAAATATAGAAATCATGCTTAGCAGTTGTAAGTGGAGCCTATAAGTGGAAGAAGTATTTAATATAGTCAAAGGTCTGCCTTGCATTCTCATCAAACTCCAGTGCATGTATCCTTTGATGAATTCATTTCCAATGGTGGGATCTACGCCTCAGAGTCCTAACAGAAGAAAAAAGAGGCCCAGCAGGCCTCTAGAAGATTCCGATCATGATCAGTCTTGCACTGATCAATGGAATTTTTGCCCATTTGAAAATCCTTATACAGGTAAATTATAATTATTTCATTTTATTTTACATTGTTCAGCTCTCATAAACCCTGGAAATTAAAGGGCAACATCAAAATACAGATTTTCAAGTGTGCTGGCAAGTATAAATGTATTTATGAGTAATGGACTCAGAGCTGTAAATAAAGTTAGAGTCTAATCCTGCAATATTTAGTTGATTTTTAGTTCTGTGCAGGGGAGCACAAATGTATATTAAATGTACCAGATGTGTTTTATCGTAATATTTAAATTTCACAATTTTTGAATTAGCTGAAGCTATCTAATGATATGTTCAAACAAATAGTTGTTTAAGTGTATAGATTAAGCTGTTAAATGATTGGCAGCATAAATCTAAATTAATTTACCATTTGTTGAAAATGTTGTATTTATACAGTTGCACTTTTTGCCTGCAGAATGATCGGAGTTGTGGTTTGCAATATTTATTTAGAATCCCTCCCGTGCACAAACCTAAACAACAACTAAGCCAAGAACTTGAATAAACACATTAATTTTTTTTAGCTTAGAGTTTATTTATTTACTTATTTTTGTAAGCATCTTGTGATTTTTCTAGTGCAATATATAAATATATATAGTCCTCAGTCCTCTGTAAAAAGGTGGAACCCCCTTAGAAACTGTCTCCAGCTTGTACATATCATGTGAGTACTTCATTTGTAATAAGACTGTACTTTCAGTGCTTAATGCTACTCAGAAAGCCTGTGCTGATGAATATATATATATCGGTATTTATTTTATTTTTGTGTGCTCTGTAAACCAGCTGTATTTTTAAAGCACTTTTTTGATGCTGACCTGACCTTATTACTAGCTGCTGTGAAACATAAGTTGAATAGCAGTTTCAGTTTTTATTTCAAGTTTCTGCTGACCCTCTCAGTAATGTATGTTACTTTAACTTGACTGTCTCAGAGGTAACCTCTTATCAATTAACATTCTGTCTATGACTCCTGGCTTGTTGTCTTTGCACTGGTATGGTTTACAAATGTGCCATTCAGTGTTATGTGATTTCAGAAAGCCAAAAAAAATAGCTTTGAATAGTAACCATTTCAAACAGCATGCATTCTTCAAAATGCTCTACAAAACGCCGTTTTGATGCGTTTGTACGAGTAAAAGGATGTGAAAATTGGCTCCAGCCCAAGCAGAGTGAGCCAGTAAAAGGCGGATACATTGCATTCTGTTTCTTGTGTTGCCTGGTTGTAATTGTAGGAAATGAACACGCAAAAGCCGGCGGATAAATCAGCCGGAACATGGATTAGAAAAGGGCGGCGTGGAGATTTAATGCCAACGAACCTTGCAAATGAAATGCAAATTCGGATGGTGATATGAGACAGGCAATTTTGAAGTGAGTGTCCCAGTCTTGGAGACTGACGCTTTTGTTAGGAGGCAAGCGTGGCGTGAGGTGACATTTGGCCAGCTTTGGAGTTTACCTCAAAGCCACTGTCATTCCTCGGCACCTTATTAACTCCTAATTAGACTGCCTGCTTCTTCACCTCAGTCGGAGACTGCTTGCTGCACTGTGTACCTTTGCAGAATAGTTTCTTTGAATACTGGAATACGGTTTGAATGGAAAATTCCTATGTAGTTTTTCAGTGTATTTATTTTCTAGTGCTTGTCAGTGTACTGAGCACCTTCACACAATGTAAACGCATTGTAAATCATAATTTAGAGGAAATTTAATTTGCTGGAATATTGTACCCATCACTACAAAGTCCATAAAGCCAGAAGTCATTGATAGAGCGACTTCATAAAAAATTTGATAACACAAAACTTACTTGTTTAAACCGGGGAATAACAAAAGGTTGGTGGTCTTTTTTCCATGGCATTGACATTTTTTAACATTTCCCCCAAACTTTCTGAGTAGTATATGGCACAATCTAGTGTACAAGGAGTAAGTGAGCAACTTTAATGCTTTAAATGACATTGTGAGGCTCTGAACCCTTGACTGTAGGGGTTTTTGGCTATTTTATATGGATCTGTTACTATAATATTTACTTATACTCTATATCTGTTCATCTTAATTGAAAGGGATGGGGATGACACTTTTACAAAGATCTTAATGACATATATGATAACCATTGCAGCTATAATATTAATATATCTGTAGCCTTTTTATGTTGAATGTATGTAAATGAGGACAGATAACAGCAAATCTAACATCAAATGCATTGTAAATAAAAGGAAAACAAAACAACAAATAAATAACAAATGTAAAAGGGAAATTTTATTTGTTGATGGCAGTTTTGTGGCATATGTCTACCAGATCATAATGTGTTTATGTTTCATGTGTTAATCTGTACCCACTTGTCACTAGCAGTGTTTCGATTATACTTTTAAACTCTTACTCACTGAATACTTTGGTGTATGACTGACTGTTACAGAGAATGATGGTAAAAACTTTAAGCACACTGTTTTTCATACCCCATTTAGAGTGACATGTTCCAGCACTTCTGACTCTGTATTTGTTTTTTTATACTATATGATAAAAGTGGAAGATGACTGAGATCATAGAACACAGTTTGACCCATAGCCAATTAATAGCTCCTACAAAGGGTAAATCAAGATCACAAAAGAGATTTTTTCTCAGGTCTGCCAGCTTTTTCAGAATGTCCAATTCACGTATTGAGTTGTGTCTTTTCATGTATTCATTTGATTTTCTATGGCAAAGGGAAAACCTGCTCAGCTGCTGCGCTGACTGGGAAAGTAACACAGCAGGAGTAGCTTACTTTCATGCTATTTTCCCACCACACATACAAGGCTGTCACCCCTGTTTCTGAATGAAAACCATGTTGGTATAATGTCCAAAGAGCATTGGAAACTCCATGGTTGTAGCAACAGTAGCATTACCATGGCTTTGCACATGATAGCCACTTTCTCCTTGTATTGTAGGTTGGTAAGAGTTTGTAAGTGCAATGAGAGGTTGAAGTCCACTGAAAAAAGACTGAAATCTGGGAAGGATTTATGAATGTTAATTTAAAAGGGCTCTTGTGCTTCTGATTGAATTGACTCATCGGTTATTTTTTAATCTTCCCTAATTTTGTCCTAGTATTAACACTCGTATATTATAGATGCTGTATGTTTTCCTTATTCTTATTCTTTTGCTGGAAAAAAACACTAAAATACGCCAAATGCTTCTGTGACAATCCTCTTTCATTGTCAAAAAGAAGGAGATCACATCAGCAGCTCATTTACATTCGTTTGGTGTTGTCTCCAGAAAGGCTAGCACTAATTGCAAACACTGATGTGATTGGGGTGAATCAGCTGAATGGGTTTGTTTGTGCACATAAAATGTGGTTTCTGTGTAATATATCTGTCATCTCTTTTCTTATACTTTACTATGCTAATGCCAGAATCTGCCCTTTTTTAGCTGCTGTGCAGATTGTACCTATTTGATATGTAAGGGGTGAACTAATGATTTCTGACAAGGGAAGGGACTGGGCATGCTCTCAGCAAAGGTCAGAAACCTGAATGCCACAGGCAGGAATGGGCTCTCTCTGCTGGATTTCATTGCACAGCCTCCCATGTAACTGGTCCTTCAGTAACTCATAATTACTCAATTGACTCTTTTGTCCATGGGCAGTAGAACAGTTAAAGGATTATTTATAAAAGAATGACTTGCAATGAAGTGGAGGAGTCAGGATCGCCTGTCCTCACCAGTGTTTCACACCTAAGCTGACTGATGGTTATTGAGATAACACACCGGGAACCAGGAGGCACACACGTTCAAGTAAATCAGGGTTTGTTTGTTGTTTTGTTTTTTAGCACATGTTCTGTTTAGCTATTTTTACAATGTGCCCAAATGCACATGTACTGTATATACCTAGTGCCTAGTATACATAGTTTCCATAGTCAATTTTTTGTGTGTGTGGCTGTAAAATGCAAACTTCCCAACTGCAAAATCCCTATTGTGATTTATATTTCATTGCAATACATGTAAAAAGGGAGCCTAATAAATAATCTTTGAAGAACACAATGCAGTGAGGTTTCATCTGTGATATTCCCCTTAGTTATAAAATGCAACTGTACACCACAATACTAGAAGGAAATACCTAGCACCTTTCCTGATGACTGGACAAGAGAACTATAGCCATATACCTCATATATTGTACTATGAACTGTACTGTAACATACAATATACAGTTGTGTACTCCAATGGTATTGGAGCAGATGGAACCAACATTAAAATATGGGAAGGTGAGTCTAAGCTCATACAGCTGCAGTGCTGGAGTATTTGCAGTGAGGCTCTCTTGTTGGTCTCATAGGCTTACAGTACTATGAATGTGACCAGGTTGTCACTCTGATATGAGATAAGTCTGCTCAACCTCTGTGTAGGTGGTGCTACATTGGAAATGGACATGGAATGGTCAAACCAACCTCAGTGACTCCTTTGACTTACAAATCAACTACCAATATAGCTGCAGGAATTAACCATATGTTAATCTTACAAACTTTCAGGAGCCCCAGTTTACCAGGGGAGGTCGCCAGAGAGCTTGATAAGTATAAATGACTGATACCCCCCCCCACCCCACGCCCCTAACCCTTTTTTTCCTCAGTAAGGCTGAGCCATGGTCAAAAATGGACACAGTTTAAACATGACTATGTAACTTTCCCAATCAAGTGAGCCCCGATTTCTACTTGGATCTCACTGATGCTGTGCTTTCTGTGCTGTAATTGTCACATTTGGCTTAATAAAAGAAAAACAGGGAAAACCTTCTTCAATTTGAACCAAAATAGAATATAGGTTACAGAGGATGCAATTTAATGTGTTTAACCTTATGTGTCTAACTAGCTAAATTATATTCAACATAATCCAATAATCCAAGTGTGCAATAAAACACAAGCACATAGACATGTTACCAGGAGTCATTTCACTCTTCATAAGCACCAACTAGACTCTATTACTACTGTTTGAATTCAGCCTTTATATTACAGAAAATTGCCCAAGCACTAACCAACACTTTGTAATTCAGAACACCATACATTGGCTTCTTTTTAAATGGATAACAGCTCTATAATGGCTCAGGAAGCAACTGAGAATACTCTGCGTCATTTCTGATTCACTTCACCTTGGTGTACTTTTGTTCCATTTGCAGGGTCTTGCAAGGCCTTCACATACATGTAGTGACGTCCGCCTCAGTGCACAGGCTACGTTTCTGTACATTGTGGGTGAATGCAGCCAAATCAGGCAAGGACTAAGAGAAATATCTCCAGCCCCACACACACCCCATCGCTCTCCTCATCACCCCCACCTCCTCCCTGTCCCCGGCTCTTGTCCACAAGGGGCATATTTCTGCAGACAGCGGCATCCTTCCATCAGTGATGAGGCTTCTATGAGAGAGCATACATTACAGAGCAAGGTCAGCCCAAGGACAGTGCTGCCCAGAGACCAGAGTCACACCACCCCCAGCACAGTGCAGCGCAGCTGTCCATGCAGGGGAGACTCACAGCCCCCTGTGAGGAGGGCATGAATACTACGAGGGTCCTTATGCATTACAGGAGGGATAAGAGTCTTGAAGTTCATTCAAGGATGTTGTTCAATGTATCATAGTCTTCTCTTTCAGAGAGGAGGAAAACAGAGCCTTGTGGACATAGTTAGCCCCTACCTCTCTGTTCTTGGCCAATTTCCTTTTTTAAAGTCTTAAGAGAACTTAGATTTACCCGTCCATGTACGAATCTGTCCCTTAGTTTCATCCAATCAGTCAAGCAAGTTACAAGCCAACTTTTCTCCTGTTCTTTTTACTTCTACAGAGACAGAAAACAGCCTAATGCACGCACAGTTTTTCCCTTCTGGTCCTTTCTGTCCAATGCAAGTGAAGCCATGCAAATGATTTACTTTGTGTTGGAGTTTCTCTCTTCAAATTTAAAGCTGGACTTCAACAGACACATCCTTTCCTTGCCTACAATTCCCACAATGTTTGCACAGTAACAACAATTGGAACATTAAACCCACACACACTGCATACATTTTTAAATTTCCCTTCAGTTTTTTTCTAGCATGTCATGATTTTCTACTTCTATGAATGTGAAAAAAATATATGTGGATGTGTGAAAGCTTCACCTTTTCAATATTCACAGTATTGACATTCTGGATACACTGGTTTACATGTACACAGAGTGCACTGCTTCACTCTGTTTCTCTTTCAGGAGCAAACAGATATCCTGAATAAATGAGCTTGCACCAACAGACGTGAAGAGCATATTAGAATATTTACTTTAAGCATCATATTTTTCCATCATGCTTTTAAAAATCATACTGCAAAATAAATTTTATTCTATTGCCGCCATCAACCAATAACTTGAGACCATTGGAATTAAATTACATGGACAATTGGTGGGAGAGAGATGTATTTTTATAATTCAGTCTTCACATCTGCCACTTCTTAATGTAGCTGGAAGTGTAATAGATGATTAATTATTTTTTGTTTGAAACATGAATTTTCTGAAAAATAAAATCATGAAATATTTTGATGCATAAGCAGTAAGGTCTAATTATGCACTATGGCACTGCTAATCACTACAGTGAGGCAGAATGGAGAAGCAAGTCCATCAGAGTCCATCCTAGCTGCTTCTCTGCCAGAGTCTGATCATGATGTGGCATGATGGCTACAAAGTGCTCCATTCTAAATACCTGGACAGACTAGATGGACTAGATCTGCACATTTTCAGTAATCTTCACTGGATTGTAATTGGACACCCCCTTCCCCCCACGATGCAGTCAGGTATCCATCATCCATACAGAGGCTGTCTGTTATAGTATTGGTCCTGTTTGTAACCATCTTCCTGGGACTATCCTTTTGTAACACTCAGACTTCAACCCTGCCATAAAGACAACTCTGACAGCAAGTAAATGTAGCAAGACTAGAACAAACCCTCTCTCACCATCTACTGAGAGGCTTGCATGCACAGGCTGTGAAAGTGAACTGCATGGAAACAAACGGCGATGGACAAAACTGCAACAATACAAATGGCTGGGCAGACTCTCACCTAAACTTACAATTGGTCCAAGGAATTTAAAATGTCATGTCTGCAACAATTATGGACATGTTCCTAACTTGTAGAAATGAAATTACAGGCACATTATTTGTACAGTTCAGAAATGTATGAACAGAACTCCAAGTAGGTGGGGAAAAAGATTAATTCTTTATTTGGAAAGATGCAGAATATCACAAACCATTACAGGCTGTTGCTGGGGCTAAAGTCTTGTAATCATTAACAAAGATTCAGAAATATTCTGTGCTAGATCCAATCAAAAACACTCAGGCTGGGTTCAATCAACATTTGCCCTTTTACTTACAATTTAATAAAAGTGTTATGCTTTTTCTTTACAAGAAGAGTTTAGCGAGTTATGCCAGTTTTTGGTTTTCTTTCAATTTAGTCCTTATAAACTAGTATGGGATTTTTATGTTGGAGTTCTGTTACCTGTCTCTGCTGTATAACTCATGCTTTGATCTTGGGCTGTTTTGACAGGGCAGTTTGAGGCCGTGTGCGTATGTGAAACGCTCTTGCATTTTCTGTGGAAATCCACCTCTGAAGAAACACGTCTGAAAGCTGAGGGGAAAAAAAGCTCCAAACCTGCATTCAGACACCACAAATGATTTAGAAAGGATATGGGCTCAGGTGCAAAAAGGCTAAAACTCTTCAATACACTATCCAATTGTGTCTTTTCCCCTCTAACCCATACAAATACATCATACCGCTAGCTGTTCCCTCATATCCACGAAAAAGGAGCATTGTAAACAGCAACAGATGGTAACCCCCTCCACCCCCAATGTACCCATTCAGAAAATGAGATGATGACTTTCCTAGTTTCATTGTTCCACACTTGCCTTGCAGAGGTACATGATGTGTGGAGGTTTTATCTGTTTTAATACAAGAAGCTAAATTGAGAGGCAATATTAAGGTGCATGTCATTGCTGGAACACATTACTCTGACAATCAGTTCTTACCTGCAAGATGTTCTTAAATGTATTCAACAAACCAGGGAGAAAAAAAGACCATATCCTGTGCAAAGTACATTTTTGGCCTGCCTCATCAACAAAAAAAAAAATCTTTTGAGGAATTATCTCTTGTTTGAGTAATATTTTGACTCACTGCAAAACAAATTTTCTGAAAAACCTCCGAACTAAGTCTCACAATGGAGCAATCTTTATAAGTACAATGCAGAGCTGATTAATGTGGGAACGGTCAGTGACCCATTCAAGATTATTTCAGCTTTAAAGCAGCCCTAATCACACAATGAACTGCTTTTAAATAAAGCAGCATGACAATAACTTACGACATAATAATTGGCAGAACTACATAAAATGTTTGGAACAAATTAAAACTGAGAGAAAATGGTATTTGGTGTAGAGCACTACAAAACGATAACGATATATACGATATATACACAATAAATGTAGTATCAGGATACTCCAATTGTTTTCCTTAATTTTGTTTGAAGACAACTCATTTTAATATTGTACACACACAGCAGAATTTAATTGGGTCCCTGCTGCCGCTTGACAGCCATGGTAGTATAAATAATGTGTTTATTCTGCCACAAAGTATAATTAGTTTACTCTGTGCATGGAACCCCCAGTGAAATGTGCTATCATGACCAGAGCCCAAACTCCAGTCTTCATATTGCACCCTGGTAGTATTTATTTATACTCCAACTGAAAACAATCCCTCCGCAACATTGTGAAGGGAATTGTGTGGTGTAATTATAGTTTACTCTACCTTCGTTGTGCCCACATAATTTCCTTAGAGACTGACACAACACAAATTACGAGGCACTTAACATGCATACCCAGTTTTCAGGGTGCCATACTTCACTGCAACACTGCATTGATAGATGTAAAATCAATTTTAGACAAAAAAGCCTTCTTTTTAGCATGATTCTGGTGTTAGGTTGACAATACCATACAGTTCAATGCACCACATCCTGAAAAAGGTATTACAATGACATTGTTGATGATAAAAATGTATCATTGATCATCAGCACATCAGGGTCCTAAAAGTAGCACATCTAAGACAGCACAGACTGTTATATTATGGTTACAAGAACATTATTTATGTAAGTACATTTGATCACCAATTAATTATTTTGTTATATGTTTATCATATTCTGACTTACCAGCACTAAAGAGTCATGAATGTGTACTGTCAGAGTTACTGGAATCATTTTGCCATGGGCATAAACCAAGTGTCACTGTAATCTTACTCTCATAACAGATTTAGAATAATGCACACCTTAGGTAACGTGACAGCATATCAGACAGGCAAACAAGAAACTTCAATTTAGGTTGAACACACTAGTTAACTCTGACAGTATGTTTATTTAAAAAATATATACATTTTAACGCCTATGTGCATGATCCCTGTCCGGGATCTCTAATGAGGCACAACATTTTATATCTGACAAAGCATACATAATTTCAGATGTTACTTTGTAATCATTTATTATGGAAAAAGGTGAAGACGGTAGTGAACGTCTAGAATTCAACACCATTCTCGATGGATGATCACTGCTAGATAAAAGTAATGTCATACTGATGACATTTTATAATGTCCAAATGGCAAGCAGCTGATTCTTGCACAAGTTGCTTTTCACATTACTCCAAGACATTTTTCTTGCAGTGTACTCTGCAGTGTAAATTGAAAATCTGATTTTTTTTTAGGTGGCTAAGTGCTCATGGTCTGTCACATGAAAGCAAAAAAAAGGTCCATTTCAAAGAAGTTTCACATTTAAGTACCAGGGTGTGGCTGCATATCTGTGCACACCGTACAGTATGAGTAGATCAACAGTCTCCTCTGGAAACTTTAGAGGTAAAACAGGTCTGAGTTAATGTCAAAATGGGCATCACTTCCCAGGTTCCCTGAATCGATGAAAGCCGGGATCACGTGGTCAGGATCAGGGCCCTGTGGTGAAAGCTTGTGACCCCCGGACTACTGAGCTCCTGCTCTCCCCCATGCCTCCAGCATCTCCACCTCACAGCCTGGGTAAAGCCATTCAGACCAGGGCAAGAGGAGAAGATATACCAACACATACATCCCAAGACAAAAGTGCAGTCACACACACATGCACACTCTCTCGCACGCACGCACGCACGCACGCACACACACACACACTTTGCAGGAAAAGTCAAACATCTACAGTTGAGATGGCTTCTGGAGGTAAGTCTGCCTTCTGGAGCTAACCATTCTCTGTTCACATAAAGCCTCATCACAGAGAAGCACTTTATTGAGTTCATTAGTTCCCTGTGTGCTGTAGAGAACATGATCAATCCACTGATGGCTGACAAAGACAAGGCTGGCTCTGTCAGACTGTCAATCCAAGCGATTTCCACAATCTGCTGTGTTCCCTCCTTCCAAATCAGCTGAAGAAATATGTGGATTCCTTCACCTTCTGAAGATCAAATTCCCCTAAAAAGAAAATTCAAATATCTCTTTTAGCCAGTATGGCACAATAAACACAGAATGAGAGTGCAAGAAAGACACAGAACCTTTTGTAATGTTCTCAGGCTCACCTAGCTGGCCAAAATTCTCTAGCGAGATGGTGTATTGTTCGTAGAGTAGCATATGCTTCCTGATAGATTTGAACTAGTTGTTGTGTTTGGCAGTGTAGAACAAAACCTTCTGACTGGCTTAGGGACTGACAGTTCATTGTAGCACCACCCATAACTGGGTTAATGAACATCATTCTTCCTTTCCTACAGCTGGTTTGCCATGCAAGTCTCCCTTGACAGGTAAACAAAATGACACACACACAAATAAATGAAGACAGCATGGAAAGGCAGGAGCGCAGAATGCTACTGTGCATCTGGCAGCGGAGTCTTTGATCTTCTCTGTGTGCAAAATTAACAGACTTGTTCTTTGGGCCTGTCTCATGATGAACAATGACAGCAGGACAGAAATTAACTGTGATTTCTTGCTTTGCTCCGCCTCGGTAGTCCTAAGCTTTTTTTAATGAACCACTCCTCAAACTCACCTGAACCTGAATATTGGTATTGTTCCGTTCCAATGTTCTCCCAAATTACTACCCTCAAACACCATTGCTTTGTAGTGATTTTCCTGAATCACTGCTCTGATACAGTAGTGTTGAGTGGTCCTTTCTCTGAATCATTGCTGATATAGTAGCATTGGGTGGTTGTTTCGCTGAATGAGTACTCCAATACAACAGCACTGACTACTGCTACCTGAAGTTATCTGAGCTGATCTAATGGTGTGTAGCTAATTTAGCCCTGCAGTGAGTCTTATGCCTGGAACAGCAGAATACTTCTCATCTCTGTGTTTGCAGGAAGAGAGAATTATTAACTTGCTCTTCTTATACACCTTGTATTCTAAAGTCAAACTAGGTGCTTGACATTCCCTTAGAGGATTTCTTACAAAAAGCTTCATTACTAGATGTATGCAATTTAACATGAGTGTAAACAATCCTGCACCAGTATTATTTATCCCAAACAAATCAAGCCACAGTGACATTTAAAATGATGTGGTTTGACATTCTGGTGGGAATATCAAATGAAAATCATGACTCATGTAGTATTATATGCCATTGCAATCACAAAATAAGCACAAGGCTATTTTTTTCCTATGTTGAAATGGAATGCAAACTTGAGAGATGAGGGAGCAAAGAAAAAAAACATATAGATAGCAAACTTGTTATCATGTCAGAGCCCAAACACCACAGAGGAGGCTGGAGATAATGATGTTTACCCGGGGGCAGAGGGCTGAAACACCTATCGCAGCCATGTCAGTAAGAATCATGTTTCATGTTATACCTCCATAAAACAACTGCACCGTTAAACACACCAAAGTGCGTCTCATTTCACACCGACAATACCATAAAAGTAGCAGCTCAGCCGACCATGCTGGGGTAGCCATGCGAGAACAGCTCTAGCCAGTAATTGGAAAGCTGTATGGACTGAAACCAGTAGTTACTGTCTCCATCTGCCAACAGCACTTTAAGAATCCAGTCTTTAAGCTGCAAGCTGAGTAGAATATAAAATCCACAAGTCTGTGGTTGTATTCCTGATCTCTATGTAAAAAATGCACACTGCGCCATGTAAAATTGTGAAAAAGGGGCTGAATAATAATCATTTGTTTATCTTTGTTTTTTTTAACTTCAAAGTGCTAGGTTCATATCTTTGTTTTGTTTTTGGGATTCTCTTGAAGCCCCATAATGCTCATCAGAAACTTTGCTTTATTCCAGCAGCACAACTTACTCCTCATCTCTCTAATCTTGCAGCTGGCTGTTGCTATGGCTTTTTCCATCCTGCCCCTGTACCTTGCGGGATGTGACACCTTCACCCTGCGCAGAGGCCGCAGCAGGGTGGGTCTCTCTGTAGATCAGTGTGAGTGCTGACAGAATCCACCAGCCTGACAGCTGGGGTGCAGCTTTGATCACGACAGAGGCTGCGAAAACCCAGAGGAGCTCCCAAAATTCCACTGCCTGCCTCCGCTCCCTTCACTGAGCCAATCCCTTCCAATGCACTAAGACACCTTATATACTAGGCGTGGAGTGGGGGAAATATCGTCAATACACTCGATAATGAAGATTATTTTCATGATACTTCATGATTTTTAATATATTTTTTGGTTGCATTTTTGTGAAATTACATTTTCCCATGGCTAAAGAATAAATTTCTCTGTAAAGTCAATTCATGTGTTTTTTAATGTATTTGGACAGAATTTTGGACTTCAGGCAGATGATGGTCAAATGAAAACAAAAACACTTATTCACAAAACACTGCAGTAGTGAACCACAATGCTCGGAGAATTGCAACACTGTCTGATCGTGGTCTTCACTAAATTCAGAGGAGTAGTGCACTCATTAACTGCCTAAGACCCCCTGACTTTTTGGATGAATGTCTGCATGTTTTCCCTTGTCCTAAATTTTACAACATGTTATGCTTTGGAGTGATTAGGCACTGAATTGAATGCACATGCAAACTATTAACATTTATGTTTTCATAAGTGATTATCTCTGTCAACATATAATTGACTTACAGTAATTACAGTTTATTTCACTGTTGCTCAGTTTCTTTGTTGACATGGCACTTCCCTGACAGACAGACAGACAGATGGACAAGAGAATCTGAAGGTGCCTTTTTGTTTGGTGGATCAGGCATCGGAGGACGGCTGCACACAGCAGGACGGCATCACTGGGCTGGCACACAGAGGGCAGATAGCTCGCAGCCGTCCCTTCTGACAACCCATTTCATTAGTGGCACGATCACAGCTGAATACAAATGCCACCTTTCAGGGCAATTGTTTTGAAAATGAGCGAAATGCGAAGGCTGCCAAATGATCCACACTGCCATGCGAAAATAGCAACCTGGCGCATGCATAAATTAGCCGATTTGCCTTAACTGACTTAAAATGACCTAAATTAGGACTTCATTACTTCCATAAAACACTGTAAAAAAAATTCCTAAGATCAGGGTAGTACGATAATACCTATGCTGATCAGATTGAAGCTCATGTGCAAGGTCAGAGTGGCAAAATAATGAACAATGAGGGGAAACACAAGTAGTTAGGCCTGATTTAATTATTCTGCTAATCCATAAAAGCTAACAGATCCAGCTGTATTTTTGCTGATGCTAAAGGAATCGGCATCTGTTCTTTTCAGAGTGAAAGGGCTGGAAGAGGATCTGCCACACAGAAACAGAAGAGAAGTGTACTACAGACCTTACACGCCACAGTTACATCAGCAGATAAAGCTTTAACATGATTAACGATCATCAGTTTAAAACGAATTATCTACCCGACGGTGCCAAAAACACCAGCTGAGTGATGAATTAGAATGTTGGTTGTGTAAGTAACAGAAGCGTTCGCAGAAGAGTACCTGCCGTAACACTGTTTATTAGAGCCAAAGTGCCATGGGGACCTGAGTAACTGAAGGGCAATGTGACAAAGGGCTTTAGCCATAATGATCTCAGACCATTACGGCTCAAGACTGCGGGTTGCACCAGGATTCAAATCAACCAGGATAAAACACCTACCTGTCTGAGGGACTCTAGCGAGCAGCTGTAGCATTCTCCTGTACTCCACAAACTTCTTGTTTTTTCGATCCATTCTGGGGAAAAACACAAACATTGGCATTTCTCCTTTCTGTCTTAAGTTTTGTGCTTGATCTGAGGTGCAGGTCAGTGAGGCAGTGGTACTGTTTTCCAGTCCCTAAGCTTTGAGACCAGAGAGCAAAGGCAACTAAAGAGCCGTAATGGCCATGCTGAGATTCAGGAGATCAACATCACCTAGGGGTCCAATTATGTGGGGGAAAAAGGGGCATTGATGCTCTTCAGACAAGTTTCAGGTCATTGAAAAGACCAAAACCCTGCTCTTTTAATATCATAATAATAGGAGGATATTGGTGTTTTTCAAATACCCTTAACAAACCAACACACAATTATGTGGAACCTACATCTGAAGGTCACAATGCTGTTTGGTGCAACAGAGCTCACTGCAAAGCTCCCTTACTGCAAAGTTTACACATCACACTCTTTGGTGATACCATGGATACCAAGTATGACAGAGAAATATGTTTATAATGTCACAAAGTACTACTTATTTTGATTTAACCAAGATGAGTATGTGTGTGTATAAAACCATCTGAGCATTTTCCCTCACTAACTTTTCAGAAACTGTTCCTTTTCAGCTTTTATCAGTTATGATTTCCAGGCTTTGATGCTGATGATCTAATAGTTTAATAATTTAATTCACTGACTCATAAAAACAGAAATATGAAATTGGGTCACAATTGTGATAAGACGGCATCTTTTGAAGAAAAACCCTTGTGGCTGTGTAAAACAGGATATTTATGAATGTGTCTTCACTGTGAAAACTCTTTTCTAGGTCTCAGCATTCACACAAAGAGAAAATATGACTTTAAGTGTATAGTTAATATACATGACAGTACGTCAGAGTTCAGAGTTCATCCATACTGTTCCCAGTAATAGAGGAGGGAGCAGTTGTTAGGGAGACTCACGGTAATCCATTCCCGTATCTGTTGAGCAAGAAGTCGGACAGCTTTTGCATAATGGGCTGGCTGTGTAGGGCTACAAACTGCTCCCTGCACACCTGGAAAAACAGAGAAACACAACCAAATGCAACTTGTTACCCATGCACTGCTCAAATTAACCACAGATTCTAGACTACTAGAACATAGACTAATCAGATATTCATCTCCTACATTCCATCTGTCTGGGCTAGTAACATGACTTTCTGGTGTTTATATTACAGAATAGATAAATCAATTACCAAATTATTGCCCTTAAACATTCACTTTCCTTAATGAACTTTAACAACAAGCATTCAATTCGAATCTAACAGCTCCAACAACTTTCAACATTAGGAGCTTGGGGTTGAATACCTAGTGAGTGTATAGAATCTGAGCATTCACACCAGTGAACCCTCGCTCTGGGTTTGTTTGCCTTGTTGTCTGGGAGTGAAGAAGTAAAGAATGTTTGGGCAGAGAGGAGGTCTAATATCTGCAGTGAGAAGGAAGCAGGGGAAAAGGATCGTTCTCTCCTGTAGCTCCCAAAGACAACCTGCACAAAGGCACAAGGGAAATTGGGCTGGCTGGGTCATTAACTTCTGCTACTAGTCTGAGCAATTTACTGCATCCCTGGAGCAAAAAAAACCAATGGTTAACTTTCAAGAAGGTTAATATTCTGTAGCAGTCTTCATCTCACACTGACGGAAGCATTGACCCAATTGCTCAAAGTGCGGTCCTCGCCCCCTCTTTTTTTAAAGCCAATTGTCAGTGCAACAATGAAAGTATTGATCTAGATCTAACAAGAAACAACTTTCCTTACAAATAAACCAATTAGGAACCTGCTACGATTCACAGCCAGGGGCACAAACTGCACTTCCACTTAATCCCAAGGTAATCTGCCCAAAATTACATTATAGTAATTTTGCATCCAACAAGAAACCAATCTCTTCAATTTAGTTTTATTGATAGCTGAGGGAAGCCAGGGAAAGGCCAACGCAGCAATTCGTATTTCATAATGAACCATTCTGACATGATCTACTTCTCAAGCATATGGCAGCAGCAGCTTGTAACAGCTGTAAAGGAGCGTGTAAGTAGCCAGGCAGTGGTGTAGTGCAATTGACTGCGGTCGCTAGGGACCAAGCTGCATTGCTAAGTGCTGAAGCACTGAGCCAAGGGGAACTGCTGTTCTGCTCAGGAAAGGAAAGATTTTGCCTTACGTATGTTTTTACTTAGGAGTGGTCATAGCAAAGGGTATCTAATGCACTGCTTTGGTTCATGCACTGAGACTACATATGATAAATGCAGTTAGGCCAGTCTGACTGGACTGGTGGATTTCTAAATAATCTAGTACACAGTTTGCCATTGATATACCTTATTCATGATGTCCACGGTGACAGCGTGGGTCCAGTAACAGTCGTGGACAGAGACAAAGGTAAGCCCCGCCCTGAAACACACAGGGAGAGACTGAAATATTCTGGGTGAAGAAGAGGGGAGTTCTCTGATGTCCTGTTCGACTATATGCCCACAAACTCTGACATGGTACACTCACTCCAGCTCTTTTGCAGCATACATGCAGAGAATACCAGTTATATGTCTATGATAGTGGAACTGAAACATGTTAACATGTTGACCTTGATTACAAAGGAGGATACATAAATATAGTTAATTTGTGTTTCTTCTAATACATGAATACATAAAAACGAACCTACGAGATTATGATAAGCTCCAAAATCTGCATATAAATATGAAAATTATCAGAAGAATAAATAACAATTTTGACAGATTTTCAGGCATGTTTCTCTCAACCATGGCTAACTTCCCTCAGTAACATAAAAAAATTACTTAATTTCTCACCAAATAGGCAACTTGGGAAAGTGAGGCTTATATTTTTCATACAAAAAAATGTATATACCATTACAACACACAGGTCTAAGGAAAACATGTTAAAAAGTTAGCAGTGCTTGGGAATTGTCTACCTGTAGCAGTACAGTGCGGTCAGCATCATGTGCGTAGAGTCCAGAGAGTGTATGAAATTTGGAGGAAAGGCATTTCTCTGCTTCACTGTGTCTGGTTTCCTACGCAGAGGGAAACAAAACACAATTCATAACAAACACAGAGCAATGCGCGATTGCACACTTGCGCCTTTGCATGAATCTCTCCTCCTTCACCATTACTCCATTAATCTACAATCATTTTGCAGGTATGTCACAATCAATTAACAGCAAAGGAAGGAGGTGCCATGAGAAGGAATGAAGTAGGGAGAAAAGAAACAAAGCAACAGCTGTTGACTTTGACTGATAAGCAGGTATTCTCATAACCGGTGACTAACCACCAGCATCACAGGCTCTACATCTCCTCCTAATGTTTGATCTCTGCTGGCTGAGAAAATATATTGCAAGCTTAACGGGGGCTGTATGGGCCTAGAAGCCACAAAGGGCCTTAAAAATGTGAAAATGAGCCGACCTCAATTGAGGAGACAAAACAACAGAGGGCAATTTTATTATCTGTATACATACTCATTATCCTCATTAGTCTGGTTCCTTGCCATCCAAATCATCCCAGGGAGCTATGATTTAATGGGATGGGGAAGGAAGTGATAAAAGGCTTGGCTTCACCCTGCAAGGGAGAGCCAAAGCTACAGGTGTCACCTCAGGTCTTTTCCTGCAACCAGACTTAGCTATATCTTCGTTTACACAGGTGGGGGTGTTGAAATGCTGTGTGGCGTACATGGGCAGGTTGGGGGAAGGGGGTGGAGACAATTGTGGTGTGAAAGCCATGGATTTGAAAACAAATCAAGTAGACAGCACACTGTCATTAAGAGTTAATTAATACATCCCACTCCCCCCCACACAAGCACACACGCACACAGTTAGAAGGCCATAACTTCCTGTGCTTGGGGAGATCGGCTTGGGAAATGGCCTCAGATCGGTGGTCACAGGAGAATGGCTGCCAGCCTCATCATTTATTCAGGTATTCTAATAAGGGCTTTTTGAGCTGTTAATTACCTTGCTTCTGGAAAGCTCTGAGACATAAGTTGTGTGTGTGAGTAATGGGACGGCAGAATGGGAGGGAGGGAAAGGGCGGCAGGGAGGAGAACTGAGGGAGAATCAAACCATGACATAACGTGAATGAGGATCCTCCCTGTACATTAACTGGCAGCCTATGAAATACTAATAGGCATCATGACAGCAATGTTAGCTACTCTCTCCATCCCTCACCAACATTCTATAAGAATGGAGACATAGAGGAGCCATCATGCTGTTCCTTTCTAAAGTCAGGCTTTTCTCTGTCGGCTGGAGACGGTCTCTCGGTGCTAGGGGATGTCAGGGAGAAGCAGACAGCTGTCACTCTTAGCTATGTGTCCTGGGTCCGCACAGCGCAGCTTCTCTCACTGACTCTCCCTGTCAATGCAAGGGCCTCCGTCAAAGCAGATTCCTGTCAGGACCAATCCTATCCTATCTGCAAGATATTTACAGCACGGTTCTGAGGGGCAGCCGACAGACCAAGAATAGCACCGCCTCCCTCCCCTCTCCTTTCTGGACAGCCACTTACAGTACATATCTGTTTGTTAGTGATTTCCCTCCCAGTGCCTCCATATTCTGAAGGGCGCTCTGCTCCACACAGTGAAAAATGACCCTGTAAGAACAAGGGTGTCAAATTCAAGGCCTGCCGGCCAACAGTATTTGCAGGCTTCTTTTCAATTTGCAACCAGGTTAGGCAGAAGAAACAAGGTATGTTGATTCTGTAGCTAACCAGACAATGAACTAAATAAATGCTGAAAGACTATAAAACACCAGCAAACACCATGGTGCACTCAGAATTAAGTCCAACACTCCTGGCTTTGAGACACTGTACTCTGTCGAGGCCGCAGAATTTGGGAGATGTCAGAGGCTGAATCCCAGGTTTCCAGTACTGCTGAAACTCAGCACAGATCACATACAGTGTCTCACTGTAATGGTGCAGATCTATGATCAGTTTCACCCAGCCTGTATCCTAAACTTTTCCATCATGAGCCACAGAGGCAAAACAGATCTTAGATAAGCACTCCTGCTCTGAGATACTTTGGGCTCTGGACTTCAGACTGTCTGGCAGTTTAATTCTGAGTTTGTGGCTTGCCGGTGGTTTTTGCATGCTGTGCTACTGTGGTGTGCTGAGGTGGGAGTCAGGAGCTTGAGTAGGTGCGAGGTCAAGTCGGCCTAACCCTGCTGTTCTCAGGGAGGGGAATCGATGGGCAGCCTGCAGGGGGTTTCAGCGGGCTGTCCTCCATGCGCAGTGTGCCAGAAGCACCCCTCACTGGCAACCAACATGAGGCCGCCCTTCCCTGGCATCAGGGCTATCGACTCGATGCTCACTGGACCACAGCCTCATGCCGCTAGGCATGGCTGCCTAAGGAAAAATCCCAGAAACTCAGACATGTCAGGACTTGATACGGATCACTATAAAGGGAGGTGATGGCTTAAAGTCAATCAGCGTTTCTCCTTAACTTTCACTCACTAGTACAAGAATTCACACATTTCTTTACTTCAGCAATCACAAACATGAATGCTTTTCATGTAATTTTAACTCAAAGTTCAATAGGACACACATTATTTTAAATCCAGGCCAATGTGTTTTGAAAGCCAAAGTGCAATGTAAAACTGAATGTAATGTAAAACTGAAAATAATTTAAAAAAACAAAAAAAAAAAAAAAAAAAGCCTGTTTAAAATAAACATAAACACATTGCTTCATGCTAAAGGCATTAGGCATTTAGCATGACAGAATTCAGAACAACTTACAATTCATTGCTCTTTTCTACACAAAATGCCTGCTGGATAATTACTCAAACTGTCCCATTAACTATCTTGCCTAAGAATACAACAGCAGACCTCAGCCTGGGAGACTGATCACTTTCCTAACTACATTGTTGCCTCCCATCCTTGTTACTTTACTTTTCTAAGCTCCTAGAGCTGTAGCACTGTTTCTCTCAACCATGGCTAACTTCACTCATTGTAGCACTGTTTCTGTAGTTCCATAAAATCCAAAGCTCAGCTGAATGCTGAAAATTATCTGAAGGGACCTAAATTTAAGGACAAAAAGAGGAGGATGTTTTCTGTGGGAAACAGCTCAAGAGCTGGGACACAAGAGAGGAGGCTATGAGCTCAGAGTCTCCGGGGGGCTTCTCATCACGCATTCACCAGGGCCCTTCTTGCTGGCAAATGACACATTGAACACTCAGCCGTGACATTTCGGCAGAAATGCCACCCAGGATCGTCAGCAGGCCTCCTCTGTTTTAATTTTTGGGCAGCAGGCGTCAGTCCGCTGCGTAGCCTGTGTGCATATGTGTAATAATGCGTGGGGCTGAGGGAGGGGCAGGCTGGTCTTATCCACTGACTCATCCTTCTCATTCTGCACACTCATGGTTGTGTACGCTGGGTCTCCGCTGCTATACGCTAAAGTGCTAAAGGCACGAGCCTCAGCCTGGTCACGGGGGAGGCTGGTTTTGTTGTCATTGCAATTAATTGATGATTGCACGATTAACTCCCATCACCTGGCTTCTCTGTTGCAGGATTGAGATGAAAACAAATAAAAAATCGCAGACAATGTGGCCCACTGTGCTTAAGGCTCTTCCGGTCATTAGCACTACTGATGGAAAATTAAACCAAAAATGGACAGGGAAACCATAATCTACCATTGACACAATGATTTGAACCATTGTTACTTCCATTGTTTTTATTGGTGCCTATGATTGGTTTAATCAAGTCAATGACAGCTTATTGTATATTTAGTCCACCCTTAACGGGCTAATAAAAACTCATTTTCCCATCACAAAAGGCATGACTGACCTTGACAGGCTGGCAGGGCTTCAATGATACTGTTTGAGAATGTAGTGCTGTAGAACGTGGAATATAGACTGGTGGTGCACTGTAATGACTAGGAAGCTGGGGATGTAACTCAGAGGTGGGGTGTCATGACTGACTCAGAGGTTGCTGCTGTTTGCCTAAAAGTAAATACAGTGCTGACCATTTCACAGTGAATGTTGTGACGCCTCAAAAGGTCACATGGCAGTTTGACAATAACTATGGCACATTTATAAATTATGAAAGTCTGTGCCTGGGAGAGGGAGGCCTGGAACATGAATGCTAATGTGTATAATTAATTCATGAGCAGAGATGTATAGCTCACTGGTGTGACCCAGTGCTGGTGAGAAGAGTAAAGCAGGGATGGTTAAACCCCTGAATATGTGATATCCAGTGTATGCCATACACAGCTGCAGAACAGCGGAAACTGTGGCAGGGGGAATAGGGGAGCTGGAGCCGTAATGAAGGCAGTGGAATGTGATTGCTCCGTTTGTTTATGGTAAAACGGAGGATAATTAGCCCGGGGGGGTTAGTGAGACATGCGGGAGTGAGCATATGCCTTTCCTGTGGAGTCTGGGCACATGGGCAAAAGCTGTCAGCTGACTGACAGCGCCAGGGAAAGAGGCGCTGACACGAGATGTACTTACTCGTTGGAGTCGTGGCTGACCTGGATATTCAGGCACTGAATTTTGCTTTGGAGCTGTGGAGAACACAGAACACAGAGACATCATTACTGAAAGATGAGTAACGGAGCAATGAGCAGGCCAGACTCAATATTCATAAAGCATCTCATCACAGAAGTTCAGATCTGGGATCAGTTCTGCCTTACAGATCGCAATGGCTGACTTGAAGGTAGAAACCTGATCCTGCATCAGCATCCCTACAGAGATGCTTTATGAATACATGCCCTGGCCTCTCCCTGATTCAGGAGGTGCATAAAACAAACAGGACACATTAGGCACGTCATTCTCCTGATAAAAAACAGAAACATAGCTGTGCAAATACACATATCTTTAAACCCTGTGTGTGAGGAGATTTCCCACTGTTTGCTGAAGCACAGAAAGTTGAGAGCAGAAATGCTCTCTTTAATAAAGTAACAATGCAGCAGCCCCACTGTCTCAGCCACAGCAGTCTCTGAGCTATGCTGTGGGAGTGGCTGCTACTGAACTAATGTTTTTTTGTTTTTGTTGCATGAAATCATGAGCCAATGTAAAATTCATAAACCCCTTTATAAAAACAGCAATGACAGCCACAAAAATGAGAATTATTTTCATTATTATCATTGACTGGAATTAAGGAAACAAAAGCATGAATGGCATCCCCTTGAAAAAAAACGAGAGCCTGAAATAAAGTGCCTGCTTTGTTCTGACCATCAACTTCCTTTCAATCAGTGGTTTGCACAATCACATGATTTCATTTGCTCAAGAGACCAGGATTTAATGAGCGCATTTAAGGACCTTAACCAAGCAGAGCTGAGTGTCTTCCTGTTAGAGAAATCATCTTGATATTGATCCCAAATATCTATGTCAACTGTGATTAATAAAAGCAAGTAATTAACTACTAAGCCAAAGACTTTCATTAAGTCTTCACCTGACACTTGATTCACTAAAGATTTTCTGTCATTTTAAAAAGTGTGCATTACACACGGTAGAATGTGTAGAACAGACAGACACTAATTATGTGGTAAATTCATTGGGTTCCTATATGTCTTGCACATTGCCCTTTGTTTCCAAGATATTTGCGACAGAAACTAGCACAGTGCAAACTGGGCCTGTGAAAAGTGGTATTCTTTAGAGTTTTCCTGATTCTGTTTCAATGTTTTCAGACCAAGACACAATGTACAACCCAATCTGTGTTGCTTATACTGAAGTTGATAAGGTCGTAGAATAAGCTTTAAACATGGAGTCCAGATTTGCAGCGGTAATGCATGGGCTATGATCCAGCCACTGTAACATCGAGGCTTCTTTCAGAAGGTGTCTGATAAAGAAATACAGTGTGTGGATATAATCGCTCCTATGCTGCAAAGAGTGTCCATGCAATTGGAATAAGAGTTTATCTGCACTCCTATGTGCCTGCTGACTCTGGTCACTGATAGCAGAGCCCTCAGCACCCCGATGCCCGTATGGTCACTGGCTCATTCATGTGTGCCTTTATCCTCACTAGGTTTGTCTGTAGATCCTTGTTAAGCAAAACAATGTATGCTAAGATATAAATAGACATTCCCCATATTTTTTTCCTTTTTTGAGGAATGAGCATTTAGGACAATGAGAAATAAATACTTTATACTATTTATTTGTGGCTGTATACTTCTGGAGAAAAATAAGAGCTGTACAGGAACTTCAACATAATGCGGCATTCATTATGAAAGAAGACAATTCTTTTCATTTAAAATATTCTACACATCAATATTTAAAACAGTTGGCCATTCATAATACATGACCTTTCACAAGGGTTATCAAAATTAACATGTTCATTCAAGATGTTAATTTGAAATGTTTACTGTGTTAGTAAAACAATATGCTGTGTATTGATTTCTGTCTGCGATTAGTGGAGGACAGTGGCACAGTAATATTTACTGTAATTAAATAATTAAAATACCCATTATCCTCAATACAGAGTTATTTTAATCCACATGCTCAATTTTTGAGCTTTGTTAAAATCAAGGTGCTTCCTAATAATGGTGTGATTCTAGTGACCTAGCGATTCACATTTATATTGGGCAGACACAGAGAGAGAGAGGGACAGAGAGTGAGTTCTTTATTATGTATGTTTTTGCCATAATTAATTCTATTGCTGTTCATTTCTTAATGTTTGCAATTATAGAATATGCTTCTGCTGTATTCTTGCCATGCCAAAAAGCCTATAGAATGGAACTAAACTGACAAAGCAGGTATGATAGAGAGCTTGGACTCAAAATGGAATTGTACCTGTCCCAACAAAGCCATTGAGGAGCTATTACTGTGTGTGACTGACCGCTCTCCACATCGGAGGTGTCACAGTGGGGAGAGAGCCCTCCCCGTTACTCTGCAGATTAGCCCCTGAGAGCCACTCCAGTGCCCTGGACACAAAGCACAGGAAGGCACAGGACCAGCTCCCAGCTCAAGGTGACAGGGGCCCGGGCTGAGACTGACACATCCAATTGGGACAGAATAAAATTAAGCTGAAGAAGCAGAGGGTCCAACTCAAATGATAAAGAGGAAGGAAAGGAAAGAAAATGGATGGGTGTGTGTGTGTGTGTATCAGAGAGTGAAAGAAAGACAAGAAGCAAGGAAGGACAGGAAGAGAGACAGAATGAGAAACACAGATAGCAAAATGATGTTAAAATTTTTCTGTTACAGTTATAATTGCAATCGCATTATTCCATTATATATTTAGCATATTTAATTTATCATTAGTATGATTACTATTTCTGTATTTCTGTTGTTTAAAAATAAATACTAGTTGTTATATGTTGCTATTACGACTTCTTGATTATTATGCTTTGACAATATATATTTTTAAAACGCTTCATGGCAATGAAGCACCTAAACACATGTGAACTCATTTGAGAGTGAGTATGAGAGAGAGAGAAAAAGAGAAAGAAAGACAGAGACAGAAAGGATAATTCAGGGCTGCTGAGGGAATAGACTGTGTGTAGAGGGGGTTACAGGAGAGGTGGTGAGAGGAATGCAGAATGAACCTTGGTGTTAGGTGGTCATCAATCAACATGATGTATGAATGTATTAGATCCCATTATTAGGAGAACAACTTATTTCACAATGAGACAGAGGGAGGAGGGGGCTGGGAGGGGACAGAGAGGAGAAGAGAGGAGAGAGTGGAAAGAGAGAGGAGTCCTCATTGTAATTCTCAGTATTAATAAGTAAATGTTTCTGGGCCCCACTGTGCACAGTAAAAGTTCTGACACTAATGAGATGGCGGTAATATTCCCCCCTGCTTCTTCCTCCATTAAGATGGTATTTCCAAAAAAAAAAATAATAATAGTAATAATTAAACATTTTTTTCACCAATGGGAATTGATAAGGGCAGTACACAATGCAGCCCTGGGTCTTCCAGAAAAGATCTTAATGGCATGCCAGCATTAAAGCAGAGAAAGAGTGAGAGAGTCCCTTTAGGTCAATACTGGCTTCATTCATGCCCTTCTAACTTCACCAGTGTGTCCTGGGAATTTTCTCAATGGTGATCCACATAGCCTTGCATAACATAGATTGTCTAAGAAAGGCCTCTAATGATTCTTAAGTATGCACAGCAACTCCCTGGCTGCCTGCTGCAGATTTCAAGGTTAAGGGGGCAAGCTTTCCTTTCTCTGAAAAAATCCCTCCCACCTCAGAGCAGGCTTAGTGGAGTACTATTTATTGATGGTTAGTATTATGCCAGTTTTTCAGCTCATGGACTGAAAGAAATATAAAATGTTTGGTCTTGAGTAACATGACTAAGATTATGTTTTCTTTGTACAAGACAGCCAACACTTCATTTGTCAAATCACAGGGCACATTACAGGCACAGAACATCATAGCTTGCCCCTGATATCACCCCATGGGAGAGGTTCTGTGCAATGACTCACTCTCTATGTTAAGGAACACCACAAATTCAACATCTCACCTCAGGTTCCAAAATGAGATGACAAAGCTCTCACGCAAGCCTGTTTTTAATCACTACCAAGAGATGGTTTTATGCCCTTGTCATTAGAGGAGCTTAAGAGAGCAATGAGGCAAGCAAGCAGCACACCATGATAACAGCAGTAAGAGTATATGGCTTATTAATACTAATACTTAAATAATAGGAAACTCAGAGGGCCTGCACAGACTCACTCTTTTTGCATTAGAGAACTTGCACTAGCTGCCCCGCTGCACATCAATTTTAATTAAAAAACAGCAGCTGCTTAACGTCTATCGATTAAAGTTTATGGGGTAGGTGGGAATTAGGAAAAACCCAGCTGGAGCGTAAAGTTTGGTCTGGAGCGTGATTGAAAGTAGTGGTTAGAGCAGAGGCCGCTGATCAGTCTGATCTATTGAGATACTCCAAACAGCAGGGGGGGAGTCTCAACTGTGGAAAACAGGACTTTCTTGAATTTCAACATCACTGAGAAATACGTCCATGTCGTGAGCGCTTGTACGCCCGTGCACTACTCTCAACCGAGGAGCTTTCTGCTGATTGCTTCTATGTGCAACAAAGGCTGGAGTGATTTATTACAGCGACACACAATCAGTTTAAAAATAGGAGCAAAGCACGATAAATCCCCCTCAGCATTTGACACACATGTTGGGTACCTCCGCGGACACGCCGCAAAGCCAGCACAATGGAGCCGGGAGGTGCAGTTCAAGGTCCTCTGAGGAGAATAATCTAAGTGTAGAAACTGCCTCCTTTGAAGACAGTTGGGTTTTTCCTTGGTTGAATTTGCCAACTACCTTGCAAATGTCAAAGAAAAGTTGAGTCAGAGAGGTTAAAGTGAAGTAAACTGCTACCCAAGAGATTTTCATTTCCATTTGTCTCCCTGATTATTTTGTCGTCCCTTTTTCAGGACAACACTTCGAATGGCAGGTGTTCCAAATGCTTCAGAATACTGTCAAAATACATCCTCATTTTTAGAAGTCATACTATAAGTATATAGAAACATGTGCATCACTTAATACACTAAATCTATTCTAAGAGCTTGATCATCAATGCTAAATTGCACAGAGATGTGCCACTTTTCCTCCTGTATTTTTAAAGCTCAACTGCAGCTACCCAACACCTAGGCTAAACCATTCCTTTGGTTTTATTCTGCATACTTCTGCACAAAAATGTGCCCAAATTATGCCACTGTATCCATCAGTAATTCTTCTATTCTCTTTCTCTGAATCCACTCTCACCTCCACCAATCATCATGCTTGGCAGAGCTGCCACTCAGGTTATTGATTGCTGTCATCAACAAGCACACCTTGAGACAATAGATTAGACTGCCTTATTATTCATTTCTGCTGGAGAGATGCACAATACTGCAGCTGACCTTTCTCTTCCTGCACCCCCCTACTCACTCCCTCCCCCTGAAAAGCGTCCTTGAAACTCAAGCCGCATTTATTAATTCACCCCCAAAATGCCAGAGTATTCTGCGGAAGCAACCAGAATGAGGCACCTTGGGATTTATCACTTCTGTGGAAATGCATCCTGCCTGAGGCCTGAGGCTTATTCTATGGTGATGCCCATTTATTAGATCACTGAATTTTTAGCAGCACATTTTTTGATAACTTCACCATGAAGAGGGAAGTACTGTGCTACAGGCAGAAAAGTGTAAAGAGCTTTTTGAGAGGGATTTAGTCACACAACTATACATTTAAAAATGAGGTTTTCTGATGGATCCACTGCTTATAAAAGAGTTGGCGAGATCTTCTGTCTTCCGGTGGGGCAGACAGACATGTTGCCCTTCAGACCCCCCCCCCCGACACAGTGGGACAAGGATAAGGGGTGGGGGTTGGGGGTGGGGAATGTCGGGGGAAATTAAATTTCACCTCCGGAAGGGTGCAGTGAGTTTTCCACCACCTAGGGAGAGGACTTGGCACCCATGTGGTCCTCACGCGACGCCTGGGAAACAATGGGGCCTGTCGTCTTCCCAAAATCCTCCCAAATCCCCAGCTCATCAACCCCGTGCCAAACGCTCTGCCTGCATCTGATCCATGACGGACAGGGCGGAAAAAAAGAAAAATCAAGCAGGCTGGTGAGAGTGGCCCATAATATGATTAGCAGACTACAATCACATTAGCCAGACTCATTGATGTATGTCTGCAGTCTGGGGTCTCTTGTGTAATTTCCTCCTCTATCAACAGGAATGGGCCAGCATAAAGACTGATTAAGGGATGCTCATTTCTTTCTCATCATTTGTTTGCTTATTGGTACAGTGTGCGAGTATCATCTTTTCCATTCCTCTATCATCTCATTAATTCCCCATACAGTGACTAATGGGAATATTGAGACTGAGCCAAAGGGCTTAAGGTTCTAATGTTATTTGGCAGTGACCTCTTTTGGAAAGTTATGTTCACTTAAGTCAAACCCCAGTGGTGTCATATTCATTGAGGCCCTAAAACAGAGAAGGCTTAACGACAGTGATGACAGGGGTCAGTCATACTTTTCTTGTTTGTCAAGAGAATTGGTTCAAACCCATAACGGATATCCTACAAGTAGCTGGCACAAACGGGAGCTTTACAAATCCAAATACTACTTAAAATGTCAGAAAAAACCAATGGTCAGTTACTACTCACCTAAATGCGATCTCATGTAGGTGGGATTCAAGCCACCTAGATTACTGACATACAGCTCTAGCTAAAGCTTGTTACGTGAGTTTATATAGTATATAGTCAAGTTGAAGATTCCTTTTCCGAAAAGCCTGGGACCAGTAGTGTTTCGGACTTTGGATTTTTTCAGATTTTGGAATATTTGCATATACAGCTGTTCCCGATATGCGTACAAGTTCCATTCTGACTAACTGGTCATATCTCAAAAGTCGGATGTATGTTAGCATGGCATGTAGAAGTATACATGTAGCATAAAGACGATGCACACGATGCCAGCATATAGTCTGACGGTCACTATTTTACGCACACAGCCGTTACCACTGGAGGACATGTGGCCAAGCATAATTTTTATATTTACATATATTTTTTAAAATTGATACACTATTTTTTCGATCATACCTATGGATGGTAAGTTACGTAGATCAGGTGTGGAATTTTCCACCTGTGGCGTCATGTCGATGCTAAAAAAGTTTTGGATTTTGGAGCATTTTAGATTTTGGATTAAGGATGCTCAACCTGTACTTTTCAGAACTTCCAGCCATCCTATTGACCTAATTCCAGGAAAATAATGTCATAAAATCTTTTCTTTCAAAATGCACAGCAGAAAGGAGGCAACTTGCTGGCTAATGACAGTTGAGTAAAAATACATTTTAAAGAAATATTGAATAATAAGCTTTTAAAGTAATAATGTTCTTGTATGAAATAATTCATAACATTATGAAATATAAACATTTTTTAAACAATTTTGGGAAATTTTAAGAAATTTATTTTCTACATACAAATACATTTTTCCCCTGAATATATTTTGAAACATGAGGCCTTAAAAGACTTCAGATGTAAATAACACTTCTCAGCACTGGGTTGTGTACTCATGCTACCCAAGCTTATCATTAGGGGTCTGACCCTGTAGTGGGAGGGCGGTGCTCACAGTCTGGCCACTGACAGCCCTGTTTAGACTGCCTGCATGCTCATCATCAGAGACTCCAATCCACACGCAGGTAACTGCCTGTGACATTACGGCCATAGTGCTAGTGGCAGCTGCCATGCCAATCCTGCCATGAACGAGTGGAACAGCTGCCACAGCCACCATAGTGATTCTGGTTTATCCTGAGTATAGACCTTGTCTAGTGATGATCTAACTCTGTGATCTCTGAACTGTTCCTGCAGGGTGTGCTCATATTTGTTGTTACTCAACCAAAATAATCAATTAATTTAAGACGTTCATTACACAGTTAATTCACCTCGACTAGCCTCTTGGGAGGACTGAGGACGACTGATTTATCAATTATGGAAAAACACTGAGACAGACAATATCATTACAATGTCAGACATTACTGCAGTGTGATTCGTCTTCACAATTGTTTCCGTCTCCGATAATAGACTCCTGCGAAGATAATCCTCAAAATGAAATTAAAAGGAAAACCGTTCACAATCCTAATATGCAAATTGTGTCACCACACAATGACATGCTGACTTTTGTCCTTTTCATATGGAAATATTTTAAAACTCATATTCCATGGGTTGCATGAGAATCAATTGTTATTGATTGATCCAAAAGGACGTCCATAAGAATTGCAAAGGCACACTCTACCTTGAGACTGAAGATGTATACACAGATAGTAGCAGAAAGGGTAACAAAAGCAAAGCACACTGCTTTCCAAGGAGCCCAGGATTAGAGGGGCAAGGACCTAAAGGCACATTGGGGTGGACTGTTTTTGCAATGACACTGAATATGAGCTTGAATCCTTGAGTGTTCATTTGCCTGGCTCTGGCCTTTCCAGAGGGGACTGCAGCCTCTGCCATGCTCTCTCCTGTGGAAGCACCACTGAGTGCTGGACCAAAATAGAATCCACTGCAGAGGGAGGCCTGGCCGCTGAAAATAGGAGGGCTCTTTCACAATATCTGCCCTCGCCTGTGACCCCCCAACTGCTGACAGTTAATAAAGACCTGAAAGTTATGTTATGTAAACCTAAAGCGTAATATGTCCTGTGCTGATGCTACCTACCACTGGTATCAACCACAAAGGGCTAATAATACACCCAACCCATCCCAACAGGAACAACATGTCCCTCTGAAACTCACCAATATATCTATGTGAGGAGATCCTTCGGACTGAGTTAGCTGGTGATATATTGCCGCATTGTGACAACATGGTGGAATTTCCATATACAGTAAAGAGGCCTGTGTTACAGGCATGAGTGGCAGTAAATCCCCCACAGCCAGTGCATGGCATCAAACAGTGAGCTACGCAGACACTGACGCACTGTGGAGACACTGGTGGGTCTCCTTCCAATTACACAGGCGCAGAGTCCTCAGTCTGCAGTAATTCCTTTGCGCCAGCCTGTACAAGCAGAGGGGAACATCCCCACAGAGTCTCTCTCTCTGTGATTTCTGCACAGTGTATCCTTTACCTGCCAGTGAGAGGAAGCTCAAATGGGACAGGGTGGTGGGTGCATTTCTCCATGATTAAAAACGATTAAGTAATGAAGAATTCATGAGGAGATGCTGCTGTCTCTCTGATTCACGGAGAGCAGAGCTTCATCAGAAATTCCATAACAGTGTAATAAAAAGTAATGAGCTGATATCACAGGGCAAAATGAGAACGTGATGCCCTAGTCAGAAGGGCCTGCCATGGACTGTAGATGCCATGGAAAATGAGGGGCATACTGCTTGACCTTTGTGATGGCATGCTGGTCACTCAACCTGGCTTTGACTACAGGATGTGCCTGTGTGTATTTCCCATAATGTTGGTCACAGTGTAGGTATCATGAGGCACTCATGGCAGCTCAAAAGGTCCTTTTTCTATGCCACAGATTTCCACCTCTGAGCAGGGGACTCCTACTTCAGGAATATTATGCTATCTTGTGTTAATTACCCCTGAGGGGATAAATACAGTTGTACAGAAGTGAGCTAACACTTCAGTGTTCCAGTAACATTAAATGTGCTGCATTTATGAGATGCAGCTGCTTAAAGTGAGCATATTGAGATCTTGATTTCAGATTCATTCTTCAACATTGGGCAGCCTGTAGTCTAGTGGCTAAGGTAAATGACTGGGACCCCTGAAGTTGGTGGTTCAAGTCCTAGTCCAGCCACAGCAAGAACACCAGTGCTGTTGGGCCCCTGAGCAAGGCCCTTAACCTTAACCTGGCAATGTAATGTAAAATTGTGCCTGCAGTACAATATAAACTCTCAATCATGTTATAACCACTTTTAATTAGCTGTGTTTCAGGGCCCCTCATTATCATTGAGGGTGCCCTGATTTAAAATCTTATCCTATGTGACGGCAGCAGCCCTCATCAGACCGAGCGTGTATAACTGTTGGTTAGGGAAGCCAAAGCCGTTCAGAGGACTAGTAGGACCAGTACATATTATTTCAAGCAGCTGCTGTTGGTAACCCTTGGGACTGGAAGCCCGTGCAGACGAAAGCTGGATAGCACTAATGTGGAGGGGTATATAGAGAGAGACAAACGAGCCAGAAAGAAGGGTCAGAGAAACAGAATGGTGGGAGAATTAGCTCTCAAGATAGCAAAATGGAAGGAGATACAATCAGCTGTCAATCATGAACTTTTTTCAATCAATGAAAACGTTAGCCTCCAGTAGCTTCACGCAATTTTTGATGTCATTATCCAACATTCTCAAATCACAAAGAGAGAGGAGAAAGAAGGACAGGTCACTTTATTTCGTGTTTGTTTATGTAAAGCCTTGGCAGTATATTGAAATATGCCACGCCAATTAGGCATTTTGAATTGAACGGAGAGACAGAGACAGGGAGACAGATGGAGAGAGATGGAGAGAGGGGTAAAAAAGCCCCGCAGTGATGTGTTAAGTGAGAGCTGCCAGTCTGTGTTGAGCTGGCACCTCATCGTCCTCACGCACACTCACTGGGTTTCTGTGGTTCCTTCAGCCACAGCACGTTGAGAGCACATCCCTGAATCACACAGGGACCCCACAGTACCTCTTCATCACATGTAGTGTTCTGATAGACCTACACTTATTTTTCGTCCACCCTGCCCCACTCTCCTAGAAGCACAAAGCAAACACCATCCCTCGAGTGTATCACAGACATGGCGAGAGACAAGAGCGTGAGTGTGGTGATGTCACATATGCTGAGGGTCTTTCAGCACTGCTGCTGCAAAGCTGTTATCGGGAGTTAATTCTATGGGACTAAACTAAGGGACATGGCACGCGAAGCTATCACTGGGGCCAGCCACAGTTTTACTTCAGGCAGCAAGCGACCTTTCCAAAAGCTGTAGAGTGCTTCTAATTAAGGTCAGAGGAACAGAAGAGATGGCCTGTAATTGCCAAACAGTGGGTGTTCGGGTTACATTAAAAGAAAAGCATCAGCTTTGGCTGCCAAAGTAGTAAGAGCTGTTCAAATGGGTTTGGAAGACCTAGACATATTGCTACTTGTCTTCAAAGTGTTGGTAAAATAAACTGTAAAAGCAATCCAGCATAAAGGTGGGTTATTATTTTGTTACATTTCTGGGCAATTCTCTTGAGAGTTTGACCCCTTCCAAATGATGTGGCACCATATCGATGGCCCCTCTTGAGAAATGCTGCCCATCAGCTGTGACTGTGACGTGAGTTTGGAGTAGTAAATTTGATGTAAAACTGGGGACCAGTTGTCCCAAGAGGGGAATTTGAGCTTCCAGGAAAACATTACCAGAAATCTAACTGCGGTTAAATCACAGTGCTAGAACAGTGAGCAGGAATACCCAATCCCTAGCAACCTTCAAAAACTATAAACACTGTAGCACGAATGTCACATAGTATCACTTTAGTGTTTGCGTCCTGTGTTAAACCTTGTAACCTGGAGAAAGGCAGAACAATGCCCTGACTACATTAACAGAAGGGCTCATACTCACCAGCTGGCTCTTGGTGCGATGGTATGGCTGAACAATGGGCAAGCCCAGTGGGGTCACCCACTCCACCGTGCTGCCTGATTTGGCTATTAGTCTGGCACTCTCAGTGAGCCAGTCCTGCAAAAGGAAGAGCAAAGGAGTCAATCCTTAAAGTCTTTACGTATTTGATTTGATTTTACTGCTGTAGCTGTCATAACATGTTATGCATTTACAACATTAATTGATGCAAGATACAGGCAGAAAGAAAGATTCTAAGAGAGGTAGAGGGATATAAAAAATAACTGTTCAAGACAACAGAACACAGGATTTGCCATGAGTCTGTAAAGCATCTGGGTAAAAATCAGTGTTCAGTATGGCATGATTACAACCACAGTGAAACTGCTGCACGTGACCTAAGTGGATTCCTCCATGGAATTACTTTAAATTGCAGACCCCACACTACCGTAAATCAAATTTTCATTCAATCAGCACTGAAACCTGTCTGAATCTGCAGTTCAATTTGTGATGGCAGAACTTTACGTAAAACTCACAGCTTTAATGGCAAAAAAAAAACATTTTTTTAAAGAGTGAATGTAATACAAAGGGCTATATGAACAGGTGGACAGTTGTTGCTGAGATTACACTTCTAAAGATGAAGACCTGAGGCTCCCCAGCTGCACAGTAAGACCAGACGAGACCGCCTTTCCTCTGACTCAGATCCTTCCGGAGCGGAAGCTCTATTAGAGCCCCACAGGTTCTTCCCCTGTGCTCTGTGTAAGACAAATTTCCCAAATCCGGGGACCAGCCGAGCCCAAACCTGGGCCATTCATCAGACTGTCTTATGGCTGCCTGCTTCCCCCCCCACTTCCACTCTCAATCGTGCTCCCAGGTGTGGGAGAGGAGAACTGAGGCAGTTGGGGGGGGGTCGGATTGATCGTCTACCTTACCTGCTGCTGCTCTCTCATCCATATACCGCTGCGCGACTCAGCGTGGATTGACCCATTTAGAAGTTAACTTATTCTGCGGTTCAAAGTGGGGGTGGGGGGTTCACATTAGCAGAGGCTGTCTGAGCAGGCCCCTTAAGGGGGGGAGCACTGCAGGAACAGCAGGTGGTTGGTTCTTAAGCAAGCAATATCCTTCTTCTCCTTTTACCTCAGACATTAATGCACAACCCAGGGCCAGGTGCAGGCTTTTAATATGCATGCTAATTCTGTGGGGGTGGGTCTGTATGACAGATTCATGGTTTGACTAAACTTTTGTTCCCACTTCACCTGCGTGCTAGCATACTAACAGCCCTAAGACTGTGCCATCTGATGGTGGGTCCTTCAATGACGTTGCCTGTAAAGTGTTTGTGTGCTCACACTGCCACTCATGATAACACTGAGGCTCAGGCCATACCTGGATCTCCCTGGTGCCGGTGAACATCTCCTTCAAGCTGTTGAACACCTGATTAATCAGGTAGTGAGAGGCATCCCACACAAACTCCTAAGAGACAGGAAAGCACAATGAGCTCTGACTACAGAACAAAGAGAGAAACAGCACAAATCTGATTGGGAATATCTGCATTAAAGCAGTGGAAATTCAAGAGAAAACAAACTCATTTACAAGAACGTAGAGCAAACAGCTGATACTGTTACTCTCAGGAAGTCATGAATCTGGAAATTGTACCCAAGCACTGAAATCCTGGGCTCTCTGTAAGGGTATGAGTGTTACATGGGGGTAGTATGTGTATAGAGCTGTGAGACCATAACACAGTGTATACACAGTATGACATATGAATGGGAAATGCAAAGTGTGACTGATGTTTGTTTAAAGCTTCTGGCATCAGTAATCAGAGGCTTTGTTGTGTCTACTACTAGATTTCATATCCTATTTGGTTGACTTGACAGTTCTAACTCTATGGTTCTATATCAGGATGCATAAAGGATTTCTTGAATTTGCAATCTACAAAGTGGGTTGGACACTCTTGTTTGCATACCACCTTCATATCACTTTTTCTTTCAAACGGACCTGTAGGAAAATCTCCGTAAAGTGTGCAAGAATGTGTGTGTGTATATATGCTGATCAGTGTGAGAGCGCATGTGTATTTGTGTATACATCTGTGTATCTATTTGTGAATTTGTGTAGCTGTTTGTGGGTGTGTGGACAAATATGTTTATGCAAATACATTTATATTTGTGAGAGATGTGGAAAGCGCTGGAGAGAATTCTGAGGCTGCATATGCAAATAACAGAGTGTTTGAGCTCAGGGCCCAGGCTCCTGGTACAGAGGCTATCTGTGGGGGTGGCATGCCAGTGCCCAGCTGCTGCCCGTCCCTCCCTGCCATCATGGCACTCATCTGAGACTGTGCCAGAGCAGGAGAGGGACAGAGGCCAAAGCACACTCCTGAGCTCTCATTACCACTGATAACACTGCACAAAAGAGCAGAGTCTGCATCAGTGCAATCACACACACGCATGCACGCTCGCTCACACACACACACACACACACACACACACACACACACACAGGACACACACAAACACACACAAACGCAGACACACATACACAGAGACACAAACACACACACACACACACACATACAGACACACACACGTACCGAAACACACACACACACACAAACATGCACAGACATACACAGGACCTGCCACAGTACTGGGGAAGGGGACCTCAAAGATAAAACACCAAAACGTCATGAACCATAGTCTCTCCTGACCAACCAGCTCTTAAAAATCCACTGTTATGACAACACACATACACAGTTCCGTCCTGTGAAACATATCAGCATTTATCATGAAGCAGCAGCAATATAATTGAAGCCATTATAAGAATTGCGTTGCCATAATAACCCAAATCACTGTTGCTATGATGAGTCTCTCGAGGTCTATCCAGCCTGCAGTATTGCACTCACTGTGCCACTGCAAGATAGTGATGATTTCCCATTACATCGTTCACATATGCCAACTTGAACTAATTATTAGCTTTGATTGCATAGATTTATCTCTTTCTGCTGGCTGAATGCTGGATGCTTACATGAGTAGGAATGAACTGGAGATGAGCACCACTCATCCTATATCTGAGAAATAGACTTAAATTAAAACTTGAATTGCAAAACATTAGTAGTGAAGAGCCACACATCTCAGGTGGTAAGCTGAGGAGCAGTCTGGACTCCTATTGGCAAATCACTCAGCACCTTGTGCACATGGCAACTGTTTACTAATTAGCCATTAGCTTAGTAGAGCCCACTCCTGTAAGCAACAAGTTTCAGTTCATCAGCTACTATAGTACGATATTGGGGAGTAATTATTCAAATAAGAATACAATAGGGGGAAGGGAAGATGAAACATTTTGACACAGTACAGGGGTGGACTACCAGGGCCCTATCTGCTTCTGAATTTAATACCAACTGATTAGTTATTTACGCAAGTAATTTACATGATAAAATTACATCTTGACTTCTTGATAAGATCACAGATTGCAGATGAATTCATTGCCTTTTGATTTTCTAATCTTCATGTGAACCAACACTGTATACTGCTAAGTATCTAATCGAGTCAGGGTAACCTGTGACCCTCATGCATAAAAACTTTGGTACACACAGGACAGAGTTACTCACCCCTGGTCCAAGGTGTCGAGAATGAAAAGATAATTTGAATATTTTAATATGTCATGGAGATTGCATAAAGTGGGCCACAATGTGTGTTGAATGACACCCAGAATCATGACAGGTTGGTCTGTAAGTGGCGTGATGATTTCACCTTGGGGAAATCGTCAATCTCTTTCAGCCGCTTCTCAATCTGCAGCCGGCCCCCATAGCGTGTCACACCATACACCACCGTCATCACCGTCTGCTTCACCACTTTCCGGCTGATGAAGCCCTGGAGCACCTGTGCAATCTTTACACCCTTCTTCGCATCAAGGGCACGAAACTCCTCCACCTGTCCCAACAAGACCCACAGACAGGCAGATACATGCTGATCAAGACTCATTTCAATGAGGGCAAATCCAATTGATGAACTGGAAAGATTACTCTACAGCAACTGTCGATAATCCTGGCTCATCCTGGATCTGGACAGCTGTAGGCTCTGCTGGTTTCTGTTTTAACCTTAAATTCTGCAGCCAAGTTCAGACTTAAGAAAGTAGGCGAGGTGAGTTACATATGTTGCCATCCCTTTTAATTAATCAATTAAGTGCTGTGTAACACCAGAAACCAATGTATCTCCCAGACTAGGACTTAGCAACACTGCTTTATGAATGACTGAAATTTTACTAGATTTACTGAATTGTCTAATTTGAAATAAAACTAACAACATCATGTTGCACTCTGCCCTGTCTGTTCAACCAGTAACTGGGTACCTCAGTACTTGCCCCCCCGTGCCCCATCCCCCATGCACTGCCTGATGGTGAAGCAGACAGACTGCTTCCTTAAGTAAACCAGACCGTGTGACCTTAAGACTTGGCTGAGGAAATCGAGGCCGCACAACGTTTAAAGTGTAGGAGCTGTCCAGATATCAGTGCTTACTGATGGTCCCTAGAGCCTGTTTATCCTCCCATAGATCAAACCTGATTTCATTTGTTTTAATCAGGGATCTCCAGCAGCTCTGTAGATGCAGTGTGAGATTAGGCTGGGTGGTGTGAACACTGACACAGCACTATTCCTACAGAGTCTAAGCTCATTCAGCCCTTCTGAAAGCACTCTCTTGCCACGACAAGTGTGACTTCATTTGGTAGGCATGTAGTACCTCCTGTTCAATCACCTGTAAGCACGCCTGTTCAATTACTCCAACATTAACCCCGAACAGGATTGTTCTTTTCTGAAAACAAAATCATTTGAATTCCAGGCTGATGGACCAGCACAATAGAAAGGGGGGACCAAGCAAGCAAGCATGAACAGAAGAGCTCTAGCACTTGCCACTGCTACTAACTGGTGCCCCCCGGTGTTCATGTGCTGACCTGCTCCGCCACGTTGCTGTAGACATCCTGGGGCAATTCGCAGGGCGTGAGATTAACGGAGGTGGCGCCAATCACGTCCCGACCCAGAGCTGCATAGTGTTGCAGGCCATTGCATGAGCCGTCCTGAAAGAGGGAGGGTAAAGAGGCGGAACGAGAGAGGAATAGAGGCAAGGGAGGGGATGGAGAAAAAGCACAATGCAGAGAGAGGAGAGATGGGAAGGAAAAAGGTGACAGAAAGAAGGGAGAGAGAGGGAAGGGAAGGAGATGAAGGGAAGGGTAGGAGAGAGATGATAGAGAGGGGGGATGGATTAAGAATTAGGCAGGTGACTCTTTTGATGAAGTAATCACAGCAGCTCTCTGGTTCGCGTGCACACACACACACACACACACACACACACACACACATGCACACACACACACGCACATGCACACACACACACACACACACACACACACACACACACACACACACACACACACACACACACACACACACAGCACATACACACACACACGTGCGCGCGCACACACACACACGCACACACACGTACACACAGGCACACACACAGGCACGAACACACAGGCACACACACACACACACATGCACACACACACACGCACACACACACAGGGACATACACTCAGGCACACACACACACACACACACACACAGCACACACACACACACACACACACACACACACACACACACACACACACACACACACACACACACACACACGCACAATGGAGAAGTGTGGGCCGCTCCGCTCAATCTGCCTGATGCTAAACAACATCTGGGTTCCTGGCATTACAAAGAGCAAAGAGTGGAGTTTACATGAATGAAATTCTTTTAATTAGGATGAACAGAAATGCCTGGATGGACTCAGACTGCAGTGCACCTGCACCCAAAAAACAGCAGCAGGAACAGTAATGCAATTTTAATAGTTCTTCTTCCATGTATGTTTTTTTTTTTATCTATTACAAAGTGCTAAGCAATTTACATTACTGTGAAACTTCAATGAAATACCCAGCCTCTACTGAGAGCTGGTCTCTTTCAACAGCTGGGAATACAAGCATAAAAATTAAAATAAAAGCTGGTCTCTGAGCTGGGTAGTGAAAATACATGCAAGTACAGCTAACATAAAGCAACTACCCAGCCTACAGCCATTTCAAGTGAGGCAAGAAAGTGACATTCTGATATTAAATTCAAATTAGGACTTTAGTTTATGGGGACAGGAGAAGATGGATACAAACATGGAGCACATGAGACCTGGAGAGAGACACTATGCTAGGTGGGGGATTCAGCTTTCATCAACAAAGTGTCCTATGCAAGACATAATACTCGCTCTGGAGGTCTAGACTTCAGCTCTTGACCAGCTGATCTCATAAAACTCCATTTACTGGCAATCACCCACAGCTCCCTGTAGCCAAAGTGTGATCTTCCTTTGATTCTACCTGATGTGATCATTGGCAATCTCAGCTGACACAAATAAGAGCCAGGTAAATCACTCTTGTACGGTACCTGGTGCACAGGGAAGTGGGAGACAAAGTGTGTGTGGTCGGGGGAACGCAAGGCATTCGCTATCTCCATGCAGCAGGCCAGGGTCTGCCAGGGCTCATCAGCGCTCATCCACCACTTCCTCCCCTATGGCAAGAAAAGAAGCCAGGTATGTGAAAAAAATATGCGTGTACGTGACAGACAACTTCAGAACTCAACCCAGACCGACGCTGTGTTCCGTCTGTGACTGTGGTCATGTGCCAGAATAGACTACTGCCTAATTAGTAAACTGCGAGGCTGAGAAACGTGTAAAAAGTTCTGACAAGCCAGAAGTGGAAACAGACTCCGCTGAGAAGGTAAGTGGAAAATTAACAAGTATTAAAAATAAACAGTGGAAAACAAACACTGTCACAGCTATGATCATTAGGACAATTTGGCGCTGGCATTTTTAGCTTGGTCCTTTTTTTCCCTTTCATCACCCTTAAAAAAACCAACCAGTCCGAGAAGAGCAAAAAGTAGAACTTTTTATCTGTTCATTAACAAGCTTATGGAGTGGAAAGAGCCTGCTGACAATGTGGTTTGCAGAGTTAAGTACACAAATACATGACACAACATAATAACGACATCAGGCCCAGCAGCCCATCTGCCTCATGTATTATCTATGGCCCAGAGAGTATCCAGCACTGCATCTAGCCTGGACTTGACCACTCTAATTGTCACTACCTTTACTACATGACCTGGCAAACTGTTTCAATTACTGACAAATGTCCATGTAAAAATAAATGTAAAAAAAAAAAAACACTCCTGATATCAGTGTGTAATCAACCTGTAACTAATTTCCACCCATAGATGTTTTCCCTACTGACAGAATCCAGCCTGAATAGTTTTTGTAATTAATAACTTTGTTAAACACCTCATCATCCCTTATTATGAGAAAGAGGACTTGCCAGATGGTAATAGAAAATGAAGACACTCACAGTCAGAGGATTGTCAGCAGAGTCCAGGATGTCCTCCATGATGTTGTTGGCGTACTCCAACCTTCCCGCCAGTGAACTGCGCTTTCTCAGTCCTGTCAGGTTCACCAGGTGGATCTTCAGCCAGTCCAGGCCTTTGGGCCCCAGCGGCTTGCCCTCCGCGAACTCCAGGATGGCCCGAGTAATGTCGCTGCCCAGGTGGTTAAAGTAGGGCGGGCAGGGGTAGGTGCGCCCCCGGAAGTCCATGTTGTGGGGGAACCAGAAGATGTCATCACGGACGTGGTTGGCGATGGACAGCTTGTAGAGGGCGTCCATCCTGAGGCTGTGCATCTCGGCCACCTTCTTCTTCACCCTGACTGCCTCATGTTTCAGGTAGTTGCACTCCATGGCGGAGTAGGCTGGGTTGCTGGGGTTGTAGCGGGGCACCTCGGGGGCCTCAGACAGAGGCGGTGGGATGTCCAGCTTCTCACAGCCCTTGTCGTTGAAGATGGAGATGATGATGTCCAGCAGGCGCTGGTTGATCCTCCAGGCACAGTTGCCCAGGTTGTTGAGGGAGTCCAGGACGGCATGGAGCTCATGGTCTGGGCACTTCTCCAGCAGCAGCTGGTGCTGGACGGCGCCGTCGGTGCAGCGCATCAGCTTGGTGGCAGTCAGGAGGTAGGCGCCGAACTGCGGGGAGGTCCAGGGCACCGGCGGGCACAGCATGGGCATCACATAGGAGTCAAAGGTCAGTTTGGTCTCCACAGCTTCTGACAAGATCTTAGTGAGGATTGGGTGTGGCTTGATAAATCCAATCTATCATAGTATAAATGGAAAGATAAGCAAATAAAAACAGGTTACTTTCAACATTTTCAACTGTAAGAGGCATATAATGAGTTATAACTTCTGTTGCTTTGGAAAACATGCACAAATTTCCAATACACTGACTTCTTTTTCATTGGTACATTCATAGAATAACAAAAAATACAGTATACGCCAGGTGTATCCAGTCTTGTTGTTGGTGTTGGTGTCAGTGTTGGTGTAGGCTTTTGTTCAAACCCATCATTAAAGTTTCATGTTGAATCAGGTGTTTTAGGTCCTGGGTTTAAGTAAGAGCCTGCATTCCCACCTTCTCATTTTGGACACAACCGTTCTGAAACATACCAACATTACATCTATTTTAAAAGTGAACACTGCCATGGCAAGTGAAAAGCTTTCTATTCCCACCTAACAGCAAGTGACTCTGATCTCCACCTGAAAGCCTGAACACATGCAGACCACAGGCACATTGCACACTAAGGCCCAGAATGGCGTCTCACTTTAAAACTGTGTAACGGTGGGGGATCAAGGGAAGCATGAAAGCCTGGGTGAGGAAGCAAGCGAGCGAATGAGTGAGCAGAGAGGCCTTGATGAACACCTCAGCCATCGGGCCCTGCCGTGACCCGGCCGTCCGCATGAGGAGGCGGAATCATTATGGCGGCGTCCTGCCAGGCCCTGCCCTCAGCCGCCACGGAGCCCTGGGGCCGCCGCGCACTCCTCTGTCACACCACATCAGAGCCACACTGTGAGACAGGACCCTCATCTATTTTCTAGGAATGGCATGCCGAAGGAGAAAATAGAAAGTTATCTTCATTTTTACTGTCAACCTTTTAGTGTCCTAGGGCGGTAAATCACCCAGCCAATTAAGGGCAACGGTTTAATAAAAAAAAAAAAAAAAGGGATTAGTTCTGATGCTATTCGTCTTACCCAACTGCTCCCCATTTTCTCTGGCAGGGAAACCATTCCATAATTCAGATGCACACGAGTTTCCCTGCGTGCGCAAAAGCTAATATGAAAGTGCTGATGATGTGTGAGGGAGAACTGGCTTGCTCTGAGCAATGACAGACCTCACGGTTTAAAACCAACGTCACTCGTTACAGAGCATACCCAGCGCAGAAATATTCTCCTGCCCATTTCCCTGCCATCCGAGAGACTTCACTCATAGATCAGTTTATGACATGCAATATCATTAACAATGGTCTCAGTTGAGTTCTCACTCTGCTGTTGGTGATGAAAAACTTCCACTCCCATAAAACTCCACAGGGGAAGAGGCTGTTATGGCTAACGCAACATTTAGCCGTTCAGCAGACACTTCAGAGTGACTCACTGAGCTAACATTTTTTTTTTTACATACAGAGGCAATACAAAGTTATCAGTCTCACACCTGATTTTGAAGTCATTTCAGAAACCTACAAAATGACTATAATTTGCATAGTTGATAAAAGACAACACAGCTATAAATTGATTACAGTGCCTAATGTAGTCAACTCAGAGTACATGCTCACAATTTCGGCTCTGCTGAGGTACTGCTCAAGCAGCTCATTGTGCAGCTTGGGCTCCCGGAAGGGAGGTTACCTTTCGGTTGCTGCGGAAGGTGTACATGTGGTAGAGCACGGCGATGAGCTTTTTCTCCTGGGCTGGGTTCAAGATGTTGCTGTGGAGCTTCAGTTCCCGAACCATGAGATCCACCAGGTGGGTGCCCAGCTGGATCATCAGGATAATAGGCCATTGGGTGTCATTGCTCACCAGGGAGGGGCCGGAGCTCAGCTCCACCTCCAGCTCCACCCAGTGCTCACGAGGCAAGCGATCGCACTTCTGAAAAATTGAAGGAGAAAGATTATGTGGTATTCAGATTTTCAAACATATCGCAAAAACCTATTTAAAGAAATGAAACACACTGAAATCAGAGTCATAAAATAAAACAACTAAAATTAATCAATGCAAAATAAAAGGAATACCTAATAAAAGGAAAAAAAATAAATGAACCATTATGGAAAAGTAAAAGAAGTTAATAAAATAAGTAATAAAATAATGGGAGATGATAAAAAGTAAGAGCCATGAGTGGAATGTCTCACATAAATTGAGCTGAAACCTTTACATCTAATTTGAACAGCTTCCATCATAGGAAGCATTAAAAATACACAGTGGGGTGCAAAAGTCTGAGACCACTAGTGGAAGAGCTTCTGTTTTGCATTCTTTTACAATTTAATAAAATTGTTTAATTACAAATTATATTTAATGTTTTAATGACAGGGTGCACTGGAGCTGGCATGGACTCCACAAATTTGAGCAAAATCTGATGATATATGGTATCACATGGTCTTTCAGTGTACAAAACTTTCTTGGCCTTTAAGTGCCCCAATACATGTTCGATGGGGTCTGACCTTTTCTACAAAGGGGTTGAAAGGGCCAGTGTCACACATCTGTTTAAATTTGACCAAGACATTGTGCAGAATCTTCAATATATCGTCCTCATTTTACATGTCATAACTTGTCTTTGTTTTAAATGTATCAAAATCCTAAAATTTTCTGTTTATTTCCAGGTTGACAAGAAAAAGGTTTGGAAAAAAAATGTTTAACATGGTCTCAGACTTTTGGACCCTACTGTATAAGGTCTGTCTAGGACAGTGAGCAGAGAGAGGAGAGAGGTCAGGGAGGAGGAAAGGAAAGAGCAAGTAGATGAAGTGAAGAGAAGCAGGCAGTACCTTGGTGTGGTGAGTAGGGAGAAAGGAGAGAGAAGAATTAAAAGGGCAGTACCATACCTCTGTGTCCTTGGCCAGCAGCTCAGCATATTGGTCATAAATGTTCCGGAGCTTGTCCACCATGTGACTCTGGGTCTTTTGGCGGATGCAGTACTTATTCTGCACTCTGCTGCCCAGATCTTTGGCCATATTGACCAGGGAATCCCCCCTGGGAGATAGGCTGGATAGGCCCTGATGAAGATATGGAGCAGATGGACCAATGAAGAACAAGCATGTCACAGGCAATTGACAAGCTGAAGGGCCACTGCGACATTTGGTCATTTAACAGAGTTAACTGCATGCAAATACAATCCAGCTTTACACAGTATAGCATTTATACAGCTGGAAAAAAATTTGTAAATTGCCTCACCTTGGAATTGCACCTGCAACCTCCCTAACCTTTATACTTCCCTGCTGCCTACAATTCAGCTGTTTTCACCTGTAGCATGATGTCCACATACTCCTCATCCTCAAGCAGGCACAGGTAGGGGTAGAGGTTCATCCTCCAGGGCCTCTGGTCACCGTTGGCTAGCAGCAGCTTGCTCTCCCTCAGAGCCTCCAGGAGGGCCTTACGCCAGTGTGAGCGGAGACCGGCAAGCAGGTCTCTCTGCAACAAAGACAGCAGCTATCAGAGTAGTGTCACTGATCCAGTGCAGGATGGCTGCATTTTCCTTTAGTGAGATCACTGGTTAGGTACAGCCACAGACTATATCTTCAGAAATCTTTTCTAGTGCAGCCTTCAAGTTCTCACTAGTATGATTACAAAAGAAAATGGCACCTTCTAACAAAGAACATCAGCTAACTAAACATACCCTTACATCCCCTATTTAACCCAATTTTTAGAATGCTTCATTTGTGTGTATTCATATCTGCAACCTCTTCTGATGAGTCACACAATCCAAACAACACATATTCTTCTCCCGAAGATGTGATGTAAAGGCTGCACCCCTCAATCCTCCAGTTTAAACAACACAAAGAATATGCTTCATGTTCAGGTGAAATCGATACAGTATATGTAGTTTCTGTAACCAGACTGTGGGTGCCTAATAGACCAGAGGGGGTTACTACTGAGCAGGGAGACATGGACATCCCCAATGACCGAACTTCTCCCTCCCTGGCTACAACTATGGTCGACTATGTGCCCTAGGGGATACCAGGGGCCCATTCACACACTAGGACAGTGTGTGAACAGAATGAATCCTCCAGAAATGGACATTTTATGAATGTGCAATGCATGCTCAATATGAAGACTGAACTGGAATTTGAATTCAGGCTGCAGCAAAATCACACTTTCTATTGTGCAGCCTGAGAACTATTCTCATGGAATTAAAAGAATTTTCAAAGGCAGGTATGGACAAAAGGAGAGAATAAGGGAAAGAGACAGTGAAAGGAGAGAGAGAGAGAGAGAGAGAGAGAGGGAGGGAAGGGAGAGAGAGGGAGGGAAGGAGAGAGAGAGAGAAAGAGAGAGAGGAGGAAGAGAGATAGGGAATAGAGAGGAATAGCCTTGAATTGAAAAGTGGGTCACACATTCATCCAGGGGACCTTTTTTCCCTCTGAGCCAGGAGGGCAGTATGAAAGCACACAGCTGACAAGCTGGCCTGTGGTAGTGAAGGTGAATCACAATGCGCTGAGCAGGACTCCATTAGAATACATTATTATAGCTTCCCTCTAGATGTAAATGCTGCCAGACCACCCGGGATCTTCCACTGGTATAATTCTGACAGATTGTCAGGAGGATGCTAAGCAAGCTCAAACTCTAAATGCCATTGCAGAGGCCTCTCGCATTCCATTGAAAAGTTTCACACATGGCTTGAATGCATAATGTCCAACCTTCGAATTGAATATTCAAGTAAAATTTTCATTTTCAGACTAGAAAAAGAACCCATCAACAGTAAAATGTGTACAGTAGACCCTCAGGGATATACATCTCCCAGTTACAGACTGACCAGTGAACTGAACATGGTATACATCCTGATGAACCCTTTGCATCACATCTTTATTATCACTCATGCAAAAAGACAACTCATCACTATTGCTGAAGACCACATTGTACATAACACAAAACTATGAATAAAAATAAGTCATTCCATGTCTTTAAATTTGTGTCTTTAAATTTCTTTGAACACCTCAATGAACTGAAGAAGAAAACAGTTTGAATCTCAGATGTACGTTTATATTGTGAAAGAGTGGCAAGTTGTGGAAAAAGTGAGGTCAGTAATTGTGACTGGGAAGGAAACTAGTGTGGCGTGGCATACCATTTTGCCATGTGCTTGGTAACAGGCTTCAGGGTCTCCACAGAGTCGATGGTAATGGTGTCAGCCAGCTCCATGCTCAGCTGCCGGCTAAATCTCTCCCGCAGCTCTTGCAGCCCAAAGTCCAGCTTAGGGTACTTCACACTGCCCCTCTGGAACACCAGAAACACACCCCCACTTCAGTTTATGAGGACTAATTAAAATGGACATTGAAACTGATTACTCCATTATCTGAATCAAATTCCAAATGGAGAAACAGAACAGAATTTTTTATGAACATTCTATATGACAATAAAATTACATTGTTATTAACTGGCACAAAAAGCTCAAGCAGTACTATATTTTAACAGCAGAAACATATATTTCAAACTTGATGATCTTCTTATTGGGACATGGAATAAATGATTCAAACCTAAATAACATGGAACCTCAAAACAGAGAAGACATTATTTGGGAAACACTTCAAACGGTTTATTGTATTGGGCAGTGGTGCGACTAGAAAACATCTCACATAATTATGTACTACTCCAACATAATTATGTACTATATCTATCTTATGAAGACCTAGTAACATGCATTACTTAAAGTGTTGCCCTTAATCTTATTAAGGAGTAGTTATTTTGATTTCTCTGGTTGGGGAGAATGTTTTTCCAGTGTAAGGCATCGTAAATGGCTTTGGGAAACAGTCGTGTGCCGGAGGTCCCAGAGCAGCCTGGAGATGTACACCACAGGGTGGGCAGTGAGTAATGAGAGCACAGTCAGGTCACAATCCGCTCGGCAGGCATGGGGGAGGCTGCCAAGCACAGCACATTACCGGCTGCCAATCAATACGCACAGCTCGAGCAGACAATAAAAAGAAATATATGGCTCATTATTAAACAGTAATGAGGAAACTGTAATAAGGGAGTAATGAATATTATAACATTTATTTTCATAGTTCCCATATCTTTCAACTCAGATTTTAAATCATACTATAGTATTAGACCCCTGTGCTCCACAGTATTGCAATGGCCTAACAAATTTCACTTAAAAAATTGACATGTCACTCACAGAACTTAACATATTCTAAAGCATTTTCCAGTGATTTCTACTTTTACGTCCACACAAAGAGCTTCCTGAATTATCATAAAATCCATATGGAAAGACTTAGTCATGCACACCACTTTCGTGTGACTGGATACATTTTTCCCAGTGGGTCAACTGATAGTAATGAGAAGATGGAGAGCATTTCAGAGTAACAGAACTAGTCCACAGCTTTCAATATCCCTGTAAAAGTACATGTGAATCATGTACGGCTGTATCAGCTCGGGCTGATGGTGTAGAAATACCTCTGTGTTTTGAAGTGTGTGGTTTTTGTTTTGAGTGCACATAGGCCTAGGCTCACAGCCAAATGAGGGGCCTCACGCAAACTCACTAACAAAGGTACAGTGCGAAGCTTGTTGGGTTGAACACAACGCTGTTTATATGGTGCTAAATGTTTCTGCATGTTGTCATTTATTATTGAAGAGGGCCTTGTGGTCTGCAGGGACATGTGGATATTACCTTCAAGCACATCAAAGGCTGTTTTCACACTAGGACTGGATGCAGGTCTGGATTGTCACAACAGGGAGCCAGATCCAACACTGACAGCAAGACAAGTGCATGACAAGGGCTAGAGACAATGGTGTATAGCTTTGTTTAACTACCATTAGCTTACCCAGATTTACTGACTCCATGCTTAGTCTATAAAATTCAAGATAATACCCACTAATGTAGTTAAATAATTCCACTGGACTTAAATGACTGTTTTATTAAAAATTCATAGTGCTGTTTATGTCATGTTGTTTCTATTGACAGCTAACCTCAAGATGCGTTCATGCCAAATACATAAAGTTAGTTAGAAGGCTGGGTTATTAGGGGCAAATAAAGTCAAGCAAAGATAAATCCCAAAAGTCATGCTTTGCCTGTCTTAGATAGATCAGTTACTAATTGTTTTACTTCTTAATGCAGGTAATTACTAGGGCTCACAGTCATACTTTTGATACTAAGGTTATGAAGTGGGCCTTCTGGATCAATATAGTATTCCTCGGTCAGTATAAAAGCACATACTTTGCTGAGTCAAGAAGATGTGGTGTACTAAGGCACTCTATGCACTTCAGAAACACAAGAAAAGAACACTACACCTAGTCTCCTCTAGTCTGTCTGTCCACAGCCTGTCTTAAACAAACTAGACAGACTTGTTTGGTAAGAGTGGCTATGATACTGTCTCCATGATAAATTGAATTTGACTGTTAAAGGTGTAAATAGTAGTTGCAAAGACCCTTCCCTCCACAAACATAAATAAATGAAAGATTTAGCAGGAAATCCAGAAATAGCTTGTAACACCACAGCAAGCTAATGGATGTGATTTAATATAAAGTTCAAACACAGCCCATTACTGGAATTACCACAATGGAACTAATGTGAATGCACAGGCTCCAATACCCCACTCCAATACCTCCAGGGATATGGACTTTGATACAGTCCATATCCCTGGACTGTATCAAAGGCCCCGCTGAGCTGAGCCAATGTGGTGGACTGAGACAATTCATTAATTTTATATAGGCTGGAGAAGGAGAATATCAGACATGTCTGCAGAGGGAAGGCAGCTAAAGTAAAGTAAAAGGTTACACAGGACATAAATCATCAGGGTGGATACATGTTCATCGCGGCAGGGAGTGCACAGCCTGTTGGGTGTTGTGTAGGATTCCTAGCACACCTTGTGTCGGTGGCATCTCTAACTATAAAAATACACACTCAACTTGGTCTTTATTTCACTTTTTTGGAGCAAATCAGGACACTGTGGATGAGGGGATCATATATGAGTGTTGTTATGGATGAAGTATAAAACATGAACACATATTTACATATATACTTTGGGATTTACATATGCATTTACATATATGTGCATATACCACATATATAATTATTCCTCCATAAAACACCAATAAATTAACACATAAAATACATAAATCTCTACCCATATATAAAGATAATCATGAAAGCATTACTACAGGAAATCATTCCTACCCATGGCAATCAGATCTCTATCTATCTATCTATCTATCTATCTATCTATCTATCTATCTATCTATCTATCTATCTATCTATCTATCTATCTATCTATCTATCTATCTATCTATCTATCTATCTATCTCCAGTGGATAGAAAAAATGATGGAAACACTAGGATAAGAGAATTATATTTTGAAGCAAACTGCAACTAAAAAGGAGTTCACACATAAGAGTTCCTGGGTTTGATTATTACTCTGCACTGTAGAATTTTAGATAAAGAATAAAAGCCATTTTAGGCACCCAGGTGCACCCTATGCTGCAAGCACTGTTTCCTCAAGATGCAAGACATACTGCATGACACTCTCATATATGCTTCTAAATGAATTCAAGAGTGGTTTCATGAACACTGTGATGAAGTCAAATATGTTGCATGGCCTCTCAAAATCATTTCAGCAGACAGCACTCAAACTCACAGTGAGCCATGAGCTACAAAACAGACAAAACCCCTAGTGGAGTCCATCATTTGGATATTCAAATTATTAAAGCCTTACTTTTTTCCACTGTAATGGCTACCATTTGTCAGGTGACTCTTGTGGAAAATACAAAGGGGTTCAAATCTGTGTGTTGTTCTTGGCACAGTCATGACTGTGGTGACGTTGCCCGGACAGCGTCCATACGGACAGACAGAGGGACAGCAGGGGCTGTCTCTGTGGGCTGCCTGACAGGCTGCAGTAATGGGCTGAGCGCCGTGTCCTGCAGAGCTCTGCTCTCAGATGACTGGCAGTAATGGTGCTGAGGAGGCAGAGAAGCCCTCTCATTTCCTTCCTCCCACTGTCTCTCCCCATCTCTCTCCCTCTCCCTTCCTCCTTTTTCTTCTCTCCTCTTCTTTTTACCCCCCAGGACCCTTTTCATTTTCCCCTTTTTTTTCCTCTCTCTCCTTCTCCTTCTGTCCTTCTTGGATCCAGGAACTATGTGGCAGCGGAGATCTGCAACTGCAGGACAGACGTTCAGAACACTGCCCTTGCCGCAGCCTTATCTGCACTGACCCACCACAAACTCACTCAGTGTGTTTTGACTCCACGTCAAACTGACCAAGCACAAACCCAGTGCATTCTGATTCCACATCAATCTGACCAAGCACCAACTCACAAGCTCATTCAGCGCATTCTGATTCCAGGTAAAACTGACCAAGCTGGTTTATGCCCAGCAGGAAGGTGTCCACTGTTCGCACCAAACAAAACAATGAATTTCCCAGGAGTTCAACTCCTGGGCTCGGGGCAATCTCAGAGCAATAAATAACATAGTGAATCAGGGGTATTATTGATAATTCAGGGTGCCTTCAATGTGGATGACAACTGGTTATCCACTTTATTATTCAAGCAAAAAGAGAACAAGAGACCACCAGAACCCGCTCAGCTAATGAATCCTCCAATGTGATTCAGTATGCAAACCAATTAGGCTTTCATATCTCATATGATTACTGTAGGTATGCATACATAATAAAGAGTATGTGAGTGTGGATAAACTAAAGAAGAATTCAATGACGCAGAAGCCAAAGCCATTTGCTTGTACATTTGTTTGAACAACACAGATGAATCAATTATATATCGATCTTGACAAATCAAAATGCAGATCTTTGTGCATCTTCTTATAAGGCCTCTTAAAAACTGTGCACCCTTGCTCCCACAATTCACACATATTTGCACGACTAAAAAACAGCCCAAGCATTATCCAAACAGCTTATTAAACTGAATTTATGAGCTCATTATTCAGATCTACTCAAAACCAGTTTTTACTATGAGCACTTGTTAAAACAAACACATAAGCACCCAGAGTATAATGGATGTATTACTCTGCCTGACAAGAGCTGCATGTATGAAGGTTGTAAATTTAAGCTGTGTTTGACATTGATCACAACCACTACCTAGCAAGGTAAGGAGTAACCAAGTCTGGCTGACTTTTCCTTTAATTTCCAAATACTTCATCAAAGTCTTTGAAATGAATGTAGAATATGGCTGTGCAGCTTCCCATCTCACCTGGCCCACTGAGCATGTGCAGAGCGTTATGGCACCTCATTTAACTGGGAGCATATTCAGGGCATTACATTATAATGTCTGGTCACACGCAGAGCATTTCCATGTTATTAATGATGGCCTACGAATTTGCCTCAATAAATGAAACCAAAAGTGTTGCAAGGCGTGCTAAAAATACATCCCCCTTCCAGAATCCTGTTAATGAAGCATGTGAAAAAGGCAAGCGGTGCTTCCTGATAATAGTGCACCCGCGCACTAAAAATAACCCCCACCGACCCCAAAAAAAGCCTATGGTGCAATGACTGACGATTATATCGCTCACACCGGACGTCTTTGGCTCTTAAGCATCTATCGCTTTTCTGGGGGACCTTGTCTCTGGACCATTTCTCTCACTAAGCAACTGATAACTTTCCACCTGTGGGCCTTGCCTTTGCTGTCCAATCTCCAGCCCTGGGGCCTCTATGCTGTTTCTTTTTCTGCATACCAACCTGTTAAAGTGATTACATCCACACATTCACATTCAAAAACCCTGTGAGACAGACTCTCAATCTGCGGTCATTCAAAGAAACACCCACCCAGGTGGTGTTCATAACTGAATTTCTCGACTGCCCCGCTGAGGTGTTCTAAATGTTTTTCTTTGTTCCAAATAAAGAGCAATTTTGGTCTTGTTTCAAACAATACATTATTTTTAACCCATTACCATTCAAATGAACAAAGAATAACTACAGGAAACATGAAGGATTTTCCAACCAGATATAGGGCCCACAACAAAATAAAGGCAAGAAAGATAAAACAATAAAATTTAAAAGTTAAAATAACTGGCAAGTAGTGCTGGAATCATCAACACATGATATCAAACTAATGCATCCTAGAAAACTGTCTGTTTTCCTATATGCAATATGTATGGTACCTTAGCAGATCTTACAGTATATATGGGGTAGCATGGACATGGAGATCAGTCATTGGAGGGCGCGGGGCCAAGGGTGATAGCAGTAGAAAGGCAGCGGGGCAGTAGTCTAGTCTGAGGTACATGACTGGGAGGACTCCTGAGGTTGATGGTTCAAGCTCCACTCTAGCCACATTCAAGAACACCATTGCTGTAAGGCTTTTATCCCCTTGAGTAAGGCCCTTATCCCCACATTGCTCCCACGGGGACTGACCCTTGGTTATCATAATGAACTGTAAGTCGCTTTGGATAAATGTGTCCGCTAAATGACTGTAATGTAATGTAGATTCCCCTTATCGGGCTTATAACGAACAACAACGAGAATGATAAATTACTGTCTATGTTCCACTGTGGAATAAGACTGATAAACTCTTCTTCCTCAAAAATCTGAGGGCACTAAAAAACTTGGAAGCAACCTAATCCAAAAAAAAAAAAAAAAAAAAAATGCGTGTTTTTCTCTAATACAGTGGCTGGAGTCGATTCCAGAGTAGGGGGGAGTGAGGAGAAGCTTCTGGGAGGTGAGGTAGATGCAGTACCGTAGTGTAGATATCCTCCACCAGAGGTGAGGTGCAGATCTGGCGATCCATCTCCAAGGTGGGCTGGAAATCTGGCTTCACCATTTGGATAGCTTTCAGCACAAACTCCCGCTCATCCTGACGGAACACACACTTTTGGAACAGGTCATCCATGGACATCCCAGACTCCTCCAGCTGCTGTAGACACCTGTGAAGAGGAGAGACCATTCAGTGTGCGTGACAGTGAGTCTCCTGGCACTCTGGCGCCCCCCTCTGAAGGCAGAGTGAAGGAAACTTTGCAGTTGCATGTTATGCCTTCTAAAGGCTAAGAGACCTTCAGACCAGAGACAACAGGTGCTTCACCTATACACAAGGACACCTGAGACCAGTTTGTATCTTGGTGCCTTTGTTAGGGCTGTCACAAAAACACACCCTGCTGTCCCTTAGTGCAGGAAAGCTCTGGACATTTGAGAAACTGTGAGCTAGTAGTTTTTGGGATCTGAGCTACTTTTTATTATTCAGTTCTGTGTTAGTTACTTATTTGTGTAAGACATCCATTTTTATATCATTATCATTACGTAAGGGGTATGTGAACAGCCTTTTCCCCCTCAAGTGGACAAAATAAAGTAGGATTTAACTTTTGACTCAATTTCCCTGTCTGCTAACTACCTGCACAGTGACTCACAGTGACACAAGGGCTCCATTTTTCACTCTGTATCACTGACTAAAGAATAAGTTAATGTAATTTCTATGCTTTCAATTATGTGCAATTCCTGTGCCAATGAAAGTCTAGAAGAAGCTGAGACAGCCATTCTGAATGACAACTGAAAGTCTTTCAAGACCCTGTTAGTGGTCTGTGCTGAGCTGCTAAATATTTTCGAAGATGAAAAGTTTTCCATTCTCTTTTTGAACACTCAGGGTTTGCAGATTCACTGGCGTGTTCACAGTCAGATGAATCTACAGATGGCTACAGATGTCTACAGATGGCTGCAGAACGCGGTGCAATGTCTCCTCAGATGAAATCACACAGACTATGTGCTGTCCACGAGTAGCTCGCTGCAGCACTCATGGCAACAGTGAGCGGCAGAGAACGGCAGGAATACTGAAACTGAAAAGCAGTCAAGAAACCAGACAGGAGAACAGAGCACAGCTTATTCAGGGCAAAATCACAGAGGGAGTTGCCAATTAAAGCAAAGCACAGGAACCATGTATACAACCTACAGGCACTGCCTCTTTGTCAGGTTTTTTTTTAGACATTTAGCTGTGGTGTATACACATAGAACCTTTACAATTACAGTAACAAGGGAGTGTCTGGCTGTACGTGCCATGTTTGAGGTGTGTAACCCTAGCCCTGTTTCTAACGCAACAGGCCTTTCCAGTGGCAAGAGACGTCTTTGGTCTTGTGTAATTGCAGTGCCCTCTAGTGGAGGTCAGGTGGTGAGGACAGATGGGGGGAATCTCGTCGTCGAGCCTCTGGAAACGAGAGAAAATTCCCTTGCCCTCTACACCTTTCACCAGACAGTGATTAAATAACACTCCAGTAATTACCTTCTGCAGGAAATCCTGTTTTAATGCCTAAGCCCCTCTGACGCAGATACAATTAGCAGCTGGGACATATGCGCAATCTAAATTCCTGAGGCATATAGCCATCTAAAATTATTTGTCTTTGCTTGACATGGCAATTTATTTGTGGTTTTAGGACTGCTTTATTGCACTGCCTTGTAGGTGCAGTCTCCTTTTATTCTGGATGCCTATAATTTCTAGAGTGGACAAGTGCTCCTCGTAAAGGAGGAGGAGGAGTGCCTTGCACAGAAAGAAAAGTAGAGAAAAGAGAGGGAGGGACAGAAAGACAGAATAAACAGAGAGAAAAGACAGGCATGTGGTGTGGCACAGATATAAAGGGCACGATGAGAGAGTGACAGTGGGCTGGAACAGAGCCACTTGGTGGGTAAAAAGAGAGAGTGAGGGAGAGAGACAGAGAGAGAAAAAGAGGGAGATGTTCTGCAAGGCTAGACAGTGAGCAAGAAGACACTACCACAGAGGGGCCAATGTCATTGGTATCACCTTACAATGATCGATTAGCCAGGCACTGCCCCCATACTAAGCGCTGCCCCCTGTGTTGTCATTGGGCTGAACTACATGGGCTACCACCTTGACGACTGAGACACTGTGGGGTGGGGCACAGTCAGGGTGGGGCACTGCTCAGGAGATGGGGGAAGCTTGACATCCTGCCTGAAGCAACCCTGCATCCATTACACATTGGAAAGGCTAATATGAAATAATGCCACCATGGGTCTCCCTCCATGTACAAAAAAGCAAAGTTCATTAGACACCAACTGTAAACCAAATTACTGTATACCAAACAGCACTTACTATCAAATTCTAAAGGATGTACTGTAAGGAAAAAAAAATTCCTTTCCTTTGCACTATTTTAATGGTGCACCTAACCAATGCACTCAATGTACTAATTGCTACTGTCCTTGCACTTCCTCTGTCACCTACAAAAGCACCTAACAATACACTGATACAATAACTACTACAGGTATTTGTAGCACTCATAGCTTTATATATCTGCATTATATCTGCTTGATCATATGCACTTCTGCAAGTCAAATAAGAGTGTCTGCTAAATACTTAAATGTAAAAATAAAGTGAAAACCTACATATCACTCATGTCCACTTTCTTAAAACCCAGTTCATGTGCCAAGCAAACAAAGTGAGCCTAGGCAGTGATGAGGTTATAAATTCTAGCCACAGGTGCTTGCATGCACCATACAACAAAACAGACATGGTAGGATGTTTTATATCATTCAAGGACTAGCTGATTACAAAATGGCTTCTTTTGCTCTTCATAACTTACAAAACTCCTGAATGCCTTTTTTAATCAAAGAAACTCAAACAAGCAGGGCTTTTTTTGTGTGAAAAAAAATGGATTACCAAGTTTTTGAACACAAAATCGCATAGGCAGTATATGTATCACACAGGCAAGCTAATGTCCAAAGATCAGCAAGTAAAAACTGCTCTAATGCTGCAGAATGGGGGCAGGGAAGCCTTGTTTTTATGAAGCCTGCATCTCTCGGGAACATCGCCTTGATTGCAGTGATTCTAGAAGGTTCAGGCTGGCAAATGAAAACAATATCACACTGCTGCCAAAGAACACTGAACACTGTTATCAACTGGACTGCACTCCTAATTCACAGGGATCTTAATATAGTGTGTTTATGACTGAAAAACACAGTGACATAAAAATTCCCCAAACATCAAGGATAGAGGCGTTATCCATCAAGATGCCCCAGTTTTGAGTCTCTGCCTGTGACAACTATACTGACAATCAATGGGTCTGCTCTCCCATCTAATAACCTTGCAAGAAGTGGCCTGACCAAAAAAAAAGGGAGACTCCATGTCCCATTGCCCACTCTATTATCTATAGTGTGATTCATCACAACCTGTCAGCTTACGATCAATAGTGTTTAAACTGAGATTTTGCCATACCCATCCCTATAGTATCACAACAAAGCTCCACCTTTGAAATGGGGAAAAAACCGTGAGGTTTAAAAATATCTACGGCAGGCCCCAAACCTTGGCTCTTTCCTTGTTATTGTTTTTTTGTGGAGGTGGTGAGGTAAAAAAAATAGGACTTGCAAATAATGAGACATAGTCTGCTGGGGGCTATTGATCTTATAGCTGACCTAGTTTTTTCCTGGAAGTCATCCTACGACGTGAATACGGATGAGCGATTCCCTGCCGCGTGATTATCCGCTGGGAGATGAAAGGCACTGGAAAACAAAGTAGTGGCTGGGTGCGCGGGCATAGAAGCTCCTGCAAGGGAACTGAGCTGACAAATACCTGAGATCCAGAGTTTTCCATTTTTGTCAGGGTACCCACTTCCCCTCGTCCCCTGTGGGAATAAGCCAGTTTGGGCTCTGCTCCACAAATGGAACTTGCACAACCCCCTCCTTCACCAGCCCTTGCCTCCCTGGGGTAGAATGAGACCAGGAATAGCTCATTCATTTATATACAGCTACCTCCAGTCAGTGGTATCTGGTGTCTTTGTCTTTGCTTCCCACCCCCTTTGTTGAATGACCTCACAGAATCGAGCTGTAAAATCTCCAGAATGATGTCACTGATCAATACTGTGTGCATCACTCTGTATAGGAACAGATTAATACACAGCACAAAGCACATGTATGAGCTAGTCATTCCCCAAAGGAGGAGCCCTAAAACAGAAAACTAGCACAATTAGAACCTTTCGCAAAAATGTACATTTTAAATGTTGTAAAAATTGTTTAAAAACTAAGCATACAATGTTAATTTCTGAGTTTGATGCATGAATGGAAAGTTTTGCATCTTTATCTGTATAATGTCAACATATAACGACTATAAGTCACTCATGACTAATGAATCACTCACTCCTGCCTTGATGACTTACACAGAAAATTCACTTTAGCACAGGGGCTAGATTAGGTCCTATGTGACTAAAAAAGTTTATGCAAAACAACAAGGAACTAAAACAGCTTTCAATTCTGATGTAATGTGGTAAATAAAAAAACACATATCCTTGATACCTGAAAAGTGTGTGTGTATATATATATATATATATATATATATATATATATATATATATATATATTTATTTTTTTATTTTTACAATACATTTATCACCCTACATAAAGGTTTCAATTCAGCATACATTTACAAAAAACACAAACATGAAAGGAGCATGTTAAAGCTTGCCCTTAATTCACAGAGGAAGCAAATAAGAACAAACAAACTGAAACAAGAAGACTTACTACTACCATAAGTACTGTAGATCCCAGCACAATACTATCCTTGGTCACATGACCTTTCAGAATGCATCATTTGCTTGCACTATTGATCAGGGGTACATTAGCATGCCTTCAATTTACATGGTTAAAGGGAATGAAATATAATGATATGTAATAATGGCACTCACAAACATAAAAGGTCAAATAGCATAATTAGCCAAGCTCTATATACTGGCATATCCTGAGTTGATAGCATAAATAAATACAAAACAAATTTAGGAAATTCTCAGAAAATGCACACCCAGACAGAACATTACACTTGCAAACATTTCTCCTTACAGTGAATAACATACACAAATAATTAAAATCCTTACACTAGAATGTCTGAAAAGAACAAATAACTTCTTTTACAGCATTTTGACCTTTCAATAGTGCACAATTTCCTTATCCAAAGTGCAGCTGCCCAAATTAGTAGCTACTATGGGCAAAGCATATCAATCACAATAATTTCGGCACCCTAAATCCATTTAACATTTGTCCCTCGTCTCTGTGGCTACCGATCGCTCCAGATAAAATCTGGGACATCCATTAGGGGGAGGTCTGCAGTGTGAATACTGGAGGTAAGCTGAGGAGATGTTTAATGTGAGCTTCTATGGTAAATGTCATGTCGTAAATCTAAAGCTGGACACACCCCGTGCAGACACCGGCCCAGAATCTCTGCATGGCTGATTAAATACCACTCAGCACTGCTTTTTTATAGGGATGGCCTATATGCTAATCAATGGCACAGTTGAGAGTGGCTGGGGGACTACATTCACAGGTACCCTACATTCATTCAGTATGAGACAATTTAACTGTGAATAATGTTTATTTCTAAATAAAATGCTGGCCTTGTAAATTTTGCTGGCATCGTAGAAGTCTTATGATTTCAAAGAAACAACTTGTAAGCAAAGTTGAGTTGTTCTTGAGAAGAAGACTTTAGTTGCATGCTGTTCAATGTTCTGCCCCCTTTCTCAGTTTGGAACATTCCAAACTTATTCACCAGCTGTGCTTATTATTGTAACTTCTGCTATCAATTCAGTCAATGCCTCCCAGTGGGGTCACTGATAAGACATAGATATCCCTACAAACTCAATCCCTCCCTCTCATGGGGATGCTGACAGCAACTGAAAGGGCTGGTATCTATTGGCATTGGGATGGCTTAGATTTGATATGAGACTATAAGGCCCATTCACACACAAGAATGGTGCCTCTAAAGGGCAAGTTACCCAGCCCCAGGTAGCTGACGTTTTATTGCTTGCAGTATATACCTGATGAGAGCTTTCCGTTCATGCATCAGAAAGGTAGAAAGGTAAAAATTGATATAAAAGGTTGTTTTCTTTACCATAACCTGTTCAATGTCCATTAAAGGCAGCAACTGACAGCAAACTCACCATCAAGTGCATTAATACAATAACCCACACTGCTTAATGAAAATAAATCTGAATGAGTCAGCTTTATTCCCACCTCATTAGGAAAGAATAAACAATGAAACAAAATGTGTTACATCCTCTGTAAAAATTCACAAAATAAAACAAATCCCACCACATCAGATTAATGCTTTCATTATTTTAAAGCTTTGCAATCACCAAGAATTAAACTTTTCTCTTTGTGTTTTAGGGTATGCTTGTTTACAGATTAATTAAACCTTTAATCTGGAATTCAACTTTACCTGATTAAATTCTCTGAAAATCTCTTCAGAGCTGCCTCAATGACTTGCCTGCGTAATGAACATTACATGTCTATTTCAAGCTGACTAAAATAAGTACAGATATTCTGTCTGGATGGACAGAGAGGATTCTCCATATAATATTAACTATAAAACAGCCAAAATGTACAACATTTCTCCAAACTTGACATTACAAATATAACACTGGGAAACAATATTTCCATGTAAGAGTTAAAACACATCAGAAAATACATGATATTGTATTTTCTGACTCTAGCCTAATCCCTATGAAGACAGTTTGTTATTGTGAAACCATGGATCAGGAGTTTGCTGGTCATATCAAAGACACATCGTTGGACATGTCGGAGACTGCAGCACACCACAGTGAGCAGCACTGCTCAGACTATAATGGGCTCATCTGGTGCTTCATCAAAACCATGCAGTGCTTTACAGAGCACAGCTAACCAGTGGGTGGCCTTGACTCTCAGCTGGAGCATCTGGGAAACATGCATTGATTTTTTTTTTATTTTATTTTGCCACAGGCTGCCAGTAAGACTTTTGGTCCAGATTTAGTTGACTGGAGTGGATACAGTTTCACACACATACTCCTCCCACAGCTTGAACTTTATTCCCACTGTTCCCACTTACCAGAAATACCATCAGAGGATGATAACTTTGCTTTGCTGATAAGGAAATACCATTTTAAAATTGTGCAACATGGTTATAATTTGTCAAAACTAGGTAATGACCACTGAATTATTTGCAAACTAGTCGGGCTGCACAATATGAAGAAAACATGCATTGTGTGATAGCATTGTTGGCTATTGCGATGATGACATACCTTGCCATAAACGAGTGCAAAGGTGAACACAGTTTTGACTTTCTGCCATTTTCAGTATACCGCTAAAATTGACACAGACAACTAATAGCCTACTGAATTAAAAACATGAAAAGAAAGTATTTCCTATGTACTTTCATTAACCATGGAACACAAATAATAAATTTAATAAAATACACATTTTTTCAGTTTTTAATAAAAAAAAACCCTATCCATCTGGACTGTTAAAACAAAAGATAAAGAGTAGAAGCTATGCGCATTTTGACAAATATAGTAGGCCTAATTAAAGTCAGATATCACTGTCTTTTGTGATATGCTTATTGTGGAAGTTGATGTTACTATGACACTAAAAAATGATATATTGAGCAGCTCTACAAACCAGATCCCCAACTTGGGTGGTATACTGCCACAGCAGCAGGTTCCCAGGTTCATACGTATAACATAAAAAATGGGACTGGACAGTGGGTGCTAGTGATCAGTAAAGATAGAGATTGGAGGCAGTATATGGATCACAGTTCCTGCTAGAGTTGAAACATTCCCCAAAACCATCTCTGTGTTGAGAAATGACATATCTCATCCATTTACTAAATATTGAGCCTTTTCTACATTCCACTGTTTTCCAAGAGTTCTCCCTGATTGTCTATTAAGTGACTGGGACCTCCAATTTTTCCCCAGTTGGTTCAGTCAGGTTTTTTATCCCCTCTGGAAAACATGCAACACACAGTAAGTGGAGCCAAACAAATAATGAAATTTGTTTAACTGAATTTCAATACACGAAACCGCTGAGTTCTTCAAGTATTCAGATTTAATACAATTCAAATGAGCTTACTTCTAGTCTTCACGTGAAGTATGTGGAATTTCAGTATCGCCAACATAACTAAAATTCATGCGCGACATTAACACCCACTAGAAGTGTAAGAGAAATAATGGCGCTAGCAGTAACATTACCAATTCATGAAGTTTGTTTCATTAGGATTGAAGATGCACAAACAGCATGCACTCTAAAAATCAATTCTATAATGTTCATAGGGACTAAATGAGGGGCACTTAACCTCTGACACTGCTGGAGTGAATGACTCTAAGAATGTGCCCTGCACCGCTTTTATTAACCTGCGATGATGATCCATTGTCACATCTGGCTTTCTATCACCTGGCACAGGCAATGTTAACAAGCCTGACAAATATTTTACCTGTGAATAAAATTGCCCCCCCAAGACGTATTTACTTATGTACTGGGGGTCCTCGACTTACGAATGAGTTCCGTTCCTACGACTTGTCGTAAGCAGATTTTCAACATAAGTTGGAATTTATACCTAAATTATACCAAAGTTAACACCTTAAGTCACTCACACTGTGCACACAACACATGAAGGACATATAAAATACAGTAATTAAATGAAAAAGTAATAAAAAAAGAGAGAACAATTTCTTATCTTTATTTCTGTGGTCGTATTTATGAACCAAACCACTTAGGTTTTTATTAATAATTTATGGGAGTGCGTCGTAACCACAAAACGTCGTAACTCGAGACCATCGTAACCCGAAGACCCCTGTATTTCTGTATTTACAAAACAAGCCAAAGGGCCCTTTAACAAGCCTTTCTGGACAAAAACTGATGGTCAGGTCAGGAGTCCAGACTTATGCAGAGGAGATGGATACTGCAATATTGGTTCCTGACCTACATCTTCAGTGCACTGCCTGGTAAAGCCCAACTTCGCTCCCTTGGCGATACACTCGTTTTCCTTGTGCGCTTCCATTACATGAGTGAACAGCCAGGAGACTGCATAAATCTTTGGTCTGAGAGAACATTCACTCTTTCACAGATACATAGAAAGAAATAGGTGCCCTTTGCCTTTCTCTGTAGACAGTAAGAATACCATTTCATGCCATTCTTTCCACTTGGTTGCTGTGGTGACAAGAACAATAGCCTAGGAGCACATGTGGGAAGGAAGTTAAAGCCCCTGATTGCCCCCGATCTGGTTAAGGATCCCACTTAAGGAAGTGATTCTCAACCATGGCTTGAAGGCCACTTCCAAGCACTCCACAAAGCTGTGTGTGAGAGCCATATGAAGATGTGATGGAAATCCACAGCCAACTGATTTTGGCATGCAGTGGCTGGGCAAGGAAAAATACAATAACGGATGATTTCAAATAGATTTATATCAAAACTCTTATTTGAAAGCCAAGTCAATTCAACAAAGGTCCAGACAGAACATCCAAAAAAAAAATTTGGTTTTGAACATAGTACTTTTTCAGTATTAAACATTTTATGGAGTTTTCAAGCAAAGATTCTTTGGTCAGTCAGGGCCAGTGCGCTTCTAGATTAAGTGTAAAGTGCTGTCGGATATGTGTTAGGCATGATGGCAACAAATGCTATGTTGAACCAAAAAACAATTCAACTTCGGTCAGACTTGCAAAACCAGCCAATGGGGAGAAATCTGGGTGTGTTTGAGATGAGACATTGGCGTGATAACCAGAAACACAGTTTTTTTTTTTTTTTTTTTTAAAGCATAGTCTGTCCTGAATACAGACAGAAGCAGGTCCAGCCAAGCATGTAACCAAAGAGACCTGACATCTAGTGGAAAGAGATAAAACTTTAAAAAAGTGAACTTTTCCACCATTATAAGGGTGGTATCTCCCCCTTACAGCGAACCTAGTGAAGTCACCAATCGCTGTGCATTCAATCATGAAGGACATTCATAACCCCTGTCTATTATGTGCAGCGTCTGTTTTACATGTCCCAAAGTACACGATATTCTCAGACATTGAACAGGTTTTCCCTCACATGGGCTCTATTCTTTTACAAGACTATATTTATTTTGACTTGAAACCAACTTCTCCCCTTTTCTTTAAGCACAATAGTCAGTATTTTTTGGCAGCCCATTGTCAATTGAAAACACAAATGAGGTTTTTGAGTGAAGTCAAGCAAAGCATTTATCTAATCAGGGCTGTCAGAAAGCTACCCTTAAAATAATATTTCAAAGCACAAGGATTAGTGAAAATGAAGTTCTATATACAGGTGGCTGCAGCCAGTGACACGTAATGAAACCCAGACTCTTCAAATGACTGCAGTGGCACAGCAGTATGAGGGAAAGATTAGAGGAACAGAGTCAAACCCCATTTGCCAGTGGCCCCCTCTCTTTCATGCCTGCACTGATGAACAGAAAATATGCTGTCAATGTTAATCACGCCCTATTGGACAGGTAAAACACAGGAGAGCCGACAACGCCCTCAAAATGAAGAGAGGATGCAGAGAAATGAGGTTATGGAATCCTGAGCACCGTCCCTTACCGGAATAAGGGCACATGTGTGCTCCAGATGTCTGCGAGTTCTCAGGGAAGGTGGATGTGGATGTTTTTTTCTTTTCAGAAAAAACATGAACTTTAAGCAGACCAGAGCAATACCTCACACTCCCCAAATAAAAAAGAGTCTGTTTTTCAAGTTCTGTTTCAACAATTTTATGAGGTCCTGCGTGCTTTACAATAAGATTTTTTTTGTGTTTTAGCGCAATACTATGTCCCCCATTAACCACTTAAAGAGGCATAAACTCTTCTGTGAAGTCCTGTTTCTCAGTTCCCCCTGCCAACCAACCACAAACTGGGAAGTAAAGAGAAACCCCTGGAAGCACTGAATCAAAATCATTAGATGCATTCCCACAAACAGCCTAAAAGTGAAAGGACTAAATGGATTACATTAGTAATTGAGAACAGTAACATTCATTTCTGAATGAGCATACTGGTCAGCAATGGAGACTGGTAGTCTAACGAGCAGACTACCAGTTAAAAATGACCTCATGAACCCAAATAGTCATAGTGTAGCTCAGGATGCAGGCTATGATAGACAGCCCATCTCACACAAACACTGTATAGACAACTTTCAGTTGCTATCTGGTAGTAACTATTTAGATCCTTTAGACTGAATGAATGTTGACTAAAATCAGACCATGCAAGTACATGTAGTTCATTACACTGTAAGGAAAACACAAAAGCCCGCAGACACCATGCTTTACCTGGAAATGTGTTTGACACCTTCGCTGTCGAGTAAAGGTGTCCATTCCTATCTGAGAAGGGCTGGTGTTCATGCAAGCCTTTTGAACTAACCTCAACACTAAAATACTGGAGACAGCTGAGTACTATTTAGGGTCAGAAGAGTCGAGAGTGTAAATGTGGTATGTTTTTCAAAACTGAGAGGTGAGTTAACCAACACCGAGTAGATATTTCTCTTTGGACTGCTATATTGTCCAGGCCTATTCTCAATAAAAACCTATGGTTAGTTTGTTAGTTGAATCAGGTGTCCAAGTGCTGGGCTAAGACAAAAACCTGCATGCACATTTACCCTTCTTGGAGAGACCCAAACACCCATAATGTGGACCCTGGATCATAAAGCCACGGATGGACTCACCTGACGATGACGCGCGGTGAGCAGCTGGAGGAGCGGCCCATGCACTCCAGTGCAGCAGCATAGGAGCAGAGATTGGGCTGTAGCCCAGCCTCTTCCACCATGGAGAACAGCTGGCCAACCTGCTTCAGAGAGCCCTGCATTGGACACAGAAGACAGGAGGGAAAATGGCACAAATTTTTTCGGGATACAGTATCCATTTCTCATGTCCAGGTAGAGGGTACAGCTGTGTAAGTATAAAAAGGAAAAAATAATAAATGGTAACAATCAGCAGGTATCCTGGACATTTTTTAGGTTCAGGTTAAATTCAGGACATTTAAGGATAGAGAGGAAGTGGAACGTGTAATAGGTTCTTTAATCACTGGCTTGTATAATTACAGCAAAATAGTTTGTTATAACAAGTTAACAAGAGATAACAAAGTTATCTCTGACTGCTGCTGTTACTATTATTTAAGTTTCTATCAACTTTATTTTAATGTGAGGTATGAGATGTATCATGTAATCCTTTTAGTCAAATACTTTCTTCCATATTAACTTGATAGACATCAAATTAAATCAACAGTTTGTATTTGACACTGAATTAAAATCTGTTTCAAGCGGCCTGGAACTATATGACCATGCTTACTGGCTGCAAAGAGCCAAGACTGGCTTACCCTTTTGGCCCACACCCTCATCATGAGGTTGTATGCCCCGATGGACAGCAGCTTGCGCCGGGACACCTGGTTGTGATGGCTGAGCAGGCAGCGCTGTGCTCTCTCCACATCTCCAGAGAAGACGCAGGACTCCAGGTAGCAGCGCACATTCAGCTGGGCGTACCCATGGGGGTTCCCCTCCCTGTCCGTCAGCAGCTGGTTTGCCTTGGCTGTGGTCCTCTGGTTCAGGTAGTGATCCAGCTCCTCCACCTCTGCTGGCTGCTTCTCCCTGGAATGGGCTTTAGAATCTGGTGTCATAGCAGCGGCTGCAGCACCCCCACTTTTATGGTGCTCCTGCTTCAAGTCTTTCCTGTGGGGAGTGTGGAGCCTTGATCGCTCTAGTTTGACTGGTCCCTTGCTTACTTTAGTGGCAGGGATTGTCTTCATTACTGTGCTTGGAGGCTTCATGCTGGCATTGCTGGTTTTGCCCTCTGCTAGCTTGTCAGGGGGTTTCTGCCAGTGGACCTGCAGTTTCTTTGCCTTATTTGTCCTCTCTCGCTTCAGCTTCTCTATCCAGCGGATAGGGTGATGTTTTTGGGATGGAGGGTCAGTGCCACCTCCTTTCTTGTTGGCATGGCTCTCCTTTGAAGGAGCTTCTCTACCAGGCTGGCGGAATCTGACTAACTTCACCTTTGAGTGCTTGACATCCAGAGCAACATCAGACTGCAGCTGCTGCATCCGAGCTTCTAGGACTGAAGGCAGGGAAGACAAAAAGGTAGATGAGTCCACATCTATTCTACACACCGTAGCACCATTAACTTGAACAGGAAAGAAGACAAACCACAACAGAGAACAATAATATTGGGTGGACCATGAAAGTGAAGTACATTGCTTAAGGAACACTGAATGTCAGAAACCTTTTTGAGATCATACAGAATATCTATATACAAATTTCAACACATAAGCTTTCAATTGAATGCACTGTCATTTAAACATGATGACACTTTCCTAAACAAGTCTTCGGTTGTACAAGACCTATGTTTGGACTCTAACATCAAGTGTGTTAATATATTGAAATATCGTGGGCACATTTTGAAACATTTTTAAAAGATTTTCAAGAACAGCTTGTTTCCAAAAGGTCAGAAATCATGTGCAACATGTCTAACATAGCATTCCAACCACCTGGCCAGCAACACAAAAAACTGCAGAAAACTATTCATTTAGCAACGCACCATCCAGCAAGTGTGACTGTTCCCAAACTCTTTTCTGGCCATCTTCTTTCTTTGGGATAGGAGCTGAATAATTTCTCCGGAATGCTGTCCATGGGGCTTCTGTTGACAGAGGAATAAGTCAAAACAATGCTCCCTAATACCACAATAATACTGTGTTGGGCATGTTGACTGCAGTTTTATACTCTTCATGTGCGTAACACTGTCATTTCTTTATATATTAAAAAAAAAAAAAATTGTTCATTTAATACCCCAGAAGGATATGTGGAATACACATGCTTGCTCATTCAGCGACCGTTCCTAGCAAATACACTATGACAATTAGTGAATGTCCGTTAGCATTTGCCAAATTTCGCTTTAAACATTCGTAAACTGCCTATCGCTATCAAACTATGTAGCTTGAAGGAATAGGTAATTACGTATTAACAGTCAGGAAAGCCAGCAAGCACAGGACTTCACTATGTATAGCAGACAGTATGCAGTTCACTAGCTAATTGGCTATCCATCTTCTTTGGTAATTGTGAAATGTGCCATACAGGTAGCTAACACTTTACAGCTTAGACACATTACTTATCCGAACCTTACACATGCGAAGCACTGCCCATGTGAACGCAATGGACGGACGTAAAGTTCAAGTGCATCAGCTGCACTGCTAGTGCGTTAGTTCAAAAGCTCGCAAGCCATCGTGCTATGAGCAAAAACAAGGTAACGTTACTCACCAGCTATCCGCCTATGGCTGTCGTTACGTATTCGGAGACAGGCATGGCATTGATCGGAATACAGTATGTGCCTTATGTTGCTTTCAAATAGTATGCGAGCAGTCCGATACTTCTGAAAGGCACACAGTCTCAGCAGGGACATATTGACATGAAAGTTCAGGACATGAGTTACTTCATTACCGCTCACTTACACGAGGCTGCCATTTTGTGCCAGACAAAACTGGCCGAACACAGAGAAACAGATTAAAGAAGAAGGACACAGATTAATCGATTGCTGCGTTTTTTTGTTTTTTTTTTTAATAGTGCCGGAAACAACATGCTTATAATATGGTCCTGCTTTAAAATCATGGCAAGTGAATTTCCAAGCCCTAATCCAAAAAAAGTATCCAATTTGGATATGTGGACTAACTGGAGACAGATGGCACACAATGTACATTTCTTTTATAAAATTAGCCGAGCAACAGTTTATCTGTCAGCGTACACCCAAATCAGCCTTGCGCCCAGTGGTCTAACACTATCATATCAACACATTTTTATCAACATATAACCAACAGATACAAATCATAAATGCAAAATAGTCAAGGTTCAAGTGCATTGTAAACTATACTGCATTTTTTATTCATTTTAAATTCAAAATGTTACATTCAGAAATGTTATATTGCCAGTTGTCTGCATGATGCAGGCTTGTCAGTAGATGGCAGTCTTTGTCTTGACATTTGTGTGCATGAATGACACACACACACACACACACACACACACACACACACACACACACACACACACACACACACACACACACACACACACACACACACACACACACACACACATTAGATTTTAATGTTGAGGGTTAAGACATGTTATTTCTGATTTGTGTTCTCCTTGCTTAAGCCATATTATTGATATGACATTAGTATATTTTAATATATCAATTTAAATTACAACCTATCATACTTCAGACACACTGTAGGTGAGGGTTATTTAACTCCAGATTCTGAGGGCCATAGTGTATGCAAATATTTTCTCCTAACATGCACTGCTCTTACCTAATACTTTCAATTTGCTCACCACTTGAACCAATGAGGTAATTTAAGCAGTGAGATCAAGTTCTGTTGTGTGCTTTTTGTAGTTGTAGCAAATATGTGTAGGCACTACGCCTCTGAGGTTCTTGTTCAGGTTTGATTGGCTGTAGGTATTTCTGTTGCCGGTAGATGGCAGCACCGACACAAAATTCAGGGGGCCATCAAATGAATTTTCCATATGCGCAAGCAGAATATTTAGTACTGTTTACAAATACAAAGAATGCTTAACTTAAACTAGTCTATACTAGAATGTATTTATTGAATGACTGTATTTGTATTTTCAAATTTATTTACCTTTTTTGTTTGAAGCTGTTCAGGGAATACATCTCCTCTCATGATCTCGTTCTTCTGAATTTCACTTCTTCATTTACTTTGTCTTTCATTTTAATTAAGAGTTTGGTTTTCTCTTATTTCAACAACATTGCTCTTGTACTTGAGATTCAGTTCTCCCTGATTGCAACTGCATTTTGATACAAATAAGATAAACAGTAAAAATACTGTACAATGACTTTGTATAAAAATATTAACTATTTTGGCATTCACTTTTTAAAAATGTTCTTAAACATTGATCAAAATTTGAATACATTGTTACCATGAGTTTCACAGTTTGATAAGAAAGCTATTCTTACATCAAGTATGCCTACATAACACTTACACAGCAAGACGGATGCACATTTTGAGGTTAAAATGGGCAATTAATAAGGAATAGTATTGGACTACAGGAGTAAATTCACATGTAACTATCCAGCAACCTGCAGTGAAGACATTGTGTGTGTATTCAAATTAAATTGACACACACTACTAGATGAAATAGTGCTATTAAATGGAACTATACTACTGTTACAATACTGTTATTAATAATCTATTACAGGGACACTAGTCATAGTTATTGTTAGGGCCAGGCTGCTGGAATAATTGATAAACAACTGCAAAAGGTCACATTTGGAGAGCTGAAGTTGGGCTGTAAGTGGACTAATTGGGGAGTGTCTGTTTTGGTTCATGTTAGCTAGAGAGCTTTGCTATTTACCTGTTCTTTTTGTGTATGCATTGAGTGTATAGTCAAAAACTGCAGAGGGGAAAATGTGGATTTCCTAAGCCATTTTGGGAATAAAGTGGCAAAGTCCAAACAGGAGATCAACTCCTTCTGACACCAGATCTGTTACTAACTTGATCCCATTTCTCACAGATTATTAAATAAAATACTAGCTTTTACAACTTACAACCAGTATATAACATATTCAAAATATTTTGAAACATGTCTTACTCACAAAACCTGCACCTCCATTCTCTTTAGTGTCATCTAATGGCAATTTTCACATTTCAACCATTTGTCCCAGGAAGCCATAGAATCTGTTCAGTTTCCTTTCATTTCCCTTTCTTTCTTTTTGGCCATGTAAACCATGGTATATGGCACTACCTCAGAAACACCATCCTAACCTCATACTCCTGTCATTCTCACAGGGTGCATTTCTTTGTTCAAGGTGGTTTTCACTCTTGTCACAGCTGACTTGACAGAATGAGATGTTTTTTTATGCTGGGATGTACTTTTTGTCTTTGGAAGGAGTCCATCCTCTCAGTCTTGCTGAGACCCCACTGAGGTAGGAAACAGCAGCACAAGCCAGAGCCAGATCAAAGTGTGTGCATCACCTGTAGCTGAGTGCTCGGGTGTGGCTGGAGCTCTTGTCACTTGAATCGAGGTGTTTAAAGCAGTGCAGTCAAGGCTTGGCAGGGTAGCTGTTTCCTGTGGTTCAGGGGTGGCCTTTGTGAAATTGAAATGTTTGCCTGAGACAGGTCCTGATACCCATTACTTCACAAGTGTTGAAAACTGAAATACTGGCACAGTACATGTATTGTATTAATGTAATTCTAGCCTCTATTCAATACAACTATGGTGCATTTTTGCAACGACTTTTTATGAGTTTCTTTCTGTTGCTTTGCACACAATATTACCAGTTATTTCTCTGAAATAATTTTTGTAGGATATTGCACCCAAAATATAAATACATTGAATCTGAGTTGATTTAGGAATGAGTAATGGCAAATTATTCATTACAGACTTCCATCTATTCAAGGGTAACATTCATTCGGTGGTGCTTATTTGAAGCAATACATTTTGTATGTGTTTCTCATCATCCTCCTCCTCCTCCTCCTCCTCCTCCTCATCGTCATCATGTAGCCTTAGAGAAGTTCAAATAAAATTTTCTCAAATTGTGTTTTCTCAATTGGAACACATGCAAGAATGCCATGCATGGCCACATACAGGAGTAAATCTGCTGATGAAAACCACAAAAGAGAAAAAAGGGGCAGATTGCCTCCACTTGGGTCATTAATGGGGCATATTAGAATTTCTCAGCCCAAACATGAGCATGGGCACTGCTGCGGCTCGTGAGAAAGCTTTATGAGTGCTGGACTCATATAACTCTTTTCTGGGGTGTTATCATAAGAAAGTGGTGACCTTTAACTCATAGGAGACAGACGGGAGGTGTGAAGTGGCAAGACAGAGCTGGTGGCTTTAATGAGACAGCTGTCTGCCTCATTAGGAGACAGAGGGAAGGGTGGGATTTTGGGTTTCCTTTTGCTTCTTCTCAGAAGGAGGCCCTGGAACACTCAGGGCATGTTTTTGGTTACCCCCCTCAGCTTGACTGAATAATGATTAAGGTCAACGAGGCAGAAAGGCCAGTGTACCACCACTTCTGGTTTTAAAAGAATTAGCCAAGCTAACATGACTCACTGTAGATGGAATGGGATACAGCCTGATACAACCAAATAAAGCAACAGTTGATCCTGAATATTCACCAACATTAGGCTCTCTTTAATTTACTGTCAAAATAATATATACACTTTTTTTTAAACTGCCTGGGAAAAGGTCCAAAGGTCCACTGGTCATAATGTTCTGTCTCACTGTTGAGTCTGAAATGCTGTTATCAATCTAAGTTCACAAAAAAGAGTGAAAGTTCTGATCGTGGACTGGAAGTTGTGCTCCAGTGATGCAAAAGAGCATATGGTTCAGTTTCAACAGAATTCATATACAGCACAAAGTAGCAATGGGTCTTCCATCAGTGTACTGCTACTAGGGAAAACTAACACATTTATGAGCACAGAAACAGAAAACAAAAAAAGCTCCAAGAAATATGTGTAGCCAGTATTTGCCAGAGTCTGCATCAGTTAAGGAAGCTGAAGAGCTGTGAGGCAGCAGTGGAGTGGAGACACCAGTCACACTGTGATAAGCCTGAAGGGCAGTTTAGATGTTCAAGCATAGTTAGTGCTGAAATCCATGCATTATTTTGATTCATTTTGTATATACATATGGTCCAGTCCAAAATTTTCGAAGAGCAAGATTTGGCCTGAGGGTCTTATTTTAGAGACCCCAGGTTTATGAAATACTTGACTTTAAATTGAACTTGGGTTCTCCTGAGAGCCAAATAATGATGCACTGTTACATATCTTTATGGAACAAAATACTCTGTAATATATATACTGTTTTTACTAGAATCCAGACTGCAAGATGACATCAGTGATGAAAATAAACAAACCTGTCTCAATACACAATCAGAGGCTGGATGTGTGGAGTTTATGCAGTTTGGACCTTTGTTTTGTTCTACAAAATGCACTAACCCAGATTCTCACATCTGGAAAATGTCAGTGGGTCATGGTTATAAGCATTTAATAAAATGTTATATTGTGCCAGTCCTTTTTTAGATTCAAGAACTATTTTTACATTTTTGCAGCTTAAAGAATAATACCTGTGAATGTGATTAGTCAGGGAACCTTATAAGCACACAGCTTTTGCCAATGCACAGAAGGAATTTTTAAACTGAAGGTGGAAAACTGATGAAATGTAAATTTAGAAATGGTGCAGGAAAATTCATTGGATGCCAATGATTTCAAGCATTTTAAGTTGGATAACGTACACCAATATAACTTATAAATTTACAGTGAATTTCCAATAGTAACATGCTGTATTAACACAATACAGTACAATACTGTAAACAACAGAACATTCTGGGAGTCGACATGATTGTTATAGCATGCTGTAAATTTACAGCCTGTTTTCAGTAAGCTGCTGTACTTCTGTGGAATATTAGGGGTTTTTATTAGTTTATCGATGGTCAGTTAAACTTCTCAATGGAAATGTATGACTTTCTAGGAAGGTGTTTGTTTTGAAAAACTATTTTTATGTTTAAGTGAACTCAAAAAGTGGCCACCACAGTATTTGTTGAAATCACAAGACTCAACTATATGCATATATATGAATGTATGTCCCAGCATGCATTATACCAAAGAACAATTTCTTTTAAACTTGAAGAGTTCATTGCTTTTTCATTTATATCATTCAAACTGCATGAGCTTTGTACTTCTGTATGTACAACTCAATTGTCCAAGGCAAAATAAACTTTCAAGCTTTTTGTGTGTCAAATACTTTATTTAGCTGTATTACTGCATAGTACATAAAAATGTCTCTGTGCTTTGAGATACAGTGGATAAGGTGTCCACCAGTGAATCATTGAATGATTCATCACCCGGACAAATGACCGAGAAGAAACTAAGTTCACAAGGGGTACATGGGCACCAGGAAATTAAAGGGGAATTGATGCTGGTCTGATGCATTTTATTGGGGGAGTGTGCCCTTGAAAGAATGTGATAAAATGTGTCATACTTATTTATTATCCATAATTCATTATGAGCCTGAAATAAAAGTGTTAAAAATGTATTTTTCTTAGAATGTGCCATGATGATTAACAAATGTCAGCCATTGTGTATGTTTATGGTACTGTGCTGTGGTAGTATGCTCTTTTGTGCGATTGCAGACTGAATAAACACCAGGCAAAATTGTGAAATATGTTAAAATGCTTTAACTCAATATATACTTGCCAAATATGAAAGTAATCCTGTAGATCCCTGATCGTTTGAATAAAAGTTTTAGTAACTAGAATGCGCCATTATATTGACATGTATGTAGGGATAGCTATCAAAATGAGATGAAAAATGAATCAGAATGACTCTCATGGCTTCCAGGTGTTTGACAGTGGACTTACTTGAAAAAGTCCAGTAGAAGGCGCCCTCTGGCCTTTTGCGCAAAATCTCAGTCAAGGTCATCCTTAATTATGTCTCTTGTCATGAGCTGTGATAGTTCCAATGGCTGTTTCACGGCTGGACAGAGCTCCTCAGCACTGGGTTAAAGAACATTGGCCAATCTATTGGAACAAAAAGAATAACATACTGGAGAAATTATTCCACTCCATGTAAATTGACCAAAAAATCAAAGCTATGTTTCTAATAATAACCGTTTGTTAGCGGAATAAGAGAAGAAGAATGAATTACAGATTTAATGTGATTCACTAGAGAAGAATAAAAATACCCCCCAGGGCTTACTAAAGAGGAACACTGTGTGTACATAAGTTATGCCATAGTATATTGGTTCAATAACTGCACTTGTAAGCTAAACTGCAGCAGGTTCAGTTGCCAGGTAAGACCCTTCAGTCTGACGCTTAAAAGTGAAGCACTTAACCCTGAGTGAGGGACGCCCTGGAGATGAGTAGCTTAATGTGAAGTGTATCTGTTGTAACAGCTCAGCGGTGTTGACCATGCAGTGGCGAGTGTCAGTCACTGAGCCGTAGGTGAGGATCAGAGGCTGTTTGTGGCTACGCTTCATCAGTGGGGCCCCTGACAGAGTCTTTTGATGTGGCTGCATTCTGTCGGCGGCTGGCTCTTTGCGGTGGTGTGACAGTCATTGCCGGGTGACTGACTGTCAATGTGTGGCCCCACAAAAGGAAAGAAGACAGCCATTCATCCCCATGATAATAGCTGAGCCAGGGCATCGAAGAGAGGCTGCCACCCTCCAAAACTTTGATCATCACAGACCTTTGTGGAGGATACTTATTTGTTTTACAGATGGAGGCTGTTTCCAGATTCACCTGGACAGGAGACTTGAGAGAGATGCCCCCGCCCCCCCCCCCCCCCTCGGCAAAAAATAAAAAAAAAATCTTTGCCGGTTGCAGCTGCTTCATTAGATTTTTTTTTTTTTTTTTTGTGAAAAATGGCCAAGTCATTGAGATAACCCAGGCATTGAAGCAGAGCCATATGAATTCATATTTTAAAACAAAATCATGCTACATCTTTATACAAATATCACTGTATCACTAGAACTTTCAGACAAACAAATTCTGACAGTATTTCATGAACATATTTACATGATTTAATGTGTATGCATCTGCTTACAAAATCTGTATAGATATAAATAGCTTAGAATGCCAAGAATGCCTCATCAGCTGGATGCAGACGGCAGATTAATCAAGTCAACCAAAGGGGAATATATTTTAAAAGAATAATACAGATTTTTAATTAGTTGATGGAAACCATTTGCAAAAACAAAATATAGATTTAGAGTGAACGGGTATTCAGGAACAACAGGGGGAAATATTCAATACACTAATAAATATAAAAGGTTCAATCATTAATAAACTAATGGATGTAAATAGCTAATCAACTAATCTTAATTTCAATTACAAGCCATTTGTTGATTGTGGAACCTAATTACATTGTGGTTAGAGACTTTATACATAGTCTGCATTGCATCCATATCCATTTAATAAAAAAAAGATTTTAAAAAATAAGTCTTATTTCTGCAATACATAAAATGTACAAAAAACTTGACCGTTTCATGGCTATGGTTCCTACCAATGTAGCATGTGTAGCCTAAAAAAGGCCTTCAAGCAAATTACACAGGAACACAGACATGGATTACAATCAACGTAAACATTTCTTAAAAAATTAAACCATCTGCTGCGGCTCACTGTGGGAAAGTTCTGTCGGTTAAGTTGATCCAGCATTGCAGTGCAACATTTCACGTGCTTCTAATTCAAAATAAAAATCTAGTGTGGGTAAATTAAAATTTGAATTATTAGATTTATATTCTGTTATATTTTTATTCAACATCTACATTCTTTGCTGTAGGAAAAAAACCTTTTTTGTCATGCAATATGATGTAATTGATTTTTTGTGTTTGAGACAATAGAGTAGAGAGATGTTCTCTAGCAAAGTCTTCATTTACTTTCAGCATACTTTCTGTGCTGCTTGATGGATCAGTTATTAACAATTACCTCCTGCTGTTAGTGTGTATGTAGTATTTTCTATTTATGCTGGGGGAAATGAATATTCTCTTTAGGGCCACAAAGTATTGGTCTTGAATGTTGCATGGCTATGAGACACAGTCCTGAGAAGGTGATCTGTGTTGCCATAACCCAGTTTAAAGTGTTAAGCACACTCCCTCTGTATCACATTATTAAATGAGATCACATGATTTATAACAGCTTATAATATGACTCCTGGGTCATAACTGGCCAGACCATTAGAAAAGGTTGAGAACGGCTGTTGAGAATTTTGTGAAAAAAATGTTGTACTTGGAATGGTTATCTTATTATACACTAGACTGAGCAGGGCGGTCAGAAAAGGTACACCCTCTTGGGTCCAGCTTGAAATTGGGAAACTGAACACCTTGTTCAGGAAAAATAGAATTTTATCAGTTTTGTGTATCTAAAAAAAATTGTTGATGCAAAATTTCACCTATGATTTTTGTGTTGCTGTTCTAGGTTGAGTCCCACAGCTGACTTCTAAACATGTGCCATGCAGCAGTAAACAAACAACTGCAGCAAAAATCACAAAAATTCAAACTAATTTCCCTTCATTTACTGTTGTTGTTTGTTTGTTACACAATATATAGAGAAGACTACCCAGGGGAAACTGACAGCCGGTGTCCAGACCTGTACAAAAATTTAAATGTGTAAAACATGCTCAGCATGTGAATCACCTCATCCCACATTGTGATGTATCTTTTAACTGTATTATATAAAGTACATAATTTATAAATATCACACCTATTATCTTTTTTTTAAGAAACACACCTGTAGTTTGAAATATCACCTTGAAACATGTGTCTGACAGGCGGCACCAATGCAGACTCATGTAAAAACTTTCAGAACAGCTCAGTACATCAGATAAACAGCCCGTTTTTATCACTGAACACAAAACAATAGACAATGGTCACGAAGTAAGATATGCAAAATCAAATGGATGTGGATACTGCAACCTGCTTACTTCCTTTACAAGCCCACGGATGTTTATTCAATCTACCAGGTGTTGAGATGCAAAGGTATCAGTAGTATCTGGCTTGTAGCAGACAGGAAGTCTAAAATTAGAGAGTTGTTAAAGGTGCAAGATTGCATAAGTTCTGAAATGCGGAATAGATATAGTTTATGATAGTCATGTGGTAATTTCTGGAAGGTTTTGTGAAACTCAGTACAAATTGTCTCTTTGAAAAGGTAAGCATGGGATTTGCTATTTTCTGTGGTAAGATAAGCAAAATTTGCACTGAAACTGGATTGTTAACTGAGAAAATAAAAGAGAATAAGAAAAGAAAGGGGCATGGAGAAAAAATGACAATTATAAGAGCAGAATGGAAAGAGAGATGGCAAGAAAAAGAAGTAGCGAGAGAGTGCAAGACAGAGAGGCAAACAGGGAGTGAGTCAGTGAGTTAGCGAGAGAGAGAAAACAATTAATAATAGGCGCTATTACGGAGGGAGCGCTAAGAGGGAGGTCGAATTTCAGGCCCTTTTGAAGACTTTGATGGTACAAAACAGGCCTTATTATGGAGATATTATCTCCATTCATACACTTACAGAGCCGCTTGGATCCCTGCTGGGAAAGATTAGGTTCCTGCGCTTGTGAACATCCTCCTCAACTGCCTTGCTGCAGTGAGTTCTCAGCTCAGGACGCGCCCAAGCAGGGAGGCACGACGTGGGAGCCAAGCGAAACCCTCACAGGGGCTGAGGGAGGTGGGGGAGGGGGCTTAGACTCCGAACAAGCAGACCTTCTTTTTAATCTGTAGAGTTCTGTTGTTTCATACCAGAGAGGGCCCCCATGATCATTCTTTGATATCAGCATTTGCTTTTTAAAAACTGTATTTTTGGAAATCCGTATCACAAACTTATATTTCTGCTCCTACAAATGAGAGAGTGAATTTCTGCTTATAATGTTGGGTGAACACTTGGTTCAAACCTATAGGAAATCCACATTTGATACTATACACCCACTGAGTGGTTTAACAGTTTATTCAGCTCTTAGTTACTTAATTGACACCAGTACCATTAAATAATTGAGAAGCTGGCTGTAAAAATGGACTCTACATCCGGAGGTGGAATGGATATTAGTGTTCTCACACTACACAAATCACCATGCATTTGCATCCAGGATAAAATAATGCAATCTTTAACCACATTTGACGTCGAGATGAATGTAAAATCTTTGTTGTTGATCTTCAGGGTAGATACACTTTAAACTGAGTGAGTCCAACATTGCATGACTGTGTGAGTTTAATTATGGTCAATTTCAAAGGAAGGGGAGCCGGAACTTCCTTGGCGGGAGGAGGGGTGTGCGAGAGTGCCAGCAGGGCACAGGGCTGGTGATGGGACTTTGAAAGAGGTCCCTCCTAAGAAAGCATACTAACATGAAAAAAGCAATACTTCCGGGCTGTGCAAAAACATAAAACACAACAATAATCTGCACTGTTATCTTCCAACAAAGCGTGTGACTGTGTCTATTCAAATGACTTGAAAGTATTCATTCTTACAGTTTGAACATGATGCTGTTGTCCATTATGTCATAGTAGCCTGGTGGCCTTGAACTTTTTTGTCAGACAAAAGTATATATAGGTTTGCATAGTTGTATTTACTTTTGAACAATTTTACAAGTTTTATAAGCTATCATTGCATACATGTAATTTTATATTCATCTAAGGCAGTGGTGACAAAAGTCTTGCTTCACATCTGAATATATTGTTTTTCAGAACAGGAAGAGCTGGAGCACCCTAAAACAATTACACAACCAGCCTGTGAACACTCAACTGTCCTGAGAGGTATTTACATTTTGCTTTTTTTTTCTGAGGATGGGGAAACAGTTTTATACAACGCTAATAAAGAACACATCCACAATGTGTTCTTGGACCGTGCATTCATTTCTCCCAGCCATTCTGAAATGCAGGCTTGCAGTGACACACGCATTCCTCCACTAAGTCAAACAGCCAGATCCACGTGCTCCTGCAGGAGAAGGAACAGAAGGAGTGAACGAGGGAGGAAACGACTGCAGGTTTACCTCTGATCTGGAAGCTGAAGGGGGCAACAGCAGCGTGGGCTTAACCGGGGGGTGAAGGGACTGTGATTTCGACTAAGCCGAAGCAGATAAAGGGGAAAAGAGGGCTTTGATGAGCTGAACCAGACAATATAATAGCCAGTACCAGAAGATAGACAGGAATGGCTGCGGGGGGGTTGGGGGTGTTGATGGAAAGACCGGAGCAGGCCTGGGGATCAGCGTGGTTTTATGACGAGGGAATGAGCCAGTCTCTGGGAGCAGTTAAGAGAGTCTGCTACACTCTCCACTGTAAGCACCCCTCACTTCCACCTCCAAATCCCCAGACTCCCCCCAGGGTCCCACATATTACCCAGACCTGCAGCTTCTCACTGCAGATAAGAACAGCCCTCAGTCAGATGGATTCACTGTGGAACACTCACTGTAATAGATTTGCACAGACAAAACAAGCATCGAGCCGAAGCCCATGTGCAGCCCTGTTGTTTATTTTCAATGTTTCATTTTTTTACTTCAAAGAAGAAATGCTTACCCACAAAGCTTTGTGTAATTGAAGAAAAAAGGAGAGTCACCTACTGTAACATTTCTTTCTGTAACCACAGGCTTAATTCATTCATGAATGCTTGTACACCAGATCAAGATAAGAATTTTTAACTTGAGGGCTACAATGGAATAAGGGATAAATTTGGGGAATTATTCAAGCCTTTTCTACATTTTCACTGCCTATCTTTTCTAAGCATCTTTTACTGTGCCCCACCATCAAAAACTGAGATCATGTGATCACAGATGGGGGGCTGGATGTCACAGCAGAAAAAGGTGTTCTGCATTATGTTGCTAACAAAAACCATTTACGCAGGTGATTGGTAAGTTTTTGACCCACTTCTAGACTCGCCTTGACTCTGTTGGCCATTGTTTTAGATATCTTAATCAGAAGCAGAGGGCAAAAATGAAACGTGACCCCCTCTCTACCCTTTTACCCCAAAGTGTTAGTTACAGGTGTCAGTTGGGTCCCCTACTCACTGTGTGAAATAACTGCTTGGTTTTCCCCCCTGATTTGACCTAAAAGTGTTCTCTCTTATGATCTGAACCGTGACAGAACCGATGCACAGGATCTAACAGTTTGAGCTAGTCATGTGAACCAATAAACACTACAGGTGATGGACTAATAGCATGAACATTCGTCTACAATTCCCCTCTAACAGACAGACAGTAACAAAAAAAGTGCCGTCAATAAATTATAAAGAAGGAAGGAGGAGTCCAAGTTTGGAGAGCAGAGCCCTTTTTTATTTTATTTCAGATAATTATGAATGATTTAGGCTCCGCCCCCTCTCTTTTCAGCCCTCCAAACCCAAGCCCTGCCCAGGATAAAACACTAGGCACACAGCAGTACAGGGGAGTAGGACCTGCAGTACAGAGTCAGGACCATTCATTTACTGCTTCACCGCCACTCACCAGCGGACACGCACACACACGCTCTCTCTTTCTCTCTCTCTCTCTCCGCAGTCTCTCTGTCTCTCTCTATCTCTCATGCACACACTATTTGCTCTCTCTCTCTCTCTCTCTCTCTCTCTCTCTCTCTCTCATTCAGCTCATTCACAGCCACAGGTCAATCAGCCAGACAGTTACCCCGTTCAGCCTCAGCACAGCTGGAGAAAGAGCTGTGCAAGGTGCGAGCGTCAGTGGAACGGATACTGCTGCTGCAGCTGGAGGAGGGGAAGTCAACTTAGAAAACTGAAGAAATATTCAAAGAAGACCAAAATAAGACCAGAGAGGTTGTGTTTTTTGTTTGTTTTTTGTTTTGTTTGTTGTTTGTTCTTTTACAATGGAATTACAAAGCAATAATTTCCAAGAAGAATAAAACAAAAAAAATAAGAGGGAAAGAGAGAAAGAGTGACAAACCTGTTAGTGAGTTTCCAGAAGAAGAAGAGAAGAAAAGAGTGTAACACTTATTGAGGTGGAAGTCCCCCTCAGTGAGAGGCTCTGGTCCTTTCTCCTCTAGCTCCCAGTGCAGGAGAGTTTTGGGCTTTTTGAGTGACCAGCAGCAGAAGCAGCAAGCAGCAGCATGCCCTATGTCTGTCCAAGCTGCACCCTGGGAGCCTGACCCACCATGTGCAAATGGAAGCCGCCCGTCGTCGCTGGTCTCTGTCCTGACCTCGCCATTGGCACTGCCCCCCCCACACTGCCCCCTCTCCCTAGCGCTGCTTCCGTCTGCCTGGCCTGCTTCACCCTGCTCCTGGCAGCTGGCACTGCCCTTGGGGGTTGCCCTCCCGGGGGGCCCCCTGGAGGTGTGGGGCGCGAGCCCCTGCGGGCGCTGGCTGCAGCGGGGGGTGGAAACTGCTCCTGGACACTAGAGCGCCACACCCGCAGCTACAATCACCTGGAGGGCGACGTTCGTCTGAGGCGCCTCTACTCTGCCAACAAGTTCTTTCTCTGCATCGACAAGACGGGAAAGGTGGACGGCACACGGCGGAAAAACTACGCTGACAGTGAGTAGCTCTGTTTCTGTATCACTGCACATGGCCACAGGAAGCCTCTAAAGGCATTAACACCTCATTCCTGTCTTTTTTATGGCCACACACCTTATCTCTTCACTTTTACAGCTGTTGTCATATAGATTGGACTCTTTTCCTCTGATTCAGCCTTTTGCCTCGTATGTGTGTTGTGTTTGACAGGGGAGGCGTTGCTAGGTGAGCTGTAGAATACCCAGTGCGCAGCCAGCCACCTCATGGGAACTGCTGGATTCTGTTTACAGGAAAAGCAGAGCTGAGGAAAGACATTGTGCATTGGTTGGCTGTGTAAATTGGGTCGGGGGGAAAATAGATTAAGTTTCACCAGGGATTAACTTGTCAAAACCGAGTTGAAAGTCCTCCATTTGTAATGGGAGTTTGTATGCCATGAAACATTCCTGTTTCACTGCTAAAGGACTAACAATTCCACCAAGAAATTTTAAAGGATTGCTGTTATTTCATTGGGAAAGTCAAGCCGTCTGTGCCTTTGATGTTCATTTTCACAGTCTGTCGCAAAGAGAAATGGTATGCAAAATTTGTATCAATTGACAGGTGGAATTGCTGGGCTGGCTGGTGTCTTATCTTGTAACAGCAGGTGCATCGCTGTGTATCTGTTTAGTTTAATTCATTAAAGATAAACAGAGATTTTTTGTACTTTGGTGCCCATGCAAAGTTTATAACAGGCAGATAAATCACCCTAACTCTGCCTGTCATCGCGTGTCTCCTGTGCCCTCCAACAAATCAGCGTTCTAACCATCTGGCGTGCTTCTCAACACAATCTTCACAGCCTGCCCTTTCAGGACTGCGCGTTTCTGAGGAGCTTTTGAGAAGGAACAGAGGAGGGTTTTTTTGGACCTTACGGGAGTTAAAATTGGCAGGGGCTTCTCAAAGACGGGCCCAGTCAGACCTGTCTCCGCGGTTACGAGCCAGGTTCACGGGCGGTCGCTGCCTGGGACGCCGGTTCGTTCAGATCGATGCTTTCATTTTTTTTGCCTGTTAATGCCTTTATTGGGAAGGCGGGTGAGTCACTGTGTTTCCACGTGGGTAGGTGCTACTGGGAACATAGCTACCGCACTCCTGTCAGCAACCGTGCAGTCCCATAACCTCTGGGTGGCTTTTATTCATCTGCTGAGACGGCAACACCACCAACAGCACTTCCACAGCCCAGACGCGTAAATACTTACTCTGACCAGATTTATCATTCTGGTTAATATTGTTGTTCTTCTCTGCACTAATGGGGCCTCTGCTTCTCAACTGGTGGGAAAATTACACAGACACTGGTAGGGATAGAGAGAAAAAAAATCCATCAACTTTGTTATTCCTTGCCTTAATGTGATGCGTTTATTTTGCTTCACTGAAGAAGTTGGCCAAGCAGAGCTCATAAATAATGCTCCAGCTGAAGTTTTTAAGAGCAACAGAAAACACTGCAAAAGTGTTGCATTTCTCAAAACACGGTCCTTACAGTGTGTTCATAACCCTTACCCACAGTCCTTCAGTTTCCTCTGGTGGAAACAAATTTAGATGGCATTTATGAAGTCCTACAATTTGTGCATGACCTCAATGTATTGCATAAGATATTGTAACCAACCTTGTAAAGACTCTTGACCCCCAGAATGAATTGACATTGATACTGTCGTTGTGTAATCAATTGGTGGGAAGGTTAAGAAGTGTTACATTTTTAATTAACATCCGCTGACACAGATACAGATACAGACACAGCAGAGCAGGTCCAGCTCACCATTCTCTTGTTGAGATGTGGCACACTCCTCTGGTTGTCACTGCATATTTAATTCTCCTTGTTTGACTGATGTCTTTGTATTCAGAGGGCCACTTTCCTAATAATGTACACATTATGCATACACAATTTACACACACACACAAACACATACACACTTCATGGTACATTTTAATAGACATTCATCTTCGCTTAAACATTTCCGTCTCCTTCAAACACACACACACACACACACACACACACGAATAACACCTAAGAATAACATGAACATCACGCCCCTGTGCAATCTCACGTGCTGTCAGAAGTAAACTCGGACTGGGAGACGTGAGGCTCAGTGCTGTCCAGTCAGAGGCCCCACCTTGGCCTCTGTGTAGCCCTTATGGTCTGGCGGCACTGCTGCCTTGCCCCACCAGCCTTTTGGTACACCCAGCCCCTGCCCCACTCACTTTTTCCAGCCCATGGTCCCAGCCTCTCAGGTGCAAAAACAGTAGAAATTAGTCAACGCGCCCTCTGCTAATTGACGCTGGAAAATATTGTATCAATCCCAGTGGGCCGATGTCTGGAACAGCTGAGGGAAGACGCAGGGAATAAGAGGGAGGGGAGGTTAAAAGGAAGGGGGAGTTCAGAGCGAGAGCATGTTCTCTGAGAGTGATAATTTGAAACTTATAAAAGTCTTATGCATCAGTTTCTGTCATTTTTAACCAAATAGAAAACACACAGACAGCAATTAAGTTCCTTACTTTGTTTTCCAAGTGATCTTGCAGAATATCATAAAACGGGCACTCTTCTGCAACAAGTGATACCTGGCAGAAGCTAAATATCCTTTGCCAAAGCAATGTACAACAGAAGCAATCAGATAACATGGGGGAAGAGCATACTTAGTATGTTTTCTTTAAATTAGAATTGAGATCTTCAGAAGGTGCCACTGTGGTGATAAAAGGCTCATCTGAAACACTGCATTTTCAAATCCAGCCATTAATTCCTGGAACTTGTTTTTACCCATGCCATCTTTTATCCTGTCCACCTCTTTGATGTACTTGATAACCAAATCACTCCGATACAGATAAGAAATAATAATATCTTTATGTAAAATTGATAATAGATAGTATAGTATTGATAATAGTCTGTCTGTGAAAGGAACTATCTAATCTCAGTTGAGACACCATTGGATAGTATGCTGCCCTTCCTTCTATAATATATCAGACAATTTGAGAGGTCAACCTTCCTTATTTTCAGTAGTCATTTTTAATAGTCAGATTGGGGATTGTTTACAATTTCTAACATGTATTTATCTTTCAATCTTAAATAAATTTTCTTTATAGCTGCAAAATAACCATAAGTAAGGGAAAAAAATTCAACAAAAAAATGTTAAGTGTCTCAAAAGTAAGCACACATCATATCCTGTTCCAGGTCGTAGGTCGCGCCCTGCTAATTAAGCAGTTCAGAGCAACACAACAGCTGCTGTCGCTGGAACCACCATCATATGATGGATTGTGCTGGCCAATTATTGAGTAAGGAAAGCTGCCATTAGGACCAAGCAAATCATAACAAAATGTTTGGTGTCCCCCAGCCAGCTCTGCTCGGTTCAAAGTCCATTTGGGATGATTATGCCAGGGGCAAGGTTGTTTTCCCTCTGATTATTCATATGCCTGATCCTCATGAAATATTGTTGGCAGGCCCAGCTAGCTCATGAGCCCTTTTCACATCTCACTTGAAAAGGACGCACTGTTGAAGTTATGGGTGTGTGTGGCTGAGGACATCAAAAGCTTGACTGGAGGCCAGGCCATGACACCCCATTTAACCTAAGGAAATAAGGTCATGCGACAAGTATAATCAGAAAAGTCATTTGCATTAAAATATTGCCACTCTGCCATATGCCAGAGCTTATTTTTCCTTCTTTAATTACTCTAGTATTTACAGGCAGTTGTGTCATGTTTACTGACTTTCTTTCGTCCTTTTTTTAAGAAGTATGAGTTTTTTGCAATGATTTCATGTACTTGTTTAGTTTGGATAGAACCCATGGGAAGAAAACCTTCCATCCCTGTAGCATATGTAGGGGAAATTGTGTTCTGTTTATTTTGAAAAAAAAAAGGGGGCAACAGACTTAGGAAAAGTTTTGGGGATGATCAGCACTGAGGTCAAACTTGAAGACTCTTTTATAAGTAACATAGCAACCTTGCTATTTCCTTCTGCCTGAGCCCAATTGCGCATGACTCTGTAGAGATGTGCGACTATTATTTTCTGTGTTTGTAAGCCTGGTAAAGAGATTGCCTTACACACTGAAACAGATTGAATAAGCCCACTGCTGAAATGGCAGCAGGATTTAATATGTAGATGCAATGTTTTACATAAGGTACTCTTGCCATCTGGTTTCTGTAAGTCAAACAAAGTGCCATTTTAGGCTGTGAACTTGAGCATGAACTCAGAACTTAAAATATGATGTATGGAGCCCAAATGATTTAGAGAGGAATTTAGTGAAAGTGTAATGTCCTTCATATGGAGATAATATATTCTGCTTACGTTCATTGTTTTAAGACAATAAAATCACCAGAGACCACTGTTAATGTTAATAAAAAGCTAATGGATCTGTGATCAATAGTTTAGACCTTGGAGGGTACGAACACCTTCTGTTTAAAATCATCCTGCGCCACTGCATAACTCAACTAAACACCATAGAGAAGGGGAGTTACGCCCACGAGAATAGAAAAAAAGAATGTATAAAATCAAGCTAATATTAATTTGAAAAAGTTAAAAGTTGAATCCAGGACACACACACACACACACACAGAATACATTAGGACAAGGGACAGGAGATGTGCTGGGGTGTGTGCGTGAGTTTGTGCACATGATGTGTTTTCTTGGGTTCAGCTTCAAACTGCTAAGCTAACTAAAATGAGTTTGTTGAACCTAGGAAAACACAGGACAGGAGATGGGTGAGGGACATGGTACACTTTGCACCATGCTGGACCTTTAAAAAGGTAGGAGAGCAAGAGGACTGGAACTCTTCCCATTGCTCATTATAACTTGTGCAAGGTTTCGTACAAGGAGTCCCTGCCTAAAGGGGCTTCACTATGAATCTGGTGCCAACGGGAGGGGAAAATCCCACGAATCCTGCCTTTTTAATCCTTCCGAATAATGACGGTGGCCCCGGCTTTAGTGGGAAACGATGAAAATCGATCTCTTGCCAGCTGTTCCTGGCATTGAAAGGGAGGGAGAGAGTGAGAGAAAAACTAAAAACCCCATGTCCACACACACCCTGGGAATGTTGGGGGAAAAGTGTGGCAGCAGAGTTCTAATTAGTCCAACCTCACTGGCTTCTAACACCAGAGTTTGATATCATGAATGGCGAAAAGTGTAGCAATTAGCGGCTAACAACCAGAGTCTGGCCCTAGAGCTTTTCTTTTCCTTTTTTTTTTTTTTAAAATGGGTTCATCGGCAGGTTTATTGAGTCTGACTTTGGCTCCAAAAGCCTTTTCCCATTTTTGTCTATCCTGAGTATTTGAAAAGGTACAGAAAGGGATATGTCCAGCAGCTCAGTGCACACTGCCTTTAATGAGCCATGTTTTAAAAGCTTGGTAAACGATACCAAGAACATTTACATTTGCATTGTTGTGTTAATGACAAAGTGGAAAAAAGAGCTTTATACACAACAAAAAAACATTCAGGAAGCTCACTAAAGGTACCTCAATAGAATAAGCCTGAATTAATCTGCTTTATATTTAATCATTATTTAATCAACATTGCTTGAATTTCAGTTCAGCTATATTTAAATCCATGTTGCTTTGGGGGACAAGGATCAGTGTTGGGAAGGTTTACCTTACTCATAAATGAACAATAGCATGTCAAGGAATACCAGTATTTATTCTAACCTGTCAGCCAGGCTATAACGTTTTAGATAGCATGGGAGTTCTGGGTCTTTTTTCCCTCAATAAAAAGTTGTTAACACCACTGTTATTATTATTATTATTATTATTACATTTCCTGAAAGGAGGAAAATAAGTATTAATTAGATCAGTTGGGAACCTCAGACTTACTCATGCAGCTCTTAAGCTCTTGTAGTCATCCGCCAAAGGAAATACTGTCATCAGCACTCACTACTCAACCTAAATCAACTGTCTCCACAGCCCAGAAACACAGACAAAACCCCTTGGTTACAGAAGGAAAGGCGGATGACCGGCTCTCCATTGGCAGACTGCTCTACTGTAAATGGTTTTGCATTGACCTTTTGGTTGGCCCACTCCAATATTACCTTTCTGCTCATATGACACCAGACAGCAGCAGGTCTTGGAAAAAATTCTGCAAATGGCTGAGGAAAAAAGAACAACATCATCCAAAGCTGCGGTCATGCAGGCCAAACAGATCGTCCAGTGAGCAAAACCTGATATGATTTGCTGTCCGGAAAGCAGCTCAAATCTGATACATATTTCGGCCGAATCAGTGATTCCTTTTTTTCCCATACAGCCTTAATCAGTTTGTTTGATTTGACACCTGCATGTATCATGAACAAACAGTTCCAAGAAAGTGGGCACGCCCGCAGGTGCTCCTCTGCACACCCTTCAGATTTAGATTGACAGAAGAAGATTGGACCATAAATGGAGTGATAAAGCTGCTGTAAACGGGGGCATGACGCTCCCGCTCGCCCGATGACACTGCTCATCTAGGGACCTCCCTGATTTGTTTCAAGGGAAACACGCCCATGTTGTTGTGGTTGTTTCCAGACAGGTGTTGTGGAAAGATTTCGGTACACAACCCAACTGTTTGGCTGCATCAGCACCTGGTGGGTTAATATGTACCTCATATTATGCTTATGAGGGGGCCCCTGATTCAAGGCCTCCTGCCTGTAGCATTCCTGCAACAGCCAGTTACAGTAATATTGGTATTTTTGACTATTATTGAATGGACCATGGCTGTATTCTTTTAGAATGAAATTATATCCCGTCAATATGAAATCTGTGGCCAGGAAACAACCTATTTTGATAGCTGACAAAATTACAGATTAAAATTACTATTGACATCATTATACATGCTGCTACATGCTCAAGAAGGGTTCTGTACATGTGTCCATGGTAATAATCAAACATTTTGGACGAGGTATATTTCAAGCACGGCAAATGATAGATGAGGTTACAGAGTTAAGTGCCTGCAAGTTTGAAGTGATAAGAGACCTCTGACCTGACAACTGTGTGGATCATAACACCATATACAATAAATAGGATGTGTTATGGCTTATTCTGCATATATTTTAGTAAAATGTACATCTATTCTCTTGAAAATCTCATGGCAATTGTACCATAAAATACAGAGTTCAGTGATGAAATGTTTTGACACCACTGTGAGCAGCAACTTTTTCTGCTTTAGCATTAACTGTTAAGCAGCTGAAAAGAGAGTCAGAGTTTCTTACTGCAGTGTCACATGTTGCACATAGAACAAGTGCTTCTTAATCCATGGGAACTTCTGCACATCTGGTCAGGGTTTTTGCTAAATTAATTTGATCAGAATGTTAGTTTCACATTTTTGAACTGTGTGTGCGTATGTGTATGTGTGTGTGTGGGGAGTTTTTGTGTGTGCCCTTGTAAACTGAAAAAGATGTGTTTCCTTTCCCTAGTGTCTAATTAAGACCAGACCTCACCTTCAGCAGATTCACATGGTCTTGTTGTCCATTTCCTTCATTAAAGCAGGGAGGGTGGTCAGGCAAAGGAGTGTGGGGGTGTGGGGAGTGGGGGTAGGGGGGGTCACATCAGCAGGGAGCATCTGCAGGGATGTAGCAGGAAAGAGGCAAAATTGGGACCAGCCTTAAGAAGTTTCCTTCCAACACAGTGAAGTTGTGCCTGAGGCTAATTTTCAAACATACCCCCCCAACTGCAACCAGGCTTTTTTTTTGCCTCAATTCAAACCAAATATTGATTTACTTGGCATTATACAACTGCAAAGCCAGTGCATTTCACATATTTTGTTTTAGGTTTGGCTTTCTAATGTCCAATATTCATACAAACACTAAGGGTTTTGACATTTTTATTTTAAAGGGGCTGGGAATGCTTTGTTTGAATCCTGGAAATATGAAAAAGTGGCTAAAGTAGTGGTGTAAGTCAATGGGTTTATTGTCCTCACTTGCTATGGCTCTGTAGCATGCAGAACATCCTAAAGGGTCAGCTAAGACAAGGATTCAGCCTTGAATTTATTTAATTCCTCTGACAATATAGACTCCTTTTCACACCCTCATACACCAATGCTTCAGACTGTTATTTACGATCAACTTAAAGGCTTGGTATAAAACACACATTCACACTCTGCGCTGCTCACTGATGTGCTCCTCTCATCTTGCTCCAAAACATCCCCGTCTCTTGCACGTACTCTTGCTGAACTCCAAATTGTAGAGGCTCTACTAGAGCATGCACTGCTCATGATATCTCCTATGATATTCATTCAATGCAAGAGGTTCAGAGATTGAATATTAAGTCTCTAATTAGGATTGGTTCCACTCACATAATCTAACCCACTGTGTTTCATATATCACCATATATTTGAGATTGGCTCAATGACAATGGGGAAGGTAGGGGGTGCTCAGGTTAATTCTGCCCCATGTAGCCATCCATAGTGAGGCAACCCCACACAGAATATTTATATGGGTGTCATATTGCAGACCTTCAGCAGTAACATCCCTTGCTGATGACAGTAGCAGTGAGCAGCAGCAGCGACAGGAGCTGGGCGATGTGTGCACTGTTCGGATGACTGCAGGCAGACTGCTGAGAGACGGCCCTCCTCTCTCTGCCCTGCTGGGGACAGTGTAAGGGGTCAGGGCCTTCTGGCCAGCAGAGCAAGTGACAGCTCTGACAACCGCCTGATTTCCCCGACGAGCCACCTGTCACCTCCCTGTCTGTCTGCTTCATTTTAATAATGGAAATACAGGGCAAGTGCAGGGCAGAGAGACGACTCCATGTCACATGTGCACTCAGGAACTTTCTACACTGCCCCTCCTCCATCTCGTTAGCCCTGTCACCCCATCCATCCACCCTTTTCCATTTTCCACTTCACTTTCATACCTTCTTTTTTAATGGCATGAGATGTTAGAAGACTCAAGGTTATGAAGGTTAGTAAATACAGGATTTGTGAATTGCTTACTAGATGTCAGTATACCCAAAGGGAGATAATCTGGATTGTGGGTACAAATTGCACATTTCATTCAAGCTGTGTGGTGCAGCACTGAAACCTCTGTGTTTAACCTGACAGAATCTGGTTAAATTCAGATGTGGCTATTTCTGAATTACTGTTGCATGCTTTTTCCAATAAGCAAGTAAAGATGAAGGCAAAAAGGGTAAACAAGACCCTGTTTTCCTTTGGTGCTGTTTTCACTCAGGACTCCGTCTGGACAGCAAACCAGCTGCAGATGGGACTCCACACAATTTAGTGGCACTGAGGAATGACCTCAGATTCTAATCCCCCGTCTCTTGATACTAAAAGCACAGGAAACTGCAGAAGCCGTGAGTCACAAAGCGCTTTGAGAATCTGCTTGTAACTATCTGTGAAGCCTTTGATAGTGTTCACTCATTACGGATGTGATGCATGATTTGGAGGCAGTTTTTCTCTCTCCCCTTGATTAAAGAAAAGACCATTTTTGGGTCAGGTTGCTGGCCTCCCCAATACCACACAAGCACAAGAGGGAAGGCTAGACCACTATTTCATTAACCCTTTTCACCAGAACCCACCACCCACCCCCCTCCAAACACACACATGCACCCTCAGGAGAACTTTCTCTTGCATGCGAGATGTGTTTGCTCTGCCTCTCTGTCCTCTGGTTTTTCATGCTAGAGGCAGTCAATAAATTGATGTTCTTACTGTCCTTGTGCTTATTATTCAAATGGAGCTGTGTGTTTACAATTGAATTTTTATGGTTCCTCCAGACTTGCTGGCATTCAATACTTGAACAAAGTCATCTCAAATACGATTACATATTCATTACATGTGGGGTAATTGGTAGAGACAGAATGCTTTCTATTCCATTTTCTGTCAAACTACAGTGAAGAGGTAATGTCATATTTCAGTATTTAACATTATTGGCTAACAAGCTTGACATTTGTAAGAGAATGGATGGTGGATATCACCATGAATAAAAATTTCCCACAGCAAACTACATCATACATATGGGACCTTTTGAACTCCGCCTTTGGTGTTTAAATAAATTCCACATCCGAAGTCTCTCAGGTAGTGACATTAAACGGCACCAGCGGCTGCATAAAATTTGACGTGCATGCATGTCAGTCCACTGTGTTTGTTTTTCCTGTTTTCTCACTGGCAGTCAGTTTGCTACTGTTGTCTACTGCTATGTGACATGATTGCGCAACTGCTTGGCCTGCTTCCACCTGCTGTGTAGCTGTGACTCACAGGGGTGTGGCAGGGCATGGCTTTTCACTCTTTAAACCCATGCACGGTACATCCTGGCTGCATTTACTCTGTACAATAGGATGGTGGGTAGCCTGACTCACGAGCCTGACTAATTTCTCACTCTGATGTGGTATAACCAATAGAATTACTACTTCTGTTGACTGACAATGCCACTGGGGTGGGGCAGAGTGTCTCTAGAATAAGTTTCTGAAATAATAAACCACTGCACCCAATCAAATCCACCCTCATAAATGTAATGACACCAATCAGATTAGAGGATGTTGAAATTAAAGAAGGGGTTCAGAGAATTTATCACAATGTTATTGAGTTTGGCTTAAGTAATATATGACTGCTTTCAGGTCACAAATAATTGTGAAAATTCCTTCCAGGAAATTTTGCTACATGCATTCACAAACCAATTTTCCATCACTTAAACTCAAATTTGCCTTCCACTCACACGTAGTTGTTTTGCTTGTATATATAGGAGAGGAGCAATTATAAAGTACATCAAATGTAAATTTAAAAAAGATTATTTACCTTTAATTTGGTAATATACTTTGGTATAACTCATAATTTCATGATAATGGATCTGTGCTTTATGGCACAGTAATAAAATTAAAAAACATTTTCCGTAGCTTGGGAGTGTTGGGCTTCATTTCAATGCAAAATATTTGCAATACTGTCATTCAGCACCCCAACAGATTTTTTGTTAGAATAACTATGACCAGAGTACACACTTATTTTGTTTGTATGTACATTTTTTAATTATCAGATCCAATCTTGTTAAGTAACTTAATGAACAAATATAATTCTATGTCCTAAACCGATCTGAGATACTGGTCTGCACACTGCATTTTTTACATGATACTGAGATCGTTTCATATTTAAGTTAACCTGTATCTCAGATGAGCTGGTGTTTATCAAAAGACTGAACTGATATATGAGGGAATTCAGGCATCAGTGTTCCTGTTGGAAATAAAGCCCTATTTTTTACAGTGCCGTAACTGCTATCAAAACTTTTTAAGTTTCTAAGGTGCCCGTGGGTTTGTGTCATGGTGATTTGGCCCTGGTTTGCATGGAATTGGCATTATGAGTCATGTTGATTGCCTTAGTGTTATCTGCTCTCATCACAAGTGGAGTAGTATATCACTGTTGCAGATTTAGTTGCTAGAATCAATGTCTACCTTCATATATATTTGTGATTTGCTGTAGTCAAATTGTGTAATTGGCATCTATATTAATGAGTGAAGCAGGCTATTTTACTAATGTGTAATTTTCTGTTCCTTTTGGTGCTAAGCTTGGATTCTTTCATGAGTCCTCTTCTATTTAAACCCTAAAACAAATCTGAAACTGTTTCTGGACATCGTGTTTCCAGGTTCTGATGAAAGAGATCTTATCCTTTCTCCAGTTGGATAGTGACTGCTTTCACATGCTCACAGTGCACCGTTTTATAAAGGTCCTGCTCGCCTGTCTCGGGCCTTCTCTCGCTGTGCTTAAATCAGCCAGACGGATCTCTCATTTGTGGGGATAGAATAATGGGTGACCTTTGACCTTCCCCTCCCTGCCACTATCCAGACTGACTGTGGGAACGGTCTGCTTTATCTACAAGCGGTAATTGGTTAATGAAACACTTCCGCAGTACTGCCTGATCGTGCCTCACTGGGGTGGAGGGTTCTGATCTCCAGTAGGCCGTGGGGTAAAGAGAGCGAGGAGATTGGGGAGAGGATGTGGGATCACCCTGAAGTCTGAATATTCATTCAGTTTCCTGTCAATGCACAGGCACAAATTATCAACTACATCTCTCCAGAAATGTTTTACTTCTTAATGTTGCTTCACAAGGAATAAAAACCATCATGCCCCAAAACAGGAAGGATTGTAATCTGGCCACATTTTTGGGTCTCTTTTTCAGGGGTCATTCACACTGGCATATTGTCCGTGCTGACATTGAAACTGAAGTCTTGAATAAAATATCCTATCACAAATGTACTATAAAAAGATTTCTGGAAAAGGCTGAGGAGGAAAATTACAAGAAGAAAAAAAGCTGAGGGTCTCACACTATCCAGCAAAGGGGCCTCACGATGTTTCAATTCTTGACAATTAAAATGAGAAACAATTATAGATATAAGAAATTATACAGACATACAATTCAGTTATGCTGTTAAATGAGCTGGTGTAAGATACAAGTATCTAGGGAGATAGTGACATTTGTTTTTGAGTGAAATGGCTAGCAAAGCATGTTCATTGGAATAGCAATCAATATACATGGAATTACAGCGATGAGCCAGCCCAAAACCCTTGCTACCAGCATACAATTTTACATAAGCACGTCATTCACCATGACTGAATTTTGCTTAGTGTTGCTGGTCAGGCATCATGATGAACAGCAGAAGTTAAATATTACTTTAAACAGAACTTTTTTTTGCCATGATGAATGACTGCTGACCTTCGAATACTTAATCATCCTTGCTAGTTTGGTTATCGTTCAAATGATTCAAGCTACCTTGACAAATTGAAACATCTAGAAAACAAACAAAAAAACAGAGAAAAAAACTAGTGTCTAGTGCTTTTTCAGATGTAATGACATTGATGTAAGAGTTTGCTATGTGTGGATAGGTACATAGCACAAAAAAATGCTTCAAATAATAATTTCAATACTGTCCTAAACTGGTATTTATCACGGTAGAAAATGTTGGATATTAGCCAATGTCATTCTCTTTAGCTAGGTTGCTATCTAGGTACAGCTACCAAGATAGCTTTTTCAGACACACCAAAGTATCTGAAACAGAGGTGTGAGCATTGATATTTTAGTGAATTTACCTGAACATCATATGGTTAATCATAATAGCTCTTCTTTTAGAATGTAGCACTGGTAGATTATTTGCACAATACAATTATAACATAAAAGAAAAACACAGAGATACAAAAAGTATGGGGAGTTGGGGTGGGGGCCCACTGGGATTATATGATAACCTCATAAAAAATTACAATTTAAATACACCATACACAATGAATGGAATCAGATCACGGCATCAGCTTACATGGGGCTTCATGTTACCTGCTCACAACGTTATATGAAATGTATGCAGGTCATATGAAAGTGGAAGTGACACTGCTCTTCTTATCTTCACCGAGGCTTCAGTATCTTTACTCAAGTAATGTCAATCAGAGATTTCACAAATGCTCAGGTGCCCCATTTCAAAGTGACCAGGAGTCAGGGAACAGAGGGGGCACCCCGACCCTCTTGAAGCGTCCCTACCTGACCCCTGCTCCCCAGCTTGGCCTTTGCAGCCTTTGCAGTCCTCACCCCGCTCTGTCACGCCACTGAGGTAAGGCGATACCTGTAATTTGCTTTAATAGCCTTTTCGGAGGACCTGGCTTAATCCCCCGAGCACTTATTCAACGCCGCATAATGGGGAAGGGCCTTGAAACTGTACCAGGTTTGGATTGTGTGTGAGAGAATGTCACCCATACTGACTGGCTTGACTGAACATCAGCGTCAGCTTTCACCCCTTCCACACTGAGTCACTTTCAGTCACCGCGCCAGCTTTTGCACACATATTCAGGGACTCAGGCATGAGCATTTGGTATAAATGAGCATCATTTTGCACTGTTTGAAATGCACTTCCATGCATTTCATTTTTATAACCTACCTATTCTTTTGAAAGCTCAGGGGCACGAGAACTTTAGTTTAATGACACATTGCACAAATCATGATATGATTAATGGACTAATAATCATATATTCAATTAAAGAGCAATGTGAACATAGTAAGAATAAGGTGAGCATCTTTAAGTATCTGTGAGAGTTCATATAGTAGGCAGGTGGTTTGTATTATGAGAAGAGGAGATGAATAAAAATTGGAGGGGGAACACTCTGCAAAGTCATTAAACTTTATTGACGATGACATTGTCGAAAAGGTGTTTCTTTGAAAGATGAAGTTTAAATCACTGCAAGCATATGTGAGTGATAAAAATGCGTCATTAATGGCTCTACAATCCTGGACCAGGTTTATCCTAGACCGGGGGTGGGGTGGAGAGAGGGTTTCTTGTTTTCCAAAAAGGATTCAGAGATTATTTCCATTGGTTGAGAGTATTATCACTAACAAATGTGCATGACACACGTATTGAAATGTCCAGGTGCTCTCAGTTTTTGCACATCCAAAAGAAATAGTTCTGAGGAAAAAAAAGACTAATAATCAAAAGCTCACTCTCAAGTTTCCAAAGGCTTTGCATTTGCATAGCTCTTAAAGTACAGTATGTCTTTGTTTCCATGCAGCCTTAAGTCAAATAGTTTAGTTAGCTCAGCTAATATGGTAGTTTCTGTGCTTTTAACTACAAGATCTGAATCTTGGACCTGTGGTCAAACCATGTAGGCTAGTGTTATTACCATATTTAAGTTCAGATGAAGCTAATTTCAGTATCAATGCTTGTGTCTCTCCATCTCTAATGCAAACTTACTGAGCTATAACCAAGAACTGAAACCATATGAATTTCTCAGAGAGAAATTATATTTGACTTGTTTGAGACCTAGGTTGAGAAACGTTTTTTATAGTATTATTTGGAACGGTTTATCACTATAACATATACACTTTGGAAGTTTTCTATTTTTCCTCTGTGCAGAGGACATACGTTGATCCAGTATCATCACCCTTGATGGATAAAGTTACCTGCAAAGCTTCCTGTGACCAACCCAAGGAGACCCATCTGCTTTCAGATTTACACTCAATAAAAGGAGACACTCATTTATTCCATCAGTCCTGTGGAGATATTCTCACAATTCTCAATTCTGAGACCACATCAGGTAATACTCCTCCATTCAAGCCCTTCACCATGGTGAAAACACAGTGAGAGAAACATAGAGAGCACTAAGAACCTGGGATGATACAAGTGGAGCACTGAACTGAACACCATTCTATGTTCAGTGCAACAGGTGTTCCCCTCTATAGGGATCTGTTTAAGAATAAGAATGACATAATGGGGCACACATACTCTTAGCTATGTGCTCTGTAATGGTATATACTGAGCTGGGATTAGGAAGAAAGACTTTTCTGATAAACTACTTTTTTGCACCAGAGGTATTCTCTGAGCAATGGACAGTGGAGACATCTCATAACAGACATTTCAGTTGATCTATTTATGAATTTATTGTTTGGAGACCACAAGTACCACAGAAAACTGAAACAATGAATCTGATTCCCAGCAACACAAAATGCATTGGCCACACTAATTAACCTTTTCTCACTAGATGGTTTGCAAAAGATTGTGCAATCAAGAATTGATGCTTTAAAATATATATATATATATAAGATTTAACTTCATGTGTGAGAATTCCTGATAATTACTTGGCTTGCCCATGGGTGGAGGGTGGAGGGTGGAGGGTGGAGGGTGGGGGCTGTGGGATGGGGGATGAGGGATGGGGGATGGGAGATGGGGGTTGAGGGACTCTCATTGAGTGGATGATGAAGTGCGGTGAGGTGGGAAGCTCTGTGGGTTAGCATAAGAGGCTGGCAGATAATGTTATCAGCCCCTATCGATGCTCCTATCCCCCAGGAGGGATGGAGGAATGTGGGAACAACAGGGGGAGTCTGGGCAGGGAGGGAGTCTCCCCTGCCAGCTCTTTTCTTCTGCTCCTTCCTTCTGTTCACTGGTCTTATTCTACAGCGGGGCTGGGCCGCACGCGAGAGAGCAGGCGGACAACAGGAAACATCCGGAACATCCTTTCTATGCCCTACTTCTCGGTGGTGAAGCTGTGCTCTCAATCGGGATAACAAACACGTGTGTGGGTTATCTCTGCCCTGTGTTAACAGGTCTGCACCTGTCCTTGAATTCGGCTGAGTACAGCAACAACACAAAACACAGGGCGCTTTTCGTATCTTGCACTTGTGCAGAGCTTTGTATTGCAGCTGTGCTCCTTCAGTCTGGGCTGCGGGTATAAAAAAAAACATGTCTGTGCTCTTTAATTATAATAATAACATCAATTACAATGAAGAATGGGCATTTCTGTCTAGGGATGACAGCACTAAAATTAAGCATGAGTATCTTTATTACTTGTAAGTGCCTCTCTATGCCAAAAGGCCTGGACGGCCCAGTCTGACATCATTAGAAGGAACAGTACATTTAAATAAAAGACCCATGACTGCATGACTCTGGTCTTCATGTGGCAGACACCTAGAACAGCCGATCATGTCCAAGGACAGGGAAAAACCAGCGTGCTTGAAAGATCATTTTTGCAGTGGACGGAGATATCACCCAGATGTTCCTTTCTGTTTCGGTGGAAAGTGCGTGGCCTCGTCAAGGAGTGGGTCTGTGTTGTTTTTTTTTCTGTCCATCAAATTCTGGGCATCGAAAAGAGGAGGCAGAAAAATAAACCCCCGATGGGCCCAGGACAAGCATGCCCCAGGGGGAGGGAGCAGCTCAGCAGAGACATGTCTCATAGCTTTTTGGGTGGGAGAAATAAATCATCTTTGCCTTCTGAGACTTAATATGTATGATGCATGTCCTGAGACACGAGGCTCAGAACTGGGGCCCACAGCTGCGTCTGGGCCTGGTTTTCTCTGGAGGCTGGTAGTCACAGGCCTGTTAAAGAGATTGTAAATTTTATACTGCTGTCCGGCTCCAGTCACTCCAATGAGCAGGTGAGGGCATCAGACCATATATGCAGCAGACACGTTACTGACAAAAAGATTTGACAGGAGCATTATTCATTTTTTAAAAAAACTATATGAAATGTTTCTGCTGATCCCCAAGGGATGGACTGTCATTCATCTTAGAATAGAGTTCAACATATTCAGTTCAATTCCTTTGAAATTCCCCTTTTTCGATGGTAAGCTTATACTTTTGTGTTGCTATTCATCCTTGATTTGATTTAATTGACTGAATTATAATGTTGTGTCTTCTTTGAAGCTAATGATGTCTTGAAACCTTGGACGCTGCAATACATTTTGAGCATACCTTTGCTATACACCACCTGTGTTCTTACATTCTGTATGTCTGACTGGTTTTAGTACCCATTCTATTTCAACATCTGGTTGTACTTTTTGGGTAGCTGACCTGTATTTACTAACAAATGATTGATTGTGGTAGATTAAGTTTCTGCTTTTAGTATTTGACTGCTGTTGACATTCTATGTTTTTTAGGATATGAAGGCATAACTGATCGCCTGAACTGGCAAGATTCCAAAAGTCAGATTCCAAGATAGATGCTCTTTACACGACAGTTTGACACCAGTTAAGGTGGGAAAATGTTGTGAGTCTCACCTATGCTACCTATGCATTTGATGAGAGATGCTGCTCTCACACTAAGATGCAGTTTAGGTTTGGCAAACCTAAATTATGCCACAGGCTTTGCTCATAGCCTAAAGACACTTTTTTTGCTGTTACTTCCTGGTTACATGGTATCTAGTGTCATAGCATAACGGACCCTCTTGTTGCCTGTCGGAGTCGGGCCTCCTGTCCTCAGGTTCCAGCAGACTTTGATTGAGATTCAGTCTGACCAGTGCTGCTTCCTGTCAGGCTTGGACCCCCAGCTCAGACGAGCGATAATGGAAAGGACATGTGGCAGTGGGCAGAATCAAACAAACCCAAACAAGCACTGGGTCTGTCTCACTCACCCGTATTTGTGTGTGTGTGTGTGTGTGTGTGTGTGTGTGTGTGTGTGTGTGTGTGTGTGTGTGTGTGTGTGTGTGTGTGTGTGTGTGTGTGTGTGTGTGTGTGTGTGTGTGTGTGCCGGCCAAGCAGAGTAGAGCCTTGCCCTTATCTACTTTATATGAGCTAATTGGCCAATTATGCACAATGTGAAATCTATCTTGACCAGTGATCTTCCAGGAAATTTCAACTGCAATCCTTTACAAGATTTCTTTGGGCACCAAAGCAAAAACCAAGTATGAGGAATCGTTAAGTTTTAGGTTAAAAATGGCTAAATTCTTGGACTTCTTTTATTTTATAACTGAGCAGAATAAATCAACTAATAATACTGTAATATTGCTCTATTAGGACAGTGTTGTGCGCAGCATATTCTCTATAGTATACTAAAAGTTCAAGCTGACTCACATTAACTCAATTACAACCTAATATTCGGACGCTGGACTCCCAATAGACTCCGGTGCACTCTGTAAGTGATCTCTCTTACTCGCAACACTGTCAGACTAGACGTTAATGGAATATTAGGTTTCTTACAGCCACTCATTAAATACAGTCATCACAGCAGTGGTATAGCATGCCTATGATAGAATTATTAAGCTTCCAGTAAATCTCACCATATAAGCCGGTGTACACTGGGTCCATTAAAATACCATTTCAGTATCAATCTACAGGCTATCAATAAAAACTACTAGGCAGTTCAATTCAGCAGTAAAGATCACAGACCATGCCCAGTACCACTCAATAACAATTTCATTACAGGCAATTTATCATGATTGCCACTTAAGTGAAGTGCCTCTCTGTTATCCATGTATATCAATCATCTTTAAAAATAATGCCAGGGAAATTGATTTATTATGTTATATTTATATGCTAAGCATTTAGTAGACACCCGTAGCTGCAGTAACTTACAGAGCTAAGAAATGTTTTACAACTTACTCATTTATGCCACTGGATATTTGCTTATGCAATTCGGGTAATGCCTGTTGGATTTAAACTCGTGACCTCTGCCCAGCTCTGCAACCATTGTATCACACTGCCATCTTAGATGTTATGTGGCATGCCGCCATGACAGCTGTAACTTAAAGGGATTCAAATGTGTAAAACAGTAAGAAATAGAATTATGTTTCAACAGACACATGCAAGCAGGCATGCAAGAATTGTAATTACATTCACTTTGGTAGCCTTCCTAATAAAATTGACTGGATTTCCATATAATACATATATGCATAAAATGATTAATTATCCTTAAATTTGTTTATGTTTTGAGTACCCATGCTAATTAAAACATAAGATCCAAATTTTTAGTGTGTCAAACATCCTAAAAATGTATATTTTTCTCCTGAAGCGCGATTCATTGTCATCTTGTTTTTATGTATATCAAAAATTCCCCTCTGACACATAACTGGAGTTAGCAAGTAATCAGAAATAGCAAAACAGATGTTGTACAAAAACAAAGAGAAAGACATATGCTGGCTCACATCACCACCGCTGTTTTCATTGCACATGATGGAATGAGAGTATTGCATCACCCCAGAATTATAGCACAGAGCTTTTGTTTTATAGTATTTGTTCAGTACGCAACAGTGAAGTCATGACAGCAAAGCCTCCTGAATTCTGCTAGTCTTGGATCCGTTTTAGTTATGTGCTTTTGAGCGTGCCGCAGCTAGAAAAAAAGGAAACTTGGCTGTATCAACTGTATTTGCAAGACAAAGATAACTTTCCAAGTCTTACTTTGCTTATAGTATTGTAGCTAGAAATTTTACCTAACCACTTCTGTGCCCTCTAGTCTTGCCCACAAACATTTTTTCTAAACTCTAGTGATTCAGCCATTCACCAATTCTTGATTTTTATTACAGTTTAAACAAAGTCGTTTGATAGCCACTCCAGTCAACACATGCTCCCACTCTGATCCTTGTAGGTGCAAACCTTATGATGCACAAGGTGCCCTGTCTGCAAATTTCAAGGGCTGCACATCCCTATGGACCATGTTTCTACGAAGAAATATTTTGCATTTATAAATATGACATTGAGTGTGTCAAGTGTGTGTTAGAAATAGCTAGCTTCATTGTTTATTTTTATTTCAGACAGTAATGAGCATCATTACAGAATAGTTATAGCAAACCCATTTTGTTTCAGAATTTGCATCGGACTAACTAATTGTTTAAAGGTGTTTTTAATTGATCAATTCAACATAAGAAATAGATGGACAAAAAGCTATTTTTCCAATAAATATCTGTTTAAATCAAAAAATAAGTATGAAAAAGAAATACTATAAAGTTATTTATTTTAACAGTTTTAATAAAATATTGATTACGATGGAGAGTATCATGAATACATAATTATCACGTAATATTTCTTTGCATACATTACAATGTTATAATTTCATTGTGATAATGCAGTTATCAAAACCACTAGGTGGTGCTACCATACATTCAGTACCCCTACTTCATTACCCATGAACCTATGGGTATCCATATAAACACTTCTTCATGTCAGTGACAGATTCTCCTGAGCCCATATGCTCAGTGAGTCTGTGTAGGGACAGTATAGGTCAAGGAGTTACAATCTAGCCTCATACCATGTTGAAATAACCTCTGAGGAAGCAATACTAACCAGATTCATCTGCTAGCTACAGCTTCAATGATGAACTCCTTCCCTCCCCCTACCCTCTGGCTAAAAGTAGGCCTACTTCCTTGTAAGCATTTCACTGTTGACTTGTAAGGTATATTTAAAACAAATCATTAAATTTATGTGACCTGTTACAGTTCAGCTATGGGTCAATGAATACAAAATTGGCTTATAATTTGGAACAGCATATATAAAACATTTCAGAAGCTAAGTAGTTTCGAATGGCAACAATATTCAAGGTAATATGCTCAATATTGAGACTCATGCCACACTTGATTTGACACTAAAACAGACCACTATATGATTAACCCTCTACTGCACAGTGTTGCCCTCACTGAACCTCTGCAACGTTGCCGCTTGTATCTCATTGTCCTCATCATAGTTTATAAATCCTGCCTGCTTGCCACTTATTTAGCTCCCTGTTCCCAACAGCAATTATGCCATTTGATTTAATCTGGAATGTGCAAGGGTGGTCCCTCCAGCTACGCAGGCTGCTGTAGTGGCAGACTAAATCAGGCATGGAAAGCACTGCTGTCTGAAGGAGAACATTTATCTAAATAGAAACTCTTCTGACAAGCCTAGAGTAATGGGTCAAATTGTTATATCAGCAATAACCTAAGAAACAAAAAATGCCATGGTGCAGATTAAAACTACACTCCTGAAATATTGTAAGGAATGAGACCAAATTCACAAAGAATAAGAGAGAAGTGAAGAATCTGTCTTCACTGCCCATTCAAACATCAGAGACAAGCAAGGTAGTGAAATTAAGCTCCTCTTTCTCTGCCTGTTCCCCCCCATTGCCTTCCTAAATCTGGACAAAAGGAAAGGGTCTAGAGAGGTCTAAAAAGCACTAGACACTCATAAAAATGACAAGAAAAGGCCAAGTGGGATCTATTGTCCTCCTCTCCTTTTTTTATTCAGCAGAACTTGCTCCTGATAAGACAGGCAGGGCTAAGTCACAACCAAGTACAATCGTTCACAATGGAATATTAATGCTTCATTTTTAAATCACTTGGTGGAACAAACCAATTTGCCTTGTTTCTGGGGACCCTCAGTATGTTAGAAAAAGCTGATAAGGCAGGTTTGCACTTTTACTTCTGGCCATCCCAACTCAAATCATTTGTGTATTTTTCCAGTAAATATGCACTTTTTTGAAACACAGCTTTACCTGCTCATGTAAATGCTGATATATAAAATAATAGGAGTATTTCAATAGAAATAAGAAGACATACCCTGATTATGATTATTCAAGGTGTGTGAAGTAATTTAGTCTCTCTCTCTCTCTCTCTCTCTCTCTCTCTCTCTCTCTCTCTCTCTCTCTCTCTCTCTCTCCCACACACACACACACACACACACACACACACGCATGCAAGCACACACACACACACACACACACACACACACACACACACACACACACACACACACACACACACACACACACACACACACACACACACACACTTTTGACTACTCTTAGGGGTCAGATCAGATCAAAGGTGCTGGTCACAGCCATTAGGCCCAGCAGTGAAGAACCAACATGAAAAGCCTGTGTTTTGAAAAGGAGGGCAAAGAAAAAAAACAACAGGGCCCTCTCCATTTAAAAGGCAAGCAAACTGTGAAATAATTGAAAAGGTATGTCAATCAAAAGCAGCTGCTCAGCAGGGGGGCAGAGATTCCCAGGCTTTCTCCTGGTAGAGTACCAGGCCTGCCGCAGGAGAGCGACTAAGAGAGGAACAGAATCTCTGCTTAGTCTTTCACTCAGGTCTTTTTTTAACCCCCCTTTTCCTCATTTAATTGTGATGGGAGGGAGCTAACCCCCCCATTCCCCAAACAAAAAAATTGCTCAGTCATTAATAAGATCTCGTCTCCTTCTGCGCTACAGTTGTTCCTCCACCTCTCAGGTGAGTAACAAAGACTTTTGGGGGCCAGGAGGGCAGTTGGAGGCAACCCCATTTTATGACCCCCTTCCCCCCAGCCCTCACCCCCATTCTTATTACCACCATCTACACCCTATGCCCCCCCCCATACCACCAATCTGACAAAAGGGACCCTGTGAGCCTCCTATTTTTCTCTTTCCTTTTTGCTTTTTTCCAAGGTCAGAAAAGGCTGAATGATCTGACGATGGGCTCACTTCCAAAAAGGGAAAAAGAAAGAAAAGAGAAAGAGTAAAAAAAGACTGGGCAAAGGGCTTGTTCTATGCTTTTTTAAAAAAATCCCATAGAGGGAGAATCCCATGGAAAAATGGTCAAGCTACACTTGACTAAACGTGTATAGACCAGGATTTGCTTGTAATAGCTGCTGCGTTTTATGGACCGCATAGGCCAAAACATGTCAAAGGTTAACAGATTTTTCCAAGACAAGAAGGGTGGGGGGCAAAATCTGCTTTCATTCTCACCTTCTTGCATATAAAAGCAGGGTATAAAAATATTGTAAAATTGCACATTTTACCTTTGAATAATTTTGGTTCTTGAAAAATTCTGGCAGGAGTTAAATCCAAAGATGGTGCTTATATTCCTATACTGAACACATTGTTGTGATTGCTTGTTTGGAATGGAGAACATACTGCAATATGTGGACTTATTATAATTGGTGCATCATGGGTAAAGAACCATTTCTATTATTGTGGACAGTATTTAAACTCAACATTTTTCCTTAATTCTTTAAGGCTTAAATGTTTTGCTCATTTGTAGAACAAAGAAATGTAGGACTCAACTGGAAAGAGGCCTATTCACATCCATACATTTTTATATGAGTATTGATGCCTGGCATTGTGTTGAAAACATAAACAGGCAGCTTTCTGTTCTTGCAATCTCACTCAGAGAGTGTGATCTTGAGATAACAGCATGTAAAAGGTCAGATAGCCATCAAGAAAATTACCTTAATACCTAAAAAATACCTTACCATACAATGATCTTCAAACACAATAGGGGTGAAGTTTCAAAGGGACTGGGAGATTTGGATGGGTGTAACTTGCCTTTATGGATGTTTGGTCAAGCGTCTAGAGTTGGAGCGATTTTTCAAAAGAATATAAAATCCCCACCTCAATTCCTCAAGTCCTTTATGCATTACCATCCATTCAGTTTTTCATTGAGGGTACACTGGGGAGAAAAGAGGCTGAGGGAAGGAAGGAGTGAGAGAACTAGTTGTAAGAAGTGCACTGAATGGAATATTTTATTATCATATTAAAACTTCAAGGAAGCAGCTATTTTTTGTAATGTGTCTATGATATACACACAAGCTTCCTCAGGTAAACTTAATTTGATGATGTTTGAACAAAAAGTTTAAATCAAATTGCAGTTCACTTAAATTTTAGAAAGTTTATTTTGCAATTCTCAAAGAAGATGATGAATTAACTTACAGTATGATACTGAAAGGAGGGTAAATAATGTAATGCTATTTTGTGCAGGCTTTATACACAACACTTGAAGTAAAATGCTAGTGCCTGTCCATCTTTGGACAGTTTTGTCCAACAGTCAAGCTATCAATCCCCTTATCGTCTTTTTCAATCTTTCATTGCACTGTCACAATTTCAATGACTGCTTAACATACTGCCATGGATTAGACAACAATATCATTTTAATTTCAAGACAACGCACACTGATGTTAGACTAAAGCTAGAATCTGCTTCTTCTTCAGTATTCATTACACAGAATGGAATGGCATGTTCAGGTCAACATTGGCTGTACATACTGTATGCTCACTTCAAAGCCACTAAAAAAGAAAATTAGAGGCAACAGCACTTTCAGGCAACAGTGGTTTTCATTTGACTTGACCGATCCCTATAAAATCACTGTCAACTCTAGTGGAGGGCGAGGGGGCAGGCTAATTGCTTATGAGCCACTTGCACGCTCATAGCGCTAATGTTCAGTGTTTGTAAACAGTGCTTATAAATAGGGCGTTGCCATCAAAGCCCATAGAGCTTTTGAAATGAGGGACCAACCATGGCACGGGTGCAGCTGGGGTTCACCTGTGTACCTATACACAAGCGTCTGCATGCGGAGAGGGGACCAGGTTCACCCATGTGTGTCAGAGAAGAAAGACACTCAACAGGCCCTGTGTTTATTTTCCCGCTCTCTCTTCCTCTGCAGAGGGTGACCTCACCTTGAAGGCATGGGTGAAGCTGTTGGCAGCTCTGTGTTCCGTGTTCCTGGCTGTTGAGACACTCTGAGTGCTACCCAGTAGACCTAGCGGTCGGGTGGGGAGGATGGTAACTGAGTGCAGTGGGGCTAATTGATGTATTTATATGATCTAAGAGTTCTTTCCTGCAAGACACTTTGTTTTGATAAAGGAAATTTAAAGAAAACAGGTCTTCATCAAAGCATTGGTCTCACTCTCATGGAATGCATCATGACATGGGCCCTCATCTACTTTCATAGCCCTCAAGTGGAGGCAGGTGTCTATCTGAGGCATTTAATCACCTCCTTTGACACTGAGGTATCTGCTGTGTGGCTCTTACCACGTTGACACGGACATGTTATCCAAAACATGAAGTCAGCCCTCCGCGCCACATTTAGTTTTACTCGTATTTTTGTATTTCTTCTGAAACGAACTCAACGGTCCAAATAAATAAATTTAGGGAGTGATGGAAATGCAGGGTGAATTGCACCTGTTCAGCCCCTGGGGTGTGCGTTTATTTTTCATCTCTAACAGTTTTCACAAGGGCATTGGCTCAGAAATGTGTTCGCCGCCACCTCGAACACATGTGGTTCTGCATGAGATGTGCTGGGCTGTAGGCCTGTGTGCGACTTGTGTTTTAGACTCCTGCTTCATTTTGTGCTGGCCTTGTATCCACATCTCCTTCAACACCCCAATGTGTTATTGTGTTTATAGTCTCCATCCAAGGGCAATACTCCATTTGTTAGTCTTGCTTCCCATTTCGGTTATGTAAAAGATGTACTATTTAGAATATGTTTCCAAAATGTTTTTCCGTAGAAATCTTTTCCATGGCTGTACTAAAGGATGTTCACACAGATTAGATATCATGCTGCATCAGGGTCCCTTTGAAAGTGCAACTCTGCAAATAAAGTCAAGGGAGGTTATTTAACAGAGCCGCCTATCCAGCAATTACGTTCCTATTCAGGCCTTCAAGGTAAAAAAAACTCCATTTCATCTGAAAACATTTTTGTCTACTGTCATGACGATGAGACCAAGCTGTTTTTTCTGTGGACTTAAACCAGATAGAGATTCAGCCACATGGGACTTGTTTGCAATCAGTACCTAAAGGAAACAATTAACCCACAGCAAAGCCAACTCTTTTAAAGGATAGTGGGTAAGAAGGTACTAAAGTGGCTATCAGGCACTGTTTTGTGTCTCACAGTAAACAAACCTGAGCATCATGTGGGTGGACTGTCAGCTTGGGAGTGATTAGTTTTATTGAAGGGTACCTTGCACAGTCTGGAATGCCATAACACCCTCTACTCTGCATAATTCAGTCTTTCTTAGATCCTGCAGATACACACAGCAAAGCCTGTGGACGGCCACGCTTCAGTTGATTTCGAAAAATATTTGTCTGGCTCTCAACCTTTTTGCGAAGGGAACTAAATCTAATTTCACTGTAAAATACAGCAGTGCCATTTCTGTGGGAAGGGTGATTAAGAAAGAATTTACTGTTCACATCCTACCAGAAAATTGGTTTCAAAATCCCTTTTTGTTCTTTACTGTGCACAGACCTTGCTTTTTCTGTGATACAAATCTGAATAAGTTTCTTCTTAAATGCAGCAAAACATGCATTAAAAATGACATGCAATGCATAACTCTGCAAGAGAACATAATAAATACATTCTACTACTTGCTATCTGTCCTTTATCCTCAGAAGGTGTTCGGACTCTGTGTCTGAGCCGGTTTCTTTGCAAGCAAATCATCTAAATGGGCCAGTGTGAATATCCTGTTTTTCTTTTGTCTTGGAAAGAAAATGCTCCCTAGAGCATATGGATGTCTGGTTTCCTAATCGGTAATGATAGAGTGGCTTTTGACGGGGAAACACCCCTCCTCTAACCGAGACTCCCGTTCCCTTCTTTTTCAGGCCTGATGGAAATCCGATCTGTCAGTGTGGGAGTTGTCGCCATCAAATCTGTCAGCACCGGGCTTTACTTAGCCATGTCCAAAAAAGGCACACTGTTTGGATCGGTAGGTACACCTTACGACATTATTCTGACAGCCTAACTGGGAGGTCAATCTCTCCTTGGGTTACAAAAGAGCTTTTTCAGGTGAATGATCATAGCAACATATTGTGTCAGGTTAGGAATCCCAAAAATCAGCCTTTATAGACTATATTTTGCACATAGGAAAAACCCACAAACCTACACATAAGCCAAGCAAAAGAGATCTACCTGGTTTGATACAGGTAAAGTCATAGTCAAATGTTAAATGGAATGAGGCGAACTGCATGAAAATTCAAGAGAAAGGTGTCCCCTCCTTATCGTTTCAGTTAATCTTCATGTAGAGTAGGAACTGAGAGCCCTGTTTCCAAACTGACAATAGACCAGAGGAGGCCTTGGAAAGGCATTGCGTGCCTGCTAATAGTTGTCGTGCATAGAGCTCTCCCTGGTGTATAATAAGCTTGCCCCTGGCCTGGTGTCTGGGTGTTTTACAACTCTGAGAAATATCTGCCTGGCAATCAGTCTCCCAGCTGTGATAAGAGGAGTCACAGACGGTTACTTTTCCACGCTACAGAGTAAACAAGACAATCCAGAGATCAACTTTGAGAGAGAGAAAAAAAAACACTCTGTTGCATCCTCTTATGAATTGCACCTTGATGAGTACCAAGCACGGGACTCACGATGGGACGATCTTATCGCTAGAGAGGGTCTTTCTGATCACCCAGTGATAAGGGCGGTAGAACCTTAGCTAAGAGCTTCAGGTTTCCCTTGTTGCTGTACCCGCTCCCCTGGAGTCACCCCTTCTTGTCTGATTTGGAAAAGCAGCCATCCATGGCAGAGTGGAGAAAGCTCTTTTTTTCTGAGTTGTTTTGTTGACATTGGGGAGATTAAGTGTCCAGTGTCTTCTTGCTTTGGGGACAAACCCAATGAGAGACAAATGGGCTGCTAATGAACACTGGCTAATAAGTCACAGCAAACAGCACATATGGGTTAACTTTAAAATGGAAATCTGCTTTTCTTTTAGTGAAATATTATAGATACGGATACATGATTTTCATTGATTTTTTTCTGAATGTCAGATTCACAGGCACTGATGTTATTCATTTACTCCCCAGTGTATATTGTCTGCCATGTTCTCAGCCACAGCAGCCATGGTGGTGGAATTTTTGTTCTTGCTTTAGCTTATATCCTAGCAATTCCTCTCTGTCCTATGACCCTTCTTCCACAGGAAAGCCGAAGATCCTTGTCCTACCTCTAACCCTCTCCCTTCACCCCCACCCCTTCCCGCCCACTGGCTGCAGGTGAAATACAACCCCAGCTGCAAGTTCAAGGAGCGGATTGAGGAGAACGGGTACAACACGTATGCCTCCCTGCGCTGGAAGCACGGTGGACGGCAGATGTTTGTCTCACTGAACGGCAGGGGGAAACCACGGAGAGGCCACAAAGCCAGGCGGCGGCACCCCTCTACCCATTTCCTGCCCATGCTACCTTCATAGAGGGCCAGTGCTCCCAACACTCACTCATACCAGTGTCCTGATTATTATTATTATTATTATTATTATTATTATTATTATTATTATTACAAACCCTCCTCCATATATGTACATTTGTTGGGGATTATATACTACTTTATTTGTGGGAGTCGGGGGGCAATATACTTTAAGTTATTTCATTCTTCCTCCTTATCTTAAGGTCCAAAAGAAAAGCTGCTAATGTTGTGTAAATACAGTATGTTTTATTGTGGTTATTGATGGTAAAGCTAAACTGAAAGATTACATTGAATCACTTCCCATTTTTGTAATGGAAGAACTGGCAGCGGTGTAAAATGGGGTTGCTGTATGTAAGAGCATAAGCCTCTTTTAAAGCGCATGAATATTGTTGCTGTTTTTATCTTCATTATTTTACTCTTCAGGAGACAATGCTTTCTTTTGAACGGCCTTACAGTAAACCATTTTAGGGGAAGACAGACAATGTATGCATAGCCTGATAAAACAGGAATTAAGGATGCTCATTTAGATTGTGGAAGACAGAGAGTTAGTGGGATGGACATCAAAAACAATGCTGTAGGATTTTGCACAAGACTCCACAAAAAGTTCAAACTGATGAGACAGGTTGCTCTGAAATACAAATGGAAACTCACAGACTGTAAAGCATCCATAAACAGATGGGATGAACTCGGGACTTCAGCAACTAGCTTTGTGATGGACCATTCGGATGAGTAGACAGACATTTCATTTATGCTTCATCTCTTTCTGGTTAAGCTTGGGTCAATGCTTCCTACTACCAGAGTGGCACCCATCAGTGTTTTGAGCTCCTCTTCCATCATGTACGGACAAGTTAATGGCAACAATGTGTCCTACCACTCTGCTTCTGATACAGACACAAAACACAGCAAGCTCTGACCATGAGAAACCTCTAGCCTGCTCCTCATACCCTATAGACCCATAGACTGCAGGCTCAGAGGTCATTCATCACCCAGGCTAGCTTAAGGGCTTTCATTAGCACTAATTATTATTCCAGCACAAGGGAATACATGCGCAACTCTGTGTCCATTGGAAACATTCCTTGGTCTAAGGGGTCTCTGGACCATTTTTGGCAGTCCTGGGATAGACTCTGCCTCTTCTGTGTAAACTGGTTATTCCATACTTTCTGTCTTATTGTTGTGTCTCTAACATTTTCAAATGTGTGTTGCAAATAGAATGTTTAATATATTTGAATCTTTGTGTACTGTGCTGCATTTTCGTTTGCCATCCTTGACTCAAGTCTTTTTTCCACAACAATTCTTGACCCTCTTTTATTAATTTGGAGAATTTAGTGAGATGTTTTTCTGATTCAGCAAAGCAACATCTGAAGTATATGAGTCGTAGAAAATTTAGATTGATGCACCAAAGCAAATGGAGGCTACAATCAACTACTTTTAAAATGCTTCACTTTTAATCATCATTCTCTTCTGCCCCACAGACAAGTATGTGAAATGAGGGTACCTTAAGCCCTCTCTTGGATGATGCCTTCATCCATGTACCTTATTGGTAAGAGCTGACACAAAATGGCTGAACTTGCTCTAGTGTCACCTGTCACACAGTATCATGAGGATTAGTTGGCTCCTGAAAATATATACAGCATGGGAACACTGTATTATTTGTAACTGACAAGCTCATGTGACAGATGTCTAGCACACAAACTAATGAGTAAAACATTTAGGATCATGGGATTGTTTTGCAACCATATGATGGATCACACATCAGCTCGGCACATGATAAATGTGGGGATGTCCTGTAACTTTGGACATTTGAATGGTTCAAAACAGATCACCAGTGATGAGACTATACATATGATTTTTAAAAGTTAATTAAATGTGAAAAGAATATAGGACCCACCCTTAAGATGAATTTAGGGTCTCTCTCAGAACCCCAGATAAACTCAATTATTAATGAGATTTATTGACTAATAGACACACAGAAAGCTTAAATGTGGCCACAGAACACAAAAAATGTCAACATTGACAGAATACATTTTATCCCTACAGGACTTCAACTACAAACCCTCTTTCACAGTGTTATAAAAACATTGGCAAAGTTTATTTCAGGAGCATTCACTGTAGAGTAAATTACTCCCCAACTACTTCTATTATAACGTTGCCTCTTTTTGAATGGAATTCAGTCCAGAACCCCTCAGCTGAACTTTCATTCATGCATACACATTTCTACAAAGATATTTAAGGACTGAAAGGCAATGGGGCACAATGCAGAGCTGAAACAGCATTTCTATATCAAATGTTCAATATCTGAAATGTCTGTATACTGTACACTAAATGAGCATATTTGTGTTGAGACTCAAATATGCTCAGTTTTATTGATGTCGATAATTACAGAAGCTTTTATTTACTGTGGAATAATCATACACATAAACCCACCAATGGCTACTCTTATTTATTGATTTAGTAATGATACTAAATCCAAGAAAGGGTTAACTTTTTGTCTGTAGAAGTTTAGAGATAAAGACTCATAACCTGGTAGATTCAAACTGGCTTGCACAGATTTTTCTCCGGTTCAAAATAACTTTTTAATGTGTGTTTTCTCCTTGGGCTAATCTGTCACAATTTCACCAGTAGAAATACACTGAACAGAATAAAAGCATGTGATATCAATGGAACTTGCCTTTCTGACTGAGCTCACATTACAGAGGAAACTACAATGTGTTTTCTGTGTCAGCATTTTTACTTGTGTTCAAATTAAATAATTACAGAAACTGAAGAAAGTTATAACAATCAAATCATTATGTTTTGCATTATCCATTGTATCTACAGAGGTGCATGGTACATCAGTGATCCCACCCCAACCACCCCACCAACATCATATATTCAAACATATTCACAAATTAAAAATATTTTAAACATTTCAATAAGTACAATTATAGTGTTACATTGCCAGACAGTCCTAAAGCTGGACTGAATTCTCTGAAAATGTGTAGTATCAGAGAGGCCACACTGTTTCCACATTTGAGCAGAGAGGTCTTTGTTCAAATCACCCTGTCTACTCTGCAATTGGTAATTCTGCACATTCTGGTTGCAGTTGAAATTCTACCCTTTTTTGCATTATTGAAATGAGTTTGAAAGCTCATCTGGTCAAATCCAAACCAGCAACAAATGGCTTATGTTCACAGTGGCATAATAGGTGTGCATCTGTATGAATGGGATGTTTATAATGCAATTGTTCCAGTGTCTGGTGACACACATGCGCATGCCTTTGTAAAAAATACACAGAGGAGCTCACCTTTGGTTCTGATAATAATCTGAACATAATCCTGACAGAAACAGAAATACATGTAATCCCAAGCATGCATATTCACAAGGGTATTATGTTTGACTTTAAGGACCTCCCCTGTCTTCTGAAGCAGTACTGCTTAGGTCCTTCAATGGTGTATCATGGACATTTGTTCGGAGATCACATCAAATAATATGGGAGGCCATAGGCTTTTTTTCACTACACAGAATGGGGAGCTAAAATGAATGGGTTCTCTTTTGAGACTAAAAGCTAACCTTTCAGCCTGTCATAATGTGAAATTGCTTTGATGGGAAGCATGCCCAGTCCAAATAGCTTTGTGCTGTGCTGCTTTTCAGTCCAAAGGCCTGGCAAACAATAGGATGTGGTTAGAACACAAGAGTTTTCTTCTGAACCTCTAACCCAAACTGGGGCACAGTAAAACATGATTTCATTTACATTTAATGTTTACCTGGAAATTTTCGGAAATGATGACACAAGGCTTAGCTGGGTTCAGTGAGGAAGCTATTAGGCCAACACACAGCATGGATCTAAATTTCCCTGCATGCTCATTTCAGTGCCATCGAGCAAACAGTCAGTGCCCTTGGTCATACAGGAAACAGCAACCAGTGCAGCCGGCCTGGCCAAGTTTTGCACTTGACATAGAGTGTGACCGTAAAAAGGGGGGAAAAGAAAGAAAAGAGACAAAATGATCAATCTTCATATAATCAAAGTAATAATCAAAGCTTTGTGTTTGTGAATAAAATGTAAAAAAGGAACATTTTTCAACTTCCCTTACAAAGGTGCACCAGATCTACAAAAAGAAAAAAAGAAAACACAAAATGTGAACCTGTGAATTAATCCAATGTTCTGCCTGTTCTCCTGAATGGTGAGCCTGATCGCCAGAAGGGTTTCCACCTTTTTCCTCCCCTAACAGTCCAGGAATTTCCCCCTCTTCTTTCTTGGCTTTAAGGTGAGGCTGCCTGTTTATGCTGAGCTGGGATCCCATTGAAAAGCCGAGACACAAAATGGAGGGCCTGTAATTATCATTGCTCCTCTACTGTCCTGTCAGTTCACTCGCCAACAAGACAAGAGCCATCCGCTGGCAGCACCGAGGAAAAAGATCAAAGCAACTTCCTTTGATCACCGACAAACCTCCAAAACGCCGTGGAAAATCAAGGAGGAATGCTTTTGGAGAAAAGAGAGAAAGTTGGAATGGATAGTTTTTTTGTATGGGAGGGTCTCTTCCACCTATTCCCCTCTATGGCTTGTTGATTCCACACGCTGAAGGTGTCTCTCCCTAAAACAAGGGTGTGTCGGTCGGCTGTGAGCAATGGAAAAAAAAAGGAAAAATGAACCCTGTGGCTGGGCCATTCCAGGCCTCACTGCAGCCTCTATGTCAGCATGGCGTGGAACTGAGCATCGCTCATTGGTGAAAGCACAGACTGTTACTCTATGATTTGGTGAGAGGAGCCAAAAACCCTCCCCCCATACATTAATGCAGTTCCTGTAAGCAGTACTCACCCGAGATCTGACCCAGTGAAATGTAGCCACTTAAGAGCATTCCAAATTTCCCATCACACAACCCCATGATGACCAAGTCCAGAAGGTGCTGACTTACAAACGCTTCAGTTTCAGAGGGAGAGGCTCAAGCCTTTCCAGCTTGTCAGAAGCACTTACACACACCATATATGCAAAGAATTACAGCGATAGATTGAGTTCATGATTACCCTGTACAGAGTAATGCATATTACAATACAAGGGCTTTGCATGTTTAATATAGTTATCATCATGATTTTGTTTAAATGTTTACTTCGCTTAGCAACTAAACAATTTTTTTTCTTTACTGTTTTCCTATGATTCATTTTGACAGCAAGAAACAATGACTACTGGAAAGAAATACCCTTGAAGATCCCTTTCCCAAAAAAACTTAAGGGGCACAAGTCATGCTGCTTCTCCAACAACAACCCGAAAGCTTTTGAGACCTCTGAAACCCTGTGTGGTCATTACACAGAGAAGAAGATAAAAAGAAGAATTTAAACGGGACAGGGAGAAAAAAAATCACCGCTAATAATACAGATCTAATGCATATAGGGGAAAAAGAGAGGGTGCAATTATAAAGCCCTTATTGAATGGCTATTACATCTCCTGAGCCTAATTGTGCTTGTTGTCTGTTTGGCTGCAGCCTAGGGGATTCTGGAGTGCCCTTGCATGCTCTTCCTCAGTGGAGTTTTCAGACAGACCAGCCCTGAATGAGCCCAGGACCACCGAAGATCAATAGCAAACTCTTCGCTCTTTCACAAGACGGCTCTAATCCCTCTCATTTGTCCGCCATTTGTTCTGGGCCATTCACAGATCCCTGAATTTGGGATTAGCCCTTGTTTTGTTACAAAAACAGCCCAAGTTATTTGAATGAATAGGCTGAAGGGCAGACAAGGAGGGAAAGGGGTGGGGGGAGTTTAGTGTGTGTGTGTGTGTGTGTGTGTGCTCATGTGGGCGCATGTGTGTGAGTATATCTGTGTGTGTTTTTAAATGTGTGCTGCCAGACAAAGGATCGACCATCTTCCACCTGTTCTTCAACTATAAATTAACTTTTACAGTATTAGACTTTTACAGTATTAACTTTTGCTGTATATCCATTTTACATTTTTATCAGGATATGTTTATGTTTTCCCATATTAATAACTAAAGTACACACCAACCAGATGGTAAAACCCATGTTTTACATTCTGCATGTAAAAGAGTTTCACATGATCCCCTGCGATGACCACCAGCAAACATTCATGTAACCATTCTAATCTACTGTAAGGACTTTGGAAGCCTTTCCAGTTGACCATATAGAAGCTGCTGGTCATGTTTCAGATGGACGGTGGAAAATATTTACTCCACCACAATGTTTTAGAGGCAACTAAATTTAATACATCTGGACTAGACCAGCAGGTCCAACATTTCCTGTCATGTCCCCATCTACAGCCCACGTCTAAAGTGTTCCAGGGTACTTTTATTTTACCCATTACATCGTATGTCAGCTTTTTTGATTCCATCACCAAAAAAATTAAAAAATACATTCCTGTACTCTTCAGGCCTCATATAAATTTGGATAACAGTGGTTAAAATTAGTTCCATAGCTTTCAGAAATTCACTTGTTCCTCCAATTTTTTTCCTTTTTTTTGTGGCTTGCTGTCTGGCGGAGAAACCCTCTCAGGATCTTGGCTGAGGCTGGCCGATCCGTCAGAGTCGGCCTTCTTCTCATCGCGCTGGATTAGTCTCCCCGTCTGAACCTGCTGGACACACATGAGACAGGTATCCTGAGTGGCACACGCGCCACGGGCCCCACTAAAGCCCCCTCATCGCAGTGCCACTGTGGCGGTATGCGGCGCATATAGGCCCCGGCGCTGAGCGTGATCTGGTCGTGGCATTCCCAGGATGCCAGCGGGTGTGTCAAAGGCAGCAGGATAGGGTGGGTGTCAGAGCAATGGGAAAGGGTCTATGGACTGGGGTGGGGGTTGGGGGGGATTTAGGGCCAGGAGGGAGGGGAGATGGAGGTCATTCTCTGCCAGACAGTGTGGCCAACCGAAGCAGGCCAGACTTTGGATGACTCCCAGTCAACATCACAAGGTTGTCTTTGGCTGGAGGTGACTGGAAAAGGGGGGAAGTCCGAGCGGGGTTCATTCTCAGCGCAGAGACGTCCAAGCTCCATCCACCCTGCCCCGGGAGCTCTGAAATTCTCCTCATGAAAAAGGGCCTTGCCGTCTCTGCCTTTTCTCCATGTCTGTGCTTACATACTTTCTAAATGCTAAAATTACAGTAGCGCAAGCTCCTCAGTCTGTCCAAAGCCTAGCAGGTGGATGTCCTTTTCATTAAAATGGATCTATAAAATCAAAAAATGTTACCTCATCTGAATTTTCCTCACCCCTCAATGTTCCCCTTCTCATTAGCCTGTGCTGTAATGACACAGAATTGGTAATGGCTGACATCTGAATGCATCTATGGGATTCACTGCCAATATTATCTGCTCATGGGTATTTATAGCCCACAGGATGTCTGTCTCCTTTAGTGTAGCTTTATTAACTGTCCCTCCAAATAACAGATAAACTGACACAGTTGGAACGATGCAGAAAATCCACAAGTTACTCTACATTTCTAACAGCTCATTTTTTGCCCTAAATCTGTGGGAGAGAAATGAACACACTTTGTGAAGCCTCTCTCTTTTCTCTCTGGAAAAATACAGATGGAGACAGACTGTGAAATCAGGAGTAGCAATGACATTTGCTCAAAGAAGCATGCTTAAGAGTCTAGACAAGTAGTGAGTTTGTGCCCTCTGGGACAGAAAAATGAATCACTTTCCCTCCTCTTTCTCTCCACCTCTTTCTATCTACATGCTCATTGCAGTCTCTCTCTTCTCTTTCACCACAGAGCAGTGTTATATACCATCCCTCCATCCACAGTAATCCTAAAGTTATATTCTTGCATCTTTATGCACTCATTATTTGTTGTTATTTTTTGTTATAAAGGTGATCAAGAAAGACACAACAGCAAAACCTAAAAATAATGCTCTCAGTGCTATGCTTTCAGTGCTATGTCTTTTCAGGGCAATAACTATGGCAGCAGCACACAAAACTGTTCCACATGCCTACACTGTTTTACTTAGTGGGAAAAGACAGACAGCATGCCTACACCGTTTTACATAGTGGGAAAAGACAGACAGCATGTCTACACCATTTTACATAGTGGGAAAAGACAGACAGCATGCCTACACCGTTTCACATAGTGGGAAAAGACAGACAGCATGCCTACACCGTTTTACATAGTGGGAAAAGACAGACAGCATGCCTACACCGTTTTACATAATGGGAAAAGACAGACAGCATGCCTACACCGTTTTACATAATGGGAAAAGACAGACAGCATGCCTACACCGTTTCACATAGTGGGAAAAGACAGACAGCATGCCTACACCGTTTTACCTAGTGGAAAAGACAGACAGCATGCCTACACCATTTTACATAGTGGGAAAAGACAGACAGCATGCCTAAAAGAAAAGACAGACAGCATGCCTACACCGTTTTACATAGTGGGAAAAGACAGACAGCATGCCTACACCGTTTTACACATAGTGGGAAAAGACAGACAGCATGCCTACACTGTTTCACATAGTGGGAAAAGACAGACAGCATGCCTACACCGTTTTACCTAGTGGGAAAAGACAGACAGCATGCCTACACCGTTTCACACAGTGGGAAAAGACAGACAGCATGCCTACACTGACAGCATTTCACACCGTTTACCTAGTGGGAAAAGACAGACAGCATGCCTACACCGTTTCACACAGTGGGAAAAAGACAGACAGCATGGTTTCACATAGAAAAGACAGACAGCATGCCTACACCGTTTTACCTAGTGGGAAAAGACAAACAGCATGCCTACACCGTTTCACACAGTGGGAAAAGACAGACAGCATGCCTACACCGTTTCACATAGTGGGAAAAGACAGACAGCATGCCTACACCGTTTTACATAATGGGAAAAGACAGACAGCATGCCTACACCGTTTCACATAGTGGGAAAAGACAGACAGCATGCCTACACTGTTTCACATAGTGGGAAAAGACAGACAGCATGCCTACACCGTTTTACATAATGGGAAAAGACAGACAGCATGCCTACACCGTTTTACATAGTGGGAAAAGACAGACAGCATGCCTACACCGTTTTACCTAGTGGGAAAAGACAGACAGCATGCCTACACCGTTTCACTCAGTGGGAAAAGACAGACAGCATGCCTACACTGTTTCACATAGTGGGAAAAGACAGACAGCATGCCTACACTGTTTCACATAGTGGGAAAAGACAGACAGCATGCCTACACCGTTTTACATAATGGGAAAAGACAGACAGCATGCCTACACCGTTTCACATAGTGGGAAAAGACAGACAGCATGCCTAGTGTACATGACTGAGCTCAGCAGCTTCTCTCCAGCTTCACAGAACTCCCTTCCCAGGCCAGCACAAATGAAAGGCCCGCACCAGAAACGATGCGCACACAAAAAAAGCCTCTTCACCGCATCAATAGACAAACCAATTATAGCATTAGTGGGCTTTTCGTCGAGGAGAAGGAGGGATGGAGGGAGGGCGGAGGGGTCTCGGCGCTTCACGGTGACACAGAGAACAGAGGACGCAGCAAAAGGGCCTGCTGGGCTGTTCCATCCGCTGCTGATAAGGCCTCTCAACACGTCTCCCACGTGACACCACTGCTCCGAGCATTCCCACCCCGCCTCCACACTGACCACACATACAGCCACACAAAGGCTAGGTGCAATGTGCCAAGAAAATATAATAATCAAGTGATATCTAATCATCAAATAATAACAACAAGAAAATGTATATTAAACATCTTGCTTCTGACTTCCTTGGACTTTTCCTTGGGTGTCTCAATAACCTCAAAGCTAATTTTTTGCTTTTCACCAAGGAGTTTTAAGAGAGCACTTCCAAATACATCATGGAAGTGTCACGAGTTGAGGGACACAACAGCCAATGTAGCTGAGGAAGGGCCACCATAATGCTCTGAGTTTTTTAAGATTATGGGTAAAATAGACTAAAACACACAAAGAGTGCATTTTGGCATATATGAAATGAAGTATTATGGAATTAGCCACTTTAATATCCATGTAAAAAATCAACAAAGGATCAAACATTATTATTGTCTGAAGGGTAAGCTGTGTACTCATGGCTTGAGTATTTGAGTTCCATACTTTCTACCACATGCTGGAATTGCAGACTTACCCGCCATAGGTTATAACAAATTTTCCCTTTTTCAATTGGCAGTTGTTTCAAAAAATATCATACAAATGATTCCTTATCTTCTTCACAGTACTGTACTGACAGTGATACAAATACAGGGTAGTGATCATAACTTGCCAACATTTCACATTATGGTGATGAAGGTACGCATGAGCACTTGGTGCAGTTGGGAATAGTGCTGGGAGATTCTGCTCCTTTAGAATGTGGAGCCCTGTCAAGGGTGCTTGGGTAAGAGCATATGACTCCAGGGCAGGTATGGAGTGCAGGTAAACAGCGGAAAGGCCTCAGTGGGCCTGCTTGCATGATTTAAATAGGGGAAAAGGCCAGAGGTGACAGCAGCCCCCTTTTCTACAATGACTTCACCATGATGATCAATCATTGCAATCACATTTAATTGGGAAAGTATTAAGTTTCAGGAAGGAGGTTCAGAGGGAGGGGCAACTGAATAAACATGAAATCATACTTTATTTTTTATTCTAGCTGCCTGATTGGATCCTAGTCAGATCTTTAATCTGTAGAACCATTCACCACAAAATATGGTCACAATATCACCAATACTTTAAATACAGAAATTATCAGGATTTTTGTCTGGATATTAATTAAAACATTAACTGTGGACTTTAACCTAAATCATTTTAACTATAAAACACTTTGATGTCATTCACAAACAATTGATAAAACATTGTAGATGCATATAACTGCCTGTTTAATATTAACATCAACCCTAATGAAGGTAATAAAGGGTAATGAGTTCCTGTCTTTTGTTCAAAAGTCTCAGAAAAATGAATTACTTACTATTCTCTGTACAAAGGTCTCAAAATAATTTTATCATAAATACACAATTAATCCTGCTACTACAAGTACTACGACTACTACTACTACTACTTACAATAATAATAATAATAACAATACACCTAAAATTAGCAGAATATGTTTATATTTCTTATTATCAAACATAATTTGCAGCAATATAATTTACTAGAACATCAAAATGGAACTGTCCTCGTTATATGTTTTTGAGAATCTGTTGGCAATTCTTTGAATCAAGACCAAGTCAGCATGTAAAATCAGTGGGGACATTGCACCATCGTGTGGTTTTTGTGTTTTATCACTTTACCTCTAACTTCCACTTCACATGACTCTAATACTCCCTCTACTGGACATACTATATACTTGCTGTTCATATGGGGGCTATTTTAGAAAATGCACTTTACAGATAAATCTGGTATCACAAGTTATGTTGCACATGGTTCCTATAAACTAAAAATAAAATGGCATAAAAGCTAAGAGTCATGCATTTATTAGTTGCTTTGGAAAGTGACAGTGTTGATTCATACAATTACATATCATTTGAAACAATATGAATTAACAGATTTGAGATGGAAGATATAATGTCACATCTGTTTATGTTACAGATTTGTTAAAATGTATCAGTAAAAAGCAATTATCATCAGACAAATATGTTGTGGAATACACTATAATTGTGTGATAAATCTGTGAACTGCTTTTTAGAAGGCCATCTTTGAAATAACACGAACATATCTAGGAAGCATTAGCCTATATCATATCCAGGGGGAGGAAGCATCTTGGACAAGAGGCTGTAGATACATATAAAAAAAGAGTAAGCTTCATCCTAATTGTCTGTGTGTGAGTATTCTAAACGCCATCAGTCTGGTGTTAGAGAGAGACAAGCTTGAAGTTCAAAGGAGTCCAGAATGTTATTTCAATTTTGTTTTCCTCTACTTCATAGTCTCTGGTTTTGCTTCATATAAGATTATCTGGCTTTTTCATGACATTTTCAATGTGATTTTTGAAGTCAGCTTTACAATTTTCAATAAGATCATTTGGCACCTTGAAATCAATTCAACTCTTTTACAGCTCAGCCTCCACATCCTGTTTGAGGGAACATGTTTTAGCTAACCCCTGTCTGCAGAGTGGCATACTGATCACACACTCCTACACCATCTCCCTGACAACATGCAATCTGCACTATCCCTCCTCATGCTGATGGCTCTCTTGCCCTTCCTGGCATTCTCAGGTAAGCTTGCTCTCCACTTGGCCCTGCTCACCCACGGGAGCTTTGAGGCCCAGGCATGGGGCTGCTCTTCAGCTGTGCAGCAGGGTGTGAACAGCTTTGCTGCATTATTCACATCCACAGGTCTCTCTGCTGGGTATCATTTACATTCAGTTATTTAGTAGTCTAGACTCCAGACACCAACCCTACAGACTTGATTCTTCAGTGGGGAGCTGCTGTTGTACCTTTAGGCAAGGTACTTAACTGGAACTATGTCAGGAAATACCCAGCCATATACAAGGTTTTGCTAGTGTATTATTAATTTGGTGGTTTTGGACTGTAAGTAAACATGTAACCTGTGAAAGCTGCACTCAATAGGAGTATCTACCAAATGCCTAAAATGTCATGCAAGGTTAGTGGATTTGGTCAGGTGGAGGAGTGTATCATTTCAGCTACCCACTGTATAGTGACTTTACCAGCAAAGCTAATTCTTTTTGGTTACTAGTGGTCTGGGCATTCAGCAGACTAACTTAGGCATGCAAAGACAGTGCTGAGGGAGTAATCTCCGAGTGGTAAACCTAGCTTACAACAGCCCGCCCTTCCATGTTCCATGTGAAAGTTTTGTCAATGGGACTAAAGCAGGTTTTGTGAAGTAAATATACAGGGTGGCATTGTCATGGGCTGAAAGGTCTTCTATCCAGCTCAACAGGACTCCAGCATTGTGAATGGCAGGGAGAGCAAACACCACTCCAGGCCCTACATGGTGTCTGTACAGACAAAGAACAAGCACATTTGCGGTGGTTTCCTTGTGTCAAAGTTCTTTGTCATGACTGCAGCACATTGCTTTACATGGTAAGATCTCCCATTGCACTTGGGTATCAAATCAAACAACATTAATTTGAAAGAGAAAAAAGGATGAAAATGTTTTTTTTTTTTTTTAAGTTTTCCAAGCTTGATGATGATGGCATTGATTCAGATGTTTTCTTTCATCAGTCAAACATTTAATCATTTAGATCAAATGCATCAGTGTAATAAGATGAAGTTTACTCTGTGCTCTTCCATTTGCAAAGGGGAGAGACCCTAACTGTCCTGTTGGGTGCTCACAACATTCTGAGTGACAGGAAAGACAGGGCTGAGGTGAAATTCTACCACATCCACCCTGGTTTCAATGATAACACACTGGAGAATGACATCATGCTGTTGCAGGTACGTTTGAGCAGTTATGAGCAGCTCAGTAAGTAAAGATGCCAAAAGTTTAAAATTATAATCAGTAAAAAAATTAACAGGGATGAGGTTAAATTCTATCACCTATACAATGAAGTGAAATTCTAACACATCCACCTTAGTTCCAATGGAAAAGCACTGGAGGAAGATATCATTCTCTTGCAGGGACTTTGGAGCTCCTACAAGCAGCTCAGTAAGTGAAGATGCTGTGAGTGTAACATTTAAAAAGGTAATCAATAGTGAAGAAAACTGTGGGGTTATGGTGGCAAGGATTCCTTGGGTTATTAGTATATAAATCCCAACCAACTTTGTGACAGATTCCCATAAACTGCCTGTTGCTATCAGTAAGAGACACTGCCTCTGATGGGTGCTAATTCCCTCTTGTAGTAGTCAGTGATCTACAGGACATGAAGTGGTCAATGGCTGAGGGCCAAGAGCATCAGATAAGAGCTCACGGTGGGATGGTGCAGGTGGAGCTCAATGCAGGTGGTGACTTCTGCAAGCAAATAATCCAAGTAGCCACATTATTATATCATTCTAAAAGATTGCAACAGTATGATTTACACTTAACGGACATATGCTTAATGTCCAGCTTCAGCTTTTTTGCACTACAAATGAATCCTTTTCCTGATTTAACATGACATCATTCAAGGGACCCCAAATGAAGACATTAGAGGGCTGTGACAAGGCAATACTAGTTCAACATCAATGGCTTTTAAAATTCTGGTGTACACATCCAACCAAGCATTTTGAACATATCATACCTTGATGAAAATATTGATGTAGCTTCTGATTTTGGTGTAGCTCAAGAGTGAAGTTAAGAAGACCAAAATTGTGCAGTGGATCGCTCTTCCCAACAAAGATAAGGACACCAAGCCCAAGACAGTCTGCAGTGTCGCAGGGTGGGGGGCCAACAAAACCAATGGGAGCATAAGCCCACACCTTCTTGAAGCAGACGTGACAGTCGTGGACCGATCATTGTGCCGGAAAACGTGGATGGGGAAACCCATCACACCCAGAATGATGTGTGCAGGGGGGAACATCGATAAGAGAGGATTCTGTCAGGTGTGTGGAATTCCTTTCATCAAATAACACACTGATAAAATGTTCATATCAGTATTATGATGTTTGCTCTTTCATTTTTGTTTCAGGGGGATTCGGGGGGTCCTTTGATGTGTAAAACAACAGCAGTAGGTATTGTGTCATTCAACGAATTAAAAAACTGTGAAGCACCCAAAAAACCCAACGTCTATACACAAATATCCAAGTACCTGAAGTGGATCAATAGTATCATTGGAAGCTTAAATTGAGCCACACAAAACAAACCCTACTTACTGCTGAACTTACACTGGTAGTCATGAATAAACATGCATGGTATATCATTGCATTCTGTGTCGTGTCTGTGTGCATTTGCTTTGGGTCAGGGGTGGGGGGGGGATGTTGGGTTTTAAATGCAACTCCCTTGTCATGCTTTCCACAGATGACTTTTGCTGAGTTCATGAACAATCTTAACCCACATTCCACAACCTGACCATTTTGTCGACATTTGTCTCATGAAAATGTGCTGCTTTTCGCACTACTTAGCAGCAGCTATTCGTGTAAACTGGCCATATGAATTCAGACGTTTCCACCCGACCCGGTCTTCTGCATCATAACCACATCATCACAATGGAAATGTGGTGAGCTGCTGGTTTGGTGCACGGTGCACTCTGCATGAGGGTCCTGCCACAGCAGTGGAAAGAAGGGGTCTGCAGACAACGGCTGTCATTTTCTGCTGTGGTGAGAACCAGCAGGTTCTGCTGAAGATGCCTCAGCTGGAGATGGAGAGTCTCACTCAGACTGCACCACATTACTCAAGACCATCTACAGAGCTTCACAATGTATAGTCACTGACTGGATAAAGATATCATACCTCCTGCTTCCTAAGGCCTTTATCAGATGCTGATTGAAAGAAAACCATCTAATGGGTCACCTAACCATGAGTTTGCCCCCTGAGATACTCTGAGTAGGGTATTTTCTGTCCAAGAGAGCATAGCTGTTATCTGTGTTGCTGAAGCAGCCTTGCACACCAGCACATTTTGTACAAACACAGCACAGCAATTCATTGATGAGACAGCAATTAGCTTGCTCCTCTCTAAGCTCTGTGTTTAACGTTGCTTTCATTACTGAAAAGATAATTGCCTAAAATTCACTTTATTTGATTCTTTTTGCTGTTATTTGTTCACAGAGTTTGAATCACTTGAGCACTTGCTAATTTATACATTTTTTTACCTTGCCTTTCAGCTCAAAGCTCAAAGATATTGAGTCAGCATCCATGTCTGTGGAGTTGATCAAGTCATCAAATTCCATTGCTTTCCATATTTATATACACACTGCAAACTGCTACATAGTGTATATGTAATAAAAGTAATGTCCACACTCATACAGCAGTCATACATTTCATGAGGGTACAAAATCCAACCACTTCTGTTTTATAATTTTAGTCACATTCAGATTTAATGATTAATGACTGTAGTACTAGGGATGTGACTCATTTTGTGACCATTCAGTCATCACAGTACCTTATCGCTACTGGGGAGTGTCTTGGAGGGCAAATGTTACTCATACCTACAAAATAGGCTCTGCCTGAACCTCACAGATGAGTACCTAAAAACCTCTCTATACTTTAAAATGGGTGCCTCATGTATCCCCTCACAGGTAGAAAAATCACCCGTTGTTGCACTTAAAGCATGGTGACCAAGTGTACAGCAATGGAGGAGCTGCTTCCAAGAAATATCAGAGATTCTTATAATTAAAGTTTCACAGGTCACAGCTGCCTGTGAGGGGGTGGGTATGATAGCAGTGGAGAACAGCTACTCGCAGGTCATCCTTGGTCACAACATTTGTCAGCCTACCTGACAACATGTCTCCTGCTCTCCTGATCTTCTCAGTGGCTCTGCTGCTCTCCCTTGCACCCAAAGGTAAGTCCCATTCCTACAGGAAAATGTCTTTGTCATTTGCAAGCATAACACAGATTTAGCATCTTTAATACAGGTGAGTGTAAAAATCCTGCAAAGGTAGCTTCATATACATCAATATATCAGTTCATATCAACTCAATTCAGTCAGCTTCACTGGCATGATAAGTAAAGATCATTTTGCTGCCAAATCATCGAGAAAATACAGCAAACAATAAAAGAAATGGTAACAGCATTTCTTTTAGATGTGATCTGTACTTTATGACACTTATGCAGACACTTATGTAGTATTCCTTGTCATAAGTTATGGTTAGTTGCACATTCTCTGTTTGTGTAGGAGAAACATCTCCAAATCTTGTTTTCACTGACCTTTCAGACTCCTTTGGTGGGGAGATTATCAATGGGAATCTAGCTAAGAAGGGCTCTCTGCAGTACATGGCTTCTGTGCAGAAGGATGGGAAGCATGTGTGTGGAGGATTCCTGGTGTCTCCTAACTTTGTGCTCACCGCAGCACACTGTGACAAGGGGTACAGTCTGTTTCAGTCTTCTGCTCAAATTTGTGTACGCATTAGTTCCCCTGCTACTGGAAAAAAGCTGATACAAAGAGCAATTTTTTTTTCCAGGCTCCATACCATTAACCAGTTCTTTTTGGTCTAACATTTCAGAGTGTTGTCTATCGGTATTCATCAATTTTGTAGACTTAAGACTCAGTGTAGACTGTTTATTTTGCAAGTTGTGTCCATGCTCACATAGGATGGCTTTAGGTTTAATAGGCAGTACGTATTAACAAAATACAAGATATAACAATTATGCTTACTGTCCATATGGAAGAGCCACATTAATTCTGCAACTGCAAATTATGTTTTTGGAAATTCATTTGATTCACTTGTATTCTGTACACTATTACACACATAAAACATGGTATCTTATGATGTCCAAAGTTCTTCACAGGTATTTACATGTGACTGCATAAATATACACACGTTTTAGACATTTCACGTCATTCACATTGATGTGATTTTTTCACTCTACATAGAATAGAGGGGCTGGGTTGGCACACCTGTCACATACTGGAGTCCTGGCTAATGGAAAACCTGCATACATGCATCTGTGACAGAATGTCAATCCAATGTGAATATATTTTACAGACGTTTGGGTGTGACAAAGTTTTAGGTTTGACTGGGTGGAGTATGAATTAGTAATGCTGTATGATTTTGCCTTGCTTTGCAGGAAGAACATGAGCGTGATTCTTGGCACTCAGAACATACATGAGGGAAACAAGAATATTCAGAGATTCATTGTGAAAAGCAGAAAAAAGCCCAAAGCATATAAAGATGTGGCATCTGGCAATGATATCATGCTTCTGCAGGTACTGTGCAGTTTATCGTGTGGTTTACCATTTAGTTCACTAAAACCACAAAATTGTTTATTATTTGGTATCTATTATAATTTATGGGGGTATCTATTATTGATAAACATATTATCATGTGGTGGATGGACTGATTTGTACGCTTTCAGTAATTAATGCTCTGTGTTTCCTTGACAGGAGGAGCTTTATATGGCTAATTCTAACATTGTGTCTCTTTTTGTCAATTTTTCTCTAGCTATCAAAAACTGTTAAATTAAGCAAACCTATAGGGAAGGTGAAGATTCCACTCAAGGATAAAAACATCAAGCCAAATACAAAGTGCCTTGTTGCTGGTTGGGGGCCCATTAAAGCCCATGAAAAGCCTGTTAACAACCTTCATGTTGTCAGTGTGACCACCATCGACCTTGAGGTCTGCCAGAATCAGTGGAGCAAAGTTGACCAAAAACTTCCTACCAATATAATTTGTGCTGGAGGGTACCAGACCAAAAGTGGAGCATGTCAGGTTTGTGCATAAATTTAGTCTATGTTGAAAAAATTAAGCAGATATTACATTTTCCAACACATTTCCCTACAATCCTGCAGCCCTCAAGGGTTGCTGTGGAGTTTGAGAGAAAGCCTGCTGTAGAGTTACTGCATAGGAACCTACTTATTAACCAGTAATCTATGGTGCTTCATAGTTTTATTATATATGCACAACAGATGTGAACTGATATAAACTAAAAATGTTGATTATTGAAGTGTTTGCCACAGTTCCCAAAATTGTAATAACCCTCCTTTTCCCACAGGGCGACTCAGGAGGTCCTTTGGTGTGCGAGGGCCTAGCAGTGGGAATCGTCTCCTTTAACTTATTTAATGACTGTGATTACCCAAATGTGCCCAATGTTTACACTCAGATCTCTAAGTTTTTGCCCTGGATCAAGAAGTTCATCAAAAACATTTCTTAATCTTTATTTACACTTTTATTAACCCTGCCTTCAGGAAAAGGAGAAGAGGCTGATTGATCATGCTTGTAAGTTTGTGCGTCTGTGAGCTCAATAAGGAAACCTTTATTCAATGATTGCCAGTTGAACAAGAATATATTTATTTGATTTCTTGTGGAGATCTTGGGATGGAACATAGGCTGGTAAATACAACTTTCATTGTTTAAACATAGCTATTTCTGTACACATACTGCCATGATAATGCTTATGCTGCATTAAAATTTATCTGATATATCGCACTGCATTTTTGTGGTTGTCCGTCCCACTTTAGTCACTTTCATGTTATTAATGGAAACATTCAGTGTTACTCTTGAATTCTTCTACAAGTGGTGAGAACACTGAAATGCATTGTTCTTGATGTGGTGAATGTTTGACATGAATAACAGTTAAGGGAAACGGTTTAGTTTTGTGGTCCACCACATGAAATGATCTCAAGACTCATGATGATGTGAACAAAGCATAGTTTACAAAGAGAGACATGCAGGACCTGAATGCCCGTTATTAAACCCATTAAACAATGTCAAGCATATGGCAATTAGTAAAATGGATATTTTTTAATCTGCCTGACCTTTGCCATTTTTAGATAATACAACATACAGTATATTGCACCTCCTAGTGTCACTCTTCATGTCACAAAACATTTCACAAACAACCAAGAAAAAAGGCCAGGCAGAATTAAGACACTTTCACCATCTCATACAGAAACCAGAGATTCTGCCTCTGACCAGTTTCACAATCAAATCTCAAATCAAAGCCCTGTTAACCAAATACAAGCCCCAGGGAATGTGGCCTTGCTTTGTATGACAATATAATCATATACTTCCATTTTCAAATAAGCGTTCCGATATTGAACAAGAGACATTATAAAACCCTTCCACATAACCAAACTGTATAGGTATATGCTATAAGTAGCCTACGCCCAATCACTAAATATTGCAATAATAGACTACACTGTTATATATAATTATATATTGTTGGATGTTTATGAATTTATTCCTATTCTGTTATGTTAAAATCACATTATCACCACCAGCTAACAAAATTGAGAATTGCAGATTCCATGTGACTGCATTCTTAATATCATTAGGCCTATATGAGTTACTACTTACTATCCAAGCGTGTGTTCGTGCTACTGTCTCTTTCATAAGAATCTGAGCCCACAGGCTGTAGTGCAATGTAAGAGTGAAACCATTCTGAGGCCAGTAATTACTGCCTTGGCCATTGGTTAGGCCCTGTATTTAAGAGGCCAGAACAAAAAGAATAAAAAGGGCAGGGGTAGGTATGTGCATGTGGAAAAAAGGAAAGAAATTTTATTTAGAAATGTATTTTTTTACTTCTCTTCTGTTTATTTGTTTATAAATATTGAGGACCCAAGTCCTGAAATGACAGCCTGGGTCAGTCTGTGTGAGTGGGACTCTATTCTCAAATGATCAATTATCAACACATATTTAATAGTGATTAACCTCTTCCATGACTCATATATCTCTAAACAATATACATCTGAAACTGTTTGATTACAAATAATGAATGTGGAAAAAGTGGAAAATGTTATGTGAGTTCTTACTTATTATTAATAATAATATTTCTTTCTACAGTGCACATTTCAAAACTATGCACTTGACAGTTGGCGATCATTCACAAATTTCTCAAGATCACCACAAGATTACATTTTTCAAACTATGACACAATTGACCCTGAAACCATGTTCCTCTGTCTGTCTCAGCTAGACTGGCAGAAGTTGACACAATGTCACTGAAGATTCAGAGACAGATGAGTAAAGATAACTGGACTGAACCAATAAAGTAGAGGGGGGGGGGACTGCTTCTGTTGTACATTGTTAATTGGATGTGTAATTCTTAATATTTGCAGAGCAAGTAAAGAAAACCAACTAATGTTGGTTATTGGTTGTGAAAATACTGACAACACCTGCTTTGATGAAACTACTTGTCTGTTTGTGGTCTGTGTGTAATTTCACAACTTAGTTATTACTTCCGTTTCTGTAATGACTAAGATGTTCATAAAAATGTATTTAAATTCACTTCCATAGACTGGCATTACATGAAAGCCTTGACCATGTGTATCTTAATATGCCTGCATGCAGTGCTGTATATTGCCCTGAGTGGTAAGTCATAGTTTCTGTTTAATAAATTATCTTAAATAAAACATCACATTTATGTTCTGTCAATTACTGCAGCCTTTCTAAATGATGCAGGTGAGGAAATGCGGAATTATAAGATATGTATAGCAATATGTCACAGTTGGAAAAATACCAAACCTGCATGGTGGCTACTTACATTTAAACTGTATACCAAGCATAATTATAGTCATAATAAATGACAATACTCTGGCATTATTTGGGAGTTTAGAGTTATAGCATTGCGTCAAAAAATGGGGTTGGTTGCCAATTTCTATTCACAAATCTGTAGTGAAATCCGGATCTGATGTGTATATGTGTGTGCTACTGCATTCTTTATGGTACTATCCAAAGGTGCAGAAGAGTACAGACTAGGTATCGTGGGGGGACATGAGGCTGCACCCCATTCCCGCCCTTACATGGTTTCCCTGCAAGACGGTAAACGACATCTATGCGGAGGGATTCTTATCAGGAAAGACTTTGTACTCACAGCTGCACACTGTTCTGGGTGAGCACTTCCAATGAATGCAAGTCAAAATCCACAACAATGAATTTCAGAATTTAGCAGTCACATTTTTACATGAAGTCTATGTATAGCTATAGCTGTGTAATTACTGGAATAATTCAGATTAAGCACACTGCTTGAAGGGTACAATTTACAGTGCCCTGCTGAGGAATAACACCAGCTAAGGTCAATACAGTGGCTGTTCAAATTTACATTTACAGATGTTTTAATCCCTATAAAGGGCTTTCTGTGAATGCAAGTTCTTATTTAGTTTCAGCGAGTACAATGTCGTCTTGGGAGCCCACTCCTTAAACAACCCTGAAACATCTAAACAAGTGCTCCGTGTCCAGCGATTCTACCCACATCCCTTCTTCAACAATGTCAAAAATGATATCATGCTTCTCAAGGTAAATTTGTATCTTATCTGTGATTTATCAATACACACTTGAACATTCCAGCTAAAATATTTATGCATCACATGCAAAGGCAAACTCTCTTGAAACTGACAGCAAAATACTGTCCTTTGGTTTGTGAAGAAGTTTTTGTGTATTTTCGGAATAATTCCTTTCTGAATCTAAATGGTCTTTGCGTCATGAAGAATACGTAATCCTGAAGGCTGCTGAAGACGGACCTTACCCCGCAAAGTAACACCATGGCACTGGTTTGAATTAATTGTGTTGAAGATCTTCCTGAACTCAATTTCTGCAAATAATGTTTCATTTTTTGTTAGCTGAATGGGACAGCGAACCTGACTAGATCTGTGCAGTTGATCCTTCTGATGAATGGAAAACCGTCACCAGGCAAAGTCTGCAGCACAGCAGGCTGGGGAGACGTGGGTGACAATAACACGTTTCCTGACACACTTCAAGAGGTGAACACAACCATCATAGAAAAGAAAAAATGTGCCAAACAATGGGAAGGGGCTGTCGTGATTACCAAGCACATGGTCTGTGCAACAGGCCAGACAGCATCCCAAGGCTTTTGCTCGGTACGTACTGCTCAGCAAAATTCATGTTTGTGCTGCTCTTCTAACCACTTGGTATCAGGTGGATTTTTTTTTTTTTTTGGTGAAGAGTGGAGACACAGGCCCAATTATAATGCAAATTACTATGATATAGGTCTTCACAAAAAGTAGAAGAGCACATCTTGTACAAATCAGGGTGTATACATTAGATCAGTATGATCAAATTAAACTCGTTTTCTTTGACCTTTTGTATATTTCACCCTTTCTTCTGATCAAAGCAAAGCTAATTAACACAAGTTATGACAGTTTTTGAGATTAGATTCTTTTCAATGCAATTCAGTTGCATTGGTTTACCGTGCTGTGTATTGCAGGGGGACTCGGGAGGTCCGCTGGTGTGTGATGGAAGGGCGACCGGCGTTGTTTCCTTCTCAGGACGACACTGTGGTGATCCGAAAAACCCAGATGTTTATACTCACATCTCGAGTTATAAAAGATGGATCAGATGGGTTCTTAGACATGGTTAAATGACACATGCATCCCCTGACTTTACACAATCCCATTTATTATTATTATTATGAATAAAACCTTTCATTTTAATTTCTTTACCGGTTTTAATCACACTCCAAACTCACACACTCATATATTACATAAAGTACAGGTCAAATTGTTTTAATGCTCGAAATAAATATGTTTATGACTAAGATAAATATCATGTATGTTTACTGTGTGATGTATACTACTTTTATTAAAAAATAAAAAAGGTCTGCGTTCACTATTTAGACTCTTTCGCTTTGCTCAGTCTTTGATTTGTTCCCACTATGAATTCCTGTTTCTCCGGCGTTTGCTTCTGTAGAAGATCCCACTATTCCATATTTCCTTCTATGCCAAATCGACAATATAACTTTGCTACGGCTGACTACACAATTATGGCATAGTAGGGTACGTCACCATTTTGTTTCAAAGCAAATGCACTAAAATCGCACGTGGCTGATGTCATTTTTCAAAATAACTACTGAACAATAATATCTAAGCAATATATATTATTTTGTATACAGATACATCAAAAGTATCAGCACGATCAATGTATTATACTAAAAGATAAAACATGATCACCCCCCTAGTTAAAGTTCCGCTTCAGCCACCCTCCACAGTTTTAAATACGGCAACTGTGTTTCAGACGTGAACAACAGTTCCCAGTTTTCATTGCGAGGTACCGTGCTTGACTCCTAGCTGTCTTTGGGCTTTCTTCTACGTTGGGGGTTGTAGTTTTTTCTGACACTGTAATTTTCCCCCATTTTCCCCAAGGTTTTGCAAAGCTCGTGTGTGAGATAGACTGCGCGCTGCAGACTGAATTGCATCACACAGGCATGAAAATAGTGTCCAGGTAATACTTAATTAATATCGGTGTTCAGTTTCTGAAACATAGGCCATCAAGGACACATAGCTAATCAGTGCTAGTTGATTTTTCTACATCCATATGAACAAACAGTTTGCCTGTTGCGCACGTAGCGAAAGCTGTGACAGAGGTGATGCGTGATGTGGAGGTATCTGAAATGAACTCATAACAATGATATTGTGCATGTGACGTACACTGTTTTCTCCACAGTACTGTGCAACAATATGAGATAACATCATATACGACGCTTCTATTAACGATCTACACATTCGACAAACCAGTAAACCAATGGCAGTAGGCTATAAGTACTATCCTGTACGTCTTTAAAATGCATCACATCTCAGCGTACCTGTGATTGAGAATTTGCCGCAATATTACATTACACAGATAGTAATAGAGCAATTATGGATGTTGTTCCAGTCGCTGAACTGTAATTATGTCATGCTACCCAGAGTTAAAGAAATATTTCTGTGAAATTTCACCAAGGACCATATTCATCGTGGCAGGGTATATTTGTTGTTCGGAGGCTGTGTTTTGTTGAAATAGGTCAAAAACGATTTAGTATTGGTAATGGGTTTGCCATTTCTGTGTTATTATTGCTTGTGAGTGGGCAGAAGCTAGGTTTTTATCCTCCTCCAGGTTGTTCAGAAGTAAAACAAGGAAATCGTTATGTTAAAGGAAGAAACTTTAAAAGGGTAAGCGTTTGCCCTACTATATTACACATGTATAACACTATAATGTATTGCTTGTTTTGATTTGCTACGGAAAAAGCAAATGAATTTTATACTTGACATGTCATACCCATGTTTATATATGATCTCATTTGCATGCATGTTAAGTAACTATAACAACATGTGAAACTGTGGTATACATGTGACGTTTATAGTTCATGTCATATCTTAGTGAGGATTGGCAGCATTTAAAATGTTATTGCACGACTGGCTGTAGACATCAAAACCGCCGATATCCCCATAATAGTGAAGTACGATGTTATGATCTCATAATAATACTAAACCAGACCTTTGTTGAAAATGGGAAGTACAGAAAAGTCTTAAATCTATTCACATCACGTTTGCCTAGTAGGAAAATCTGGCCTGTTATAATGTATGTATCACCTATTACTATGACCTACTTACATCGCTGACAGTCTATTCAAAACTCTGAAGAGCACTAATGCTATAATACTACAGTGAAGGCCCCAACCATGACCTCATCAATAGGGCTTGAAGTTAACACTGCGTGGTTTTAATATATAAAATATAATATATAACAGTTTGCTATACAAAATATGCAATCCTCTCTTAATATTGAATGAAAATAATCAATTCTGTAATGTCTTTCTTTACTTATCTTTCTTAGCATTTGAAATAGGAAGATGTCCAAGAAAAAAGGCAGGTATGCTGAAAAACCTTTAATGCCCTTCCATTACAACATAGTAACTCCTCCAATTTCTTGCATATATTACCTGCTTTTGTTCCTCTGATTTGTCAAAAGGACAACATTTTAATATTCTTACTTTTTAAGTTTAATGGAAATATATGAGGACATATATGAATATTTGAGAAATTAATTTGGAAATGTATGTATTGTCATGCAGCACATGCTGCTTTTTTCAGTGTCTGGTCATGGCTAGTTTGTGGTACTGCGCAACATGGCTTCAGTTCTTCTTTTCCACCTACATATTAGCCCATAGCAATCAGTTCAGTATTTTGAAATACTTGATTCAGAACATGTGAGTATTGTGAAGCATCTTAAATAGCAAATCAACAGTAGGTACACCTATTGATAGCATTTGAAATTGTAAGCTGGTTTCAACCTGCTTCCTGCTTATTCTAACCTGAAGCACTTTACAGTGAAAGGGGGAACACCACCAATAAGTTCAAGTCACTTAGATGGTGCATGGCAGTCATTTTTGTACCAGAATTCTCTGTTTACCTGTATAGTGCACAAAACAAGCCTAGACCAAGGAAGACCTCTCTCCCATACACAGGAAACGCAGCTGCGGTGAGCTGAGTGATGGCCTCGCCGCTGACCCCAACAGCATCCTAGGTATGAGGATCCAGCACAGCTGGAGGGAAAAGGGGGCGCTGACAAAGTGGAAGGGCACAGTTCTGGACAGGCTGAGTGTCAACCCCTCGCTTTTCATGGTGAAATATGATGGCTTCGACTGTGTCTACGGAATTGAGCTTTTCAAGGACGAGAGGGTGTCTAATCTGCAGGTCCTCTCAGAGAAAGTGGGTGAGTGACCAGTGTAGCTAATGCTTCTGTTTCAGTGGCCTACAAAATGTAGTCACGTATTTAAGTTGTGTTTTGTGCATTTTGGTACCGGCCATTACATTTTTACAACCATTTTCCATTACAAAAATGCTCTACGATACTGATTTCATTGCCAGAATCCTCTAATTCTGGAAGACATGGAAGATTATGCAGGGAATGTAACTGCTATTGTAAATTGCAACATTAAACGTTTTCTGGTGCTTCCAGGTGATTTTGGCCAACATTTTTTTTGCCGTCTCACTCTGCAGAGTAACAGCACATCTACTATGGAAAACTAATGAGAATCTATGCTGCATGAGTCTCACTCTTGGTCCATCCATACCTGTTATGTTTTATTCAGCTCAGTTTTCAGTTTTCACATTCTGGTCGTGTCCTGGATTACCAAAGTCAGTGAACTTGCTTTACCCCCTTTTTCCCCCCTTTACACTTTTGATGTCATCCCATTATTTAGAGTGATGGAGATGGAAGGGGGCTGCCCATTGAATAATTAGATAATGTCACACGAGAGGTGTTGTTATACTGAATATCCAGTGATAGGTACAAGGCCCCAGGCCGAGTGCTGTAGATAATCACAGCAGTGCTGATATTCAGTATAACAGCAGTTCTACAAACAAGGCTGTGTATCAAGTAACAATAATTTGAGACAAATAATGTTTTTTGTCGATTATCCGGCTCCGCCAGCAAAAATAGTTCCTTCAGGATTGCAATTACATGTGTTGTCAAGCAACACATAAACAGTTTCTTGACTGCAGGTTGGATAGCTAGCTAGCTACCTGCTTTTTATCATACAGGAAAAGGCTAGCTAGCTACTTTCTTTCATACCTGATAGCAGGTTCGCCAGCTTTTTATCATGCACATAAAGGCTCGCTATACAGTAGGTAAATAAACCACTTTTAATCATAGCCCACTACAGGCTAGGAAGCTATTTTTTTAGCATACATGGAGGGGCTAGATATACAGTAGGCTTGCTAGCTAGTTATTGTTTGTCATACCCACCTGCAGGCCAGCTTGGTTCTTTTTTATCATACAAGGAAACCTATCCACATTTGTGCTGTTGATAAATGCGAATTAAGTTTGCATTGGTGTAGTCAACGACTGTATAGGAACATCTGTAAAGCGAAGTGATACATAATCGTAAAACATCCCAGTGCTGTTATACTCAATATCAGCACTCATGGAATGCCTCTTGTCCATTCAAATTACTTGGTCGGAACTAACTGTTGTATAAAAGATGTTATACATTGTCTTGTCACATGTGGCTTGTGGTTGCACTGAAAAGATAGAGAACAAGCAAACATCTCAGTTAGATTTTTGCTTTTGCGTTCCCTTTAACCTCTCAGCTTTCGTCTGACTTGACAGTGAACAACAAGATCAAGGTTCCCCATAACGCAGAAGAGTTGGTTGGCAAGGCTGTGGAACACCTTTTTGAGAAAGAGGATGGGGAAAAGAACGAGTGGCGGGGAATGGTCCTCTCTAGGGCCCCAATCATGACCAACTGGTACTATATCACCTACGAGAAGGACCCGGTACTGTACATGTACCAGCTCTGGGATGACTATGCTGACGGAGACCTGCGCATTTTACCTGAAGCAGGTATGTTGCACTTTGCACACACAGATGATCCGTGTGCTACAGGTGTCATCTCCACCTTCCTGCTTTAATAACAGCTAAATCAAAACGACTTGAGGGTCCACAATTGTAGTAAATATCCTTTCCATTTTATTTTAGTCATAGAACCATAGTAAAGACCAAACAGAGACCAAACAAACTGAGAAACTATTACTTTATATACTGTATAAAAATATAGATCTCAATAATTGTCTTTTTTTTACCTCTTTTTTTTAGAGAATAAACACTTGCTCCCAGCTGACAGGAAACCAGGTGAGGAGACTGAAAGCCTCGTGGGTAAGCAGGTGGAGTACGTCACTGATAAAGGAGTGAAGAGAACCGGTCTGGTGATATATCAAGTACCGGCCAAGCCATCTGTATACTACATTAAGTACGATGATGACTTTCATATCCATGTCTATGATCTGGTCAAGACCTCCTAATCGGATGTATTTGTACTTCTACCATCACTCACCCATCATTGACATTCTGTTCTCCCATCTAAGGAAAGGGTAACATACTGTATAAAGTGCAATCTTTTAACAAGACCCTGATATTTCAGGGTGTTTGTGCTCCCCACAGCCTCATCAGCCTTGGGTGTCATACCTTAGGCAGCCAACAGATACCATAGAAGTTTTCCGTTGAAAGAAATGGCAGCTACCTCAAAGGTATATTTTGCCATATGTTTAAAGGTGATTTGAAAGACTTTCAATTCTGGAGCAAAAGCACAGATATGTGAGTGATGTGCTTACAAAGCCATTCTATGAGAAATGTTACACTGAGACCTTGCCCCTTAACACCAATGCTTCAGCGATTGTATTACATCATCTTGAATATGGAGCTGTTGTGAAGCAAGATACTTCTGCTACAGGTCTTGTGGAAGAGATACAGCAAAATTTCTCAATATTTTGCAGAAGAGAGGTTTTGCAGAAGGTAATCTGTGTAGTATCTGTAGATTCTCAAGTAAACATGTTATGTCATGCAAGAGAGATTTAAGTAGGTGATGTAGCTCTTACAAGTAGGGTATAGTAAACTGCAGCATCACTCAGTTATACTTTGATATTGAATGAGGGATTATTTCCACCTTTGTCTCAGCTCAAATGATCAAGTAAGATCACATGAGGCACTCTTGCATCACTGTCTTTGAACACCACTTGCTGTAGCAGTGATAGGCAATCCAGGGGTGGCCAGTTTAAATTTAAATTTAAACGTCATTCAGAGTGCAGTTTGTGAATTCCCTTATTTTCTCTTTAGACCCATCTTCACTGAGTTGATTATTTTGGGTAAGAAACTACTGGTTACTGAACTGCACTGCTTTCTCCAGGTTTTTGGCAGAGAGATATAAACCTGACACAATGGTCTGTTCCTGTCCACTCCTGCTTCAAATGCCTTTCTAATTAAGTTGCTTGACCAGTCTATCAGGGGAGGGATGTCAACCAATAGATTCTATTTTTCAAGAAATCATTCCTGGTTAAACAAAGTTTAATTGGAAAGGGTCTGCATTTAACATTGCAATGACATGAGCAATGGGGACACAGCAGCTGTTGAAAATGATCCACTTTGAGAACAATATAGACGAAATATTAACACCACACAACCATGTATTGCCATGTCAAAATGTGAAGTGATCAACCTCAGAATGAATTCATCAGTTGCCATTAATGCAAAAGAACAGTGCAGTAATTTTGCTGACAGTACAATGACTACTCTTTATTAATAATTCAGTAGAGATCAGTGTGTTTCTTGTGTCTGTGGTGAGCCTCTCACAAAAACATGTTTTGCTGAAAAAATGGTAAGGAGAAAGGAACAGTTGTTTTTACCAGCCATGGCTAGGCCAATAAATGGATCAGTTAAATTAAATTTGTGAACACCAGGCTTGAACCATGTGGCATATAGGTTTATCTTTTAGAAAGCAAAAATGAAGGTGTAAAGGTAACTTTTATCTTGAAGGAGAATCAGCATAAAATAGTTTAAAAAGCCATGTATTAGTGTAGCCATATGTATGTTCAGTCGTTGTCAACAACTTGTGTTGGTTATTAAAGTGACTTGGCAACATTTTGACTGACCAGAATTAAAATAAATGTATTTAAACAAAAATAGCAAATAGAATACTAATGTGTTTCAGTATGGCTTTAGCAATTAGAAATGGCTAAAGCCGTACCACTCTAAGCCACAGTAGTATCACTTTAAGTGTTGGAATCAGTACTGTAACACGCCAAGGATGCCAAATAAGATAAAGTTGCAGCTCAAGATGCAGCCAAAGTTGAATTGGTCTATGAGAAACCTTAAAAGCCAACCCATAGGGTCACAGGGAGGAGATACAAAGCAGACAGGCTCCTCTGGGTATAAAGGCAGACATCTGCTTTTCTTGAAAAGGTGTATAAATCACAACACATAAAGCAGTAACGCACAGCTGCATTGAGATTTTAATGAGTTTTCTGTCCTCTGAAGATTATTTAAGCATCTGTAACAATTTAATGGGACAGGAGACTTGACTAGAATAATTTTTCATTTAGGCATCTCATTGAGAAATGATCCTGTTTAAGAATACACATTCTTCAAAGCACAATTCACACAATTTGCACAATTCACTTTTGGTGACTTCTGAATTGATGTGACTAGCATTGTTTCCAAGTTGGTGCACAAGTTGATGGTTAAACTACTTAAACAGAATTTTACAAACATTACTGGAGAATCAGAACCCTTTCATATGGAAAAAATCTTATCCAGACTGATCAGACATGTGTTTTTAAATTCAAGTGCCTTCTTGTTCTGCCTAAAAACAGCCACAATCTGATATGCTACTTGTGGTCAATTTGTAAAGCAAGTGGAACAAAGCCTCTAAATGCAGATTGCACTTCAGATTAGGTCACTCTTCTGCATTCTGAACTACTTTGTGAAAACTGTCTAAAACTATGTGACTTGAATGGCAAGTGTCTCTGTCTAACATTTAATGTAAAGGATAAAAATTGTGTTGCAGAAGTTGTTTTATGCGAACCTTCAGTATTTTCAGTTAATAATGGTTGACTGACAGTTGGCTCATCAGACCTTAAAATTTTGTGCAATTGTAGACAGTTGGCATTTGGAACTTGGTCAATAACAGTCTGATTAGGACTCCATCCATAAGCAGTCACCCCCTCTTTATTTCACTGATGATGTGCAACATAGACTTTTACTTATTTGCCGGTTCTTTATGGAAGAGTTGCATTTATTATTTTCATTAGAAATAAACTTGTTTAAGGGAAATTGCATGAAGACCAACAAATGTTGCATACATTGTTCAAATATCTACTTCATTTGTCAAGTTTTATAATCTATACATTGTGCATGAAATGTACGGTTTTTTTTTTTTTTTTTAATTTTTTCCCCAGATTTTTTAAATCTGTAACTAATTATTCTGTTATGATTTGGGTGGCAAATAAAATTAGTAAATGTTGATATTTTCTGGCAGAGTATCACCAGGGTAAATACAATTTCCACAGATATCCAGATAAAACTCATGAGCGATACCACATGGCAAATGTTATCATGACTGTAAATGATAATGAAAATATGACAGCTTCTTTCTTGGGGTTAATGTGTCTGTTTTATTTACTATGTGCACTCATTTGCAGGTGATATAAATTGTTCCATAGGGACAAAGCTGGTGTAAATGCTCACTGTAACAAGACAGGCAGTTTCTTGTTATCCTGTGGTCCGGGCTGCATTTTTGTTGATCTTGTTCAACTGGAGAGAAAGGATACAGCAGAGTGAGCATCCTGATGATGGGTTCAATATTTCTTCCATTTACAATTGAATTAAAAACATGTAGGTGTTTTTGGGTACAAATGCAGTATGCGAGTTCTTCTAATTAAACACCAGCTTGCCAGCTCAGATCACAATACTTAAGCATGTGTTTGTATGCTGGTTTTGCTGCTTAATAATAACATTACTTTCATTCGAACCTAGAATATGCTAGTTTCAAGTTACTGTCCAAACCTTGTAATCCAGAGATTAAATCATACAGTAACTATCTTTGGTGTTCTCTAACCTTGCACGGTATAGTAAACCAGCTAATATTTGGTAAGTGGGCTAGTTGACTCCTACAAGTACATTGAATTTACGAAACGTTTCTTCAAAATATCTGCTGTGCTGTAAAACAGCAACACTTTTCAGACTTAAGCATTTAACATTAGCATTTATGTCACAGATCGTATGCAAGTCTGCTGTATGAAAATAGCATGTATTTTGGCAAAAAATTCCCCAGCGCTTAATATTCACTTGGTTCTAGAAAATGAATTTTCAGCAGTAACAAAGGAAGTCATTTTTACAACCAAGAACCACTTAGGGGCACTGACATTTGTCCATTTATTGCGAATTTTATTTGGTGTTTGTGGGTAATAAGCCTTTCATTTGTTCTTCGGTGACTTGTTGTTGTGTTGTCTGCCAGCTTTCCAGAAACTGTGAGTATTAATGATAACGTGTGATATAATTGTTGTCTTGCGGCATTTTACCAAAGCTGAGATTTAAGTAGTGATAATTGCGCAAAATTCACCCTCCAGTTTGTGTAATGATGCCATCGTTAATAATAAAAGATATTTTTTGGACTGTTGTTTCTTTGGATGGTTTTCTTCCTTCACAGATACGTAAACTGGAATTGTTAATGGGATCCAGCTCATGTACACGAGCACTGTGCTATAAACACTGCTTTGAACATTTCATGCATGGAAATCTGCTTACCTGTTTAATTCACTGAAAGTTGTAACTATACATATATACTAAATTAGTCCAAGACAAAACATTCTTCTTTTTTCTGTGTCTTTATGTCGACATTGATGAATTCATAAACCAACACTGATAAATACATGTGAGCCAACTGCAACTCCTGTATGGGGGCCTGAGATTAGGTAATGCACTGACGGTATAGATTCCACCTGGATGCATCTCCAAACTGCAGCAGATATTATGGAAGTGTTGTTTACCAACAATGCAGATATGTTCACTGATTTCCAATAAACCTTTACCTGCTTATTTACCTGCTGTCACAAAGTACAGCATGCTGCATACAGCTGTAACTAATGCATACATATTAATCCAAATTAAGTCCACAACTAACAAAATCATTCAAAATACAATTCTATACTTAATACAGTCTGAATGTAAAGTATTATTCAGCAGTTATAAATGTCCCAGACTGTTAAACTTTGCCAAAAGACCATTTTGAACCTAACTTTAATAATCTTGGCCATGTTAGAGCCACTCAGAGCTCAAAGGTCATGCTGGCACATACTCAGCACCCTCTTCACACAGAGTTTTGTCTCCTGCCATCAGGGAAGAGGTACACTTTCCTTAGGAGGGCCAAATCAAACACATATTTGAGATGGTTTGTTCCATCAGCTGTTGGGTTTTTAAAGAAGCTGTGGGTCTACTTGCTACTGCACACACATTTTAACAAAGGACTAAAGGACCAACTCTCAGTGTTTTATTTCTCATTGCAGCTTTAATATGATGGCATCTATTGTATGTTATGTGCATTTATGATTATTTATTATCTTCTTTTATGTGTGTTGGTTGTGTTGACTACTGTTGGCAAACCAAATTGCCCCTCAGGGACAATAAAGACTATCCAATCCAAATCCAAAATAAAATTGCAGTAGACAGTAAATATTCTGACATGATATTTATTTCTTAACTTATCAACGGGCAAATGGTGGAATTTGGATATATACAAAAAATACAGTACTTCTCTGTATAAAAGATGTTTTGGGTGTGTGGGTGAACAACATATTCCAAGTCTAGACCGGTAAAATAAAAAGGCTTCCAAATAAATAAAATGATGAAATCACCCAACAATAAACTTGCTTAGGCTAAATAGCACACACATATCACCATGCTTCTCCATAAATACCAAACCCCACCTGGCTGAAAACATGTTCTTTTTAATTCTTCTTTTTGTTGTCCAAGAAAAAAAAGGATGTAACTAGCAGGCTATCCACTAAGCTTTCTTGTTTCCAACCATCAGCAGGAGAAAACTGATGTCATCGGACAGATGGACACTTATTTCTCATTATGCAACACTCAATAATCATACTTGGGCTCCAAGTCTCCACTATTTACCAAAAAGACGTAGTGCATAAATCAAGCAAGGGATTCTCCATCTGAAACTGTCAACCCGGGCCTTTTTTATCCTGAAGATTTGACCATATTTGATAAGAACCTTTCACCCGATGAAAATGGAAACCTGATACACTGATGTCTTGAGCTGGGGGTGGTAAGCGTTCATTTGCTTAGGTTTTTCACGTACTGGATGCCTTGGCTGGTGTACTCGCACACTCTGGTGGGGGCCACTGAGAGAGCAGATATGGACGTCTGCACTCCTGTAAGAAAGTTGTTTCAAATAAATGAGTATTCAAATGAGTTAAGGCTTTTTAAGGACTAGTATAGTGTATAGTATAGTACATTGCACTAGTATAGACAGGACTCATATGTTCTCACCGGAGTTCCAGGCATCAGTTGGAGAGAATTCGATTTTGGGAGGGGCAGGAAGCTGAAATACAAGATACAAACATGTTTAAAGTTAGCCCTGATTAAACACCAAACATGTCACTGTGACAGTAGCCTCACATAACTATGACCTCAGAAAATACAATCTTCTTTGTGGCATAACACCATCCAACTTCAGGGATTATTTGATGGTAAACCAATGGTCAGTAGATCTGACCACTTACAATTGAGTAGCCAGGACTCAATTTGAGCTGAGAAAGGGAAGATTCTCTGGAAGTACTTCTGTAATAGATGCAGACTTAGGTGAACTTTCCTAGCCAAACCAAATCCACCATCAGAAACCTGAGGCACCAATAATATAAAAAATAGCTTGCGGATGCTATTTTTCAGATGCTACAGCAGAGATTGAGGGTCTGGAATCAAGGCCACTGACAGCATTACCCATCAAACGCAGTGTATACATGCTCAGCTGGATGATCGGTTGGCATCTTCTTCTAAAGCCCTGTCCCTGGACTCACCTATGGATATTTGTCTTAGATTAACTACAACAACCATTGATAAGGTGCCAACTCAGCTTCCCCTGAAGTACATGTCAGTGAATCATTAATCACTAGTTATCTTGCCACAGTGCTCCTCTTAATTAGTAATATACTAATCCTTTTATGGACATTTGCTCAGTTAAATTGTTCACCATTTATCATAACCAATACGAGTCTCAGTGTTTCTTTGTTTTTTATCCAGGGAAAACAATACAAGCCAAAAATTGCCACAGACACGGTAATATATTATGGAACAATGATTGAATAACATTACAACAATACACATAATAATAATACTGTGAACACTGACAATGTTTTTTGTTATTCTCAAAAATAATCATATTAAATAATCATCTTTGAGGTACCTCAATCACACTTAAAAAGCCTGGTATATATTACCAATGGTTTTCTACAATAAAACATGTTTGGAAATCAAAGCTTTAACTTTTGGGTTTCAAAGAGATCATGAGAGATCCATTGGATTTTAAAAGAGGTCAAATAGCTGGTGCCCAAGGTACATCCACAATAAAAGTAGCAAAATTACTTGTGTCAAGATGATCACTGTCACAAATACACGGAATAGACAAAAAACTGTATCTGAAAAGAGGAACAGTGGTCGAAGCTCTGCAACAAGGATTGACAGACTATAACAGGAATGCTGCCAATTACTAAAAAAATTACAACTTTAAAAATTACCACAGAACTGAATTTACACCTCCATGATCCAGTCCCCACAAGAACTGTTTGTCATTCACCTCACAAATTTATGGACCAACCAGCACTGAAACTTTATGGGAAATTCTGAAATTCATAGTGCAGAGCAGATTTCCTACTTCATCTCTAAAAGTGAAGACTTCACTTCATGAGGAATTGTATCACACTAGAAACAGTGAAACTTATTATGGCAGCCATCAAAGGATGACTGTATCTGATCTGAGACAAGGGGAAGACCACTTCCTTATTATTTAAAATATATACATATATAAGCTTGACTTTCCATTGTTTTGTCTACCTACTGTATATTACATGGTGAAAAACTATGCCTGAAAATACATGGTTAATCCCATTCTATAATTTCTGACCAAAGCACTAGTAAAATGGCCAAACATTGTACACATTGTAACAATTAACATATCTTAATTAATATAATTCCACATCTGAAAAATGGTTTCCATGTAAACTGTTGGATAAAAGGTAGCAGGGCTTGCTATTTATGGTGACCCAATCAGATATCCTGAGGCCATTTCAACTGTGTTGCCTAAAGTACATGAAATTAGAAACTGAGGTTATTTGCAAGATGACATGATAATTTTCTCCTGCAATTTATTTTCTTCAACTACTATTTACAACAGGTAATTCCTATTAATACTTACACCTTCATTCACAAAAAGCACCGTGTATGCCATGTGTCGGTGGAAGACATGAAATGTGCAGAGTAAAAACTATCAACTACGCTTCTATGCATGCCTTAAAGGTGAACTCCACAAAAAATATAATATGCTGCTCCTCGCCTTAAGAATAATTTCTCTCACTCATTCTGAGGTAGCCCATTCCAACCCCAAACAAGATGTCTCCCAGGCATAACGTTCCAAATCGTACAACAAATCATATCCTAATGACATCCCCACTTCAACTCATCTTTTGTATATACGAATGAAATATTGAGATTAGACGCATGAAATGCAGTCCTTCCACCTTATTCAAATGACCATACCAAATTGAGGTTTTGGAGTTCCCCACTAACGCCAGACTCTAGAACAAGTCGTTACCTCCAAACCAAAGTATTTCATCCATTCGTCCACGGCAGGGGGAACGGCGGCTTTGGCTTTGCTGAGGACCTCTGAACCTTGTTCACTTCCTCCTAGTAGCCCGGTATCATAGGCTACATACAGAGCCCCGCCTGCTACAGTCACTTTAGTGACCAACCTTAAACACAAAACAAAACACACAGACATGGAACAGTTAATGATGATCTTGGAACACGACTATATGGTCATTTGTAAACTGTCAAATGTTTTCATGAAAAGGTTTCATAATGCGTGCAAACATGATCAGTTCTGCAGTTAGCTCATAACGCATTTGCAGCTTAGAAGAAATACTAAGACAGACTACCCTTGTCGACCTTGTACTTGTTAAATTATTATTGATACAATGAACTGATTTCTTTGTGGGTATAGGTTTTTATACATGGAACATTAGTCATACATGTATACCATTTGATGGCTGACACACATTGCAAGTCATGATAAATGATAAAAGGCGGACTGAAAAACAGCACGAAGACGTAGGACACAACCAGTTTAATCACACATTGTATATATTACGTTAGCTATTTTACCAGACCATAGTGGTCCTTGGCATCAGCCTAGCCAGGTAACTCGATGTCGGATTAACAGAACAGCTAGCAAGCTATCAATGAACATGTTATCGGTAGCACTGAGTTTTCTTAGTAAACTCAGAAAATTCACACATTTTGTATCGTCTGTTCTACGGAATAACCATCTAGATAAATAAATATATAATGAACTAGATCTGGCTACCTAGGTAATAGCTACGTAGTAAAAACACTTTCCATTTATAGCTTTCTTCAGTTTGTTAGCTAGTTAGCTATATAGCTACATATCAATGAGACTCTCTGATATGATTATACACAACTTATGTTAGCCAGGTGAAAAAGTAAAACAAGTCAACCTAATATTACCATGTCATGTGTACTATGAGAATATTTCAGGTCGTATTTCTGTGTTAGCTATCACTTGGAGAGCAGATAAGTAAAAAGTCCAAGCACGCAGAGAAGGGCAACCAGAAACTGACATGAGAAAACAGGCCGAGGCATACTTACTTTACCACAGGGAGAATCTTAGCCGCCATATCACATGCGAAGAAAAATGCCAAAACAATTCAGCGTCTGAGAGTCTTCTAAAATACCTAAGTATTTACGGGTTATGAAGTCGGAATTTGGAGTAGCCAGTCCAGCTTCATTGACAAGGACAACCTAGCGTATAAGATAATTGTAAGGTTGTGTCAATAAAGTTTTTTCTATACATGACGTGTGACATGAATGGTAATATATTTTCATAACTATAGCAGCAGATTCGTTTAATCCCAGGTAAGGATTAATGACGAATTTGTTTGTTTCAGTGGGCAATCTTTTTAAATGAACCTATGAAACACAATTAATACATATGTATATGTTTTTTAACCAAAATAATTAAATAAGTAAATCAATAAAATACACACTGATCCTGTATGCTCACCACAACATCTAGCGTTGAAACTACACACAAGCATTCAGTTTACACGTTTGTCGCGCCGGAACTTTATGCTTCATCAGTTTCTCTCGGGGTCATCCGGAACTCGTAAAACTTAGGAAAAGAGATGACATTTAATTTAGTACCTGGGTTTACAATAGTATGCAATTCCATTGCACCAGCACAAATAATTCGGAAGTCAGTACACCACCAATATATGAATCATCAATTATTATTAAATTGCTCACTCATAAGGAATAATATGTGGAAGAGATATAAATGATAATACGATTATGTACCAACTATGTAAGAGTTTCCCCATATTATCCAGCGTATATTTCTGAATGCTGCTTTTGAATAGGCCTATATTTAATGAATAATACTGGTAAGCATAGTTTTTGGTTAACGTGAAACTAAATAACATTTTTTTTTATCACTTATTAAAATTCTAGTTTAGACTGATCGTAAATTCACTTGGAATGTGTCAAACCTGCTTGAGAAAATCTGGGGTTTGCCTAGTAAGGAGTAGCTACATGAATTTAGAGTTGCATCTCACAGGTTTCATTACATACATTATATTTGGAGTAAATAAATAAATAAAAGCTGTTAAAAAGAGTTTTCTCATAGAAGCAGTCTGCATACATCTATGTAGGATTAGTAGTATATACAGTCTGCTCCAAAGTTATTGGCACTCTTGATGGAGACAAACAAAGGGGTATTCAAAAGATGATATTATTTTTATGCTCAAACATATTGGAAAAATACATTTAATACAGTTAAAGAACGTTTTTCACGTTTTCTAGAGGAAATTGATCAATGGACACTGTGTGACCAGCAATGCTATTACTGAAAAAGTATACACAGGTTTAAACCAATGCAAATCATAACTTCAGTCTTACTAGCTGAAGGCCATTCTCCTAACAAACTGTTTTTCCCACAATGGCTGCAATAAAAGACAGCCACATGTGTACACACAGGCACTGACAGTGCAACATATGGACAAATACCCAAACATAAAACATGTGGGAACATGTCCTTATATCTTGCTCACACGTCACTGTGCACAACAAATATAGCACTGACCATGAACAGGAAGTGACTACCTACCTAGTGAAACAGCCACTGAGACAATACGTCATAATTCACTGACATTAATTTTCAGACCTGAATCATTATGCAGTACCATTTTCAAACTCCAGATGTGATATACAGCTAAAAAACTGGCAAGATGAGTTTTGGGAATCTTTAAGGCAAGGTACTTTTCACGCTGCTGTGCATGCTGTGTTTTCACTCATCACCCTGATTAATGTTTTTTTTCCTAACTACTTTTTAAAGTATTTGTTTATATATAAAAACAAAGTTGCCATCAGGAATCAGGTTTGGAGACATTTGCTGTGTTTTTGCATGCTGGAGGACTTGCTTCTTGTCTAATCAAAATGAATATTTAGGTCCCACACTTCATTCAGATATTATTTCAACTTTAGAACTGTTATGCAAGACATCAAAAGAGAGACTGTGCATATTGTAATGAGAAAATGAAGAAGAGTGATATTTATACAGCACGGTCAAGTGAGGACTTGTATGCTCAGGAGGTTGGGTATTTACAGTAATTTAGCACAGTTGAGACTAACTGATATAAAATTAGATTATTTTGTTCCGAAAGACAGGCATTGAATCTGCATGCTTTCTGTGGGCATTGCACACAAAACTTGATACATTGCATGGCTTAAATCTCACCACCTTTATTTTGTATTGTAGACTTGAAGAGCAATATCTAAATCCCGGTCTTCCAAACCCACAATGCAGATGTTTATTACATCCATGTTTCCAGTTAATTAAGTTCAACAGTTTTTTTTTTTCCTCAAAGTGCATGGAAAATGCTTATTTGGGGGTACTGTATGTATTGAATGTATGCTTTTATGAAGATAAATAAAGTAGTTTATTAAACATATACGTTGCTCTTTATGGTTTGTTACTACTAATGTAAAATGAAAATACAGACATGTAATCATGTAGATCTTATATTGCACTGGTGAAGTAACATCAAGTTTTAAGTGAAACTTCTCAAGGGGTGGAAGTAACAGAATTATGAAAGATCAAATGCAATTGATCTTTGCACTCTATATTTGATATACTGCAATTCCAATTGCCACTTTTATAAATTCACTGCTAGGCCATTCTATGTTGGGTCAAATAAAGTGTGCCGAATAATCTTTTTTGCTTTACTCTTCTGTGTTGTGCACTGCTTTTTTTATGCTAGAGCCCTCTGAACTTTAGGGGGACATCACTTGAAATCCTCTTTTTAAATGGCCTCAAGTCTACAGGAAAACTGCCAAATCATTTTGATATTAAATATCAAGGCTTAAGGCAGTTTTGTATGTAGAATTCTACTCTGGTTTCCAAAAACATTTATGTCTTTTCGTTTTGAGTATTTGGTATAGTGATATTTTGTTCAAAAGGAGCAATATTCCATAGGTTAGATGTGAAAAGTCAGCATTTTTACTGTCAATTTTTTGGCAGTGGAAGTTCAATGATAAACTTCTCTTAAAAACTCAAATACATTAGGCAATCAACAATGAAGATGTAGCTCATGAAAATTCAATTACCGGTAAGTCAATTTTCTCATATTTGTTGCTCCCAAAAGGAGTGTCACAAAGTGTGTCACCATCCTCAACTTGGATATGTTGAAGATTCATTCAAGATCATCTTTCATGTAAAAAGCTGTCATATACCAACAGACCCCACTCTCTCCTACATGTGACAACAACAACTATTGTATTATTACTAGTTTCTGTTGCTCAAGAATGTAAGATTGACCTCTGCTTTCTCGTCGACAATGATCATGGGCAATGTAGGGCAATGTAAAAACTTTAGGATTAAACACAGTGACCTAACTAACAATCACATTGCATTTGACTCATGTAGAAACCAGCTGTTTTAAGTAAATGTCCTCATTTGGTTCGTGGTCCATGAGAAATGTCCCTAATTTCCACCGTGTTGGGTACTATACTTATCCATGAACAGGGTTTTAGCCCAAACTGATTACACGCCCGGAGGACTTTAAAAAAGCACACACTGTCCGTCTCCGCTTACTTGCTATAAAATCAACATTATCTGAGACAAATATGTTTTTATTAATAGTCTTTAGTTAAAAACCGTAACGTAAATTGATTTTTACGTTCTAATTTTTAACTGAATGGAAAATGTGTTGTCATGATAAATATGTATGCCATTTTAGGTTAAAAACAAGAAGCGTTTGTTTTTAAACAAGAACGGATGTTTTCATCTTCCAAATAAATGGACAGCTACTAGCTCACGTAGGCTACTAAAAGCATACACTTATATAAGAGTATAAACTTACAGGCTATTGAAATGAAATTGAAATTGCAACTGAAATACATTCATTCATTCATGTACTGCACTTACAGAGTAAACAGCGGTAGGAGGGTTTCAGACAAGACTGACTGCATGCACACGTAGCTACTAGGCTAAAAGGGAAGGCAACGCTTAAGTTTAATGGTCTGTTCAGACGCGCTTTTTAACTCAATGAACCCACTGGCAATAGCTAATCACCTGGTCAAATAAAGATAACTCTAGAGCAAATTCATAATTTACCTTAGATAGTCGATAAGTGTGTAAAAATAATATGAGCGGGTACTGTGTTCACCTTACATTCGATATCCAGCATTGCAATTCGTGAAGTCATGTTTGTTGGTGCTACTGCTACTTTACAAAAGTGCATATTAAAAATGTAATTGTATTATCCATTAGAAGTAGGGGAAAGCGAGCCCGGTTCCCACACAGTTAGTTTCCAGGCCACTGCAGGGTGCTGCCACAAAACTGTAACATTAAAATGATTGCCTTCTTGACCTGAGCACATCCATTCTGTCAAAACATTTGAAGGTCAATAACTGGTGAGGTAAGGACAACTTTTCAATGTTGTGGTGTCAGAACAAAATAAATGGTCCCCCCCCACTAACTACATTATAGAACTGTGTTAGATAGAGATATAGAAAATGCATTAATTTCAGTTGATAGAGATAGGAATCAGTTATATTTCGATATGGAATTTGAAAGCCTTTGGTGAGTGATGCTAGCTGGCTAACATCATTTTTGTACAGAGCTGTGTCCTAATATGGGTGGGGTGGGTTGGCACGCTTGTTAGTCAAATCTGAGATGAGTTGTTCATCCGTTTTTTTCTGTTACATAGGTAACGTAACTCAGAAAAAAACAACGGGCAACATCAAGTTTTCGTGGGAGCGTATCATTTTCTAGGCTGAATTATCATTATTCAAGATCCTATACGCGTCCTCCTACTTTTCTGCCCTACGCGGGTCGGGCGTGGCTGAATAAACCAGGTCAGAATACGAATAAGTATTTTCCTTTTTCCGCGGAAAAAAACACTGAGCGCTCTAAAGTCAGCATTCCCCCCTAGGAGAACATTTGTCTAACATGTCAAAGTTTCTTACAACATTCGTAATAGCTACTATCGTAGGGGCTGTATTTATTGCATTTGCGTGGAGAGAGACCTTTAACGCAGGTGAGTGATCACGTTGATATATTGTTCTAAAGTTTATTACATAAAATCTTGTATTAGCAGCAGATTTATCTCATTCATGCTTGTCTTATACTAGCCGGATTTACACAACCCGATATCTGAATTGAAATCAGTTGCAAATTATCTCTGCCCTCGACGGGGTATTTAAACTGGACTAAAACTGGCTCGGTGACTCATAATTTTGCGCGTGCCCGTCCAGCTTCAAAGCAAAAAGGAGCTGCTTACTGAAATACAGATCTACATCATTGACAGTTGCCAAAGTTAATGGAAGGAAGAGATGTTTTTTTTTTTTTTTTTTTTTTTACTTTTTTTTTAATTACAATGCAATGGAAATGAAATACAGTTTGGAAAGTTAAAATCCATTAAGCCATTTTTACATCAAATTGAAATATACAATAAATGCAAACACGAAAAAGAAAGAGCTAAACACATTGAAATGTACTTTTCCATGCCTTGTCAGTATCACTTTGCCATGAGTGTACTTACATAGATTTCAAAAATGTGAAAAAGGAAAATAAGCTGTCAGTGTTTGCACTTGCATTCCATTATTGTGATTGCATTGCTTGTGACAAAATTAAAATGCATTCGAAATATTTTGATACCATTAATATATAGAGTCTGTGTGATCAGGAGTGCTGCCAAGAATCAAAAAGGAATGAAATATGACAATGGGCCCTCCTCAGCCAATTGATGACACAGATTATCATTTTGGGTCCCTTTGAGTGCTACTTTAAAGAGAACCTGTAACTGGCCTGTAATTGGCAATCTATGGCAGCAATGTCTTACTTGTATAATTAATTACACATCACTAGCCAGATCTATAAAGTTTACATAGTTTATACTCTTTACTGGTGAAACATTAATATTATTTCCATTGCCCCTTGACCAAGTTGCTCCTTGATTGTGTCTCGAATGAATTATTGTTGCTGTCAAGTGTTTTCATTGGGTAGGATCGAAAGGCTTGCTAAAAAGTTCTTGCTAACTTTGAGTAAGCCTGCACTGGAGCAAATTGCCAGTGCAATGTCTAGTTAATAGTGTCCTACAAAGCCAAAGGATTGATGCTTTATTACTACACAATAGTGTAAAATCACACTTTGAATCATATGCTTTCTTTCACCTTGGATTCACAAACCTGTGATCTGTGTATTTCAGTGAAAACAAAATGTTGCCCCTCTGAAATCTGCTCTAAGCAACAAGCTGCAGTTATTTGAAATCACTCTTTCATCTTCTCACGGTAATGAGGAGTGTCATCACAGAAGAGTATATGTGAAGGTTTTATCTTTATTTGGGCCTTGTATCTGGTGTTTCAGCTACCTGATCCAGCTCATTATAAAAGTCAATGGGCTATGTTTTAACGGGCCATCTCATAATGTAATGTTCAAAATAGAGCAGATAATTGCTGCTGTGTTCATTTAAAAAATATTTGGCATAATTTCTACACAAGTAGGTTGTGACACTAGAGAATTATTTTGCTGCTGTGGTTACATTCTGAGCTGCTTTAAAATGAGCTTTACCCTGACCCCTTGACTCAAATATCACACAAATCTGGGTTTTTAAATGAATGACACACCATTTGTTCGATATATCACTGACCTTTTATCATTGCACCACAAGCACAAGCTGTTAAGATGGAGCCCAATATTTATGACTGTATGGGTAAGAAAATGTATGTAAAAGTCCTTTTTTATGCGTTTTTAGCATTTGTGTGAAACATTATGTATCTTACACTACAATGGAAAACAATGTTCTGGTTGATGCTTAACCACTGGGCTGAAGTTGTACTTTAATGGCATTTAGGTCAGAGTGATTTACAAATGTAAGTGATTTAGGTAGTCTTCACTACATTAGAGGGATAATGAATTTTATGTCTCATGCTCATAGGTTAATTGATTTGGGCTTTATAGTAGCTGAGACAAGCAGTTTGGTGTGAGGAAGTTTGAAGTTGCATTTCCTCCTGGACATAATTTATTCAGCTTGCATTCCCATCATTACTGTAATGAAGCTATGAAGAGACAAATGCATGCTAATAGGAGATCTACCACATTTCCAGTGATAGATGCTAAAGCTCCTGATATTTAATTCAGACCTACAGGATGACATTCTGATCTAAGGCAGCTCTGATCATACGCACGTTCATTATTGACTGAAAGAGACCTTGAGGTTTCATCTGCAATGGTTACAAAATGGTAACACTGTGAATCTCGGACTGGAGCTGTCAGCAACAATAGTCTCTATTCAAAATGCCTGTGATATACACCTCTGCAAATAAAGTAAAATCTTTCATTTTTAAAGACAGAGCTTTATTTTTATCTTGGAATGTAAGAGCAGGATAATGCTGAGTTTTTAGCTGTAGTTCTCTCTCATGTCCGTTTTATTGGAGTTACCTTTTCCTCATGGGCGTTCTGATTTGTAACAGAAGATGATATCTCACAGGGGCTTTTCCCCTTTTCACTCTTTTGGACAAACAAAGCATAGCTAACTATAACTGCATTGGCCAAAGCAAGTTGACTCTGTAAGCAGTGGTACACAGTAATGTGGATGCAACCCAACAGACAGGCACAGATTCCCTATAGAGAATGTCAATATGCCACATGTGTTTCAGATTCTCTACGAGGTGCCAGGGTGCTGGTGACAGGTGCCAGCATGGGCATTGGTGAGCAGATGGCTTACCACTATGCCCGCTTTGGTGCCCGAATCATCATCACTGCAAGAAAAGAAAGTCTCTTGCAGCAGGTCAGCCTCTGAATGTTTTATTTGGTGGGAGTCTTGGAGGTTCTCAGGTCTCAGTTGATTCTGACTTTCACCACAACCATATGCTTGAGTCTATAGCTGTAAGACCAACCCTTCACTATCATCTCCTGCACTGCAATGGTGGCACAGTACTGGCCTTTGGCTGAGAGCAGTGCAGCATTAGAGCAGTACTAAAGTCAGGCATCATCCCCACCCCCTTCCCCCCCTTCCCCTTAGACTTTGGTAGACAGTCTTCAAGCAGACAGAGCAGTGTATATTGTTTGATGCTAGGAAATTCAAATAATCATTGTTATTATTTGGTCATTTACAGTCTTATTTTCATAATTTACTGTTTCGGATGAAAAGACCTTGACTGCTTATTTTTCACATCTCCTTCTGAATGTTCCTCACAGCATTATTGTCTACTAAATAAATAAAGAATAAAAAATAATTGCAAAGAATAATAAATAAATAAATAAATAAAACAGCATAACTGTCTTGCTTGTAATTTGAACCATATCCACAATTTTATATATGAGTTTTATGTATCCATTACATTGTTCCTCATGTCTGTTTTCAAATTTGACAGGTAGCAGATAGGTGTCTAAGTTTGGGAGCACAGGAGGCACTATACCTACCAGCAGACATGGCACAGCACTCTGATCCTGCCAAGGTAGTCAGATTTGCTGTGGACAATCTAGGTAGGTAGTGCACCACTACCAAAAGAAGCACTGGAATAATATTAAACAGCAGCTCTAGCATAATATATATTGATGCAAGTGCCGAAAGGTTGGTTTGTATGCTTTGTCCCTTTAATTAAATATGAAAATGGAAAAAATTTTGACATAGTAATCTTGATTTTTGGAGTACTGTGGAGGATTTTGGGCACTGCTTTTTTGTTTGTTTAAAAGTCTGTTTGGGAGAAATGCCTAACAGGATCTTTACTTGGCTTGCATGCTGTGCTTGCAGGAGGCCTGGACTACCTTGTGCTGAATCACATTGGATCCAGTCCATTCGCAATGTGGGATGGTGATGTGGAACACACTCGATGGTTGCTACAGGTATCTAATCATGGGCCTTCAGTAAAGTTGTAATCAACCAAGTTTCAGATTCTATAAACATTTGGTACATTAGGACTAAAGTTAAAGGGCATGTCAAAGCATTTCACTTTGGTAAGATTTTAAGCTCTACAGTTTCGTTACATTTAAAGTGTCTTCATGAATGAGGTAGGATCATTTTCTGTTCACCCTGTGCTTCAAACCAAATTTTTGCTGGTTTATTTAGGCCTCATCCAAACTCATTTCACTTATACTCATTTCTCAAAACAAACTGGAAACTGTAGCTCTTGCACATATACACACCACATCAACACAGAATTTGATGAAAATGTATTTTTTTCTAAGCCGCAGTCAAATTAAAAAATGTATGTTTTTTCTTATTTTCAAATACTGGTAAGAGAGCTTCAACAAGTATACTTAATGGGTAGCATAACCACTTCCTGGTTATTTTGTATGCCTGCATAACATTAGTGGATCAATTTGACAACTTTTCACTGGTGCAGTAACACACCACAGGTATGGATTTCACCTATAGAGCAATGAAAAGGTTGGATCCTCTTATATTTAAAAATATTGATATTAATTAAACCAAATGTTCTCTTTTTTCAAAGTGGGAACCAGCATGTTATTTGTTGAGTAGAATGAGTACCATATTATCAAATCCTGTGTTGATATTTCCTTAATATTTAGATGAAGTATAATCATTCTCTCACTCCCTTCTTGCTTGGTTCATCATTTCTTTTGTCAAAGGTGAACTTCCTCAGTTACCTACAGATGACAACAGCAGCTTTACCTGTGCTTAAGCAGAGTGGAGGCACGATTGTCATTGTGTCCTCCATGTTGGGTGAGACAGAGGTTTTGGGGTTCTTTTTGAAGAATTGTTTTCAAGAGAGATCTCATAGAACAGTCTTTATGCAAGCACTGTGTTGTTTTTTTAAAACCTTATAGTAAATTAGGAAATCCTTTGTATGTCTACATGTATTATTATTATTATTGTTGTTGTTGTTGTTGTTATTGTTGTACTTGTAGTGTTTTGTGGGATAATTATTCTATGTTGCATCCCTGACACTAATCCGCTGTGGTTGATGACTGGCCCCTCCAGGGAAAATGTGCACACCATTTGTGGCACCCTACACCGCAACCAAGTTTGCAGTGAATGGCTTCTTTGGGACAATATACCATGAGTTGGCCATGCAGAGAACCAACGTGTCTCTAACAATCTGCACCCTGGGGCTGATCAACACTGAATCAGCCATGGAGAAAGTCAGGTGAGCCCAGTTTGAGCTTATTCCAAATCTCATGACACAAAGCAGATTGACCTTCAACTTGGGTCAAATGCTTTATTTAATAAAAATACTTTAACCCTTTGTGTGCCCATGTAATTCCAAATTCCTGCGGACAGTTCTAAAATAAAAATAAATGTCTATTTTCATGAATAATCAGGGCAATAATTTTCTTTTATATGAATGAATGTTTTTGTTGTTTGTAGCAGATTTATTTTAAAATTCTAAGGGATCTGCTGGAGTGATTCCAGGTTTTGTCATCATCTATGAATCTATGAGCCTGGTCAAAGTGACACGACTATGTGTCCAGTGATGCTTTGATCATAAAATAATGGCTGGTTCCTCCTTCTGATTTATCATGATATTCAACATGTGGAGCCCAAAGTAAATGTGGCGATTGAATTCAGCTCTGTGGTCGGTGCCTCAATGCTGGCCATAACCTGTCATATGCAATCAGACTGCAGGATCTCTATTTTCCCCATGTTTAAGAAAAATATTCATGAAGCATCTTAGGAGTAGGAGAGCTGATGTGCAATCAGGGTTCCCTTGTCCATATCCTAGCAACCTATCCCAGTTATCCTCGCTTGTTTGTGAGTGTTTTAAACCTGACCTAAGGGCATTAACTGAGACCTGAGATAGTCATACCTCCTGAGCATCAGCAGATCCACCCCTGTACGGCTTATTTGAGAGTGAGGACTTTCAGGACTGAACTTTTATTCTCATTTATTGTGTCATTGGTAAGACCTCTGAACCAGTGACCATAGTAGTGCTCTACAAATCTGGGTCTTAGTTAACTTCATATCTGAAGCACTCATATTGGAAGGTTTTAACGGGACATGGGACGGTAAAGGTGTTGAATGGGTCTCTTGATTTGAAGCTTGCATTCTGATGTGATCTTTGTTTTGGGCTGATGGCAGGAACTACACCAACATGACAGCTTATCCTGCCTCTGAAGCTGCCCTACAGATCATCAAAGCTGGGACTACCCGCCAGAGGGACATGTTCTACCCATGGTACACCTTCTACACCACCCTCTTCAGGGATTGGTTCCCTTATTACAGGGACCTCATAATCCAGCGATCTTTCCTTTATGAACCTTGATCAGAAGCATGCAGAGGAAAGCTCTTGCTCAATGCATTGAATTTAGACTGGGGAGTTGTTGGCTGTAGTTCTGGAGAGTCACAGTGTCTGCTGGGTTTTGTTGTGTCTGATCACTTGTATGACAAATTGATTTCAGTCATTTAAGTCAATAATCTGCTGAAGTACCAACAAACCTGAAAGCCCAAAACTGGCTGCTGGTTGAAAGGATACCTCAAATACTAGACCTGTAACAATTCCAAATGTTGTTGCACAATTCTTTTTCTCAGAAATGATTGCGATTAACAATATAATGCTCTTTCAGTCGAATTTTAAAAATATTTATTTATTATTTTTCAAACAAATTAAAGTTTTGAATGAATCCCAGGACATATCTTTTGGTTATTTCACTGTTATTTGACCCAGATAATGTATTAACACAAGCATGCATCCTATGAAGTAAACCACGTCTCTTTATTACGATAAACCATTATATTTTTTTATGCTGAAATGACCATAAAATTGACAATAGAACATTTATCCTCATCAATAAAAAACAAAGCATCAATCATTAACAAAAAACAGATTAAATTAAGTCAGGAGTATAAAAAATAGTCACCACTATTGTCAAAACTACATGGCAGAATATTCATCACTGCTGCTTTACTTGCATTTTTTTTTCAAATGTATCTCTCCTTGTCATTTTAATTGCTATGATCATGTGTAGGGACTAGTGCCAACAACTAACAATTTAAATAAAAATAATAAAATGTATAGTCCTATGAAAAAAAGGGGGTGGTGGTGCGTGAAAAAAGTTATTTGCTCAGTGGGTTTGTCGGGCGGATTTCGGGCCAGAAACATGACCATGTTCAAGTTCTCTGACTTGAGGCTGGACCTCACTGGGCTTGCAATGGTGCCAGCTGTGCTTAACATTCGCTCTGAGCTTGTGCTGGTTGCACAAATGCATGTGTATTTCTTTGCCAACTTGGCCATCAAAGGGAATTTTCTGTGGTTGTCACGCCACCACATCAGAGTATGTGCTGAGGACTCGAGTTCCTCCTCTTGCAGGTACTTGGTTAACTCTGCATCGGCCCTTGCTCTCCTTGGCACAGCAGCCTGGGCCTGGCAACTGCTTTGGTCTTTTCTTATTTGGAGCAGGCCACTGAGTGTCTTATTTTTGGATGGAGCAGACTCAGATGCATCATCCACCACTGCTGTACAGCCGCCACCACTGGCACCATCATCACCTTCATCTTCTTCTATGTCAACCAACTCCTGTGTTAGCTGGGTTTTCACATCATCCAGGACCTCCACATCCTCCTTACTGCCACAATGCCATGGGTCGAGGAGGGTGGCCTTTCTGAGGAGCTCTTGAATTGGAGCAGGGCAGTACTTCTTATCCAGCACACGGCACATGTTTGCCTTTATACTTGCTGAGAGTGAGGTGTCCTGTGGGTCAAGTTGTAAAATTCTCCTTTGAATAGCTCCAGCACAGGCTTTACAGGGGACACTGTGACATGTTTTTCACCCAAAAGAGCATCAGTCATATCAGCAACTGGTTTCATTGCTGTGTTTATGAACTGCGACACAGAAATGTCCTGCCATGTTGGGTTCAGGTGGCCATGTTTTCTGTCGTCAATGCACACCCATCTCACGGCTGGGATTTACTCCAGTATCCTCTCAATTGTTTTCTGCTTTGCTCCCCGTTGTGTGGCAACATCTTGTAATTAACTGCACATTTAACTGTAGCCTAAATAATAAAGCATAACCAGTCCATTATTGGCCAATGTAAGTTATATTTAAATGAATCAATTAAAATAACTATATTTTAAAATGACATATTAAGTAGGCTAGTTCATGTAAAATGTCAGTGATTCATTCACTCACCGGTACTATACTGTGTTGGGGGAGATTTGCTTCGGCCTGTGCCTTCCTCAGGTCTCTTCTTTTTCCAGCTCAGGTTGAAGGTGTTCACAAGGTTCTAACACTGTCCCATGGCACAGGCCGTGCATACCTTTTCACTGTCTACACCATGTATCACTGCCACGTGGAGGTTATGGCCAAAGCAATGGGGCCATTGCCATCCAAGTTTGTGCACTGTAGCCACAACGTTAGCACCATTGTCTGTAGTTATGCAGGGCAGTTTGTGCTCATCTAATGCACAGTCTGCCAAAGCAGACTCAAGAGCCTCTGCAAGTATATCAGCAGTATGGTTCTCAGACACATATCTGGTCTCTAAGAACCTTGTCTTCAGAGTTCAAGCATTAAACTGCCAAATTCTGTTTGGATTTTTAATGTTCGGAAGCCGACTTTGCTTCGCAAGTGTAAATCAATGCGGGCGGGGCATCCTCTGATAGGATAGCTACTGTTCTGTCACACGTGGGCATTGGAAACATGGTTGATGGATACAAGCAAAAGTGTGACCGTGCTTCGACCCATCTCATAAAAATTTTTTAAAAAATGCTTTAACCGCAGTACAAAAAAAAAAAAAACGTTTTCACGTCAAAAAATCGCAGTTAGACAATTATGACATAATTGTGACAGGCCCATCAAATACCTGCACTAACTGCAGAACTCCAGGACTGGAATTTGACAGCCCTGTGTTATACGATCTGTCAAGACAGATCTGTGGGAGGTTATAAGTGCCACATCATCAGTAGTCGTTATGTTAAATATCAATAAGAGCAACACTCCTCTGTTTGTAAGCACCCTCATGAATGGGAAGGAAATAGGCCTAGAACTGGAACTGACATGCATGTTGCCATGGTGATGATACTTGTTGCTATCATCTTTGAAGCACTTCAAAGACACGTGGAAAAACCATTCCAAACTGAATCATCCACAACTGCTATTGCTATCAATGCAAAGACAGATATCCATCTGCTGGCTGGAAGCAAATGTTACCATGATTATTAAAGCTGAGCTCTCGCATCATTCCTCTTCCTTTTCACAAAAGACCAGTTATACAATGCAGGTAGGCTTGAAACATTCCACTCTTTACTGCTTGCTTCTCCTATGCTGAAACATGGTTTGATCGGTTGAATTAAATGATAAAAGTATGCGATTTAAAAATGATTTTCAAGTAATGTTTCAAACAATCCTATGATGTGATTTGCACACGATTAAGAAGCATATGAGGAAAGTAATGCCTTTGCTTACTGAAGTAAGTTCCCTCAGTATATTCTGCCATATTCTCAGTAGGTCAAATTTTTTAAAAATATTTTCTGTCAAGCGTTTGCCTTAATAAGCCGAATGGTTTCAGTACAACTTTCCTACTTAATATTGTAATGTAAACTTTTTGCAGTGAGGTATTCCTTTGTCTCTTTTCTGTGCTCTTTCATTCATTTGTATACGTGGGATCATCTGACTTTTAAAATTTAAACAATTTCTCTTTTAGAGCATTTATATTGCAATACAACTAAAATAAAGATTCTAACTGTACACTCCAACAAAGTAAATCGACTGAAATGCTGCCATGCAGTGTACGATACATTTGAAATTCCTTGCTTTGAAAGTTTTTTTGAAAGCACGTAATTTCACACTTGCTGGAGTCCTGATTATCCTCAAATTCGGCAGCGTGGAACTGAGGCAGACAAAGAAGACGTCTGACGGGGACTTTCTGAACTCCGTTGTAATGCATTGGTCACTCTCTCGGCACCTAATGCCTTTCTCCTTGCATTCCTGCAGCTCTCCACACACCGTATCCCCACCATGAACAGGAAGGCAAATGAATCACTGGGTGGGGAATTAAACCCCTGAGGGCTCTGTCTGCTGGTGTCACTTCAGGCTAATAAATAGCCTGCAGCAGAGGCTTGAGTTTACCTGAAAATAGCCCTATCCAAATAAGACACAGATAATTATGTTATCACAAAGGGAGCACAGGGTAAAAAATTGTCTGTATTGCAGATGACTGGGCTATATAGTGCCTTGCAGACTTTTACTCACTTAGTCTAAAAGTTGTGAATTTGTGAAAGTGAAAAAGGTTTTTTTTCTCTTCGTTTCACCTACAGGGTGACAGTAATAACTTGACCTTTGGCCCAGGTTTCCTTGTAACTATGTTTTGTGCTCACAGTTCATATCAAGTTATTTACTGATCTGGGGTGCATTACAATACTATTTTCATCCCCTCCACTCAGTTCCTCCACTTGTCATCTACCCCAGCAGTATGCGGAGGAAAGGAGGGAAGGAAACAAGTGGAGGAAAGGAGGAAACAAGTGGACGAGATAAGGAAACAAGGAGATTAAATGAAAATTGGAACAGCTAATCCAATTAGCCAGAGATCGAAGTCGACATCGGCTATTGATGGAGTCATGTAACTTCAACTGATTCTGGGGATACCTAAGCCAATAAAAATATTATTTTGGATGGTCTTTTAATCTGAACTCAATGATGTCACCCAGATATGTGAAAAGACTTCAGCTGTAGTATACATCGATGTAACCTTTGTTTGGAGGAAACGAGGAGGTGAGTGGAGAAGTGAAATGTCGTCTCCTACCTTTTTGGAGCAGTGGAGGGAGGGAGGACACATAGATACGTTTCCAGGGCACGAAGGAGGAGAGGAGACGAGTGGAGGCGCCGAGGATACTTGGAACGCTTCCAAGAGGAAGTCTTGGAACGCACCCCTCGTCAATTTTAGAGAGACTTTGTTTTTTTTTTGTAATAATTATAAAAAATAATTTGACATTTTTTCTTTTTCAAAACCAAATCTCTTTTGAATATTTAATGCAGTTTATTAAAACATTTGACTAAATGTATTATCCGTGGTTTCATCCACCAGGGGGCAGCATTCTCCAAGAAAATTGAAAATTCACTTTTCACTGATGATATTTGGTTTTCAGTCTGCAAACATTTAGAAGATTCTATGAAATGTTTCATTCCACTTCAGTTATTCACAATGAAAATTATTAATAATGTAAATGACTAGCAGTGCAACTGTTGGTGGTTAATTTCACAAAACACCATGATTTGTGTTTGAGGAAAAAAAAGAAAAAATGAGCCAATGACTGTAGCTGAAAAACAATGAAGGCTCTAAAAAAAGTGTTTTTGAAAAATAACTTTGATGTGGTGGGACAAAACCAGAGAGGATGTAAGCAGAGGGGTTGTAAAGGGGAAAGGGTAACTGACTGTGAAGATATTTCCCCTCTTACCCACTTTTATTTGCCTCCATGTGTAACAAGCAAGCGTGACCAAATAAATGCATTGTGATAGTATTGCTCTGTGGGTAATGTTGTTGCCTATATTTTGTGCATTGTCATATCAACCACAGAGAAATATTTAATAATTGGCTTGTATACAACAAATGTACTAGCTGTGCCTGGAAATGCATGTGACTGCATACAGGTACCTGTCTTATATTGATGAAGCAAGGTCTGGATTCTTAGGAGGCAGCTGATACATAGACAGAGGAAAGAAAGATTCCTGCTGTAGCGATGAGTACATAGTGCTGGGGGAGCTGACGGAGGCGGGGTGGGTTACTGTGTCTAACCCCCCTCAAACTGACTGTGGAACCTCCGGGGGAGGGAATCGGGAGCAGAACATGGGATGGCAGCCAGTAACACCTGCAAAAGATTAGTACTCCTAATGCCTTCTAATAAATCCCCTCACCTCTCCTAACATTACCATGCAGAGAGAGCAGCACTCCAGCATACACTGACACTGGCAAACACTGAATCATAGGGAGTCATTCTGAGACACAGGAAGTTCATCAGAGACAAATCTCTATGTACACAAAGACTCTGAGCTGCGTTCGGACATGCTGAGACCTAAGAAAAGAGGCACAGGAAGGCAGTAAGTTCACACTGAGGCAGACTGCGGCATGCAGGAGACACTGAGATAGTTGAGTGCATACTAAATATACACAGAGACATTCAAAGATATTATTTTCCACATTAAGATGCATTAGGGCAACCAGGCAGTTATATGTGCGATGCATATTGTTCCTATTGAAACACATTTGGACATTAGAAATATTGAAACATATTAAAACATATCAAAACATGCTTAAACCCATGCAGATGCATTGACAATTAGATAATAGTACCTCAACTAACAAATTACTTTTGTGTTCAGACTTTGGCCTACAATACTGTGACATGGTAGGACAATGGAACAGGCATATATTATGAGCTTGGAAGACACACATAGGCAGGGAGACACTTTGCAACAATGTGCACAAAACATCCTTGTCGTGAAATCAAGATGTTGTTGGCCAGTAATAGACAATTGTAGTATGTGTACATACTATATATGACATTGCATATGAACTTGAAGGCCAAGAACATGATTTGATTCATGAAATTTACAAAACTACAAAAGGGCTGAAAAAGCAATCTATTATTAATTCCAACAACCCTGTCTCTGATGCTGAGACACACTGTGATATAGAAATACACTACAAGGGCCATACTGACTGTCTAAACTGAGCCATCAGTCGCTTATGAGGCTTTTTATCAGTGGATAAGGTTCAGCTGACATTGGGTTTAAAACATCAGGGGGTTATTCAAACTACATGCTTGAACCACAGAAAAGGATTCAAAACCATACCGTGTTACAAGCCTGGAAAAGAAACTGGAGTGTTGAATCGATAGAGGCAACCGCAGAGACAAATTTTTTAAATGGAGAGTGAGGAAAATAACAGCACCTCATGGAAGTAAAAGAGATGAAATGCAGGGAGAAAAATAGAGAGCATGTAAGAGAGAGACGTGGTTCAGTTGTGTGTGCAGAACACCCCGCCACCACCACCCTGTGACCCCACGCTGCACGCCTCGGCCCCCATCCACCCCAGCACAATGGCTGACACCTGCGTCCTTTCAGTACTGGCTCTGTTATTGTTTACATCATTCCCTGGGAGAGAGAGAGGCCAGAGGTTCTGTGAAGCAGGACAACTCCCCCCATCCGACCCCCACCCTTCTCTCAAAGGCAGGGTTCCATCCTTTTATATCCCACTGTCTACCTATAAAAAGTCATTGACGCACTCATGTACACTCACACAGACAGGTGGACACAGTGCATGCAGTGCACTCCAAGCACTTGGACTGGCTTTGAGAAGCCTGTTCTCTCCCTAAGGTAAAGACATGAGGGGAAATACCAATGAGCCCATAATATGTAAAAAAGCATAGAAAACATGGGAGAGACGCTGGCTGCATAACTGCAATGTGAATATGGCAAACTAATCCTCTACCAGTCTGTATCTGGAAATAAATGTTTAATTAAAACCTACAGATAAAGGTTCAGCTTTATTCATTAATGATTGGTCTTGGATGGATTTTCCATTATCATATGGACAAATGTGTGGAATGTGGTCAAGGATTTGATAATTCAGTCATTTTTTGTCTATAAGTTAATGCATGAACCTAGTTTTGTATTGGGAAAACATCATGCATTTTTTGTAAATATTAAATCTATATACTATGCTTCTGAATTGTGTGGCTTAATATTGTGTATTCAGGTTCCAATCATTCAGCACATTTGCAATAGCATGTTGTTTGAACCAGAAAAAAAATCTCTGTAAGGAATCTTGTAATGTGGCTGATTTAAATTATTTCCATAACTTTACATGTCCTTTTAAAAATGTGTGTAACTTGCAAATGAATGAATACCCACACACTTTATGAAGGCAGAAATCTGTGTTTGACAGTATATGGGCCTCCCTGGTGTATCTTCTCCTTTGCACTTTTCAGCAGCCTTGGGAATGGACTCTCAGAGCCTTCTCCCATCTAGATGATCAAACACATGTCTCAAAACATAAATCTATAGGGGTAGTGTGGGGAGCTTAGTCATGGTGTCTGGGTGTACCGGGGTAAGTGCTTTCTACTTTCTCTACCTTTTTTAGGAAGGAAGAGAAAGCCCAATTATCAAAGGATAAGAAGCCAACCGTAAACTCTCAACAGGACCTACAAACTTCCAAGAACAAGGGTTGACTTTTTTTCTTCCTCCTCCCCTTCTTCTTCCTCTCTCTTTCTTTCTCTCATTCTCTCTCTCCCTCCCTTTCTCTCCTCCCTCTCACCCTCTCTCCCCCTTCCCCTCACAAAAGGAAGGCCCTAGGCTTACAAAGTGCCAATTAACACTGAATGTTTGGCCCTCGCACCTCCCTGTCCAAGCTGCTGACAGCTTTGGTGTTTGGGTTAATACCAAAGGCCTGTGAAGAATTATAATTCTCCTTCTTACCCCCCAGCCCCCCACCCTTTTATTTTGTTTCCAATGGGGTGGTTTTACAGTTCAATGCACGTTCAAAGGGTGATATAACATGACTCTCCAAAGAATTTCATTTGGGGAGAGAAGAGGGCCTGATCTGGAAAGGGGTAGGGGTAGTAACAGGGTAGTGTGGGGGTGGGGAGGCAAATAATACAGGAGAACAAAACACTCAGACAGAGAGGGGACTCTTCCTCTATGGAAGGCTCTTGTCTTCCATGTTATTGATGGGTCATTTCAGAACCACAGATCTGTGGCTTCAGGCAGGGCTTCCAGCAGTGAACAAACCTTAGTGACAAACATTATATTGGAGGTTATGTCTTCTTGCTTTGACAGTACATTTTAGCAAATACTTGATGGTCTAACATTTAAAATAGTTGGGCTGTTTGGTGAACCACTTGAACAACTTGATGGAGCCAAAATGAACTCTCTCTAATGAATTAATAATATGTTCCTAGCTATACCAACTTTTTTTTTTTCCCCAACAGCGTGGTGACTAAGAAGGAGAGAGATTCTGACATGCAAACTTTCTCAGGAGGTTTTGACCAGGTCTCCACTGCCTCTGCTGGGCTGAATGTGAGTCATGTGTTGTGCCCTTATAAGGTGATGAAGCAAATTACTTGTTTATTCTGTTAATACATATACAGCAATGTATATTTTAATAAGGGCAATATATTCTAATGAATGCTAATTTATTCTTTAAGAATCAGCATACACGTAAGCTCACCAGAGTCCGCTTCAGACATGCTATCCATAATGCAGAGAATGTTGAATTTATAACAGAAAAGCACAACTGTACTTGAGCAAGCGTATCAATAAAATTGAAAAATATACAGGTAAATAGTCACAGTCCATGACTTGCAAAGCTCTGGGTCTTTTTTCAACTATGACATCACTGGGACCAATTCTGCATTTAAACCACTCAGTAATAATGTGAGTTTCCAAGTCATTCTTCATCTTTTTTTTGTTTGGAGGGGTAATGGGGAGGTCAGAACAGGTGCTGCACTCCCCATCCTGCCACTCACAGAAAAGAACCCTTCAAACCCCAAGGCCATTAAATCACCAACACATAAAAAGTGGCCCGCCATTGATCTGTCCCGGTGCAACAGGGGCCGTGAGAAAGCCAAGCAGTCCACGTGCCTCACACAAGATGAACGTCAAGGGTGTTCTTTTCACAAACCCTGCCAAAAGGAGCAGGAGTAGCTCTCCCCCAATGGATCAACAAGGTTTTTTCTCTCTCTCAGTTTCTCTGCAATTTTCCAAAGATTTCTGGGTGAAGATGGCGAGTGGTGAGTGTCTGGAGTCTCCATGACCTTTTACAGTGCAGTCATTCCGGCTCAAAGCCCTAAGCAGTACAGAGTCTTAGGGATCCTAAAGGGCGCCTCCTGCGAACGCAGGGCCCAGGGCCGTAACTCACTGGGGTTTTGGACACTGCTGAGGTTGGGGTGAAACCGAGGTCAGCCTGCACAGTCTGTCCCGTCTCCAGTCTACCACAGGAGCTTTTGGGGGGGGGGGTGCATCTTTCATTCCCTCGTTCCATCCCACCCTCTCTCTCCCCCCTACTTTCCTGGATAATCTCTACAAGTCCTCCCCCTGCAGAGTCATAACAGTATGACAGTGAGCTCTCCCACTTCGCAGCTACAGACCATCATCTACAGATCCCTTCCTCTTCATCCCATAGTACTCCTACAGCAGCCTATGATAGTCCTGTCTGACATTCTGTGCTTATTTAAGTATCTGTATGATAAGCGATGACAACAAAAACCACTTTGCACTTAACTTAAAACAATCCATTTCTTGGTGCATCTTGGCATTAAATGTTTTTGCCATGCTAAAAAAATCTGAAGCATGTGCATTCATGAAAGATCCGCACTCAGTGTTTTTAATTCAAGGTGCAGTGAGAAGGTTCAAGTGTTTCAGCACATTATCAGTGTCTTTGTCAGTGAAATGGTGTTGTGTGTCATGATTTTGCCTTTCTGAGGTACATTTGTGGTCTGGAGCTTTCATAGTAATATTATCTGTGGATTCCTCCAGATATCTCATATGGTCATTTGATATTTTCAGATATCTCTGATGCACATCAGGTAGCAAAGTGGTTTTCAGAGTTTGGACTTGGACGCATGGAAAATGTCCCTATTTCAGACTTAAGATAGGTCTGTGTATGAAGTGGTGGCTTTTTCTGCATTCTCAGCTCTGCTTTGCTTTTTGTGGATAAAATAGTGTTTGTGCTTGTTATAATGATACACTTCATTTGGATGAGTTTGACTATGCCAGACTCCTATGAAATAAATAAATCCCCAAGTATGGTAGTCTGACTAGTAAGTCTGGAGAGAGAATCATTTTGAGGGAAAGAGACATATTTGAATCACAGCATTGTCCATTTTTTTCCACTTAGGAAGGAGTTTAGAAAACTAGGAGGGTGTACTGGTTGTTGTAGTCTCTCTTTGGTTGATTTCATCATAGTGAGTCCAGCTTTTAAATACAATGGGGTGGGCTACAGTTAGATAGCTCAATGAATATGCATTAAATTGTCCCTCAGAATATACAGCTTCAGGAGCTGTGCTCTGCTTTACTCCAGATATCAAAGTGCAAGGAATGAACCATCCAAGCCAAGAGCTGCTTCTCAGGGTGTTTTCTCTTTGGTTACCGAAATGCGATTACTTCCCGCAAACTCAGGCACAGATCTGGGTCTGGTTGATAATGTGTGGAAGCGGCGAGGTCAGAATAACTTTGAGTGGCGAAGGGCTGCTATCATGGGAAGGCGCCTGGCCACCCCTTTGAGGCAGCAGGAGTGCAGAGCAATGGAAGTGATTACGTCTAATACTCCACATCTGGGAGTGATTACTTCAGAAGACAAGTTTCAAAGAAAACAAAGAAGGACAGAGAGAAATGATAATTGCGCATGATTTGTGAATTTGGTATCATACAAACACATCTTGTTCTATTCCCTGAAGCAACCCCTTTCTGCTATTCACACACACACACACACACACACACACACACACACACACACACACACACACACACACACACACACACACACACACACACACATAGATGAAGGACAACAATTTGATGATTGGAAGAGGCTACGATCTATGAATACTACAAAAGTGCAAATGAGGCATAAACAGTGACTGATTTGCATTTTGAGTTGAAGTAAACAAAGGTGAAGGATTCATGCACCAGGAAAAAAAAAACAAATAGATTTCATTTGCTTAATGCCAGTTTGACAAAATAACTTCAAAAATATATCCTTTTGGCACGTGTGAGGTTTAATGAGCTCCACAGTGAGTGGCATTACAGACAGTTAGTGACTATTTGTACCAATACAACTTTTTTTTTGAACGAAGATTGATTCAAATCAGTAAATCATCGATACCATACAGTGGTATACATCTGCCTCATGAGACATCACTCTCTAGTCATTACTGCAGACTCAGGCAGAATTGATTTGCTATCCTAGCTGTCTGAGAGTGGGAAGGGTGGGGTTATCTGGTCATGATTAAATCAAATCAAGTTCTAAACATGGCAAGTTGCACGGCAGGATTGGACATGTGTGCGGGATGAGATTTGATCAGGTTTGATAGTCTCTGGGGATTTGGGAGACTTCAGAGGGTCCAGGGTTTTGATTGCTCCATGTACACTTTCTCATATCCTTGAATGGGATGGCCCTTCTTTTTTTATTAAGTACAGGAAACTGTCTCTCTCCATTTTTAATCTCAGGTGAGTTGGCTGGAGATGAGATGTTACAGGCTCTGCAAAAATAAGACATGGTTTCGCAGCAGATCGCAATGACTGTAATCAGACATGAGGACAGGGGAACTGTTCAATCAGTTACCTTTTGTTAGGTAACTGTTCAATAATATTAGTCATAAGAGTGAGCCTCTGTACAGACAATTCCCACTACCTTACCCATTCGTTGATACATAAAGCATCAGACATCAGACATCAGACAAACACACAGACACAAACACACTCACAGAGTAAGGCACACACACCACACATGAACCACACATGCACATAAAAGTATATACACATACACACACACAAATATATTGCATATATACACACACATGGCCTGTGGTATGAAACGGCATGCATGTCTGAATAGGGCAGACTCTGAAACATATTTCCCAAAATCAGATTTACATATCAAAACTGTGAATGCATACAAAGCAAAGCTGTGGTCAGTCATTGGAAGGACAGACTTGACAACTAAAGCCCTGTGCTCCTTGGAAGAATAAGAGGGGGTTGTCCTTTTTGTTGCAGCTTGCTAAGCTACGGCATATTTTCTCATAGTCTTGCACATGTAATAAAATAATGAGAACAGTTCTTGTGTTTAATGGTACTGCATCAGTCGTTTGGCTAAGGGGGGTTATGAATTATCTGGTGAAACTACATGTGTATAAGGTAATCATGAAAATATATGCTGTCATCATGAGTTATTCTAAACACAGCACGGATTGCATCTTGGAATTGTTTAATCAATCTGTAGCATACTGCACTAGAGTACAATAAATTAATCAGAGTATAGAGGACATATGCTGCAGCAGACGCAATGCAAAGAAATGCTGCATTGGGAAGTAAAATGGTTTGTCGTACAGCCAGCAACTGCATGTCTAAGAAATGAATGGATATGATCTGTATACTGATGAGAAATGAGCTGTATGCCTCCACACTGAGATCCCACTCTTCAGCTGTGTCTGTGGCACTCAGATTTCTGCCACACTGCAAGGGTGTCTACAAAAAACCATTCAGTGATTTGTTAGGAATTATTTCCATTCATTTACAGTCCTCAATAATCCATACAGTAATCCACAGGTCTTGCCGATACATTCCAGTGGAAAAATACTTTCAGGCCACATGAGGTGGATTTTTAAAATAATGTGTTTATGATCACATTCATGTGGACATTTCAAAGGCCTTCACTTCCTCCTATGGAACTGTTTTTACGAGCACTCTTACCTCCCAGATGAAAATACATCTAAAGAACATATGAAGAAAAGGTATCAAAACCCAAGGTTTTGACAGTAAGAATCTGAGTTTGGTTTGTATGGTTTGGACATAAAATCACTGGTTTGTGTGCCTTGGTTTAGTTAAACTGATTTTCCATTTTTTCAGTGGGCTCAGAAAAAAAGTTGAAAGTTACCATTTTGGGACGTATTGGGGACAATACAATTAACTACTGTTAAATGGTGTGCTTGCCCTGTGGTGTCACTGTTTTGTCAGTGCTTCAGTTTGCATTGTGCTCTGATTGGAAACCAGCCGGCGACTTGGACAGCAGCAAATGCCACATACTGACTCCTCACAGGTCCACGTCTCTCCCCCCTCATCCCCCCTCTCTCCCTCTCCCCCTCTCTCCCCTATTCCCTGCTGCTGGTTGTGACCCATCTCGCACCTCCCAGAGCCCACAACAGACGCTCCGTGTGTGAAGAGGGTCAGGAGTTCAGGTTTGGCTCCGTCCCTTTTCTAGGCTCTGAAGGGGCTTGTGGGTTTATAATTATCTGGGGTTGGCATTCGCTGCAGGTTCAAGCATAGTGCAGAACTGGCCGTGGAGAGGGGGGGATGCGCTTGGCTAAACACTCACTGATTAAGTGTCCCTAATTGTCAGCTCCCCAGTTTTCATCTTTTTATTCTTATCCCCCTCCCCCCATTCCCTCCCCTCCATGTTTGAATATTCACACAATCCTCAGAGCTTGCTTTATTGTCTCTGTGTTTTCTGCCCTGCTTTTTCGCTTCATTATGTTAGACGCATGTTAACTGTTTCCTCACGACCCCTCACCCACACACACACACACACACAAACACACACACACACATACCCTTCCCCCCATTCAATGCACACACACACACACACACTCACACACACACACACACACACACACACACACACACACACACACACACACACACACACACACACACACACACACACACACACACACTTTCCCCATCAAGCATACACACTCACACAGACCTGGGTTCAATCAACATTAACTCTGAATCAAAATTAAAAATGTTTGCAAATACTTTAATTTTTTGTCAAACTTAAGGACAAATATAGGTCAACTCCATGACACTGAGCGAATGGATAGAACATGGGTATTTCTATTTTTGAAAAAGGTATTTTGCCTTTATGTCTGTAGGTAAACACTCATTTGGTGTACATAAGCCTTTCACAGGAGATAACAGTCTGGTTTCTAAAGGAGATTGCACCTCCATGGTACAAAGCAAGGCATGTAACAGCACCATACACAAATACAATGCTTTCCACTGTGCCCCATGAGGCCATGGTGCTCTGTACCTGTAGTCCACAGCTGTGTCACAGCTTACAACAGCAAGTGCCCTGAGTGTCATTGCTCATTGATACATGAAACCTCTGCTGGAATCAAGCCCTGCCTTGGAGGACTGTGTCTGCAGATCTCAGAGCCAGAGGACAAAGAACAGACGGGATGCTGGGAAGGGGAGAAACAGCAGCCAGCCAGATGTGGAACCTGGAGGCCAGCCAGAATGGGCCCCATTATTCAGCAGACCCAGTACCTCAAGAGCACCAAACGCTGAGGATGGAAAGAGAGAGAGGGGGAGAGAGAGAGAGAGAGAGAGAGAGAGAGAGAGAGAGAGAGAGAGAGAGAGAGAGAGAGAGAGAGAGAGAGAGAGAGAGAGAGAGAGAGACATTAGTGTAAGAAGGACGGAAGGAGTCTTTCATTCTTCAGTCAGGCCTTTGTTCTGGAATGCATGGGAAGCTGACAGTTACTCAGAGACTGCACCCATTCATCGTACCAGCAAAAGTCTCACACACAGTATGACAATTTTCTCAAGACAGTTCTAAAAGCACTTCTGTTTGGGGATACTTTGAAATGAACATTTTCTACAAACCTTCTTTCTGACTCGTTGCGGGGAGATGAGGAGCTTGGTTCTCCCCAGGCAAACTATATTTGATATTAACAGATGGTTAGAAAATTAAACAGCTTTTTTTTGTTCAAATACGGTGAAGGCTACCAATGTCCAAGACCCATCAAAACATCATATGTTGCCTCTTGACAGGTGTTTGTTTGAGTATCGGATAGTCCGACTGTGGCCTGCAGATGGGGAGCAGATTGTATCCCAGCCAGATCCATCAGTTTGGCTCAACCAGTGGGACACTGGCCTACACCCACCCAGTATGTCTCCTGGGGAGGAACGTAAAAACATCATCCCAATCAGTCAAGCAATCTGTGTATTTAACCTCACTCTTTCAATCAAGTGGTGAGCAGCAATCTAACTAGTGCTGATCATATGTCATTGGGAATCAAAAGCTGCCCGGCAACCAGTTCTGGCGAGCCACTGATTATTCTGCTTTGGAAAGCAGACAGACCAGAATGTAATACCTTTCAAATAGCAATGAGTGGTGACCTAATATACAGTATTGCCAAAACAGTTTTCATGAGCAGGGGACTAACATAATGGTCTCATTAATTTCTGTTTTTCAAAAAAGTGTAATCAGACAGGCTATTACCCATGATGCTCTGTGGTTTGTATTTCTGTTGTCTTTCGGTAGAAGAGTTTACAGCTGCCTTTGTGCTGATTTTTATTACTTTTATATTCATTCTGAAGACATAAGGCCAAAAAGACAATAACAGCAAGAAACAGTGCTCTCTAGAAGTATGAAACATACACAGTCATATTTATTTCTTCATTCATGTATTTTTAAAGAGCCTCAGTTCATAATATTTGTGATAGTCTTAACATTTTATTCTGTTTTTATTATAAGGGGCTATCATGTTTAAAAGTTTTGTTTTTGATCTATTTGATCTTCATTCAAAATATGTAGAAGAACCTATATCTTTTGGCATGTAGGAGAATCATAGGGAAGATGTCATACACTAGTCAGATGAAAAAGAAATCTATATTTTGGTAAACACAGATGACCATGACCAAAACAGCATTCTGCAATTAAGGAAATTAGTTTCAGCATGCCACACACACACACACACACACAAACACACATACAATTTTAGCCTCATGCCTAATCACATCATACAGAAAAAATGCCTGTAGTTTACATTTTATGTAAAGTTGTATTGTCTGAACATTCAGTCTGAGGTGCGTATATTTGACAAAATTTTATATCCAAAGTGTTTTTGACAACTCTCAGCAAGCCTTTCACTAATGTAATATCACCACCTCTGAGGAAACCAACAACAAAAACCCATTAAGATACCCATAAGATAACCCATTTAGGTTGCAGGTGGACTCCTTTTAATTACTAAAATAATCTAGCAGCATTAGGAAAAGCACAGAAAATGACAACATTATCCATTTGAGTGAATGAGGCTAAATTTTTGCAGGAAATGATCAACTTGCCACAATATGTGAACAACCAGATCCAAGAAAACAGAAAAAACATTTTCTTTAAGCAGACTTACATCAATTGGTCAGAGTGGTGAGATGGATTAGAGGTGAGAAATCTTGATGGCTTTACGTGACAGGGGTGACGAGAAAGGATTGCTTTGTCCCATTTTAACACTGACCCTGCCTCCTGCTCTGTACAGCCTTCTCCTCCTTGAGTCTAATCCTGTCAGGTGATACAGAGAAAACGCTCAGAATTCCACCCGCTTATCCCTGTAACAGCAGCGGACACTGGAATGCAAGCCATCCACCTCATTTGTAAAAGAGACCATCAAAATAAACACACTCAGTAAAGCTTAAAATGCAGTTTTTCATTTAGTGCCATGCCTATATTTTTGTGCCAGTGAGAGACTCGGGCAGGATGTATTGTGGGCAATAAGAGATATCATATTTTTATTTTAATTATGGTGAGCAGATACTGTCTATACACTCTGTTACCCTGCTCCTTAGAACAGTATTCATTTGGATTTACAACACCTGTGTGAGTTTAGCTCATGCTCTGAAGGCACAGATTCAATTATAGCCAACATTCACCATGGTTGTGGAAAACATTAAAATCACACTCTGAAGTCAGAAAAAATGTTCCACTTCAGCTGAATTCAAGGGAAATGTAAATATGAAAGTTTTTAAATATGTACTGTAAAGATGGTTTTACTTTTTGGTGTTATTATGGCTGCATTGTCTGAGTTTAATGACTTGATTAACTACTTTGTTCTTGCCAATTTTCCCTGCAAATGAAATGTTTATCTAATAATAACCTCATGGTTTAAGGAAGGTGAATTCAAACAAAATGAAAAATAAATAGGGAAGCATTTCACAGCCTATATGTGTCAAAAAGAAGTCCTGATGATCGTAATACTAAAGATATTTGTGAGAATGATGTGTAGGTCTGGCTGCTATGTTGCTGGTCTGTTGATGGGCCTGTATGGCATGGTAGAGCATGAGGCGAGGTCTGAGCATGCCGACGGCGCGAGGCACAGGAGCAGCAGAGGGCCAAAGTCAACAGGCCTGGGGCCGGCGCCTAATCTGCACGGCTCCTGGAGCTAATGGCCTCTCTTTCCAGGAGGGAGGGCAAGGACTGGGCGACCCACAGCTCCACCCCCCACCTCCAAGATTTGGCAAGGGGAGAGTATGGGAGGTGTGCGGCCTGGTTCCTAGTGTTTCTGCTGTTTGAGCTCACTTGTACCACTGCAGTCTTTTTAAACACTTTTCTGAAACAGGATCTGTGCCATTAAAGTTATCAGAATATAGATGTGCAGATGGCTGCTCATTTGGGAGCTAGCAATGTCACAGAGGAAACCAGGTGAATGACAGTGAGTTTCCACTTTTCCATTTAGACCCCCTTTGGAGTTTCAAGGCCAGCTTCCAGATCATTTATATACTAAACATTTGCAATACTTACAGCTTATTACTCTAAGCACCATTTGTGTTTACAGTTTTAGAGCCAAGTTACCCAATTCCTTCCTACATCCACCACAGCAGAAAATGTGGGACACATACAATGTCACAAAGCAACAAGAGCTCACAGGGAGGGCTGAGTGGATGGGACATCTGCCGGAGGTCTCTCTCTGCAAAGACCCAAACGGAGGGGAACACCTGATGAGGAGGACATTTACCAGGCTCTGGCTCTAATACTGTAACAAAGAGCACCCCCACCCCCATCCACACCCCAGCGCAGCTCCCTACCCCTCCCCCAACCCAGCTCCGACCCCAACTGAGGTGAGACAGGAGGTTATTTTCTTAACCCCGTAACAAGAAAAATAGAACTCCCGGAGAGAAGATCCGGGCCAAATTTGTTTTTTAATTCAGAGTAGATTGCCTCGGGGGATATTTTGGTTTGGAATGTTTGACCCCACCCAAAAAAAAAAATACTGAGGGGGGTCTTAAGGTAGTCAAGCATAACTGTAAGGATTACTGGCTTTTTACAAGGGTGGTTCTCGTGTTATCCAAAAAAGGCCAGGCCACAAGAATCTTTGTTCATTCCTCAGAATGTTTTCTCAGGATTTCCCCCAAAATTTGTGATATTTTCAATTGTTATTGTTGATCCTTGAGTTCTAAGGGAATACTGACCATTCCTTTCTTAATTAGTGTGTGTAGTCAGGGTGAAATATGAATACAAAAAAAAAAATAAAAACACTTGTCTGCAGTTAGAGTTCAACAATCTGTGAATTGTGTATTAGTTTGTTTTACCAGAGAAATATTGTATTGTATATTATGTTTTTGAAAATAGGGACAGAGATTGATATTTCTTTTGCAATAAGCTTGTACACCTGTTGTGATTCTTTTGTCTGCCATCAGCGTATAACCCCATTCCATTCATGAGGGGAATGTGCTGAGACATTCATGACATTACAATACATTACATTACATTACGGTCATTTGGCTGACAATTTTTATCCAAATCTTTCAAATCTAATCCAAACATTCAAATCTTTTAACTTCATTAACTTAAAACATGAAGACCTGACCTTTTTCCATTTTTCTTCATGATACACAGAATGAGTATACTTGTACCCTGCTGTACTAAAACATCTTGCAAATGAAGACCTACTTCCACTAACTACTGCACAATAAATTAATTTTAAAACATGAAGTATCACACAAATAACAAAAAAACTGGTAATATCTTTAAGGAACTTTGAACTAGCTTTGATCCCTTATTTTACTTTCTTACCATCCAGAAACTCCAAACTATAGCCCTATCTCTTTGCTGCAATTTCATTTGTCAACTTGGGAGAGCTCACAGAAACACATATGTCTAGTTTGTGGCCTCCTGGCATTTGTTTTCTTTCTCTGCAGTGAAACATCTGCAGTGGGGGATTGTGTGTTTTGTGCAAATGATGTAGGCAGATTTCAGACTAGAGGACTGGATAATAGGGAGCATGGTGGGGATACTCTCCAGGCTAAAACACCCCCTAACTGGCTATTCCTACAGCAATCATGCCACATTCAGCAATGATATGGTGAAGCAGATACACTAAGGCAAGGTGCTGCATCAAGTGTCATAGTGAGTATGCCACCAAGAGAGCTTCAATCTTAATGTGATGAAATATAACAAAGACAGCAGCAATAATAACTATGATGTTGAATGTTGTGGCTGACTCCTCTCAACACAAAAAAACTTACAGTAGAAACTCTGTACATCTATTGAATTCATGTTATAAATAGTTCAACAACTGCAGTATTATTAACTGGGATTGGAGCATATGATCAGGTTTGGAATGTAGTGTTCTAGTCACCTGTCATATCATCAATAGCCTTGCTTAACTAAGACAAGCACCTCAAGTCAAGCATCCCTCAACTTGCGGTTAGGGACAGACAATTTCACATCTTGCCCTGGTCTATGGATAATTTTGGTTGTTGTTTTTTTTTTCACAAGGAGCCCCAGGTGAGGAAAAGCCTTGACCAAAAAAGAGCAAGAGGAACAAAAGGGTGGGGTGAGAGATCCTGGCTGAAAGATTCTGTGTCGTCTTTCAACTGTCAGCACCCTCACAGGACCTAATGTCAAACAAAGTCAGGAAAAAACATGGAGACAGAAACACTAGATGGGCCCTCACATACCTTTCTGTTTGGGCCTGAGGAGACAGTGATGAGGTGGGGGAAACATTTAGATATTGCTTTTTCCACTGAGCTAAATTTCAGGGGATTTAATTTGTAAAAGGAAGCAACATACATGATAGAAAATTATAAACAGCTACGGTTGTGAATCACAATGACATACTCATGTGGAATTAATTAAATTTCCCTCACCCTAATACACAGGAGAAGTTTAGGCAAGTTCACTGTAAAATGTATGTGGTAAATTTTATTTTATATAGTAGAAAAATGTGATCTTTACATTTATCATAAAGAGTACCATATTGCATTCCACCTGGAATGTTTCAGTTTTTAGAAAGATTTTAAAATATCTGGATGTGTCAAGAAGTAGCATTTTTTAAAAATGCATTTAGGTTAATGGCCAGTTTTGGCCCCTCACCTCTGTTTAATTGGCTAGTTTCATGCATTTCTGTTTTGAAAGGCTCTTTCTTCTTTGCACTGGTGAAAGGCTGGTTTGTAAGCTCTTTGTTTGTTCTTTTCCTCTTTTTTGTTTTGCTTTCCTCTCCTCAAGCTGCAAGTCTTTAGTCAGAGCTTTGCCTTGACAGGTGAAGATCAACTGGAGTCATCGCCATTGGCAACCATGTGGGACTGGAGGGAAAGGTCACACTGGGGTCACCGGCAGCTCAGTTACCCAATACCCATGCAATAACACGCCCGACCCCCACAAGGTTAAAGGTCAGCTACAGCATACCTTTACCAAAATTCTACAAACAGTGCACTAGTATTAAAAGAGGTATTTGAATCTAACCAAATCAAACTATTTTAAGATTACCAAATTCAAATTTATAGTCTTCAGTTTATGCCCTATGTTCACAGCAAAGAAAACAATGTTCACTCTTAAGTGATAATTTGCTAATGTAGTCTTGACTTTCCAATAAAACAATCTTTTCCAATACATTTTTTTTCTGAGTGTAGAGGTATTCATTAATTTATTCTATTTGCCAAAAGAAGTTTTTCATCCAAAAGGGTAAGCAGAGTCTGACAGCTGTCACTTTTTTAATCCCTACTTAGTCTCCCAGGGACTTCAAAGGGTGAAATAATGTGAGCTTTCGAGCAATTACATTCATACATATAATAATGCCAATTCTGCTTGTCAAGGATGAATAATTTCAGTGGAGACAGTAAAGTATACCTAACAAGGCCGTATTCAGTGGTAAATACAAGGCTTTTTAACTCTAATTAGACCCTAATGCTTAACACATGGCTTTACAATACATCTCTGAACAGAATTCCCATCTTCACAGCTTTCTTCCACACATTTGTCTTTCTGAGGAATTAATGCTGATTTTAACCTAGTTTGCTGCACATAAAAATAAGATAAATGGTAAATATTTTACAATAATATTTTTACAAGGAACTATTACCTAGTCAATGAATTTATGAACAAATTGGTTTGGATTAGAATACAGGAGGGTCTCGAGTTATGTCGTTATGTGGTTACGACGCACTCCCATAAATTACTTAAAAAACCTAGTTTCGACCTAAGCGGTTTGGTTCGTAAATACGACCACAGAAATAAAGATATGGAATTGTTCTCTCTTTTTTTATTACTGTTTCATTTAATTACTGCATTTTATATGTCCTTCATGTGTTGTGTGTACAGTTTGAGTGACTTAAGGTGTTAATTTAGGTCTAATTTAGGTAAAAATTCTGACTTACGTTGAAAATCGGCTTACAACACGTCGTAGGAATGGAACTCGTTCGTAAGTCGAGGACCCCCTGTATATATGGTTTCCCAAGTAGAACAGTTTTCAATAAAAACAAAACAAAACACTGAATGAAAACCAAGATAAGTAATCAGCTGTTTAAAATGCAGCCTATATATAGGAACTGAATTAAACAACAAGAAAATAAAATGATTATACCTGTACTATTTGTTCAGAATAATTCATAATGACTTCCGGTGAAATAATTCAGGTGAAAATATGGCTTGTATATAATATGTATCTAACATGTATATTGTCTTCAGAAGGTGTTGAGGTACCTAGTAAATATTTCTTCAATGTCCCAATGAAAAAATATGGATCCAATGAAAAAATTAAATCTTTTAAAGTATTTTTTATGTGAAACACATGAATTTACTGTATAGGTGTAATCTAGCAGAATTTATGGAAATTGTACACACATAAAGATGATTGAATAGATGCGTATGAATGCACATGTTTGCTTTTCATGAATAAACAGTTGACAGATATATGTGATATGAATCTGATATGAATCAGCAGATCAAAGAATCGGAGTGTGTGGGTGAGTGGATTTGTGCATGCTTGTGTATGTGTGTGCATTTGTGGGATGCAGGGGGAGGGCAAGAGAAAGAATGGCAGAGAGAAAGCACAGGAGAATAAGAAAGGGAAAGAGAGAGTGAAAGATTTTGAGAGAGATTTTAATTCTGGTTTGCAGGATTATTTCACTGCATAGCTCTCAGAGGCACTGAGGCCCAGACACAAAGCAGTGTGTGAACAGAATGTGAAGACTCCTCACACTGGTATCTAGAGCAGAGAGTCCCATCGTGCTGGTGTTGGCTTTGATTTGATTTATTGTAGGCAGGGCGTTTGAGAGTGAGGGCATTGGAGGCATCCATGATGTTTTGTTCGTTGTGATAGCACCATTATGGTCCTCAATGTCCCCTTCTTGGAGTTCCCAAAAAACCTACTCCAAAGCACCCCAGCAATGTAGCTTGTATGCCTGTGTATGTAGGTGGAGAGGAAGATGGGTCTCTTCCATACAAACCCTCATAACCCAACCACCCCCACCCCCCCAGCTTGTCCTCCCCTAAGTGCTCAAGAATCCCCCTTGACAGACAGGCACAAATAATTGGTCACAGATTTTTGTTGGCAAGACACAAAGGGACGTCCTATTCACCCCCGTGCAGCTGTCCTATTCACATTCCCTGATCACTGTGCCACCCCCCACCCCCCCAAGTCCCACCATCGGTCCCCTCCACAGGATCCTGGGACGACCTGCCCTTTTCCCTCAAAACACAAGCCCTTTCAGGGAGCCCAGTCCTGTCCCTCTGACCCAGACCCCACTGAGCCTCCTGCTTTTCCCTGAGGACCCTATGACTTCAAGGAGAGACTTCAATGCTCCATTAGTTCCCTTTGATATGGGCAGCACTGCCAGTCATGGGTGCATTTACCTCCCAGTCATATACCTGCAGGATGGGTAGGAGTTCAGCGCGACTGCCACTGCCCATCAGTGGCAACGCATGCCACCACTATACAGTTAGTATCGTCACAGCTTTTTTTGCATCATGTAAGCAATCAGAAGACACATCAGTTATTTAAAGTTATACTTAAAGATGTAAAGAGGGACATTCTTTAAGGATGAGAGAAGAATGTTCTTGCAATTTCAAGGGACCTTTATACATGCCTCCAGAATTCAAAATGAGGTGGGATTGGTAGAGCATAGACAGAAAATACCAACATATTTTAATGACTTCAGATTTCTGAAATGATGAGCTTTGATTTGTTAATATTGGGGTTCTGATGGAAGGATATCATTGGCAAAGGGCTGTGTGGAATGGACTGGAAGTGTCAGATCAAATTTTTAAGAATTAATTCAAAGTTCCGACCGAGTGGTGACAAATACAACAGGCTCATGGTGCAGCAGTACTGGCCCAATGTTTGAGAATAATGTATGGCTTTTCTGGCTGGATCTCACTCTGAACCCCATCAGGCCTGTCCATTGCTATTCTCTGAAATTTATATTTCTACTTTTATAAGCAACCCTGGACCTGTGGTCATGAAACATATCAGAACAGGAGGGAAGATCTAAGATTGCATTTCCTTTATCCATATCCTAACCTTATTAATTATGAGTTGAAAGGTTTAACTGATCTGAGATTTGAGTAGGGGCACTGACTTAGTATCAGGTTTACCCTTCCCACATCCAAACTTTATTTATTATGAGCTTTGATCACACTGATCTCAGATCAGCACTCCACTACTCTGAGACATTTTAGGAATATGTGCAGTGGTCAGTCGTGGGGCTGAGGAATTGTGGCCACTGAATGCACAGCCTGTGGAAACAGGAAGCAGCAGTAAGTGGAGCAGCAGCATTCAGGGAGCTTCCTGTGCGTTCTCCCATCTCTACCTGGCTTAATGGATCACACATGTGGAGATGGCAAGCCCTTTTTACTAACACTGAAAAACAACAAGAATGGATCTCCACTGTGATCTTGCATGAGACGCAACAAAAGAAAGCAGCAGGAATATGGTGGAAAGAAATGGAGGATCACTGGTACTGTGTGGTAGGTTAGAGAGCAGAAGGCAATTGGAAACAGAACTTTGGTTAAAATACAGGCAGGAAGAGAAGGAGGAGAGTAATTGCAATTCCAGTCACAAATAGCCAGGCAGCATGCATTGAACCTAGACCCCACTAACGGCCTAGCTCGACTATCCCCAGAGACTCATGGGAAGCCAAAGGTCAACCACCCCTTTCCTGTAGCACCATATGTTAAAAGAATTCTGCATTGCATTGTGGGGAAGCACCCCCAGCCTCCACTTCTCTGTTTTTAAATTACTAGCACATACAACTCTGACTTTTCTTTTAGCAAAAAAAGTTTTCATTTGTTGAACAGAGAATTACTTTTGCATAAAGTCTTCCCAAAAAATGTTTGAATAACTACAATTAACAGTTAGGACTCTATTAGGATTTAGGAGGTCTATTAAAATAATTATATATATTCTTTCATTGCAGCACCCCAGGTAAAGCTATTTGACAAACAGGTTAAATGCACCATGTGCCAATAAACAGTCACTGGGATAATGTATTAGCTGCTACAGCCAGTGGATAGGTTTTTTAACAGAAGTTCTAAAGAAATTTGTGACTGGGAATGAAGCAGTAAGCTAATGTGGTTTTTACATTTATGATGTATGGACATCATTACAATGTGTATTCTTTCAAAATCATTAGTATTCCTTCTAGTCGTGTCATTTTTCTGCAGAGCAAATAAAAATGTGTTGATAATAAACATAACAGAGACAAATAGGTCAATAGATACATTGCTGTGACCCCCTACCCCTCACACACACTTTGAAAAACCAATGAAGTAAATGTGAAAGAAAATAACTGAACTTATTCACAGCTTCCTCTTGTTATTTTCTTATTTATGCGACAGTTTGAAAATAATAGTTTACCTCATCATTTCAACAATTGATTTCTGGTGTTAAGCTATAAAACTAAGGATAGCAGGTATAAGCTAATCCTGTGAAAATGTGTGGAAGTGGAGGAGAAGGAACCTCTGTGTAATGACATGGAGATTCTGGAGAAGAGTCCCTGGCCACACTGGGGCTTTGTTTTACCCTGTCTCCCTCCCCTTTCCTGTTTTCACAGAACACTGTTCACTGACGAGGCCAATTAAGTGTTATTAGCAATTATACCTACTGGTTACAAGATGTAGCTATTCCACAGCAAAAGAAGGGAAGAACAATAACAACAAAATAAAATGCATTGCAGTTGCAGAAGGCTGGACTCTGTTGGAATGATACTTTTCTGAGAGATACTTGTATCACACGAGTTGAGACTTTAGATTTCCAACATTTCAGTGTGTTTCAAAGAAACTCGGTTAACAGTGTTTTGGTTCACATGACTAAAAATACACTCTTTAACAAAATGACTTTTTCACTTTCATTACTTAAATGGTCTGATATACAGCTAATATATGGTTTAATATAAACTGAAACATCAATTAGTGATTACACATGCACATGCCCACATTGTCAAAAATGTGTTTGATAAATCATACAAAATAAATAATAAATGCAAAATAAATGCATTAAGCAAACAATTAAGGATGATAATTTAGGATATATATTCATACATAAGGTTATTTTACATTGGTAATTGACTTAACATTGGATAAACTGGGTTGATTAGTCAAGGAACTTAAAATGCTGGCAATGTGCCTGATTTCCATGGTTTCCATGTTAACCAGGATGTCCTAGAGCTAATATAGTAAAGTAAGAAGAGTATGTACTGTATATGCCACCTTTTATAACATAAACCATCTGTATGCAGAATGACTCCTGTAATTGTCTATGGATAGCATTGGATAGCACATGAGTTTATCATCACCTTCTTTTTTGAGGAGCTCCAAATCTGTCTTTTGGGTAGGCATGTGACATGGATGATATTCACACCTGTATATACATAAGTGAAGACCATTGCTGTGAACACATCTGTTCATCTCTCTTTGCAGTGACTGTGGGGCCATGTGAGAGAGGGAGAGAGAGACAGAGGGAGGGGGTGGGGGAATTAGACAGACGGTTGAAGGACGTCTGTCAGCCTGCCTGTGGGAAATGATCCAAAGGAAAAACAAACCTGCAGAAGGCCGCTGGACAGGGTCCATGTGGTCTCATGTGCAAGGGGCAGGAAATGCCAGCAGAGAGAAGCAACATGGTGTATTAATAAGGAATTTGTTTTACGTTATAGCAGTGAAAACAAGCTGGTGATGGGGCAGACATAACAAGGAGATGGAGAGGATCTGGCCGGGGCCTGAAGGAGGGCCTCTGGGGCAGCATACAGACCCAGGGTCCAAGAGACCTGTGAAGAGGATCATGGTGGGCGGGCCTGTGGAAACAGGGCTTCCCTTGCCCAGCAGACGGTGCCAGCCAGCTGCTCCACGCCGTCATGCACACATGCACAAGGGCTTATGTTTCTTACACATACTTTGTCACATCACCACAGACACACACACACGCGTGTGCACACACATACAGACATACCATACACGTGTTTGTTCGCAGATACACGTGTAAACTTTTCACTGTGTCTTGCTTCTCCATGATTTCATTATAGCTCAAACACATGCAGAAGGCAGCAAAGAAAACAGAAAAACCTGCACATACAGTATATGCATTTCTTAAATGCAAAAAATTCAAAGCATACTATACATATTGTATGTATGCATGCCAAAGAATTACTCTTTATTCAGCAAAACTACACACATCATTTGCACACACAATGGTTCTCAGTTACACCTTCTTGCATACCTCCACACATGCAGACACATAAGCACGCACACACACCCACACAGCAATTAAATAAAAACGAAGGCCCTCACAAATGCACCCATTCCCACACCCACACAATCCTTTTAGGAAACCCCATCTCCCCATTTCTTTTTAGCAGTACAGCAACGCTGAGCCTGAGTGAGAGAAGTTGGCAACCAAGACAACCACTGCCAAAGCACATAAGACATAAGAGTGCTATCAACTCACCACAAATTTGTCTTATTCCTGGATTACAGATCAAAGCTAAGGTAAACTAACAAGCATACAATATCCATGTAGATTTGCAAGAGCAAAAATAAAACGCATAATATAACATTGCATATAAATGACTTTTGAGAGGTTAGAATGTACTAGTTAAGGTCCAGAAAACCATTTCATGGCACAAGACCTCAAGGGTAAAAATGAGAGGAGTAAGGCACAGCGGTTGACTGCCTTGTTTTGGCCCCACCATTTTCCTTGGTGCTGCTCTCCATAAAGTCCTCCTCAATTCTTTCAGTATAATGACGTTCTATGAAAGGTGTAATAATACCTTCATCAACTTCAATTCACACAGCTGCTCATTGCTCAAGAATTTTTCAGTTTCTCGATTATTTAGTTGACTTTATTGTAGATAAATTTGATAGTGTAGTCACTAATGACAAAAACCCTATCAAAGATGAATTGTTGTGTGCAGATTGTGTCACAGCTTGCTCCTTGGCTACCTCTTCACTAAGTTTAATATTTTCCTTTGGAGAACCTGTCATCGAATTTTGTCAGTTTCTGCAACTTGGCAAAGTGCAACAGGATGCTCATTCCCGGATGTGATAACACATGACATGCTCTCAGCCCTCTAGTATTTCACATTTGACATGAGACATCAGAAATAAAGAGATGTCACAAGCAGAGCTAAATTGAGACACTTTGAAAGCTGCGATTTCCTTCACATGTCTGATGCCTAGTGACTCAGTCATGTGCTCGTCAAGCCACAAGCTTGCATAAACTCCATTACTCACTTAGCTAACAAAATCAGACCCTGTCTGAACCCTACACTATGTGCTTAATAAGGACGCGATGCACATAAATTCACAAGTTGAGCTTTAGATCCACAGTCTGTGGATAGGCAGCAGTGCACTGGCTGGCTAATGTAACCAAATCAAGGTGGAGGGTGAGAAACCTCATTTTTAATTATGCAGTGATGCTATTGGTTGTGAGACTGATAACCTCACCTCTGTTCTTTTTCTGAAAAAACGTAGATGTAACAAACTAATAATCAGAAAATAAACCCCCACATCCACTGTGAGAGAAACCAAACAACGCACCACAGTTCTGTGCAGGTCCCGGAGCCACGCTGAGAGGCAAAGCATTCAGGTCTCTCAGGTATTTCCCCCCCATACATTTTCCACTTGCTAGTACCGGCCCCTTTTACAAAAACGTGCCGCTGGTGTTATTTGGCAGATTTTCCATGACATAGCACCGCAAGTTCAGGTTAGGAGGGCAAAGGGGGTGGAATGTGTTTCAGTGCTGTTATGAAATAAGTATAGGTAGCCTAGTCAGAGGTGGGGGGTTTGGGGTAGGGGTTATTCCCCTGTAACTTACATTACCACACCCCACCCCTCTCCACCCCCACACCCTCAGGCCGCCATAAAGAGGAGACACTGCCCTCAATTTCCTATGAAAGAGGCCTCAACCTGGAACAGGCAACAAAGGCCACTTTCTTTCTTACCGGCTTTGAAGGAAAATGTGATTATTATTAGTGACTCTGGCCCGTTTTATGTTATAAAATATTTACGTTTAAGAAAAGGGTAGGGAAAAAAAGAGAAACCACATGACCAAAAAAGTGGGGGCGTCATTTATGAGGTGCCCTGTGGGGAAATTAACTCACAGCTTTCTGTATTATTTTATTTATCTGTTTATTTGGTTGCTTTAATTTTCCCCAAGATAGATTTCATGAGCATTACATTGTCTGGGCTCTTTCTCTCCACAGAAAAAGAGGAGTGAAGGAAAATGGTGATGTCCACGTTGGGGACTGTGACAACTGTCTCTACCTCCTCAGCAGTGAAAACTTTGCCTGGCATGACTGTTACCAAAGATATTATGTCTGACCAGATCTAGGCCAGATATGTATTTTCAAAGCTTTTGACTGTAAAAATGTATATTTCTTTGAAAATGATCAGTAGTCTGCAGAAGTTTAATTGGTTAAAAGGGTTAAAAATGTTAGAGCCTGACAGTCCTCCTTGTGTCATGTAGCCTAGTGAAACCTGGCAGGACCTGGGGCTCTCGAACTGCAGGAATAGCTGAAAAAGGGGTGCAACTAGACACATTACAGCAATCCAGACATCATTGGAAGGTCATCAAAGGCTATTTCATAGCACTTTAGTTTGGAATCTGCAAAAAAGTTCTTTGAAAAGATTTTGTGGGATTATTGTTATCTGGTTATTATAAATGTGTCCCTTTTCACACACGCTATTAAATTATATCTGTGATTTGAGATGGATTTTCATCATCAATTTTTTAGTTAAAGCCAACAACAGCATCATTAAAATAAACCATTTGACCATGTATGCTAAAATATCCAGCTATTCAAACTCATAAATGAAAATGCATTGCCTGCAAAGAAAGTTACAAAAATAATTTTTTCTTGATATGTCATTTTGCATGATTTGCAAATTATTCTTTCTCATGCATGGGAAATGGGTCCTGCAAGCTCCTTGGAGAGTTATGACAGATACATGAGTCATGTGAGGGGTAGGGAAGATGACAGCTGAGGCTATAAAGATGTCAAAATTCAGAAACATAGTTAATTACAGGTGTGATTCTTCAAAAAGTAAAAAATGTGAAGATATAGAGCTACCATCCTGTTTTGCATTACATTTTGACTCCACTTGCCCAGAGGAAAAGCCAAAAACGTGACAATATATCCAGCTAATACGGCAATGATCCAATTTGGCTTTTGCTTCTGCATTTCTGAAAGACAAGCTTGAGCCTTAAAATATTGTTTATGGATTTTGCATCTGAAATGCTGCTATTGTATCAAAATGTACCCTAAAATATAGCCCAAAAAATTACTCTGTACCTGGGTTGGTCTGGAAGAATCACACAGTTTTCCTTTGAGCTGGTACCCCAGAGATGTGCCTTTGCATTTGGAATATTAGCTTGACTCTTTGACTTCTGAATCTGTCTATCAGTAACCACCAGAATAAGCCCTAAAACCTGACAAATTACTGAAAATTGCCTACATACAGCCGATCCTGTTTTGACACGCTTGGCACATCTGGTTGCGATCGCAAGTTGAAAAAGCCCCTCTGCGCACAGCCGGGCCTCAGACTTGTGCCACATTTTCTCCTTGGCTCAGTGGCAAAGGGGGGATGCTCCTCACTGCTGCTTGCTCCTCCACAGGGGGTGCAGGATGGGCTGCCTGATGCTTCACAGATGTCTTTCCAGAACATTCCAGAGTATTTGACACAATTGTGGAATAACAGTAGGTTTTAATTGAAACCTTTAGCAGATGAAGAGGACTCCATGACAGTGCTGTGCATTTCAAAGTGGTCTTGCAAGCTGGCGAATTAAAAAAAAAAAACAGGAGATAAAAAGATGTGAAATACATTTTCCCTTATTTGGCATGACTGAGCCCCACATTCAAGTCATTACTTCTTCAAAAGGGGCATGTGCCAACATTTCGAATGAGCCTCTATATCAGACACTGCATGGTTCAAACACCATCAGATACTGCTAAATTTCTGCTCAGACTTTGTTCCAGATTTCTCAAAGTGGATATGGTCTTACAATCATTAGGCCAAATGTTTACAAAGATGGCTTTCAAACACTCTTGAAACATCTATCAATAACCTGCAGGTGGACAGTGTGGTAATGGGAAAATAAACCACCCCAAGAGAGATGAAGGATACAAAATGTAACAATCAGACATTTTTATACTTTGCAATGGGTCGACTGCCATGTCTATATGAGGTCTCCACAGGAAAAAAGGCACATGATTATTCTTGCCCTTCCTCCATAATAGCTTAAACTGGTTGCAAAGGGGTCAAAGGTGAATGACTGGGGACAGTCACATGTGCCTTTGTTCTGTTGGGTGAAAACTCTGAGCACAGCTGTGGAGGTCCTAAGCTCTCCAGATTCCAGCCGCCTGCCCCGTTTCCTGCCTCCAAAACTAACACAAGGGGCAGCCTTCCCTAACAGCTCCCTCCTTAATAAGCTATGATGTCACTACTTCTTTTGTTTTTCTTAATTTTCGCCTCCACTTTTTTCCTTCTCTTTTTGAATATTAGCAGGTGGGAGAATCAATTTAGCACATCTTTTCCGTCGATATCACATCTGCTTCAGTTTTTGACCTCCCCTGTATGTGTTTCACCACGTGAATTTCTGTCTTATCCCGCTCTCTGTGCGTTGGAGAGAGACCTCCAAGAGCCTTTGAAGCTGTTTGGCCCCTGCCCTGACTTTCCAGGGCTCATGGGCCAGAGCAATTACAGTAGGTTCCAGGCAGACTGCTATTAGCCTGTAACGCACATGTCCGGTGAAGGATTTGTGGACCCGCTAAAATGTTGGCAATTGCACATGATCCAAGAAAATAGTCACAGATTGTAAGCATATGTAATGATACTTTGATAGGTTCTGTGATGACTGCAACATGCAGTCTGCACTATAAAATAAAGTCTCTCCAGAAAACAATTCAAAAGTAGAGAATTGCAATGGGGATTGGCTGACACCTACCAGAGTACTCGTGGCTGTTCAAAAAGGATTATCTGGTTCGTCTGTGAGTGCATAGGATAATACTTTTAAGATTACTTTTCTGTTTACTTTGGCTTTGTTGAAGAAGATACAATCAGAAATTCAAATACAGCATCAACAAGCTTTCAACTGATAATTCAATTTATTCAGTCCATCTGTTTGTAAGCTCCTTGACATGACCACTCAATCATATATATTGTTATGTTTTATTCTGTCAAGAGTTTTACTGCTATTAGAACAGGAAGACTTGCAGATGTTTGGAATGGGTTGAGATCTTCATGAAGACACTCACAAGCCCAGACACTCACATTACACCACAGCCCACAGCAAAGGACAGAATTTCTGGAATTCTTCCTGCCAGGAATGGAACTGAAAACTATACATCATCAGGAGCTTTGATTCTGGACCCCCTGTTGAAATGAAATGCGTGAGGACAGTGGTCTACCATAACACCCACCCCCCCCCCTCCTCCCCTGCCCTCTCCCTGACCACCAGCACCTCGTCTGCTTTGTGACTCGTGGGGAAAACCTCAAGGCTCTGGTTTGACACATCGCATCAGCAGACATCACACACAAACACTGTGTGCAGTCACTCATCACAGAGTCCCCCACACGCCTGCAGCTATGGTCTCATGTTTTCCAACTACTGTGATCATGTGATGGAGGACAGTCAAATTAGCCTGCGATCGCACCCATTATCAAGAATGAATCCAACTGTTAAACACACCACCCAGTGACGAAAAGGGTGATTCAAGCTTTCAAGGATGTGAGACGTTGGTGGTAGAGAGAGAGAGGGATGGGGGGGGGTTAAATAAAACTGTCCCTGAAATAAAACCTGGATAGCGTTTATAACCCCAACCCCCAACCCCCCACCCCATTCCTCCGCTCCCCCTGGCTGATCTCCCATGGCCGCTGTGCAGACAGGTGGGCGATGGATTAGGCCCAGTTTGTTTGAGGAGCAGCTGTAAAAGCTGGCCCCCCGTCTCGCCGCCTATGCTGTCACATGCTGTGTCCAGACAGACAAAAAACTTATGAGCCGGCAGGTTTAGACTTCCTACGGCCACCTATGGGCTGTGTAGCACAGGACCTGCAGTTGCCTTCACAGTTTCAACATTGTTTCACTGCATACCTACAGTGAACTACATGACATGAGTATGTGTGTGTGTGTGTGTGTGTGTGTGTGCATGCAAAAATGTGTGGGGTTTTGTTCAGGGGAAACCATAAGTGAAGGAAGTTTTGAAGTTAGGGTAAATGCTTTGTCCCTTTGTTTTCCCTGCTTTGTGGTGTGTTTTTTGTTTCTATCTGTAACAGAATAATGGACCCTCCTAATCACCTGAGTATTTGTTTTGTTGTGTTCTGAATTTGTATTTAAATATTCTCTGAGCTGAGAAATATCCTCTAAGCTGTATTTAAATATCATCTGAGCTGACACATGGATTACTATTGAATAGAATATTTAAAAAGGTATAGTGCGAGAGAAACTGCAGAACTAAAAGCTTTTCCATGTGCTTTTGTAAAAAAAGACAGAGGCACACATAAAACAGACAGCAATCCACAAGAATGTTTTTCAGCTGGTGATCGGCATTTGGAGTATGAATATGCCTGATCCACCTACACCTTTCCTGATATGCACAAAAAAAAACAAAGTTTTGGAAAGGGAAAGGTTTTTGCCTGTTGCCATGGTTGTGATGAGCCAAGGCTGACCTGCTTACTGTTAAAAGATGAGCAACTCCCCTGGGGCTAGCAAAAAGTTGTGCACACAATTACTCTACATTCTGCAAGCAATGAGGAGCGAAGGCTGCCTGGCACATGTTTCACCTCATGAGGGAAAAAAGCTGTTGCAATGATTATATGAAAAAGCACAAAAATTTAATGCACACAACAAATCCTATTCAAAATGGAGGGCCAGGGCCTGGACTCTCTCCAGCCTTCTGCGTTGCTCAGTTGTGAGATTCCTCCATTTTGTTTCCAGTGAATATGATTGTTGATGATAAAGTGCTGCTTCCTGGTGTGGGTGCAGGTCCTTCATGCACACATGTGTACAGCAGGGGCCTGGCGGTGCTTTCGGCCTGGCGGGGAAGCTGGCGGGATGCAGGGCCCATGGCAGACACGCTCCAGAGAGTGGGAGGAGAGGGGAGGCCCCCAGCGCATCGGACACAAAGCTGGGCCCTCGTTAATCACAGTGACTGGCAGCTCATCTCGGTCGCTCTCTGACAGCAGATTGAGCAGAACACATCAGGCATGGCAGAGACGGGCCATGGGGCTGGGGTGGGGGTGGGGAGATGGGGATGGGGGGTCTCTGAGGCCTCGGGAAGGGGCTGTTTGTTGGACAGGAAATGGTCCCTTAGGTTCTCCTTTTGATTCAGAGGACTCTGTAACAGAGGTGTCAGACTCCAATCCTGGAGTGCTGCAGTAGCTGGTATTTAGCATGTTTGGAACATGTGCATTTACGCATTTAGCAGACTTTCTTATCACGATCAATAGTAGAAGTAATTCATTTTTCTATTTTATTTTCTTAAAATAGGACTACGGAAGTGTGGAATGCTCACAGCCAGGAAGCTCACAGTGGTGATGGTGTGAGACAATAGTGTCTGAGATATGTCTCCCCATCCCCACCACAGGTCTCCGGCCGCCCAGCTGTGCTGCTGGCCGTGCCAGGCTTTTTTTAATGCTAAGAGACAGGAGCTGCCTGACTCCACTTACGGTAGAAAAATCTGACACTTTGCATTGGCAGCACGCCCTGGCAGCCAAAAATAAGACGCCATGAGAGGGAGAGGGCGGCAAAAATAAATAGCGAGATGCCTGGAGCTCAATTAAAATCCCCTTTTCAAAGAAGGAACGTCAGACAAAGCCGTTCAGGGGTGGACTTCAGCTCCTCCACTCCCCCGTTCCTGCGGAATGCCTGGTAGCTGTTGGCACAGGGTGGAGCTCAGACAACCAGGTGGTCACATGGAAATAAAGAGAGAACATCTTTGTCATCACAGAAAGCACTCAGGCCCCAAGTTCTGGCTGCATTGGGCTGCCAGTGGTGACAAAATTGTTGCTCTCATTAAGCGAGCCACTGGTGAATTGACTGGTTTAGAATGAAGTCACTACAATGGAATGAAGCAGCAAAGTGGTGTGTCTGGTACATCCGTCAGGTACAGTATATCCATATCGACTTCTTTGCTTTTTAATGCTTTTCCTATTTAGCTTTCTATCTAGATTCTGTATTCATACTCATATACTCCAGCTGTGTAAGTTGCTGTAATTTCTGCTATCAATGTGGATAGCAGACATGTATTTGCCCCTCCCTTAAAACATGTGATGTCAGTCGCTGCCTCTTTTATCCCACCAATCCCACTGACCTTACCCAAATATGAGAGTGAGGGGGGCACTTCAGTGTAGCTTTGTGTATGCACACACTGGTAATCCATGGTTTGCTTGTTTCCAGACATCTACACAGACCTTTTCCCTCTCTCTTTGGGCAACAAAATACTCAGTTATGTCTTTCCCATTTGAATTCAAAAGCCTTTCAGCACTTACATAGTCTGGATTCCATACCAAATGTTGAGGCTCCTTCAGACACTGGCATGGTGTCTAAACACAAAGAGTCACCCATCAGATGGGCATCCTTCAGTTGATAAAAGTAGTGTTTAAAATGAAGGCAAACACCATTTTTAGACTCATAATATGGAATTCTTGTGCAAACCACTATCATTGTTGTAAGAAATGACATCTGAAAATGAAGAAAATAGGTAAATGGAAAATTCAGTATGGCAAGTCAATATTCAAAAATGACTAGCTGACAAAATCAAAGCTAAATGAAATATTTCATGGAAATCAATATTTCTTTCCAAGAGGACAAGGCTGAAGAACTGTGCTCTCCTGCAATGTGCAAAAAAGGCCATAGAGTCTCCCACTGTTAAAAATACCAAACAGCATATAAAAGACAACAAAAATTTGAGTGTGGTGAGTGACATAGAATAATAAATATTGTGCATATAAAATGCATGCATTGTTGCTTTATTAGGCTCATTTCATGCAGTCTGTTTATGATATATGGGATTTTATAATGGAACAATCCACACAGCCACAACAATGGAAATTCTGTTCTTAAGGGGAGTGTAGACCAACCCTCCCAGTCCCCCAGGCCTCTCTCCACAGATTTCTGTGACACCTGCTGCTAGCAGCAAGACTGAGGCAACAACTGTGCATGGAGCAGGAGGGAACAGGGAGTGTGTACATGTGACGGGGGGCACAAAGGCTGGCACGGCCCCCGGCCTCTTTTAACCCTCTCCCCCATGCCGCCCTGTCGCCAGGGAGGCTTTATGTGCCCGCATACTCGAGCAGAGAGAGATTTGGAAAAAATTTTGGGGGAGCGAAAAAGGCCAGCAGATTACATGACTCCTTGGGGACTCAGGGTGGGGTTGAGGGAGCATGGAGTACAATAATGCCCTAAAATCCAATGGTGCCACACTGCCGTTATTTGGGCCTTTAGCCTCTGGAAAACATGCCATGTATCGCTAATCAACCCTGCAGCTCTCACACTGTCACACTATATGGAAGTAGGGGTTAGAGTTGGTGGTGGTGCTGGGGCTCGGGGAGGAGGGTGATTAGTTACATTTGTGTGTATGTATGGGCATGTATGTGCATTGCTTTTCATTAAACCAGTGAGTACCAGATCAATCTGGTTTTGAATATTGCATTCTAAATCAGTTTGAAAATATCAAAAAGAAAATATTTGTTGAGTTTGACAGGCTGCGCAGGGATTCATTCAAGTCCCTTTAATATAACTGGATTTTTGGTTGAGCTATATTAAGGTGTCTTGAAATTACTGGAAGCATCCGTAAATTTATTTCACTCACCTTTTCTCTTAGTTGAATTTTTGCTAAAGGTTCTGTCAGGTGTGAAGGTACTCCCTTCACAAAACATAACAGGTTAAATCATTCAGCAGTTTCATTCTTTTTCATTAAATAAACAAAATGGGAATACACATTTGCATGATTTGTTTTTTCCAGGTGATTTGTCTTGTTAATACTTGTTTTTATATCTTGGCATTCTAGAATTTCACAATCAAAGCAAGAAAAATACATGAAATATAACTATCCATGACCATATAATCACATTTTATAATGCAGTGTCAAAACACAACCTTTATGCAATGTGTTGAAATTGAAATATTACTGCAGGTCTACACATTAACAAATTTTTGGATTCTGGAAGGGGCAATTTGTCAAGGTGAACTTGTTGGCTTGAAGATAGAGAATATATGTCTTTGGGGCTGAATGGAGACAGGTTTCCTGTAAGATGCAGTTAGTCAGATTGAAGTTGAGACCTGTTGAGAACATTTTGCTTGAGGCCTACTGTCGGTAACACCCCCAATAAATCACTGGTTTAGTTCTGTCCTGAGGCCACCTGACAAAGATACCCTGGCAAGGTTTACCGCCATATGCTGCACCTTTATCTATTTCCTGTTTTGATCCGCTCCCCAATTATGATGCATTTTTAAAGTTATTGCTATGGTAAGTTCTTCTCTGACAAAACAAACCTCCAGGAAAATATTTTATACATGCAATGAGCATTCATGAACCAGAATTTTTATGTTCATATTCCTCATATGTGATTACTGAATTCAAACAAAAATGATCAGGTTTTATATTTGAATATTTACAGCATTGTTCAAGGAAACTTCACATGTTCTTTGAGGATCGTTCCAGTGTATGAATAGGCCAAAATGTCTGGTATAGAGTCTGAACAGCATAGCTTCTTTGGGAAAATGTGTCATTGGTCTACATTTTGGAAAAATTCCACACCAATACAATATTGAAAAAATATGCTATCTTTCTGAAATTCAGACTGGGACTTGTCTGGAATGAGGCATTTTCTGCTTTTTGTCTTGCACTTTGCACTTTTAGCACTGTTTTCATAGTCTTGTATTTAAAATCAGTTTAAAAAATATTTTTCAATATTTCAGCTTTTCAGGTTATCTTTCACCTAAGATAGTACTGGTATGTGAGTTTTTTTTTTTGTTGTTGTTGTTGGACTCATTTAGCCTCTTTAAAAGAGCAATCCCAGGCAACCATTTCATAGGCACAGTATCAAACTTTCTTTTATTACAGCGATGCATAATTGGTCTTTGCACTGCTGAGGGAGGGAGGGATTCAGTCAGTGTGAATGCCCCTGTCTCATCACTCACCAGTAACTCACACTAGACAGCTGGTCCCCCACAGTCTTCCTGTACACATCCACATATGAAGTGTCTTGACCCGAGTTATGGTTCTCCAAACTACAAATCCTTGGGCTGTGGTGTGAAAAGAAGTGGCAGCTGACATTATGTGTGCCTGTCCATGCTCTGCGGCAGAGACTGAAATGATGAATGTAGGTAGTGAATGAAAATGGATGTCCCAAATTGGGAGAAATAAAGGGGGGAAAGTAATGTTTTTAAGTAAGGTCAATGGGTTGGACTAATTCTGACAGGTGTACTTTTTCGAGAGTAAAAACCTTGGTAAATGCCATGACTGTGCTATAAATTGATGCCTAACCTCCTACTTAATTACCCACTGCTCACATTTTGTCATGCTATGACATTTTATGCTTTACAGAAAAAAAGCTAAAGATGTCTGCCTTTTCGTTAATAAAGTTTGTTATATCTTATCTGAATTAACAGAGGAAATGAGAGGCTCAATCCCATCAGTTATTCCTGATTGGCAGATTTGCACAGTCCCTGAATTTACTGCAGCAAGAGAGGATCGTGTCCTCTTCCTTCCTCAAACGATGTAAAAGAACAATGAATTAGTGTACAAATAAAAAAATGCGCAGTTTGTATTTGATATGGCAGTAACTTGCATTTACAAGGGAAGATTTAAGCCCCAATGTCTTGTGCAGAATGTGAGAGTGAGAGTGTGTGAGAGGAACAGAAAGAGTGATATGTTGAGATCTGAAAACAAAGCTCTCATTCATTTCTGCACGGTGACAAACATGCACAGTTAACACCAAGGCCAGGCGTCTGCAGTCTTGTTCCTGCTTGTCTCACTGGCCTTAGGAGAATATGGGACATTGTCCAAAGGCGACACATGTTGTCCGGCCCTTATATGTGTGTGTTTTTGTGTGTGCATGAGTGAGTGTGTGTGGCTGTGTGTGCATGTGTGTGTGTGATTTTTTTTCTTTTCTTTTTTTAATTGCCCAACCCTGATATCCAGGCATTAGGAAACATTGCTCACTTGCAACCTTGTCTAATCAAAGTGCCGATTCTTTAAAAAGACAACTGCTGTCATGTGCTTTAATTCACAACTCTCTACCCGTGTGTAGCAGCGGTGAGCTTAGTTGGCCAGTTGGGGCTGTTTGGGAAAGAGGGTTCACGGCTCCTGTGTTGCTCCCCTCTTCGCTGTGTCTATATCCACCCCTGCAGCACACATCACACACACCTATCTCAAAGGTAAGTCTGCATTATTTTTCTCCTCTTCATCCTATGGTGGCTTTCCAGTCTACCCAATCCCTCATTGTAACAGGATACTACAATTACTTCAAAAGTCTGCTGGGGAGAAGCAAAGCTTTGGCAGTTCTGTCTTGAAAGTAGCAGCTTCGTTAAGGGATCATTTTTCCACCTGTTTATGAAATCAAGGTCAAAGCAGATATCATCTTACTTTAACAGCGACTGTATCAGGCAAAGTTTATTTTTTTCCCCTTATTCAATTTCATTTTTCGCAATACTCATTCCCACTTCAACACTTTCTCTTTAGGTGCTTGGTACTTAAGGGTGGTACAGTACTTATTGGAAATGTGCCTGTATATCTGACTTGAGTCCCCGAACTGAGACTGTAGCACCTGTTAACATTAACTGCCAAAAAACATATGGGTTTATGGGCCGGAAAAGCACATTGTAATTTTTGCATGTTAAGAATTTGTTCCATCCATTTATTGTCCATATGTCTTTTAGATATCTGGGAAATAAATGCTGAAACATCTGTTGCCTGCAATGAGGAATGAATTGACGTCAGTTTCTTGGCGTTGACCGTTGGGCTCATTGCTTCCTTGCGTTTACCTCGTGCACAAGTATCGGAGGTAGATTATTGAGTTAGGCACTGAAAAACTCATGGACAGTGTGAAGGTTTCCTTGATTTGCATCTCATTCACCACAAGGAAACATTCTTTAAATGCCTCCTGAGGTAAAACCTCAGAGAACAGGGAGCTGCAAGCTAAATTTACACTTGGGGTCTTGTGAGTTACTGTCAAAGGGTCTATTCCTGGTTGTGCTTGGTTTTCTGTATTGTCTGTATTGTCTTGAGGCACACCATTAGCTCATCAGAATGCATACACTCAGCACTCTTGTGAATTTACCTCAAACAGAACCACTATCCAATTCTGTAGCAATGTGTGCCAATCCAAATTAACATTTTTCTTGGCTATCTGCTTTAACTCTTTAGGCAGGCTTTTGCATGCAGATGTTCCAAGGCTTCCCCTCTCAGTTTTTAACTTTATACATTTTGCTAAGTAATACAGCTTTGAAGAAGGACAGAAGGAGAGAGAGATGGGAGTCAAATTTTGTTGGTGATAAAACATAAAATATAAATACTTTTCTTCACTTCTCTTAACAGCATTGTCACCCTCTGAATTTATTCACCTTTTGTCCAGCTAAGACAGGTCACAGATAAGTGTCATGGCAGTCAGTAAAGGTTTACAGTTTCCATGTGTGTGTGTGGGGGGTTGGGGGGGCTCTTGTAAGGAAGAGACAGCTGAGGAATCCGCTGGGCCTCCGGCAGTGCGAAGCAGATGTGGGCTGCCCTAAGCCCTCTGAGATGCCGCAGACAAAAAAGAACATTTTCTGTTTTCCTAATAAATACCCTTGCCAGACTGTGATGAGTTCATGCCAGTGAAGTCCTGATGAAGGCAGCTTCGTACCAAAATTTTAGTGAATAAATCTCCTTTGGAAAATACAGTGTGAAGCATTTTCGGTCAGCACTTGACCACATAAGGTGTGTATTTTCTTTTCTACTTCTAAAGGTACCAAATAGATCTGTCAGTCCTCCTTTTTTCCTGGTGGTGAAACTGGAATTTTTGTGGGGATGTGCTTATTTCACAGACAGTCAATAAAGGATAGGCTCAAATAGACTTGAACTTGGCCAATGGGGTTACAGGTGTGATTTCCCTGGTAGGGGAAAGTTCAGTGTTCCTTGACCAAAGTGGTGGTAAACATATTAAAAAAATATGGCATTATGGTACTTAGGAATTTCACGGTACAGGAAGATACTGTAAAAGATTAAATGTTGATGAGATAAAAAAAAATGGAAAAAGGTTTGTTTGAAAAGGAATTGACTACAGGTAAAAATTCCAGTAATTAAATACCATTAAAATATGTCTTGCAATTTCGATTTTTAAAAACTACAAATGCCTATATTGCATTACAATTGTTAAAATTATTGGTTAAATACTTCCATTCCCACTGCTTGTCAACCTCAGAAAGGTTGAAGTAGTTTGAAAATGTCTCCATAGTTGAATAAAATCCATTTAAATGATAAAAACAGCAGCAGGAGCAAAAACAGTCAAGGAAAAATAAGACATGAAACATACATGACTATTTAGCTTTTTAACTATGCCCCTCTGTCATGAGCATGTCTTTTCCATGTTTGTGTGTGTGTGTGTGTGTGTGTGTGTGTGTGTGTTTGTCAGAAAATGTTGATCAGACATGGTTTATTCAATCCTTCACAACAGAGATAAAGGTTAGGTTTTACTGCAAGTGCCATCCGCATTTCCCGTTTTATTTATGAGTTTCATAAATTGTGAAATTTTATTTGTGTGAAGGAAGGCACTGTTGACCGGCAGAAACATGTCATTTCAATGCGGAGCAAGTCTTACTCTGGCTGTAAAATATCCAGACTGAAAGCTTGTAAAGGTTACAAAAATGTGTTCTAGGGTGTCTTTGCCATTATCTTTTTTAGTGGCTAATGAAGACTTTTAAGAGAGTTGTCTATAATCTCCCAGGGAGGCAGTAGAAGCTGTGTTCAGAAGTCATTACAAAGCAATTTGTTGGCTGTCTGTCTCTTCCACTCTGCCTATCCCTGGGGTGGGGGGCAGGGATTGATACATTCAGCCTGTGAGAGATGAAGATGAGGAGTGGGGGGGAGCGGGGGAGGGGCCGTCATGGTTTAGCCTGGATGAGGGGGTTGGAGTGTTGGAGGGGTTGGTCAGTGGGAGGGAAAATTGATCATCCTTCACTTATTTAAATGTGGCCATTTTTTTCAAGTAATTTACACATTTTATAATGACAAAGCCAAATGAAAATTATCTTCATTCATACATATCATTGCAGAATATCAAAAAAAAAAAAAAAAAAATGGAAAAAAATATTATAGGTGGCAATCTGACTGGAGATACAATTTAAGTGTACAGTGATCTCATGATTAGAATCAGATGAGAGGGAATGTGTGTGTGTGTGTGTGTGTGTGTGTGTGTGTGTGTGTGTGTGTGTGTGTGTGTGTGTGTGTGTGTGTGTGTGTGTGTGTGTGTGTGTGTGTGTGTGTGTGTGTGTGTGTGTGTGTGCATATGTGCTCACAAGGGAACTAAGGGAATTTACTTTTTGGTGGGGAGGAATATTGTTTTGATTATTTTTCTCCTTTACCCCTTTTCACTCTGCCCCATTCCTCAACTCTTTTAGAGTTTGAGCAGGTGTGAAAGAGAATGGAGGGAAAATCTTAGTTTACTCTTGTTCTCTTTCCACCCCTGCCTCTCTGTGCCTCCTTAGGGGACCAGCGCTCCTATTATAAACTAATAAATAGGGATTACACATCAATCCGAATCAAGGGAGTACCCTTGAAACAATAAAACTGGAAAAATTAAAAAAGAGGGGAAAAAACATTTAAAGTATAGCCACTGTCACACTACATTGGTTTCAAAATACCAGCATTTCACCTCCTGTGGCTGCTGATGTTGGACAATTCACACCACCCAAAATCTGGTAGCATTAATTTTAATTTACACTCCATAAGAAAAATAAATAAATGTTGCTTGGTGTGCACATATATCATGACATAATGTGATGATGTTTTTGGTCAGCTCGGCTGATTGTCCGGGGATTTTTCAGCAGGACTCACACAGGCAAAACTGATTGGTTCACAACCTGTTTTGGGGGGGTTTGCATGAGAGGGGAGGTTAGCTACAACGTTTATGTAACACAATATCATCTCTGTGTCTGTTCCTTGATATTGATACATTATTTACATTACCTCATCATCAGTCTCCAAAGACAGAAACATTCATTAATGTTGTGGTGATATGATGTTGAACAAACCACCTCTACAGAGCTAGAAGAAACTGTATGAAAGACTGCTTTTTTCACATTTCTTTCATACGGGCATTTGGAATGAAGTGATAATACCTGTATGCCATCAACTAGTGTTCTATATTATTTGATATATATTGTTTGATATTATTCACACATACTGAAAATGGTTTCACTCGAAGTATAAATGCAACTAGTTCATTCAGAGCTTTTGTAACATCTCCTTGGTGACAAAGGTTTTGGTTTCGTTTGGAGTATACTGAGGATCTTACGCCTCAATAGGACAGTTCATGCCCAATGTTCATATCAAACTTGTATAGCAAGTGCCAACTGAGAGTAACGGCTGGACGGACATGCTGTTCCCCCCATGTTGCAAAGTCCCCAATAAGGGCAGTCCTGCCTGCTATGATTCTTTGTGTTATTTTATTTTGTTTTGACATCATATTATTTCATTTGCTTTGAATCTACAGCATTTTTAAATTTATTTCATTGCTTTGCAGAATATTAAGCATATCACCTAAATATTTTTTGTGTTTTACAAGGTCAAAAATCAGCTAACTAACCAAGGACTAATAAATGTGCAGCAAATACTGTGTCTGATTTTCTGGAAGCTTTTCTCTAGATTTTTGAGAGTTTTAGATTTTCTTTTTCCTGTCCTCTTCCTCTTAAGACTGTATGTACAAGATCTTGCATCAACTTGCATCATACCATTTCACCTGTCCATGAGATATAATTGTTTAACACACACAACTTATCCTCAGGCAGACCCTCCTTGCTGCTCACAGGATGGTTGTGGGGGTAAGATAATTCTCTGGTGCAGAGTTTAATCTGTCCACAGACACACCTCCTTAACAGTTACACCAGGTTTTGCTAATCCGCTCACCATCAACCCCCACCTGCCTGTCTCACCTGGACTCATGCATCATATGCATGTAACTGCAAGTTCAAAGGTCAAGCTCCACAGTCAAACCAGACCAGCCCTCCCCGTTTTCAGAAGGGATTAGAGGGGTCTTCGCCATCCTGTTTCTCCTTTACATTCACCCCCCTTCCGTAATCGGGACAAAAAAGATCCCGTGACCCAAAAGATTAGGTTTCTTGTCTGTTGATGGTAGTTAACGCATTGGACTTGACATTGTGTCAACAGCAGTTGCTCAGCAGAGGACAGAAGAGAGGAGGTGTATGAGGCCACTATGGCAGTGGCTGAGAATAAGTAAGAATAATTGAGAATAATTGATGAAAAACTCACAATCAACATTCATGGAAATTTAACAGGACTCAGCATCTTTCTGAAAGAAAACCTTTCTGACCCCCATGACAGTTTAATTATCTTTATTTTACTCTGAATTAGCACCAGTAGGTCAATACAACCTTTGAAGGTATTGTGGACAGTTACTTTGTTTATTATTGACTTGTCTTCTTTATCTGAGTGCTAGCCTGCCAGCTTCCATTTGAGAGACGTATGGACATGCATATGGCAAAAATGAAGGCTTCTACAAGTTGGCTGGTGTACCAATATAAAGATGTAAAATAACAAGGCAATCCAACCCTTATGAAAATGTAATGTAAGAGCAGAACAGATATTACAACACTTTTAATGATGCAAATTACTGTGGTTTTCAATCATTTCAGTATTTTTTTAAAGTGCAGTGACACGTGTTAAGTTTTATATTTATTTATTATTATATTTTCCACTTATTTACAATATATTGTAGTATATTCCATATCTTTAAGGGTGCACAGTGTTCCACAGAGAGGCAGTCGCTCAGACGCAGAGAGATTTAGGGAACTGCCAGTCCCTCTGTGTGTGCACTGTCAGGTATCTCTCAGAGCTGTCAGTGGGATTGTTGAGGGGAGATACTATCAGGCCAGCCCTTCAGACAATCACACCTCCAAGCCTCTTATCTTCACAGTGATAAGAGTCCCGTCGCTGCCAGCACAAACACACTCCGTCATCCCACACTCTGCAGGTAACTCACACAGAGGCAGAGCCTCAGCGCCCCAAGCCTCCTGAGTTCATTCCCTGCCACTAAAAAGTGCTGCACAAGTACAAAAACTCAGAACATCATTCACTCTAGAGAGACAGCACTATGAAGGACAGGATTTATTTGCCCATAAAATACTGTTAAACATTTCTCTTAATTTCTATTTTATTTGTATCACCTAAACTATTTTTTTTTACGGTGATTGTGTGCTGTGAAAGAAATACAGGGCTCAAAACTAGCAAGGTGGGCATAAACATAGAAGGAAATTCAAAATGGCTTACAGAGTTTTGCACTGAAAAACATTTCCAAATCTAAACTTACATTAGTAATATGCAGAATTATCAATTTTTATAGTGTGAATATTGTACCCTTTTGTACTTGCTGAACACATTGCTCTGAATAAGGTGCCTGCTATAATGCCATGCATGATTTCATCATAGGGTTTTAGTAATTACTTATTTTGGTGAAGCTTGTTTATAGATGTAAATAGTTTATTTTGTTGTCATATGTCCATCTCTAATAAACAAAAATGAAATGTAATAAGTGTATAGATATATGATGCTTTTGAACTGAACTTATTGAAAATATTTTCTGTTCTTTACACGAGGCTGCAGGTGTGAGGGTTCTGACTGGGGGGTGGGTAGGTGCTCTGTGGGTTTGACAAGGAGGTGCTAAGCAGGAGGACAACAGAGGGCATGTTTCCTAGTTTAATCCTGACCATGGTGTGATGGGCCCAATAATAAAAATAAAATCAAGTAGCCCAGTGTGGAACTGACCTGGCAGAGTGAAGGGTTTTAATGGGAAACATGTGGAGCTGTGAGCCACACAGCCAGGGGAAACCCAAACTCTCTCTCCCTCTTTCTCCCTCATTGCCCCACTCTCTGTTCTCACAGCCTCTCCCATGATGCTCTTCCAGCTCTCTCATTCTTTCTCTTATAATCATACTGTTTTTTTCCTTACAAGCTGTTTTTCTCACTCTTTTCAACAAGTCTCCTCTTTTCATTCCCCACCACCACCACCCGCCCATCCCCCCACTCCCTCTGTTTTCCTTTCTGGCTCGTCTTAACATCTGTTTTTCTCTTTCACAGTCCTCTACCCCACTCTCATTTTCTTTGCTTCAACTTCTCTCTTTCCTTGCGCTCTTGCTATCTGCTGTCTTCTCACTCTCTCTCATTCTCTCTCTCTCACTTGCTTAGCTTGCTTCTCTCCAGCTTTGCTTCTCACATATTGCCCCTCCCTCTGGTCTCTTTCTCTCACTCTTTCCCTCTCTCTCGTTCCTCCAGCTCACAAATCGGGACCAGCCGTTCCTTCTCACTGGCCTGCCATTCAGGCCTGCCGTGAGGCGGATGGCTAATTTTACCAGGCTGACCTCATTTTTCTATTGTATTAGAACAAGTGATTCAGTGTCAGACGAAATGTACTGGCTTCAGTTTTTTTACCTGATGCATCCCAGCAATTTGCTATGGCCCCCTTGTTACAAGAAGAAGAATATATGTGTGCTGGATCATGCAATGCAATATGCTCCAAAGGAAAGAGGGAATAAAGAGATCATTCTCCACCCCTCAACCCTCACAAACTCTCAATAGGGGTACACTTTCAAGTTGAAAATTCTTCCTGTCTACCTGGTTGTATTAACTTTTTGCTTCAGTGAACCATGATTGAGTAATGTTTCAGAGGTATTAAGGAGGTTTATCTTATCAGACTCCTTGAGGTTTCAAAACCTCCACAGACTGATAAACAAAATGAAAGTGCCTGACCCTCAGTTTAGGTTTCTGACACCTTTAATTTAGACTGAACCATTTTATTAAAGGTGTCAGAAACCTAATTTAATGTAGGTTCACTACATATACAATCAAGTAAATAAATTATTAGAAGCTTTTCTTTATGAAGGATAATTAATTATCTGTGGACAATTTACGAACATCCATTTTATAATGATTGGAGATGGAGGCTTAGGGGCACCAAAATGTTGGTGCTACCATCTGCTACTAGTACTTGACTATCATTATATTTTGTTGTAGAGAGCAAAGCTTTTTGACTGGCAGGCAGTGAATGACAGCATTACTATTTTACTTCCTCTCAGACTTCCTTTTTATCTCCATAGGAAATACGTACAATGGATTCCCAAAATCAACTGCATGACAGGTAAGAACCGATTTTCATTGCTGAATTTACATTCTCTATGTTTACATTACTTTGCAAATACAACTTCCAGCCAACTGGATCACAGCACAAGATTAGAAAATTGGAATTTAACTATTGCCAAAACAGGAACTCCAATAAAGTGGACCAGTCAAAAAATACACTGATGAGCCAAATGCTTGGCATCTCAATGTATACAAGCAAAACCACTTGTGTTTCTGTAACAGAGGCACTCCATATCATGTAGAAAAATCCAAACTCTCCAGTCTTAATTTTCCCTTCCACTGTGCTGAGGATTGTTTAGACTTTTTCCTGTGCTTACCTTTTTCCTCTATCTTACAATAATATGTCCAGAATGAAGCCACCATATGTGTGGAGGGGAGTGGGGATCCGTTACATTATTGACTCAGTTCACAGCGAGTTCACAAACCATCATGGAATACCTTAAAGCTTACAGGGGTTTCATTTTGAGTTATATACCTACCAATGATTGATGGGATTGATGTTAATTTATTCATTAAGCTGTGTCACTGAATGTAAATATGCTTCTTATACAATATATATCTGAAAGCTTTGTATGTCACTGCCACAGAGGGGTTTGAAATTATGCAAAGGAGCCAAACAGCCCTTTGAGCTCAGCTTCTTGCAGACAGCTCTATTTACCAGTCTCACAAAGAAGAAACAAGGCAAGATGGAAAATTGGCTACACTCCACAGAAACAGAATAACACACAGGTTGTAATATGAAAGGGGGAAAAATACTCACTGAAAAAAAATGAGATGGGTTGCCTGAGAGAGAGAAAAAAGCCTAGTGTTTTGTTCTTTTCTCTAGATTATAAAAGAAAAGACTTAAGGTGTCCACTGTAGGAGAAAATATTGTTTTTGCCTGAAAACATTGGTCATAAATTTTACAAAAATCAAACAAGGATAGCTGTAGGGATAGCTCTCTTACATTCCACTTTTATGTTCATAACATTACACTCAGCTCACACTTTCACTCACTCCCCTTCCCCCATCTCCTTGAATTCCATTCTGAATAACAACTTTGCCAATATTTTTACTGGATAAGGTACAAATAGCTTTCAGCCTAATCAAGTCTTCACCAACTCTAAAACAATGCATCCTGATTCAGCTTTACTTTAGTTACATTCCAGAACTCTTTTTGGAGGTGAGAGGTAGCCATTACATTAATCATTCTAACATTATGTTTTAGTGGGGATGAAGTAAGCAATTATATGTGTTTGTAACAACAGTACACCACTGGGTTTTGCTTTACTAATTTTCTTAAATTGCACAAGCATAACCCCCTTCCCCATTTAACCATTTAAAAAACCTATGTGGCACTACATTTTTTAATTCAGGGACACAGCCTAGATTGGCTGAGTGCTCCAGAAATCCCATAACCCACTGACTACATTTCAAATAGAAAATTGAAAACAATATTAGAGGTAAAGGACTCTCAATGCAACAACCAAGGGATGTTCACGTATTGTTTTACCACTGCAATGTCTTTTTTTAGAAAATAGTATAATATCAAAGAGGATGCTGTTTCCATTGTAAGGTTGACTGGATGACATGTCTGCAATATGGACCTCAGCCCCTATTGCAATGACTGGATTATCAAGTTCTTTTAGCACCATGGAAAAATTTAAGTCATGCCTACCACTAGTGTCTCCTCAATTGCCACTGCCCTGGAATTCTATTTACAAGCAGGACTTAGCGCAGTCCCAGCCAAGACACCAGACTGAGAATTTTGTTATGTGCTACTGAAAGCACTTTAAAATAGCATAAGAGCTGCTCTAATCCCATGATGACGAATGCGGCACTTTGAAAAGGAGTGGAATCTTTTACAGAAAGATTATCTGACTCTCTCCATATATTTGTATTATATTGTTGTGGATGTGTTTGTCCCACATGGAGAGAACACTTCTCAGCGATGTGAAAACATAATTATCTCAGACCAAATACTACAAAATTAAGCAATTTTAATATTTCAATAACAACTTCACATCATTGTTCTGCACTCTTTCTCATATATGCCATGTTGGAAAGGTAATGTAATGCTCTTTGTTGGAAAGCTACGGATTTGTTTGCTTTAGTCACTTTGCTTCACGGGTTCTATAAACTGCTAAGATCAATAAGTACAGCTGACACATTGGTTGACACACTGTCATTGGTTGACGACATATGCAGTGGTAAGATTTAAGTTCTTAAAGCAATTGGGGCTGCATGCTTCTTCAAAGTTTTTGCTATTGAAAAAATGAAACATGTGAAACTTTTGTCATTTGCTGTCCATTTGCTTGACAAGTCTCGCATGTGTCTCTATTTGTCAACTCAGAGCCGAAGATTCAGACTTGTCTGTCACATCCATACACCATCCCTTATTTTTGCAAGATCATTACTGCACCTCCTCCAACTTTCCAAAAAGAAACTTTTCATTGGTTCTCCTTTGGATTGACAACGTCCATATATGTACTTAATAGATGGCCAATGAACGTTTGGGCTTTCATTGGCCAGTAGTCATGCCTTTGGCCCTACCCAGTTCGCTTTTTACACCCCTCCCTGTTTGCGTTCGCGGTGGATAGGACTGCCTTTGAATGACAGCGCTTAGGAAGGGATGTGAATTTTTGCTTGATTTCCTGCAGCTACATCATCGCACCGCAGCAGTCGAGGAACTCCATTCTAACTGAATGGATTGGCATGGGGAAAAGCGGACCTCAAAACCTGGCTAAGCGGAGGCTTTGGAACTCTATTTCGTTTATGATGGTAATACTTTCACTGTTGCTCAGACCAGGTAAGTCTGCAAGGCTAACGTGTTTGTACAATTGCATGCAGAAACATGTAAAAAAAACTGTAACGTTAATTACGTCGGAAACTTTTCGACTGAGCTAGCTAGCGTTAGCGCGGTACTTGAGCAGAAGCCTTCGCCTGGGTACAGCATTAACCTCTAGCTACCTACATCCATCTTTCAGAGAAGGATGCATGCGTTGGATAGCTTTCAGGCAAACTGTAATCAGTACTGCATCATACAAACATAGTAATAGAGTAGCCAGTTGAAGAGAACACTCCTGGTGGCTGTGTTTCGGTTTTATCACAACAAGCAAGTAAGTAACTAATTTTTTGCTTAACTTTGTTGTAGTCTTAGGTCGCTAACGATAGCAACTGTATTAGCTAACTACTTCTAAGCGATTGAAAACGCAGATAGCCTGCTAAGCTAGTGCGGATCGCTGCTAAGTATCTAGTCTGCTTAACAAAAGTTGTTTTCTTGTTACATACGTTTATAAACTTATGCATAGTGTCTTTGCTTGGCTCATAGTTCTTTATCGATGCAATGTAGTACATAGCAACCTAGCTGGTTCTTCAACATGCTTTGCTTTTTTTAGATATTGAATGCTAGTCATCTCGTTTTGAAGGATAAACTTGGGAATCTTTCTTTCCTGCTGTTCTTTATCGAACTCCGATGGAACTAATCAAACTGTGGCCGATGGATGCGATTTGAGGATGTTTATTATCTGCTAATGTACAAATAAAACAAGATCTTCAGGGCCAGAAGTTGCTAGCCACGGTCATCAAATCACAACTCGTTCCCTACCTTAACTAGAATGCGGGATCTAAATAGCGTTTAGCTGCGACGTCTGTGTGTTTTAAAAGCTATTACTTATGTTTTCCCATTTTTATGCACACGTTACTTAGATAGATGGCAACTTGATATACAGACAACTGAATGAAATTACTCGGTTTCGATCGTTCATGTACCTGAATTTTCCATTGTATCAACTTTACTTTAGTCCGGCATACATAAACTATCAGTAGTTTAATGTGAAGGTAAATGGCTTGCAGTTTACCGCTACTATTGCTATCATTCCATTAGGGCAACACTTTCTTCACACATAGCATGCTATCAGTAAGGTTCATACTTTTCTCACCCTGCCCAGTAAAATACGTCGTTGACTCCTCTAACCCGCTATGTCGGCAGCAACAGCGAGAAATAGCTTACACAAAAGATAGACACTGTTGTTGAAAATGTGTTGATGTTTGAAGAGTCTATACTTATAATAAATAACGTATAAAGAACTTATGTAATATGAAGGTTAAATAGACATAGTGTTTAGAGTTAGACTCCTGTTGAAAATATACCTACTTTTTAAATCCAGATTCTACGTTAGTATATATATCGTCCCGAAATATTGGGGAACGCGGACAAAGAACAGAAGGAAATAACTTTTTTCGATTGCATTGTTTGAAATGGAAAGTATTTACTTCCTTGCAGTCCAGCTTACTGGACATAGTTGCAGCCTGTTCATGTATGAGGTTTTACGATCTAATGTTTACTTTTAGTTTTAAAATTGGCCTGCACACAATATTCTCATACACCATGGCCTTGGAAAAACCAATGTCTTCTGCATGCTGAATATATATGCAGAGACGTAGTATTCATTGTAATTCAATATTTGACGTTGAGTTTTGTATAAAAGTTTCTGAAATCGTAGTCCACTATTTCTACGTTTACACAGCCTATTGTCTCGACCTCATTATAAAAGCCCTGTTACAGAGATGTAGTACTGATAACGCCTAAAGGTGCAAAGTGGGAGATGTTAACATGTATTGAGGTCTTTGATTACCCATTCATTAGTGCAGCTATTCACATTAAAGTGACTAATGAACAATACACATTCAACCAATTAAGTATGCATGTATAAAATGTTTCACTAATGTACAAACTTCAAATATGTTCCAAAACCTAATTCTTAAAGCTTACCCATTATGGGGTCAGCATTTTCTTTGACACATAAATGGAGAGGTTTGAATTGGGGTATGAGGTATATTAGAAGTACAAATGATGTACAGAATACAGTTGCTGTAAACTAGCATACAGTGTGTTAAGATAGGTCATTGAGAAAGGTGTGTGAAATTGTACATCACTCACTGTGAGTCCACCTCTTTGGTCATGTGAGGTTGTATTTAGTTAACTTTAATCAAATGACTTTTTCTGATGTGATTTATTAGAGTAGTCACACCAGTAGTTATTTGGGGGAGCCCATTTTACTGGATAGGCACAGCGTAACTCGTACTGGGTGCTGAGACATTGGAGTGGAGAACCAAGCCAGAGTCTAGATGCTCGTAAAACACAAATATACTACAAGTCTGATAGCTGTGTTAAATTTTATGAACTACTGAATCATTGTGTCATCCATTTCATCAAGAACCTGTGCCAAGTAGAGGAAATGCAAACTCTTCAAAGCAACAGAGCCATGCTATTGGTGGAAGTTCAAATTCTTGAAAGGCACACCATAGTGAATTTAGCATTTTAAGTGAATTGAGTGAGGTTATAAACTCATCTTTTACATATTAAAGCTGAATTATCTGGATTTTTGTTTAAAGATAATGGGCCTCCTCATTTTAAGTGAATTAACTGGCTTTGTTGCTTTTTTATGTACACTGATATATGGATGGTAATTTAATCCTTTATTCGGAAAACAAGCAGCATATTGTGTTTTTATTACTGCAAGATCAAAATTGAGTATGGCAGCAATAATTGGTAAAAGAAAACACGTTTAAAAGTGTTGCTACTCAAAATGGTACAGATGTGCACAAATGAAATCATTTTTGTACCCCAAATTTCATGTTTTGTTTTCAAACTGGTTTCCACATGAGCAGCCAAAATGATATGCATACACACACAAGAAAGAAGAAGCCATAAAAACTGACTTTTATCAGTTTGGTTGCAGTGAAGGGCAGTGGTGCTATATGAATGGACTTCAGAGGTCAGGTATACCTGCATAAATTCACTGTAAATGCTGTCTGCCCTTTTCAGAGGTTAGAGCTGGCACTGAAGTCTGATTTGCAGGACATTCTTTGTGTGTTAGCCCTGTAATAGCAGACAGCAGAAAGTTTACATGGTGGGGAAGGAGAGAACAGATTATCGAACTTGGGATTTTTTTTTTTTTGTTGGTGGGTCCATATTCTTTACTTCGCTGCCTGTTACTGCAGTTGTGACGCGTCTTGTTCAGACAGTTCTTATGAGGTTTTCATCTTTCACTCATCAATTTTTTAAACCTTCCCCTTTTTCCCTATTTGGAATGTTATGTCCTGCAATTCATTAGTGTCACCACCAGGCCACCGACTCTTGAATACTCTTGAGCACTCCTGTGATGCCAGTGGCTGTTTTCCCCACTACAGGCCACACAGCATGTAGCGGGAGAGCTGATGCTGATCTGAAAAGAGGAGTGTTGCTTGCCATGTTCACACATAAAACATGTTAACTTTTCTGCGTTAACTTTCTGGCAGTGCTAATGGCCTCTCTCCTTCAAGCTGTCAATGACTGTCTAGCAGGTTCTATTTAGCGTTCACTCATGATCGTGCCAGATTGGGAGGGTGCTATGGGTGGACTTAAGAATTGGCCGGACTGGCCATGCATATAGATGATTTGACTGATTTGTACAAGTTTGTCTTTCAGGTGTTTTTTTTAATTAACTAACAAAAATGGATATTTTATATGGAAAATGTTTAGCTATTTAGCAATATTGAAATTATAACACTAGGAATCAAGAAGCTGATTTGTAGTTGGTTATCTCAGAGATATATAGAGCTTGTTTTAGATAGGCTAAATTGCATGACTGTAGCCTCCCATGATTACGTTTATTGTGGTAAATTAGCTAATATATTAGCACTGCTTCGTCAGCAATAGCTTGAATATAAATTGGTTCTGCAGTTTACTGCTGAATTAGGTGTTAGTTTAGTGATGCATTTCTGCTGCGCTCAGCACTTCCGTTAAGCCTGTAGAATGGGGTACAGCTCACTTGCTGTATAGAAAGTGTATTGGAGGAGTGCCTGTGTTTCACCTGTATTGTTCTTGGTGTAAGTTGTCAGTGGCACAAGTAGTTACCAGAACATCACAATGCAGGAAATCATTGGGGGGGAAAAAAAATGGGAAGGAAGAATTGGCCTAGCTGCAATAGACTTGCAGTGCCCATCTGTGGCAACAGAGGGGTTCAACCTGTCATACATCTTGCCTGAAGTGGTCTGGTTATATTTACATGTTTTCCATTTTTCAGTTTTGGCAGAACATCTAATCCAGAGTGATTTGCAGGTTATAACTGCAACTCTTGAGATAGAAGATTAGTTCTCAAATCATGACACTACACTGCTGTCTTAAGGCAATTTTGATAGTTTAGCAACAACAGACATGTATAAAGTTTGATGAAGGACCAAAGTATATGAAAATGATTTTTGAATTTAATGCCAGGTAATAACTTTTTTTTTTTATAACTTTATGTGAATGACCTCCTATAGCATCACCATGTCTATGGTAGTTTGCTAGGAAGCACATGAAGAAAAGGGTTTTGGCACTTCATTTATTGTTGAAAAACTAGGTTGATAAGTTTTTGAAGCGTCAGATGTTTGATGGTCACAGTTTGGTAGTGGATACCATATTGTTTACGTGGACCATATTTTACCGTAACATTTTACATTGTCTAGCATTAAATGTATGATAATATAGAACAGGGGTATCAAACTCAAGGCCTGGAGTGTTGCAGTGCCTGCAGGTGTTTGTGGCTTTCGTTCAGTCAGCAGATGTTTTAGGCCTTGGAAATCAGGTGCATGGACCCTTTTGCCAATCACTGGATTCCAACACCTTTGAGGTTTAAAGATGTTTTGGTCTTTACAATGGTCTGATAAACTGGCCATTCAAATAATATACTATTAATATTTCTAGTTGTGTAAATATAGTTTATCAATATATTAATCCAGCTTGGTGTGTGTTAATTGCATATTCTCTAAATTTGTAATTTTCTATGATGTTAAGTCCCTACATGCACACATTAGCTCACATTATTCACTGACACTTGTCTCTGTGTTCATTAGGAACACTGGTGACAGTTAATATAGATCTTGAGGGGTCCGTAGACCTGTGGACAGTGGAGATAAATGCACTCTAACCACTCCAAGAGGGCATATAGTATTCCTTTTCCACAAAAGTGAAACTGCTCTCAGTCCTCTCAATGTTTGTTTCTTCTCTCAGAAAGGCCATAGGCCTAACCACAGTTTTCCAGAGTTATTTGTGTTCTTTTGTTAGAAATGCACAGTTTTATTGAGTAAGGCCAAAGTCTGGTGTAAAGAAAAGAAAAGCAGAGTCAAATTTGCCAGAGTTTGTAAAAATTGTAGAAGATTGTTATGTAAAGACATTCCAGCATTTTCAGACAGACTGAATCAAGTTCAATTAAAAATGCAACAAAATGTCCAATTTGGCTAAATCAGCAGGCCTGAGAAGCCAAGTGCACAATTTGGAGACTGTGTAAGCTCCAACATAATGACTTAACAGAGTGAGAAACAAAACATTAAGCTTGTTGATTAAGGAGAGAAATCTGAATGACAGGTTTTTATTTTATATTTTAATCATAAAAATTATGTTGTTGAAAGACTTTTTTCCCCCCAATGTTGCATGAGGTTGAGCTTCAGTACCAGATCTGAGTGACTCACTATGTCAGTGTGTGAGTAATGTGCATACCTTCCTTTTCCTCCCTCTCCAGAATGCTGCCAGCCATGCCGAATCCAGCGCTGCAACGCCGAATACGTGGCCTCTACCTCCCCCTCTAACGGCCTGCAGGAAGAGGCCCCCGCAGATGTGGACTACTGCATTGCGCTGCGGGCCTACTCCCTCTGCACCCGCCGCACTGCCCGCAGCTGCCGCGGCGACCTGGTCTACCACTCGGCCGTCTTCCGCATTAAGGAGCTCTTCTCCCAGCACAACTGCTCCAGCGATGGGCCCACATCCTCCGCCAAGGCCCCCAGCACCGCGCACCCGCCTGTGTCCGAGCTTTGTGACTATGAGAGCCGTGCGCTGGCTTCAGGCCCGGCCGGCCTGCACAAGAAGTACGCCCACTGTGGATTATTCGGGGACCCGCACCTGCGCACCTTCCGCGATGAGTTCCAGACATGCAAGGTGGAGGGTGCCTGGCCACTCATTGACAACCGCTACCTGTCGGTGCAGGTGACCAATGTACCCGTTGTCCTGGGCTCCAGCGCCACTGCTACCAGCAAGGTAGGTCACATCATTTGTGTGCTCCCGAAATTTATCTGTGTGAGATTACCTGTGAAAATCCAATACATTCAGGGTGAATCTGTTTAGAACATCACATATGAGAACTCAACACTTTCAGAATAAATCTGCCTCCACACATCCAGAGTAAACCATCACATGGTTTTCCCTAGGTAGTGTAAATCTGGCTGTGACATCACTTGCAAGATTGCCACAAGAGAAGGGTAAATCTCTATGACAGCAGATGACTATTCCACCTACACAGGGTAAGGCCAGCACCTTTGCTAGGCTTGAGGTAAATCTAGGTATGACATTACCAGTTTGAAGTACTCATGTACCCAGGGCAAAGCTGTTTTGTTCCACAACATGTTTTACATGTGAAATAAAGTACAGAGGTTACAGTAAAGTACTGTCATTACTGACAGGGCAGTAAGGAGCCCTGAAGAAAGCTGAATGGAGAAGTAAAAGTGATGATTCACTCCAAGACTGTACTGTTGTTTGGGCGATTACTCAATCAGTGTTCTATTGTAGCTCATACATCTACATTTCAACAGTTTCTTTTGGACGGGCTTGTATTATGATTTCTGATATCTGTGGCTCAATATCACCAGACCGTTTTATACTATCCATTCTAAAGTCCAAAACATTAGTGAACATTAGTCATTTTTCACATTAACTTGGAGCATGTGAGAGAAGAGTATGGATGTGTTGGAGCCAGCATCTTGCTTTCTTTTGAGTATTTCTTGCTATTGATGTTGTTATTTGTCAAGTAATTTAATGTTTTTAAGGAGTCACATAGTTTCCTAGTTTCCCACCATGACTTTGCCAAACACACAAGTGTATATTTGTTCAGTATTTTTTCACTTTACTGCTCCTAAAGTTTTTAAGAACCTGCAAACTGCATTTTGTAGCAAAGGCATTATATAAGACTTTCTGAAAGAACACTGACCGCTTTGTTAGAAAACATAGCGTGTTCCAAGAGTACCAGGGATATGTTCATTGGCAAGTGAATGACCCAAGGAGCGCACCTTCATGTGTAACACTGCAGCTGTATAACAGTATGACATGTTGGTTTTGTAAGACATTATTTTATTAAACCATTTATGTAAGCCTACAAACAAAGATCATTTTGGAGAAATTGATCGTAAAAACATGAAAATCATGTAATTTTTTTGTCTTATGTTGGACATTAATCTGTACATGACATTGGCTGGCACTTGGTGGTGTCCATTCTCATTTTCCAGTATTTGAAGTTTGAAAAAGTATGGAGTAAGCTTGAATTATTGTTGAGAGTGTCATGGTTTAGTGTTTGGTGTCTTACCAAATAGACAATAGACATAGAGCTGCCCTGTACATTTGCATGTTACAGGAATTTGTATGAAGAATAGAATGACAAGAATAATTTAGATAAATATTTTTAACGTTACATAGTGGTTGAAAATGAACTGAGCAGGCCTTCTGGGGGAAAAAAAGAAACCTTTGTCTTGAGACTTAGGGATGTTCTCAACACTGCAAAAAGTAGACTCCACTCCAGTAATGTGTTAGAAGCTCCCCCTAGTGGCACAATATGATTGTAGTTTTAGAAAAATGGCCACTCTAAATCAACCCCCATCCCCTTGCCTTGAAATGTATCCCAAAGCATATTTCCATTTAATGTGCGATACAATGCTACAAGCTATACTGCCAATTGACACCAGCTGTTTTTTTTTTTATTTATCAAGAAGTGAAATGTAATGTATTAGTTCTCTAATTTAGCAGTATGACGTTTATGATATTGCCTAATAATGGCAGAAGCCTAGTCAAACTAAAACCCCTTTTTCAGTTGGTAAGCTCTCATAAACAGAGGATGTCTTGGAATCACAGTATAAAAATATCATCACATAAAAATTTGACAATAATTTTATCACCCAGCCTTATGTACACGAGAGATGGCTAGCTTTGTATTAGACAACAGCTGAATAGTTGAATAGTCAACAGCTGAAACACAACACGTACTCTCCCTATTCCATGAGCTGAACCTCCATGTTGACTGAACCTGTGCATGTAGTGATTGTGGAGATCATGCATGTATGTGTGCCTGAAAGTTAACTGTGTGGTGAAACAGGCATCTGTTAGAAAGGTGATCAGTGAATCCATTCTTGGTAGGCATTTTAAAATGCATTTTTACCTCTCCTTTTTGAAAAATGGAATTGGCAGTCACTGCTGAGCCACCTACAGCCACAGCCTTGGTGAGACTGAAGCCTGCGCATTCCTCCTGAGTGCAGGTGAATTTGCATTCAGTTAATTCTAACACAGCACTTGTTAGACCTGCCATAATCCTATTGCCACAAAGAACTTGCGAACAAAGGTCATTCGTGGCCAAATACTGTTGAAAATGGTTTGTTATTCTTGTGGCTAAAGGAACAAATATCTCTTTGAATCCTGTGATGTATCTGATGGCCATAAATCCTTTAAATAGTCAAGTCCTCCTTCTCTCCAACATATAATAATAATAGAGGGAGAAAAGTGCAGTGCACGTTGGTGACATAGCATTCTGTGACTTCTGTTGTGCATTAGGTTCTCAAACCAGGCTTCTATTACATTTCCCACAGGAGGAAATAATCTTGGCACATGTAAGGTCCTGTGTACAGTGGTTTTAACTGGCCAGAGGGACTGTGGACATGATGGCAAATTCCATGTCACCCTCTCTTTCTAGAACACCCTTTGTATTGTTTTAAACATAATAAATATGGAGGAAATTTATCTTTTAAATCCTCTCCAAATCACTGCTGCCTCCTTGTGCTAAAATCTGGTACTGCATGTGCTGTTGTCTACTGTTTCCTAAAACAGAAATTACCCTCTCTTAAAGTCTGTTTCCAGAGTAAACACCAGAGCCATATCTTAAATGGAATTAAGTTTATTTTGTCCAAAATGTAAGTGAACTGTCAAATCTCAGCTCAATGTGACAAGATATCTCACAAATGTCAGGCTGAATTTGAATATGTGTAATAAACCTGTGATATTGGGGGAAATACCGTACAGACTGGTTTAGACAAATAATCCCAGGCAAACCACATTAGTCTGGGGAGCAGATAGAGATAATCCCTCACTAATGCAAAAGATTTTAACTTGCTGCTAACTTCTGGGAATTTAGTGGCTGCTAACTTCTGGGACTTAACTCAGCAGATGGGCTGTGTCAAACTTGCTGCTTTGTGTGAGTTGTTTCTTGTTAACGCAATAAAATCTATGAAGCAAAGAAAATGTCTGTTAAAACAATTAGACATGAATCAAATAAAATAAATTAAGTTACTCACTTAGACAAGTGAGTAATGTTTTTCTCCCAAGCTTTGTGTGCAAGATGATGGAAATCTAGACAGTCTCTCTGTATTTAGCACCATAGTAGCAGATTTTTGGGTTGGCATTCTTTTTGTAGGTAATGATGTGACAGCTGTGTAATGTAAAAAAATGTGTGTCTATATCTGGGGTGGGCAGCTCAAAGCCCTGAGGGCCACTTTCTATGCATGTATTTGTTCTTTTTCTCATTACCCCTGACACAATCAGCTAAGTACATGCATACACCAACACTGGTTCACTTGTAGTTTAGACAGGGTAATACTTTCATGTGTCAGTTAGGAAAATCTTTTGGTGTTATTCCTGTACAAATGATTGGCCTGTTTAAATAATGAAGAGCTGATGCCAGTATGAAATGGATTTCCCTCTTGTCTTCCCCTGGCATAAATTGCAGCAGTGTTGAGCACCAGGTGGGTTCTAACCCTGAGTGAATGACTAACTCCAGCTTTTCCTCTCTCTCAGATCACTGTGATATTCAAGGCCTTCCGCGGCTGCACAGAGCAAAAGGTGTACCAGGCCACAACGGAGGACTTGCCATCAGCCTTCCTGGATGGGGCACGGAGTGGCGGGGAGGGCGACAGCCTTTGGATCGTGGAGCGAGGCGGGGCTGGGGTCGGCGGGGGTCGCCAGGTGAAGATCCAGGCCCGCTACATAGGCACGTCCATCATTGTGCGGCAGGTGGGCCGGTACCTCACCTTCGCCATCCGCGTGCCAGAGGACACGCTGGACTTCGCCGAGGAGAATGGAGGAAGCGGCGGTCTCCAGCTCTGCCTGCATGGCTGCCCGCGCAACGAGCTGATCAAGGAGCACACTCTGGGGCGTCAGGCCCCGCCCTCACGGGCCTCTGCAGACCTAGGCCCCGCCCCACCCCCCGCCAGGCCTACACAGTGGAGCGTGCCACAGCCAAATGCAGGGAGATCCTGCAGGTGGAGGACGTCTACTTCCAGTCATGCGTTTTTGACCTGCTCACCACAGGCGACCCCGAGTTCTCCATGGCGGCCTATGGAGCCCTGGAGGACCTGAAGGCCCTGCCGCCCAGCAGACTCGAGCAGAACTCACCCAGGACTCCCCTGCTGCCGGGCGGGGCACCGGCTAATGCCCCCTCCCTGCTCGCCATCATGGCCCTGCTACTGCTGTTTTTGTAAAAAAAAAAAAAAACAGGAAGGCAGTACCAGCTTGAGGAAGGAGTGCAAGAAAAATTGACTTATTTTTATGATTTTATTTCTTTTGCATTGATAGACCCTGCTTCAAATACTGTGGTCTTTTATTTTTTTCCTTCACTGTCTGAGAGGACAGATCGGGTTTTTGCATAGTGTGGCCCATTCACAGCGTCTGAATACAGAGACCAATCCAAATGCCCTGTTGTCACAGTTGGATCAGTCTGTGGCTTCACTGGTCACCTTCTTTCCTGTTACGTCCATCCTGTTCCCTTGTGTGGTAGACAAAGGTCAATTAGCATGAATGCATGACTTTTAAAAATGTGAAACGCTAAATTACATTTCTGGATGGTTTGTGAAGGCAGCTAACCAAGAGTCAGACTTTGTAAATATTTCAGAAGTTCCAGAAACACATGCAAAAAATGTGTGTATTCAACTCATTAGTCAGAAGGTACAGTGGACCCAATGTGGATGGGGCTGTCCTTTTTCAATACTGATTAACACTGTCATTGCAGGATTAATGTTGACCAGTGTTCACATGCATTGTCTAAGTCATTAAAATTGTGCAACAGTGGTGGGCAGCCACTATATTCCTGTGCGTGCGTGCATGTGTACACACGTATGTATTTATGTATGTATGTTTGTGTGTACATATATTTTATAATGAATATATATATATTTACATATATATATATATACACATACATACATACATACACTTTAATTTTTTAAAAAGGAATAGTTCATTTACAATATTCTTATACAGTTAATAAAAAGTGGGAAAGTATTAAGAATTACTTTTATTTTAGATACTCTATGCTTATTATACATCAAATACTTGCATAACAATATAGATTTGTAGCGTGTGACCTACAGAACAGTGGGAGACTTTTAGCACATAAGTAAAAGCTGGTTGCCCACTACTATTCCAGAGCAAATAACTGTTTTGTGACATTTACTAAAGTATGTATATCTTTATGCCGTCCAACAACTACATGAAAATACTACCTATCCATATATTTTATGTGTTGTCAGTGCTTTATTGTCAGGATCAAGGAAGGCACACAGAAATTTCTGTCTCCTAGAGAGAAAAACACTCCTTCTTCAAGCTGCTCTTCTTCCAACATTATTTTTAAGGTAAAGAAACAAATCGTTTATATAATAATATATTAAAAGAGTGTATATATGTGTTATAAAGTGTACATTGCTTGTATATAGTTGTTTAAACGGTTATTGTTGTACACCCGTGTGTTTCATTTAGACTTTTTTTGTTTGCATATTTTTAAGAGTAAAAAGTGAACTAATATGTGTTACCATTTAATCTTGTTATTTCCCATATTAAAGAGTTGAACATGCACATTCAGTTTTCATTTGTTTATTTTTATCTTTGCAGTGAAAACCATTAGCAAAGTAATAATTGGACTAGCACCTCACAGTTGCAAAATATGAAAGATCTGGCATGTGAATCCAATATATTTGCTATTCATCCCTCTTGAAATATGATTTGGACAATTATGTCCCCCAGCTGAGTAGCTGTTCCTCTGTGCAGAGCTGTATTTTTACAGGCAGTCCACTGCAGTGAAATGCGTGCTCCCGAATCCTCGCTATTGATAATGTTTGCAAGACCGTCAGATTTACCTTAAACAGGAATGGGCTTTGTTCTGTATTGATTGCTATTCCTGTGAGAACTGCAGCACAATGGAGGCGATGATGTAATATCTGGCAACCTTTATCGCCTCAGACAGTGGAGAAGCCAGTGTAACCACACACAGGGTGGTGTGCATTTTTATGACACAGTGCAACCGGTGAGCAATTGATTCATAGTAGGAACATGTCCCCACCTCTCAAAATGTCTTATTTCCCCAAAATCCCCATAAACTTGTTAAATGATGCTCTGTGATTTGTCAGAAGAAGCACTGTATTAATGAGCTAGGGTGAACGAGGGCTCTGAAAAACCTGTATCTATAACAAATATTGGGTATTTATTTATTTATTTATTTATTTATTTAACAAATGAAATTACCATCCGATTATTGGGAGGTATTATCTGTAATCGGGGGCATTCGAGGTGGAATCATATTTCATGAAACAGTTTCCTTTTCTTTCACTGGTTACTTGGTTTGCTAATTTACTTCATCTGAAACAAAAGAAGCATCCACACATGATGTATTTCCACTTACATTTATGTAAAATGTACACCTTATAATTTTTAAAGTCAAAGTATTAGTATTTACAAAATGAAGTTTATCAAATCCATAATGTAGGTTTCAGAAAGTCAGAAATCACTAAAGCCAACGTTATATTCGCTACATGAAATGAGCATACTTTGAGCTGACAGTGTCACTAACAGCAGTATACAACTGTAACCCAAAGAAATAGTATCTACAACTTAAAATGAGTGTTTAATGGTGACGAAACAGTCTGTGCCTTAAAGTTTTGCTGTACATTGTTTTTTCAATTATGCACATGCAGTAAGGTAATGGAATTTTTAACATTTAACATATAATAGCCTCGTAAAGTGGCGTGAATGTCTGCAAAGCACCAGCTGGGACTCTTATAAAAATGTCTGTGATATATGAAGTGCATACATTGATTGCTTTTACAAATTGTGTAACACACAATAACTGAATCCAAGGGACAAGGCATATGAAACTGATTCTACATGGGAATTCTACTTTGGAATGTCGTCAAGACCTTAACTATTTTCCTGCAAAGATGCTTGCTCAGGGGGAATTGCAGTCAAATTCTGTGCATATGTAGGCCAACCTGCAGTATCACTATCCAAATGAATTAAAATTTTGGATGTACTGTTTGTCAGTCAAGCAACCACTAACATCTTGTTTCATGTTGGAATAAACTATTTTAGGTTGAATTATCTTTATTGCCATGGTCAGACACATTTTAATATTCAAAGCATAACAACTACAATGGTCCATGTGATACCTCAAGTTCATACTGGAGCATATTAAAGGTTGGTGCAGTGGGTTTTTACATAACGTTGGGAGGGCACTGTGGTTTGGAGCAGGCAGGAAATTTCATAGGAATGATTAAATAACTCAGTGAAATATGATAGAGCCATCATGAAGGTATACAGAATCTTGATAAAGTTGAAATTCCAGCGCAGAACTTTTGTGTGGTGAACCGGGATATGTGGATATCCTGCCAAAGACTGAGATAACAGATTTATGCAGCTCAGCGCTGCTGTTCCACGGATTGATGGGCAGTAAAAAATTGATAGCTTTCCATCTACATAAATTTCCACCAAGCGTTTTACCATACAATGTCCACAATCAGTCAGTTTCCTTTAAATTTCCTTTAATTGATATACACCCAACCAAGTAGCCAATATACAAAGCCCAGCATACAAATACCAAATGTATATATTTCTTTCAATGTGCAGAAAGATGGACACTTTGATCTTTAGTTATTGCAATATTCCTTTTTTTCAGTCAACTGGTCATTTACAAAAATGTCACATCTGTGCATGAAATATAAATTTATAAAGTTGTAAACAGTTGCTGTATTTTATAAGGACCTTGGGTGATATGTATCAGTTTCAGTGTAATTTAATGGTTTGGAAGAAGTTTTAAGTGACGCTGCCAAGTAAAGAATTTGACAGCTTTCCCAGAGCCTCTGTGAAAGGTAGATTCTCTGTCCAAATCAATGGCTTGATTGAAAAATAATCAAGACCCTGAAAATTTTTTTAGATTTTTAGATTTTTACCAATGGAAACAGGAATGGAAACAGGGTACTTTGGGAGTCTTCCAATGTTGCAAGGTGCCACGGGTTGCATCACCTGCTCTTTCTTATTAGCCCTACCTTCCGCCGCTGGCTGGCTTCCTCAGTATTCCAGGGGTAACTGCTTCTGAAGCAGCTGGCTGTGCAGCAGCAGGGGGTGTCTGCAGGAAAAAAAGGGGAAAAAAAGCTCTGTGCAAATGTTAGCTCACTCTGCCCGCTGAGCCGGCCTGCCTGCCTGCCAGGGCGCTGAGCTTCAAATGAGATTCGGCCTGTGGTTAACAATATTTTAAAAATACCAATAAATAAAGTCCAGACAGCATAGGACATTGGGAGATATGCAATATATAAGCTACGCAGCTTCAGTGAGTTGGCATGAACCAGCTTTATTTATTTATTTCTCTATGTATTTATTTTGCAAAGTAAGCCTTTTTATCACCAGCACCCTCCCCACTCAACGTCCCCCCCTCCCCCCAGTACAGCCGAGACTCAGTGATCCAGGCAGTGCTGCTGACAGGGAGCAGAGTGATGAAACGCGTCATGGCTTTATCCACATTTATCATTATATGCTTAGCATATGCCAGGGGTCTTAAATCATGTGTTCTTGAGGGGGCCGCGCTTCATCTCTGTTATTTCTCTAATATCATCGGAGGAGAAGGGGGAAAAAAAAGAAAGGGAGGCAATTGCACTGAGGTGGTAAAACCTGACACAAGCAATCTCGTCTTTGGCAGCGGGTGCGGGCAGACCTGCTAGTTAACACGATGACGGGAATACGGCTTCAATTGGAGCTTTAATGGTTCCCGTTTCTCTTTGGCCTTTCTTGGTTTTATGGCATTTGCCAACCCATCCCCCATCCCCCCTCCCCAGCCCAGTTCACTTGGTCCTGGTTTGATTCTTTATCATTTTTCATTCCATATATCAAAAGCTGTTCTGGCTCTAATCTTTCCTTCCTTGTAGAGAAGGAGCCTCCACTTCGCCTAGCTGTGCATCATGGCACAAGCCAAGAAAAAAGAAAGGGTCATTAGCAAGTTGTTTCTCTGGTGACAGACCCAAGTAATGTGGCACAACTTATTGAACTGGAGGTTTAGATGGTGTTTGTGTGGAATTAAGGCTGCTTCTTTTGAAATTGTCCACCACCCACAACCTCCCCCAATCTTGGAAGAAGAAACTACAGTTCTGAAGGGTTTTATCTGCTTTCCTTGGTGTGGTGTTGTTTTATACTCACCTAAAATGGATTTAATTAACAACAACAAGAAGAGAGGCACTCTGGGATATCCCCATCTCACAGCCTCTAGAGTCACAGCAAAGATCAATCAGCAATTACATTTACATTTTTATTTCGTTTTTTTGTTGTATATTTAAATTGACTGGTAATGGGCTGCTTCCTTCGAAGTCTGAGATGAACAGTTTAGTTTTACAAAAATGGCCATCCACTTACAATGCACACAGACACCTGCTCTTCACTTCTCTTTGATAAACAAGGACAATTACTTTGCTAATGAATAAAAAAAACCTCCATGAGATTGATTGATACTTGGCGATAGAGGGATTAATTTAAAATTAATAGAGCAGTTGGCAAGATAAATAGATTGCACTGTGTGTGTCCCTTACTTGATTGATAAGTAGTTAGCTAGATGGCTGTCTGAGTATACAGTGAATTTCCATAGATTAAAATGATTTTGTTCTCATGGAGATTGAGTAGCTGCGTGATGCAGGTCAGGAGTGATGCTTCTGCACAGGTCTTGCTGCAGTGGGCGCACCAGCCCAGCCTTTCTGCTGTTTACTCTGCACACACAGGTTTACACTTCAATCCAAACTATCACACCCAGGAAAATGGAAAAACTGCACAATAGAAAGTAAATTTAAACAGAAAAAAATGTCAAGGGTATTTCAGTATATACTGAACAGAACATAATTTGTGGGTTTAAGTTTATTTTGTTATAAATGAGCCAGACCGGATTTTGAAACATCACATTAACAGGGGCAGCGCACTTTCCCTGTTGTTCTACCGGTAAAAAGGCTTTTACAGAAAAGACAGACATGAGGATGCCTAATGCTGTTTCAACTGGAAATGAATACTGAAGATTAAGCTGGTGCCATTGAAAGTGTTGTATCTGTGTTACAGTATGTTGGGCCATGAACCTACTTTGCTTCACTTTTACTTTACAAATATTGGGATACAGTGTGTGACTCACAGTATGTAGTGTAGTTGTATTTATCCCACACTTGGCTTGTTCGTCATTAGTTCTTCAGTCCAGAGGTGAATACCATCTTATAAATCACTGGTGCAAATGCTTGTCTCCAGTTTAATCAAAGGTCTCTATTGCAACATATCCAACACCTAATTTGTGCTAATGTAAAACAGTAAATTGATCAAACTGCTCCAAAAGAGAAAAATAATCAAGCCAGTGACATTAGGTACAATCTGGAGTACAATCAGTGGCACTGAGCCCTCCAGGCAGCCTCTCATCTGGCACAGACATGCACATGCTGCTGTTCTTGGAGATGCTGGACTGTGATACTTCATTCACTGCCCTGCTGTGGTGATGCAGGGACACTGGGCTTGATTATACATCACTGAATGAAGCTTTCCTGAGCCTGTTAGTTCAGGTACTCAGAAGAAACATCCAAATGAAGAGACATTAAGCATTATTGAAGTACTACTTTAAAGAAAAACCTGGGAATTCTACATTATTCTGCTGACTCCTTAAAAATAACGAACACAGTAGATTATCACGTGCAACTGAATGGGTCATGTGATTTCTGACTTGTTGGCGAAAACAGTCATAATAATTTAGAATGAGTACATTTCATGATTAAGATGACAGCTCTAAGGTCAGCAGGTTTCATTTACTGCATGAACTCTATGAGCCTGTCACAGCAGTGCGTCTGCTAGCTATGTGTGATCTGTCAAGGGCCCAGAACTCACCTTCTGCCCTGACCTCTGACCTTTAAATGAATTATTTACAAATATAGCATATGGCGCCATAAACATGTATTTCCATTAACCTTGGAGTGCTAATATAAATTACTTTTACTTACATACAGTGCATTCACCATGATGTCACCAGATTACTTTGTATGAAGACTCCAAGCATTAAGGCTTATGTAATTATTTGCATGTTCAATGCTCTTTATAACTTGTGACATTTTCCATTTGCCATAATTCACATTTATGGCAAATAAATATGCAGCTGGCAAGATAACTGGATTGCACTGTGTGTCCCTTTCTTGATTTAGAAGAAGTTAGTTGGATGGCTGTCTCAATAGATGCAGAGTTTCCATAGATTAAAATGATTTAAAATGATGCAACATCCAATTGTGTGTCACCCTGCAGAGCTTCTTCCACACCTTACATTCACAAGGAGCATTTCAGAAACAACCATAGAACATAATCCATTTCCAGTTAAAATTGTAATACTTTTATCAGGAACTTCATAGAAATTAAATCTGCCATATCGGTGCCTTAATCTGGAACATTCTTATTGCATTTGACATATATACTCCTCTGTATGTTTTCATTACTAAATGATAATCATTGCTAGGAAATATGTATTTGGCATACATGGGATGTTTTTTTTTCAATATTACTCCTTTGGAACAATAACATTTTTGAGGGAACAGTCTCCTCACAACATTATCTTCCAGCCAGCTGGGAATCTAACACAAATCTTCTGCAATGTTCTGGATATTTTTTGTTAGCTGGGTATCTGCTGTTACTCAGATTTAAAAGGCAGCCGTCTGTAGAGCTGAGATCACCAGGTGTCAGTCAAACCACTTTCACAGTCTGCAGAGGACAAGGTCACATCTGAGCCTGCCTCCCTGGCGCAGGTAGTGCAGTCTGTCACGGCCACCCCAGTAAATCGCTGACTTCAATTTCCCATTGTGTTTTGTTCCACTCCCACAGAGCCAGACGACTCTTAAGACTTTTCACTCGCTCAATTCTTAATTTCTGTCGGTGGGCATTCATCTTTGACATCCCCATATCAAGGAAATAGCAGGCCTGCTCATAAATTAATAAAGGTACCTTCATTGTTTCGAAAATCATATTTATGGTTAAGTTCATACCTATACCAAGAGGAGTTCTGAACCATCATCCTTTAAACCCAGCTTGCCTGTGGAAGCTTTTCTTGACAATTTATCTCAATTCAACACTGGAACTGGTGCTATGCTGTAAAAAGTAATCTGAAGTTTTGCAAAAATGGTGAACTGTTTTTTTGTTTTCAATTTTGAGAAATGAGGCATAGTTTCAGAAAATGTGCACAAACAATCGAGAAAAACTGTAAATGCTGTGCATGTCTTGTTCTGCTGAGTGTGCAGGGGAACACAATGCTAATTCTTTACTCAGAGGCTATATCCCACTGTGTATCACACCAAGCTAATTAATGAATGCTAACAATTGCATAATTGATCTAAGTGAAGTTTTAGCTAAGGGTTTTTAACTTGGATCCAGTGCACTGCAATGTGGCCTTGCACAAGTACATCAGCTATGTCTTTTGTGCAAATGTGATCCTGTGCTATTGAATCTGAGAGGAGAGGCATACCACTCCACTGTAACTGTACTGTATTGTAATGCCCTGTGCAAGACACTCAGACAGCTCAGTATATATTTTTCTTAACGAGGAAGTGTCACCAAACTTTTAACAAATGACGCCTCGGCCCCCTGAAGCCTAGAAAAACCTAGCTCGGAAATGAGGCATCTGCATCATAAATCTTGGAAAGTTACAATAATTTGCAATTCACTCCCTCATCAAAGGCAATATTACCCTAATTTATTATCTCCCTGTGCAGGGGCTGCACAGAGGCCATGGAGATAAGAGTTTATCAGGAGAGGGATTGATTTTCATTAACTGATTGTAATAAAGATGAACTGCCGGGCTCACACACTGACCAAGAGCCACACTTTATTGTAATTGGGCCAATTTATTTCATGAGCCAGTGGTTCTACTTTTTTTGGTCCTTCTCTTTTTTTTTCTCACCTGCTCTTCAAAAAGCTTTTCCCCTGTTTTGATTTCTCCCAACCCACAACCCCCCTACCCCACCCACACTCCCCCCACCCCCCACCTTAAGTTAACCGTGCACTCCCCTTAACCTTGTCTTGGCTAACAGGGATTTATCTGCATCTTTTACAGGTTTTGGCATGCTAAACATCACACCACTTTGTTACTGTATGGTTAGGAGAAGTTTTAGATACTGTGCTATTGTGTTTTAATGGGGCTACTATCCCTGTTTAGCGTGTTTTATGTTGATTGTATGTGGACTTTCAGAATCTGGGGTGTGTGTGTGTGTGTGTGTGTGTGTGTGTGTGTGTGTGTGTGTGTGTGTGTGTGTGTGTGTGTGTGTGTGTGTGTGTGTGTGTGTGTGTGTGTGTGTGTGTGTGTGTGTGTGTGTGTGTGTGTGTGTGTGTGTGTGTGTGTGTGTGTGTGTGTGTGTGCATGAAAAAATGTGGCATGTCAGGGATGTGTTCATATGTGGAGGATGTTTGTACCCAGGATTCAGCCACTAGGCCCTGGTGTTTCCACAGCCTGGCCCTTCAGGCCACATCTGCCTTTTCTTTTACCCCAACATGGCATATTTGTCAAAGTGAAAATGAGGTTTCCTGAAACCAAAAATGAGCAAAGCTACCAAATGGAATTAGTGACTCACTGAATTACACCAACAGTTACACTGTCAACACTGATTAGACAATTGAATGCACCTCAATGCATTATGGGGTCATGATATGTCACGTATTATAAACTGGTAAAAACAATACATAAACATTTATTTATGTCTACTTAATTTGTTCAATGTCTACTTTTGAAATATGTATTCTAACCCAGAATGAAGGTGACCTCACACTCTTGAATCGCTGTCCTTCAAGAGTGCAGATACTGACTTTAATGACTATGCCATCACTCCTATTTGCCTAAAGGGAGAAAAGCATCATTTATTTATTGCATTTCCATTTTCTTCCTATCAGTGGTGACCTACTCCATCTTTTTGGAGGTATTTCAAAGATTTGTCCATGTCTTTGAGATGACTGATAATTTAAAACATTCAATATTCTGGCTCATTAGGCTCCTATATGAGACTCTAAATACATACATTTTTTATTTCTTCTGCCTTTGTCATATTTGGTTGGTGTGTATATTGCTATATAGGGAACCATAATCCTATCCAGGTTTTCCCATATTTTTCTTGTTTTATTGCAAAGGAGAATATGTATTTCAATCCTCAATGCAGTATTAAAAATATGGCAGTAGACACTGGGAGTTCTTGGTACGTGTTACTCGCTAAGCTTTTTGAAAGTCTTTGTTTTCAGTATCAGCACTTTAGACTTCAGCAAAGTCATGGCAGTCGGAAAGACTGCATATCTGTGAGAATTATTGTACAACATTATACATTCACTGCACTTGAAACAAAATCAAAAAACAAATGACTGCGACATCAATACAAGTACAATTGTAGAACCAGGCTCACAGAAACCTGAGTATTGTTTACCCACAATATGGAGTTTCTACTTGTTCTAGTGCTTGACCTCCTGGTATTAAATAGACATGTATTTGAGAAGTAAACATCCAGTTTGTACTTTTATTGTAAAATTGAAAAAAAAGGAGAGAAAGAGAAAAGCCCCAATAAGCATTTCTTTTTTTTAAATACATACATTTGTAACAGAAATTATAAAGCGATACATATATAATTGTTAAATAAATTAATGAATGAATGAATAAATAAATAAATAAATAAATAAAAAAATCGACCTGTTGAATAAATTAAATACTCAAATAAACAATTATAAAATCAACAACCCATTATCAATATGAAATAATCTAAGCAGCAAGTATTTGAGAAATTTGAACAGGGGAACAAATGTTTGGTTTCTCAGGCTAATACTGAACACCTCTTCCTTTTCCTGGAATAAAAAAGGTACTGCTTTCCATGTCAGCCTGCTGTGGTGAGCCCATCCAGACGATAAGTTGCGCTCTCTCTTTTTTAATAATAACCTCTGAGCATCACCCTCTGGTGCAGGTTAATATAATTACACTGAAATGTCCCCCTGTGTCCTTCCTCAACATTTCAGTTACATATTAAACAGATTCAACACTTTTGTCATATTTTTGTATGCATTGTGCTGAGAAACCAGAAGTGTAATATGATCTTTAAAAAGCAACCCTCCCCCAACCCCTCCCACCTCTTCCCACCCCATCACCCCAAAAAAAGGTCCTGTGCTGACAATTTCCCTAATATACAGATCTCGTATTTATAGTAAGCTATTTTTCTTAGCATTCAAACCATAGTTAATCATATTATCAATAAGAATATTACCGTTATAATAATCTTAACCCCCCCTCCCCCTCTACTGAGCATGCTCAGAGATTGAGTGGGCATCACTGAGAAATGGAAGGACAGGAATTAACATGGCTTATTTTGACAAACAAATGAATAAATGAATGAATGAATGAATGAAAACAGACATGATCGTATCTATTGCCTCTGACACAGGCCACGCTCTCAGTAAAGCGGGAGTCACGGTCCTCTAACACTGCCCGTCAAACAAATGGCCAGTCCATCCGCGTGCCTCCTAATCTGGCTGTGGTGTTCCTCGCTCTAGTTTACGGATATGACTTCACAGCTCTCTCAAACTCATTAAGCCCCTGCAGTACCCGCCGTCTTTAGCCTGTAATACAGAGAGCTGTTATGTGAAGGCCAAATTTAATTTGATTTTAATAATTAAAAGTGACCTCGTAAAAAATAGAGAATCCCTCCCGAAGAACTCTTGTATGAAAAACTTTGTGAGCAAAGTGATAAAGGCACATATGCCCGGTGGACATACGTCTGTATATCACTGCTCCCCCAGCTGTCACATGCACAGGAAGGGAAAAAGGAAGGAGTAGCACTTGAGAAAAGTAGTTTGGCAAATGCATGTCAACTCCTGGTTGGTTCCAGTGGGAAAACCGGTCTCCAAACTCTCTGAATTACAGCCAATCTCAACATTGTTTCATGAATAAAACAAATATTTCATGTCTGTATGTTTTTACAGAAACATGTGGACACCAGTTATCCCTGCATTGCTCCATCACCTTTATGTTCATAGATGTACTGTATGTTTAAGTTTCCCTCCAAAGAAATTCTTTAGATGTATGTATCTTTTATGAGTCTGCATCAGGGGGAGGACCACAGCAAACTTACATTTATACAGATACCAAAGCAATGACCTGAATATTAATATAAAGAAAACTACTTCAGATTTGAATTCAGACTAAATTGTATTTAATTGTATAATCGTTATATATTTCAGTGGCTGCAATATATATGTATATTTTGTATATAACCTTTTATTGAGATTCACCATTGTTTCCAATATGCAGTGCTGTTGAGGGGGTTAACATTTATGCCTGCAAACCCTTGAGTACAAAAAGAAGCTTTGCTGGTGGCAGTTCGCAGCTTTCCATCATTCCCGTTATTGTAGCTAGCTTGTTGCTCATCCTCTTGTACCGAGAGAGCATAACAGCCTGCAGTTTGACAGATGTGCAGAGAGACTGGGGCTTTAAATGTGGTATGGGACATAGGGCCTGGTGGGGGAGACTGCCTCTTTGCAGGGGTCTGGAGAATGGGGCTGGAGAAGACAAGCTTCTCTCTGGGGGCACACAGGAGAATGGGATGGGGGGTTAGGCAGGGCCTTGTTCAGCCCCACAGAGACATGCTTAAGTTAAAAATGAACATGAGAAAAAAAATGAGAAAAAGACCAGTGAGGAACAGATGGAAAAGGAAGCAATTTTACAGAAAAATAAAAAACCTTCAGACAGACTTCACCCAGGACACATTCCTGAACTAGTAGTTTTTCACCCCCTTTGATTCAATTCTATCAAAAATGAACATCCCAGCCAATCCATTCGACTTCCCCTGAATTAGGATAAATAGACTCAGTTTGGCTCTCAGAAAATTCCAGTTGCCATGGGTAATGGTTTGCCGTTCCTGCATTTCAGAGGATTTTTAGTTGGTTTGGCCCTTTTGTGAGCGGCGGTGTGTTTTAAACAGCAGCTGCAGTCACCACGTCCCAGCCTATACTTACTGCCAAATCTGATGGATCCTTCTGCTCCTAATGTGACCTCATAAGGTTCTAAAAACTCAAGCTGTTGCTGATTGCAAGGTGCATTTTCCCCGCCTTTGCTCTCTCAGATCAGGAAGCATCTACTCTTTAGTGGAGCTAGAATGATGCACTAAAACACAATGACTGTCCAATCCAGACAAGTATGGCCACTTCAGTCTCAACAGTTCCCTTTCCTCCCTGTAGTTTCACTTTATATATAAAAAATGTGCCAGTGCATTCTTTTATTTCTAGAAGCATACGGATGAACTCGGGAGGGGACTGCATTAGATTTCTCAAACGGCGCGTGAAAAATGAACTCTGTCAGTCAGTCAATTCCTTGGAAATGCCAATGTGTAATTGATTGTGCATCTCTAGCCTCACAGAACAGCTTGCTGTCTGATCAATATTAGCATTATCCTAATTATGCTGCAATTTAGCGTGCTCAGGTCCCTGTAAAGTGATGGATCTTATCAGAAGTGATGTGCTTGAGAGTTGGGGAGGGAGCAGGGCAGGTTTAGGGGGTCGCCCTGTTGAGAGCAGCAGGGAAGGAACCTCCTAAATGGGCAGGCACCACAACATTTGCACAGGACACTTTTAAAGCCCTGTCAGGGTAATTTGTGTATTTTATTAACCTGTTAAAGATGTTGCCCTTTTTATTACAGTACAGCCATGGTATGGAGATAGCATTTTTAACGCTGTGCTTTATTGTCAGATTATCTGAATTATCAGTGCTCTAATGATGTTGCCTTTGTTTTCCGGACATGCCTTTGACTGTGCTGGATAAGATCACTCATCCGAAAAAGAAAATATCTCTCTCTCTAAAGGGTAGGGTGGCAGTGCACAGTGTGTCCTCATTTTTAGGAGAGGAGACCATTACAGAACTGAAAAGAGGGCAGCAATTAACACTGCTTTTTTAACCTTTTGTTTTTAAAAAACAAAAGAAATGTGTTTCTCCTTTAATATTCTCCTCTCTGCAAAGCATTTTTAAAAGTGCTCTTCAAGTATGTTCTCTCAATCAAAGCCTGTGATAAAAACTGGGGATGCAGAAAATATCTTTATGATTCTGCCAGCTTGCCTTAGGATATGTTAGTAATGTTCAAGGGAAGGAGATTTCTCTGTGTGCTGTGCATTTGGCACAAGGGTGTGTGTACTGTAGGCAGAGAAAACCTAAGGGGCTTGTTCCTGTGTGCAGTCTAATCGTATGATCCGAGGATCAATACAGGCAGCGTTCAGTGTCATACCCCTTTTACAGTGATCTGCTGTGGGTAAAAAAGAGCCAAGTGGCTCATTACTGTATTCAGATGATGCAATTTACCAAAGGGAGTTGAACGTTGTCATGTGTGTTGCTATTTCTGTTCCCGGGTTCTGCTAAAGATCCATAGTTCAACAACCAGCCCAGTGTTGAGGTAAGTTGGAACATTTCCTGGCAGCACGTTATAATCTTAAAAACACCACACAATATGTTATGCAGACCACCATGGCACATTATCTGGAAGGCTGTAGCTTACATATGTTAAGATATGCATAAAGAAAATGTACTATACCCCCCCCCCCCCCAGCTTCTGAAATGCAAGAGCTTTGAATTGGAATGAACCAATATGAGGCCGAGATGCGACCAGTAGCCCAGTAATGCACTTTATTGCGTCTTTCCCTTCTGCGTTTTTTAAAAGGAAATATTTGTAAGATCGTAAGATGGCCAAGTGTCTCAGCTAAAGGCTCTGGATTTTTTTAAAAACCTGATTCCATGGGTGAGGTGTGACTGCTGATTACAGACCCGGACATGCCCGCAACAATCTCTAATCCACATATTCTACGCCACTAAAACAGCTTTAAAATATTCTCCTATTATAGCTTTTAAAATATTTTTTTCCTTTTTTGCATTTTGTTTAAATATTTTGAAACCCAGTAGCATAAAGGTAAAAGAAACCAAAACCCCTTTCCTCCTCCAACCTGAAGCTAGTATTTCTTCTTATTCTTACTTGTAGTATTATTAGTAGTAGTTTGTAGTATTAGTATTATTCATATTAATATTATACATTACTGTTGAGAACAATAAAAATGTTTGGTCCTTTGGTCCCTAAGGGGTGAGAGATTTTCAGTTGTACTGTAGCTATGGAAACCTCAGTGACCTCAAGTCAAAGTTCTGCGCTTGCTGAGAGACGTGACAAAGAGGAAGAGAAAGAGGGAAAGAGAAAGAGAGAAATGGCAAGTCCATCAGTGGGACAGAAAAGCTTCTTTTTTCCACTGTTTTTTTCCTTGATCTTCAAGTTTTAACCCTCATTTGTCCAGTACAGTAAAAGCCACAAGCGCCTCTTTCTTTATATATATGTGTATATAATATGTATATAGAAATCTATTTGTTGTCGTTGCTGCTTTTCTGTTTGTTTGTTGCTTAATTAACAATTCAAGTCTCAATGAGAAAAAAAGCTCTGTTGTTCAAAGTTTCACATCTGTTCAGTTAGGCTTCAATTTATGCTTTTATGTCCTTCTTGGTCTGCCGTTACTGTTGTTGATGCCATCCTCATTGCAAAGCCAACTCCTTCGCACTTATAGTTGCTGCAGTATTTCTTCATAAGTAAATGCTGATATGTCTTCAAAAATCCCTTCCGTGATTTTGTGTTTTTTTTTTTACTTTTTTGTTTGTTTTTAAAGAAAAAGTTTAACTCCTTCAGGATATCTTCTCTTCAAAACCTGTAATGAACATGTTGAACAGCTGTAGTTAGACCATGTAGGCTTGGCAAGCACATTGAGGAAAAGAAGAATTTGTGAACTACAGACAGTTAAACCTGAATGACCTGTCAAAAGAGTTTTTTTTCCAAAATCATCAACACAAACTTCCTTCCAAATGCCCACTACCTGTGTGTATTTTATGTGTGTGTAGCTTATGTGCGTACAGTTAAAGCCAAAACAGACGCCAGAGTATTGACTACAATAATACTGTGGGTGACTTATTGCAGAGGGTGTCTTTTTTGCCAGATAAAGTGGCACACATTATTATGTGTGCTTGAGTAATGTCTTACATTTATAATTCATGCTCTCTAACCATCCAATGAAGTGTAAGATTTATAATGCATGCTTGCTGACCATCCAATGACATGCTCAGTTTTGTTAATCTGTGTGGACCTCATGGTCATGTGTCTTGTCTTACCCATTCTTACACTACCTGTTTCAAATTTCTGGGGCTGTTCTTTTAAGCACAAATAAATATACTGGTTTGGGTTCAATCAATAATTGTCTTCAAAGCACGCTCGCAATTAAATGCAAGCGTTCATTTTTATCTATCAAACAGCATGGCGAGTTCAGCAATCATGAAAATTAACTTGCCAAACTGCAGAGAAAAAGCATAGCCTTCATTCAATTGTAAATAAAAGTTCAGGACAAATATTGATTGAATCCCACCCACAGTATATTTGATAGTAGCATATTTTTTTCAATATGCTACTCTCATTTTCTAGCTATAATCTTTAGTTCTAGCTAATAACCAAAAATCAAACCTGCTGTATCAAACTCATTGATCGGGATCTCATTAGACCACTCATTCATTTCTGAAACATACATTTTCTGAGTGGTTTACTTTGGCTTCTTAATGGAACTGTCTGATTTTGTTCTCCCTTTCCCTTATGCATGTTGACTTTTCAACACTGCATTCTTCAGCAATTAAGGTAAGACTTGTCTCTGTCAATTTACAGCAGTGTTTAAAAGTTATCCATGGAAAAATGTGACTTGATTTCATTTTAATGTTTGCATGTTTGCATCACTGATATTATTCAGCCTGATATGGCATGACTGGGCATGTCACTAGTACAGCTGAACATTATGTTCAGCTGACTGGTCAGTCCATAACACTAAAGTGCAGATCTCTGAGGTTGTATATTGTACATTAAAGGTTAAATGTAATGGGTCACATTGATTCCGCTCTGCATTGACCTACCTGTGCTGTTGCAGTGAACGCTGAGGGCCAGGGTCTGTCAGTAGGGGCGGCTGGCATCCTTCGGCCGTTTTAACTGCACTTTCAACCGCTTCATCCCAATCTGAAAGCCATTCATGGCCTGGATGGCAGCCTGCGCGCTGGCTGGGTTGTCAAAGCTTACGAAACCTGCGGAGACCAAGAGCAAATGCAGAGTCCTGACACAGCACATCAGCACAGAGTACTGGAGTCCCCACTCCAGATGCTCAATCTGGCATGATCTCAGTAACACTGTTAACTTTTCTGACATGAGCTTCCTGCAATCTCTGACGGTGGGTTTCGTTGGTTTAAATTGCTTATCATTTCACACACCTGCAGAAGCTGACTGTTTGTTTATCAACAAAGCAAATCCCCAGAAGCTTCAGGCTGGGCTAGGCTCCATGCACTTCTGGTGGGGGTGGGTGGGGGTGAAGTTTGCCCTATGACCCATGCAAAATTATGGGAGCCTCCCCAGGTCCCCTGCGACTTTGGGTCAGTAGACGGGAGTGGGGTGGTATCTGCAGCTAGGCTACTTTTCTGTGTGGCGTGTATAGGGTTGCTATTTGCCTCATGTGTACTTGGGTGGGGAGGCGGGGGGGTGGTGGTGCTGAGGTTGATTGCAAATAAGGATGAGGATCTGAGCCTGTTTCAGAGGGCACTCTCTCCCCACGTCAGCCTCTGTTCCCAGCTCCATCAGTCTGGGTTTATCCCCACACGTGCGCTATAGATTAATTGCCCCAAAGAGGGTCCATTCCCCAGACCTGACATTACGTTGTAAATGCATAGTGTATTAGTCAATACCACAAATAGGCCTTCTTTCGTGAATTTATATGTTATTAAGTCCCCCCTGAGACCCAGCTGCAATCAATTTTTTCACAGGGCCCGCACCATTCCCTGAAGTGAAAACAAATGCTGATCTATAATTGTCTTTTGCTTGTTTTTTTAAAAAATTATTTCCACCCCCTCCCCTTCCTTTACCCTTTTTACAAGTTAACGAAGCAGCTCTCAGGGGGATGGGGGAGGGGGACAGGTGGGACTGCAGGCGGTGGGCTCTGCCACGTGGCTGCGCTGCTGCCTGAATATTGACGGGAGGAGGAGGGGGTTAAGGAGCGGTGATGTGTGCGCTGGTATGGCGGCGGCCTCATGTTTTCAGGGTCCTCGATTCATATTCCAAAGCCAAACTCGAAAATGAGAGGCGAGAAGCTTTTGTGCAAATTCATGAAATTCCTGGCAACAAGCTCCTTTGGAAAGAGACAGAAACCCGATAAGCCTTCAGCAAATCCCTCCACAAGAAAAAGAGGGATGCACACAAACCTGTTTCCTTTCATAAACACGGAAGGAGAAGTTATGCCTTTTTTCAGAGGGAGGGGGAGAGGGCAGCTTTTGAAGTAATGGAGGGATTATCAGGTCACAGTATACTGCAGTGACTGACTGTCGGTCCTCTGACACAAAACTTTAAGACCGCTTAGAATACCACTAATTTATAGCAGTCTGAGTGAATATATATATATATATATATATATATATATATATATATATATATATATATATATATATAAATAAGAACAGTTTTGCACTTAATATGCTTAAATTGCATATTTCATTATGAATTGAATATGCTTAAAAACTTGTAATGTTGCAATACACTGCATCTGAAAGCCCTGCAGTGTGGTAATTCCTTCACAAAAAATACTTGCGCTGACAATGTAAAAGTAATTAGATCAGCAGGAGAGCACCATGCTGTGAGTATAGAGCTATGACCCTCTCAGTATTATGGATTCATATGCATGTGTGCATCCTCATTGGCCCCTTTCCCCGACTCACCGAAGCATTTGCTCTGATTGGTGGCTCTGTCCATAAAGACCTTCGAGGAGATGACGGTTCCAAAAGGCAGAAACATCTGCATGAGCTCGTTGTCTCCAAATTCCTGTGGCAGGTGGTAGATGAAGAGGTTACAGCCCTCCGGTCCTGGAATGCAGAGACATCACCGTTAGATGGCCGTTTGCTAACCGTTTACTGCCTATTCAGACTAACTGGTTCTCGGCCATTATAAGGGGGCTGGTGACTGTGATGCAAATGGAGATAAAATGCCACATTTATGCAGAACAGTATAATTTAACATATGGGTTGGTACAAATACAAATTATGGAGTTCCTCAATAGATGCTGTTACCCAGATAATAGCTATTTTTATGGTGTTTCTAACAGAACAGAAAACCCACCACACTATAAAAGTCAATTTTTGTGTGTGAAAACTGACTTTAATGACATACAAGGAACACGGAAGGTGTCCTCTCATAACGATTAGAGAAAATCTCTTCTCTTTCCTTATTTATTACTTTTTCAATGGAAGAGTGACGACGTATCAAGAGGTACTGTGATCGATCAACAGTAAAAACCACTGCCGAAATGTCATTCTCCATCCTGCTATTCCTTTCCTATTTTAAGCGACCTTATATAAATGAAAATAGAGGAATGTAATTTGTTTTGTCTTCGTTTCAAAGGCGTGTGAACGTATATTTTTTCTCAGTAGTGTTTCTAATAAGAAAAAGCAAAAAGTGTTGATATCTGCTCACTGAGTCTCTGTAGACCCTGGGCTTTTCAACTGCAGCTTGCCATTCCTGTTTCCAAGACTATTCACAGATACTTGGCAGTAAACACGCTCAGTAAGTCTTTGGAGCACAAGACGCACATGCTCTCTCCTATAAGAGTGATCGTGCATAATGATTTCTTATTGCACGTGCGTACAATATCAGCGATAACCTAGATTTTTAACTGGATTGAAGTGAGCGCTGCTCAGTGCACGCTCCTGACTGTGTGCTCACACGTGAGGCCCCCTGCGTTTCCATGTGGGCACCATAGGATCATGATGTTTGCAAGTACATCTTTTTTTGGAAGCGCTACAAATGCGCGTATTACAGTGCCAATGCAATTTGTTTACTACTTTCCAAACTCCCCTGAGGTACTAGACACTGGTGTCAAATGCTTCTCAGATAAAAGTCATTTAGAGTTATCAATTTTTAAGCTGTAAAGACAAATCTCAAATTGCTGTGCACAACAGAGCATCCCTGAGGCATGTTCCAAAGTGTACAAGTACGTATCACATATATTAAAATTTCCCATAATTCCCGTGAAACAAAGGTCCGGATCTCTGCTTTGTGGCACAGCAATCCATAGTTAGCACAGTTAAAAAATAATAATATTGTTCTCTCACCCTCACCTTCCCTCTGCTGTTGTTGCTGAATGACCTGGGGAGGCTGTGGCAGTGTCTGGCCAATAGGGGTCAGTGTGGTTGCTGGATAAATTGCTGCAAGACAGAAAAAGAGGGACAGAAACAGAATCAATCGCAGGGCCCTTCTCTGACCAGGGCTCATGTCAGTCTATCGTGTCACGGGCCTTGTCTTGTGCTTGCAATCACATTACAAAACAGAGCCCTATAAAACTGCTTTGACTCTCACTGTGAAGGTGTATTCGTGTAAACAGCTGCCAAGCACAGGATACTGTGTTAATGATGAAACTGTTGTAGCAACAGTGAAATCATGCAGCTTTCAAGCTGACGTCATTCTAATCTATTCAGCAGCAGTCTGGTCTATGGACCACTAGTGGTCCTAAAGAACCCCCCAGGTTAAAGTTACAATTTACCAGTGTATGAATACTGCATAAGTAATATGTAAATCACTGTTTTGCCATGCTGCTATTGCAAGGCTTTGCAACTCAGACAAACAGGCACAACTATCCTATTGACAAACGGTTCACTTTGTCACACATTGCATATTTGTCAATTTTATTTTGTTTTAATGTGTAGGTGGTCTGGGCAGATACTCAGAATTGCTTTAGCAAAAATTGGAATGATGATTTATGTGACCAATGTTGTATACTCGGTAAATACATCACACAGTAAAAAAGTGAATTTTTATATATGCATTTTATGCATGGTCAGCATGTGTAATTATATGAAAAGTGAACAAAAGCTTAAAATTTCACCATTTTGTTCATTGTGTAAAATATAAATCAATAATAATAATCCATAATAAAGTGCAAAAAAAAAAATAATTATGTCACATCATGGGGAACCACTACCAGAATTTGGCCACTAGGCCAAGGTAGGTCTCTGCCCATGGTAGGGTGCGTACCTGTGTATTGCTGTACACCCGTAAAGGCTTGCTGGAGAGTGTCGGCGGCCGTGGGGCTTTGGGCAGAGTAGGGGGGCAGGCCATTGGTGTAGACCGCCTCCACGGCGGGGTGTCCGTTGGGCTGGTGGGGGATGCCGGTGAACCCGTTGACGATGGGAGTGACGATGCTTGGCACGGCGGAGGTGGCGATGTTGGCTGGTGGAGAGCTGAGACCTGAGGGTGGGCGGGGGAAAGACAGGGCACGGTCTCACACAGCAACGCAAACGCAATACACCAGTGGCAGGAGAGGCTGGTTTCATGAACAAAAAAATACGGGTAGATCTAACAAGCTGCATCAGTGACTCACTAAACTGAACCAATCACAGTGTTTAGGCTGTGGAGCACAAACTCCTTGGATTGGTTCATTGGAGCTATGACTGAAAGCATGTTGTGGCTCCACCCATTATGATGTCATAAAACCTACCACTCCCATCACAACATTTCACTTGTTTTTCAACTCTAAAGACAGTCCCATTGCATAGCAACAGAGGTAGCACAGCAGCATGGTGTAAACCTCAACGTTCAGTCAACCTGTAAGAAGTTAGTGTGTCTATTGGATTTGTGTGCTACCCCGCTGTTCCTCAATGCTCACATGATGAAACCACTGTGTAACTTCAGTACAGCAAGACAATGCAATAATGGCACTGTGGAGTGCCATCCTTTCAGAGATAATGGGAAAGGCATCCTTTGAATGGCCCTGTTGACAAGGTCTGGTTGGCCCTGCCATTTCATGTCACTGGGACAGTTTGCTTTCTGGGAATGCAATGTTATTCACACTCCACATTGTGCAATTCTGGTCCACATGACATTCTGACATTTGAGGCCACAGGGGTGGAGTATTTTTTTAAGTCACCCTCAAATAGCCACAGTTATGGCTTTGTGCAAGGAGCCGGCTGTGCTTCAGAGCCAGCTCCGAGTACCAACGCAGGCTGACAAACGGCTCCCTGAAGACCAGCTTTCAATCCATGAGCCGGGCCGCGATTGGATGGGAGAGGTGGTTGTCACGGAAACGTTCATGTGTGCCACCCGTGCAATCTGGTGCTAGCCAAAACCCCATGCATGAAGATTCACTCACATACACCCAGGTACACACTATCATGCAGTCAGATTTTAGTTTGGCCATGATGTGGGCTGAGGAAATAAACTCGCAATGCCCTATGGATGGTGTGGCAGGCTGGGCACATACGATAAGGCTGGGGGGGGTTTGGCAGTGGTGGGCCCTGCCTCTGTGACTGAAGGGGGTTGGGCTGCTGGGGGTAATCTCACATCTTTCCTAAGGCCGAGGGGGAGCCGCTGTGTCTTTTGCACAATTTTCATCCGTCCCACCTTCTTCTTCTTCTTTTTTGGGCCTATTTCTGTTGCCTGTGTCCCACAGACCTGTGATGAATTAGAATGCCGCTTTCCCCTAGTCTCCATGAGGGCCCAGGAGACCCCTCGTGTTCTGAGGGCTCTAGACAGTCAGCCAGCAGCCACCCCCACCACCAGACCACACGCACCGCGCTGTACCACGCGATAATGCAGCCTCTCCATCATCTGGCAAATTCATTTTCCAAGGGTTTTAATACTGGGGGCCAAGCTGCTCCAGGGTCAGCGGGCGGCCGCGGGGCGCCGGTGATAAGAGTGCGGGGGAGGGAGATTAGAAAAGTCACAGGCTGGGAGAATGTGCAGGTGAGGGAGCTAATGGGGCCTTGGGGCAGGAGGAAGGAGCCAGAGAGGAGTTACGGACAGTGTGGTGTAACCAGCTACAGACACCCAACGGGCACAGACTCACCACCTTTAAATAATTAACAGCACAGATGGGATGGACAGAAACAAAATTCAAATTCTGAAGAAGACAAGTTTGTTAAGTTTCATATCTGACCTATGGTCCTTTTTGAAAGCCTTAAATACTAAATCCTGTGTACATAGACCATAGAACAGCAAGTAGAAATATAACTGAACTTTAAAGGACACAGTAATGGTATTGCTTTGTCTGGCTTCAGAAGGGATTTATGGGTCATTTACTATTGTATGGGTCATTCACTGTTGTGATCAGTAACAGTCTTTAAAATGTTCTGAGCGCTCGCAAGCAGTGCTCATAGCTGTGGATGAGCACACCAGCCCATTGAAGCAAAAAGTGATATGGAGGAGCAGTGGTTAGGATGGTTTGACCCTGGACTGGAGAGCCATGAGTTTGAATACAGGTAGGATACTATGACTCTCTGGTTTCTTTCAGCAGGGTGCTTTACTTCAGTTGTTGCAATTATATAGTGTAAAGGGTAAACATTTTAACTTAAGGGTTTCTTATAAGCTAAAATAAAAAGAAAAATGGAAAACATTGCTGTGGCCCTGTAGATAACACAGTGGGAAAACAAAACGAAAAAATATGAGTCGGATTGATTTGAAGGAAAAGCTGCTCAGACATAAAACATTTTCTTACAGTGTAAAATATTTATAAGATGTATATAAAATATGCTTTTAATGGTTATAAAGCTTACAAACTAGCTTTTTCCTGTACTCTCAATTTCACAGAACCTATTTAAGATGTTAAGGTGATTGGAATTTACCAACCCCCAGAAAACATTTTCTCTGATCTTATATTATGGATGTGTAATTACACTTTTAATAGTACAGTCTGTGCTTCGAAGAAAAGTGTTGATTTGCACTTTGTAATGGTTACACAGAGAAATGGCTTGCCATATGCAACAACAGTATTTATTATGCTATTTATACATTCAAATCAAACAGGAGAACTGGAATCATATTGAAATACACTGCCGCCACAGCAAATGCTACGACTATCCTTCAGTGAAGCATTAAGAAAAAAAAATTAACAGATGTTTTCAATCATTTTATTTAATACTGACTGCATTTAAAATCTGGAGGAAACTAGAACTCTTACAAGAAAAGGGAAATATATTGCCCCAATAAACATAACCATACATTTTCTTGGACTGATATGTCAAAGGAAGAAATGTATTTTATTTTATGTCGAATAATAATGTCACATTCCAAGAATATATTGCTGATGCTTTTATGGTTTTGATTGTGGAAGATTACTATAATAATGAATGCTACCCTTTTTATGCTGTGTTTATCATTTTTTAAAATTCAAACCTACAACCAGTTTTGGTATTGATTAATCAGAAAATTTCTCTGTCTTCTCACACCCTTGGAAACCTGAGGTGCACTTGTGGTGGTGGGTTGCCTTTCAAGACTGCTAAATAGTGATGGCACGTTACAGGCCCATTACCACTGCATTTATGGTAGCAAATGCCTTTGGGTATGCAATATATATTTTAGAAGATGTAGTTCAGGAGTTGTCCTTTAAACCACAGGGGACGAATTCCATGGTGGCTAATGTGACATACGACAACTCAAGGTGAAGTAGTCTCGAGAGGCAGTGAGAACTCGGAGACTTTCAGGGGGTCAAAGGGAATGCGGAGCATCTGACACCTCATTACCTTGAACTGTGGCATCAGTCACAATGGAATTATCCTGCCTCATGCGTTTTGACCTCAATACACTGCCTCCCCCCTACATGTATCAGTGATGTAACCGTGCTCGCACTCACTCGACAGAGCACTCCGTACCTCCTTCAGGACTGTGAAGGAAATGGGGAGCAGTCCATTATCTGTGTGACTTGTACCTGAGTGAACTGTTCTAAGATACTCTCCCCAAGCTAACATTATCCAGAATCCTCCATACTTTTATAGACCATTTCCCTGAGCATACTTCAGGGTTCCCATAGTAAAATAAATTAATAACACTAATTTCAGATTTTTTTATTGCCCTCAGATGTTATTGTTGCTTTTTTGTTTCATACCTCTATTCAATATCACAGCTCTATCAATGTAACATAGTTAGCTATGACTAACACATTTTGAAATTTGATTTCAGAGAACAAAAAACTCATAACACTATGTATGAAATTGAGTAAGAAAGAAAAGTAAGAGGGCAAGATGTGGATTAGTGACCTGTGCTTTTTATTTCCTTTACCTCAGGAGCTGCACCTGCTAAATATTACTTTGCTGCAGTCTCATCGTGCATCACTGTAAGGATACATGCGCTAATCAAGTGAACCATCTGGCTGGCTGCTTATGCATCATCAGGCTTAAAACGCTTACATCTGTTGATCAAATGGATGTTTCATTGTTTTCAGAGAGTGCCCTTAACCTTTGAAATCCCTCTCAACTTTGCGCTGTCACATGCAAGCTCTGTAGTTTTGATCACAGGTTAATGCGAGCGGAAAGGACGAGATCTCAGGGGTTACTCTCGTCATATTTTATAGAAGTAACCCCAGTGCCATTTACTGATACCAGATTTAGAGTGTACCACGAGCTGGTAGACACAGTGTTTTTGTTTTCTTTAAATGTCAGCTCTGAGGCAATACAAGGCCTGGATTATCCGTGCAACTTTGTTAGCCATCTGCAGACGTTGATCCGAGTCCTTGAGTTTGGATTAAAATTTAAATGCACATTAAGATAGTTGTTATTAGATTTCTCTGCATTGACAGAGCTTTTGGAGGTGCCTGAGTTTTAGGCTTTTCTCGTTGTGAGAATGATCAGATCAGGCCTTGCACAACACAGGAAAGTGTTGCTGGTGGACTGCATCATTTTGGCACGTGATCGATAAGCCTGCAGCACTTCAGGCAGATGAATTATATGGCAGGATTTTGAGACACCTGTACTGTGTTTCAGGTGTTTCGGATTTTAAATACAGAGCCTCACTGATGATGTGGTACGCTTCTTCAATGGAATGAATATTGAATAATTCAGTGCTTGAATGGAGTGAGAAGCAGAGGAAAATAAAAGAGCGAACTGTATGGGATACAAATGAATGGGGGGAAAATCCTTATTTACCTCAAACCTTGAAAATTCAAGGAAGCCATTCTCCCTTACAGGGATTAATAATGTAGCGGATTCAGAAACACAAGGTGATCAGCAGACTGTAGATTACGTGAGGCCGTGTCCAATGCACCTTGGCAAAGCTTAAGTCCACAGAAAAGTCCAAACAGCACACAGTCTTTCAATAAATAAGCTGGACAAGAGGACAAGGCCAGTTCAGAAAAGCTATTCCAATGCATAGTAATAGGACATTGATTCCAGCCCAATGCCAGGAGACTCGTTTGCATGGGAGGAACTGGTATGGGCTGGGAATTGATCTCCAAGGTGTTGTTGTGAAAGCTTGTGTTATGCAGACTTTCCACTTATTATATGGCCTGGTTTACATACTTATTTGATTCACATTGTACTGTTGTCTTACACTTGTCAGTATTGCAAAAAATCTATTTTGACCCAAATGTATAACATTATGGTACCTAACAACAAATAAACTGTGTTGTAAAAATGCTATACAAGTACTACTTAATTAAAATGAAATTGAACTTAATTAAATGAAACGGTAATGAATATATGACAGCATGGAGCAGTTGACTCCAGTATGTCATGTCCAGTGACATACTATAGTGTCCCTCCACTTCCACAGCACCTGCAAAGACTCAGTTTGCTGAAGTAGAGGCAGCATTCCAGCCTGCCTGTTACAGATTTCTGAATCTTGTCTTTGATTGATGATCTCAGCTCTGCGTTGTGTATTTTGGCCTCATGTCTTGGCACATCGTTTGACAGATGGCCTCCAGCCACTTTATTTAACTATACAAATTAGTGTCTGCATTTCTGTGTATGTTTGCACCTCAGATGTATGCCCACCAGTTTATGCAGAAGATTTAGGTGAAGTTGACTCAGATTGCACTTCATCTCTGGCATGCTTAAAGGAATTGTAAAAAGCCAGCCTAGTTCTCATCCATGCCTTGAATGCACTTGTCCTTGAATTTTTTCCTCTGGTGGATAGGAGTCTCTGAATTTGATTACAGTAATCAATGTCAACACAATAAAAGGGTTACATGCAGCAAAAGGTTATATTTGGTTGTATTCATTTGCATGATTTGAAAGCTATTGAGACTATATTCCCCTGTGAAGAAAAATGAAATGCAGAACATAACAAAATGTTACAAAACAGATTCCAAAGTCACCTAAATAGCATTTAACCTCTTATGAAACAGACCTTTTCTTTAATCATTTGATTGATAATATGGATGACAATCAATTGGCTCAATCCCTGACAACCCAGTGGTAAGGAAAAGGTAATGTGTCTGTGAAAGACCCATGCACGCAACAATATCACACTGCAAATATTTTGCTGTTTTAAAAAGCACACTGGATATATGCAAGGTAAATTTGTGTCAAACCTTACTTGGTCTTAACATGGTCTGAACAATAATCACTTTGTCAAATGCTTTTTTTTGGAAAGACCAATTGTACTCATTGCAGGCTACTTTTGCAGGCATTACTGCAAAATCTGTTAGTGGTTTGGGAGAGCACAGACAAGCATGAGCTCTCTTCTGCGATACGCCATGTCAGCTCACACATCGTTTCATAGCACAGTCCGCACATTGAGTTTGCATACATGAGCCAGAGGAAGACACTTCAAGTGCTGCTCTGCACAGGCAGGACGTGGGCATCTGATTGGTCAGTGGAGATTTTCAAGTGAGCAGTTATATCCAGATATTTCTGCTGAATGGCTGAATGGCTAATTATGCATCGCTGGCCACAGTCAGAAATGATATGTTGCTGAATAACAGATCATGGGTCTCATCCACACACTGGGACAGTGCCTTAATAGTACGAGCCACCCAACAGCCTTTAAACTAATCTTTTTATACCAAATTCAGCAATCCATCACATTAGCTGTGCATAGAAAACACAAAGCACAAATCTCTTCAGAAATTTTGTTATTGGCAATTCATTTTCAGGGGCATAGTGAATTGACAGGCAGGCATTACATCTCCTGTGTTTTTTTTTCTGCCTTTGCAGCAGTCTAAGCAATCCCACAACCCCAAGGGAACGAAACTCAGTGCTCACCCAGGGCCTGGTGCAACTCACCCGACACCGGGGTCATAGGGGTGGGCGGCAGGCCGTTGATGTTGAGCGCCCCCATCTGGTGTATCTGTGCAGCAGGGAAGGCCACACTGGGCGTTAGATAGCCCCCGTGGGTGGCGGCCATGATGGCAGCCTGCTGTTGCATTAGCTGTGAAGACAGGAGTGTGGGGGGAGGGAGAAAAGGAGATATCAGCACGAGTTTACCACATAGCAAGCTGTGAGATTCTTCTGCTGGCGGTATCTAATAGCTGGCCATAAGTGCATACCCAGATGGCTGTCACTCGGTAGCACATTTTATGGAAAAATAATTTTTTTTTTTTTTTCTTTGCATCTGAGGAGCATTTTGTGCCCTATCCATGCCAGGAAAACCAGTATGACAACATTTAGTGCATCAAGGGATACCCCTTCAGCCTTGTTTTATATCCAATATGGCTGCCCTGTGTATAAGGCTTACACTAGGCATGTGATGGGACAGATCAGGGTATTAAAATGGGAAACAGGTGGAGGAGAGGATAAGAAATTAGGAAGACATGTTGACCGGTTTTCAGTGAATGTCTCCATCTACCCGTTGAAGAGCCTGCCTCACTATGAATGGAAATGATTCAATGGCCCATGCTAAGATGAATTCATATCACAACGCTGTAAATTGCACATTATTCACCAGCACGGGGTATCTAGGTGTCAGGTTTCATTACCTTTCCAGGACTTAACATGTGGATGATGCTGTAGTGGTTTCCCACTTCCGAGTTTGGAAGAAAATGTTATATGCAATGCATTTATATGTGTCTGATGGGGGGTAAAGTAGGAATGCTGTGCTCCCAGCTACTCTTTCACACGCTTTGGTGATGCTGGTATATTGTGAGCAGTGACCTGTGATGTCAGTCTACTTGAATGGGAACACTGATACAGAACAGAACTAGATTACCTTTGAACCACATTCTGCTTTCATCCATCTACCTGCACTCAGAAGCACGCACACACACGCACACACACACACACACACACACACACACGCAAACACACCCACATGCACACACACACGCAAACACACACCCACACACACACACACACACACACACACCCCACATGCACACACACGCACACACACACACCCACATGCACACACGCACGCACACACACGCACACACACACGCACACACACCCACACACGCACCCACACACCCACATGCACACACACACACACACGCACACACCCACGCGCACACATGCACACACACGCGCACACACACACCCTCTTGCACACACGCACACACACCCACATGCACACACGCACACACACCCACATGCACACACACACACGCACACCCACATGCACACACGCACACACCCACATGCACACACACACACACGCACACACACACACACGCACCCACATGCACACACACACACGCACACATACACACACCCACATGCACACACACACACGCACACACGCACACCCACACACCCACATGCACACACGCACACACGCACACACACACACACGCACCCACATGCACACACACACACATGCACCCACACACACACACGCACCCACATGCACACACACACACACACACACACCCCCATGCACACACACACACACACACGCACCCACATGCACACACACACACACACACACACACGCACACACTTATTCCTTCAGTCAATCCCAGTAAGTCTATAAGTACATTTGATGAAGAGACATATTTAGCAGTCCATGTGAAAAGGCAGCCACAGTTTATGTGGACAATTTGTGTTTAACTGGAAAAATAAACAGCCTTTAGTAGGACCTATCACTGATGATCAAGCCTAATATTATGTGTATGAAAAGCACAGATAGAGCTGGACATATTCACAGTGTGTATATTTCCTCCCTTTTAATTTCCATACCACATGGGCCCATAATACAATTGAAGAAATTGTCTGCGCTGAAACTGGCTCAGCTAAGCAAAAATCAAATGCCTCTCCTCCTCCCTCTAATGCTAATGACAATATTGCCAGGCCCACGATGCACTTCTCTTGCTGTATTTGCATGGAGTCCCTGGATAGGAAAAGCCAATTATTTTCCCTCAATGCCCCTGTCAGGTAACCTGAAAGCGGCTGTCCCGCCACAAAACGGGCGCCGCTGGCACCTCATCCATTAGCCACATGCCTTGCCACCACTATCTATTAACTCCTTTTGTCATTTGCATAATTTTATCAACGTGACAAATGGGGATCATCCATTTTGTACCGAATAAGATAAATTGAGCTTTTAGGAAAGGGGGGGAGAACAGCAAGGGGTGAGAAAGAAAGGCACCAACAAAAACAAACAATGAGAGGGGAAAAAGTGGATGCGAGGGCCGTGGCACCACCGTAATGAAGTTGGCTTTAGCGCTCTCATTATGTGTGGAGCCAAGGGCTGGGGGTGCCAAGGCTGGGCGCACAACAACCCGCCATTAACGCCCAGGGAGTGTCACACTAATCACTGGCTACTCTCACCCCGCTGTCACGCAAAAACAGGGCCTCTCTTCTTCAGAGGGAGACTGAGAGGAGCAAAGTACAGGGTTGTCTGAGTGGGACATCTCTGGCATCGGTCTGCCAGATAGCAAAACACAGAGAGAGAGGGAGGAGGGAAGAAGGGGGGGAGGGAGACAGAGATGGGGGGTTAGGTTAAGAGGGTGAGGGGGAGAGACAAGGAGTGTAAGAGAGAAAAAGAGAGGGAGAGAGAGAGAAAGAGGGTGACAGAAAGAGAGAGAGTGAGGATGAGAAAGATTGAGAAAGAGAGTATGGGTGAGAGAGAAGGAGGGTGGGAGAGAGAGAGAAAGAGAGAAATAGAGAAAGAAAGGAAGCGCACTGGTAAATTACAGAGCTGGGAGGAGAGAGAAAGGCTTCCACATGCCAATTTCTATACATGCATCGCATAGATAATGTGGTCTTTTATGGGCCGCCACCAGATTGTCATGGATAACCACAGAGCATTCAGCTATGCTCTCTCAGGATTAAAATGTAGCAAATTGGAAGCTGAAGCATGTAATTATGTTGGGTTGAGGGGAGTAATATCAACTTCACTCTCATAAAAACCCTAGGTCCAGCAACTGGGTGTTTTGATAAGGGGTTTTCAAATCCATTTTAGCATTCATATGTATTCATTTATTTATTCATTCATTTATTTCTCTTGCTACTGCTCTTACCCACCCAACCGAGCATTATATTTTAAAACCCGTTCATATCTCTATTTATTTATCTCCCAAAGTAGATTGCGAATGTCTGCGGTGGACAGCGGCTAAACCGACTGCAAATGGGTTTTCATCATCACATACTGCTGTAACCTTTTCTCTGCCTTATTATATATATATATATATAAAAAAACAAAAGGAGATGAGAGGGAGAGGGGCACAAGAAAGGTGGGCCGTTCTACAACATCCATTTAGTGTCAGACATCTGCTTTTTTATTGCAACCTGATGGCATTATTCCTCCCTGGTGCCAGCAGACAGTCACCTCCTCATCACATGCCAATTATCTTTGCAGCGCTGCTCTGTGACTCTGTGACTCTCAGTGCTGTCACATGTGACCCCCCTCTAGACGCCGCTGTGCAGGCACAGTGGGAGAGGGGGAGGCGAAGGGAGGGAGGGAGAGAGAGAGGACCCCTGTTATTGAGGTCCTGGACCAGCAGATTGCCTGAAATGGCAGTCTGATGCGCATTCTAGCAGAGAGAAGCCCCTCCAGTCGGGCGACTGTGTTGCAGAGGTCCAAGCTTAAGGGTGTCATTTATTGCACTCGTGTTATAGTGTTTTTATTACATTTTTAATAGCAGTTGGTCCATCTTTGCTGCGCTACTGTTATTGATGGGGGTGGGGTGGGGTGGGGGTGGGGGAGGGTTCCTGCTTGTTCCCTCATTTTTTCCCAGTGAAGTAAAATGTTTTCTCCCTTGAAACTGATTCAACATTATTTAAAATAATTATCATTTTACTCAAGGATTTATTTTTCATAACAGTTATGGTCATGGTAAGAATAGCATGGAATATGATTATATGTGCAGTATTTGTTTACACAAAATATTTTAATATTTGGATTGTGATTAAAATGGTGACCAAATTTCAAGAGAAAATGCTTGAGGATTTGATTAGGGGCATTTTAATAAAGGTAAATAGGTGAACACCAGCAATGCCCAGATAAAGAAAATAAATTATAGAAGCAATACAGTATCTGTGAATATTAAAATATATTCAGTCTGTACTGATTAAATGATTTCAAACATGATTCTCATTCTGACCTCGGGGGTGCGCTGTACAGCAACAGCTGAAATTTTTTTCATGTTAGCCCAACAGAGGGCGATGTCAGCCAGTGAGACCACTGTCTTTACACACCCACACACACGCAAACTGCAATTCATTAACAGCATATTAAAACACACTGCAGCTCCTTCAACCCCATTTATCCATCTTTTTTCACAGTTTATTTTCAGGATGGAGTATATCTAATGCGATTGGTTGCAATGCTTTCTATCAACATCAACAGGGATGTGGCAAATGTTACTCAGGAAAGCCATAGCCTCAGTTACGTAAGGTAAGGAAAAAAAGACATTTTTCAAAATCAAGTTAAATCACACAGACTTCAATGACGTCTGTCTGGGATACCAGGAGACAAATGGTATAATACTATAGGCTTCTGTTTTATGCTGTAAATACTTTGCTGCTTGAAGTGATATGTAGTGTTTTCAGTGTTTTTGCTTCCTTTATGTCCTTGTTTTTGATGGGATTGTCTTCAAAAATGGGATGTCACTTTTCAAAACGTTGTTTGGCCTATTTAAAAAAAAAGTACCATTTCATTTTTTTGGATGCAGGTTGTCAGTGTCATACCCCCTCCAATTTGTGTTCACAACCTGCCCCCCTCCATGCCCCCCTTCCCTCCTCCTCCCATGGTTTGACTAAAATCCAATTTACTGCCTGTCAGCTCAGCTCTGTAATCCTATCCACTGCTATATTTGTGAAGTAGCTCTTTAAATTTTTCATCTACAATACACTGTTACCTACCATACCTGTCCATAGCTATATTTGATATTTCACCATGTAGCATATTGTATTCCCATACCGTGTTCTCCAGTAGGGAAAAAGAATACACATTACTTTTGTATATACTGACCAGCCTGCACTAAGTTGTTGGCCAAAAAATCTTTCATTTTGGAAGAAAATGTGCACTCACACCGCATGCCTCCATGCATATATCATATTATGCTTGACCACTTTGGAAAGTAGAACTGTGCAAAACAAGAGCAAGGAAAGCAACAGTAAGAGTAACAGTAGTTCCTATTGACTAAGGATAACCTGATACAGGGCAATGCAACTGACTGATTCACATTTATGGACCAAATCTGTCGTGGAGCCAAACATATCAATAAAGTGAATCTGTCCTGTGTCCTCTCTATTACATGTAGTTTCATCAGTTCTGCTTCAGCACATGAAGAATAAACAGTGGGGAAGAGATGTCTTGCTCTTTAAATTTCTGGTGGGAGCATTTTAGGTCAGATCTGCTGTTTACATAACATGTAACTGAAAAGTTTAAAGTATGGATTGTCTTAAGTATGGGATGGGAACATTTCTCTAACCATAGTTCCTCATCGAGTAGTTGCTGCTCTACCTTATGTGCTGCAGAAACATCTGGACAAAGGAAATAAGCATGTGTTTTATCCACAGGGGTCCGAGGACAGCATATGTCTGAAAGTGAAAGCTGGATTTAATATTTCTCAGATTATCATGCATATTGACAACAGTACAAACATGCATCAGAAAAAGGTCTTTCTTTTTAGCTTATTAAAAAAACATCAATTTGAGATGCACCCAGATATTGAGTGTTAAAGTTCACACAGTGCGGGCATATATGAGCTATGTTGTTTGTGTTAAAACGTAAAAAAATGAGTAAAAAGCTGTGGTGAAATGGCAGAGGGGAAGTTAAATGTACAGTCATGGAGCTAGCCCATGGGCCTTGGCTGAGCCTGTGTCTTCAGGCTGTGTGCGCTGCTGGGTCAGAGAACAGGTGCAGCGAGTGGAGATACCTGCAGGTCTCCATCTGTTGATTCAGCACCGGACTTTACCCAGGGATCTCCAAGGCCACACTTTTCTGAAAGCTCTAAGTGGCAAATGGATCTGACCGGCAAAACTGCAGACTGGCACATCAACGCTTCAGGGCCTTGTTTCCATACGCTGCGCGATGCAACATGACCAGTGGCTATGCCACATTTTTTCAAATACACTGTTCGATTCGAGACATTTGTCTCGGTGATCCATTATATAACAGACACGTGGAAGTATGATGAGCAGCACAGCTGTGCAATTTTTGTTTCCGTCTGCCAATAACACAGCAGTGATAGGCATGATTATACATCCATACGACTTTTATGTTTAAATTATATTATAAAACATTTATATTCTAAATCATGGGCATGGATTTTCAGAAGGGCAAGGTGTGAGTATTAGAAGAAAGTGGTGAAACTGCAATTTGTGCTGTACTGTCACAAAGATATGGCACTGTAAGTGTCCAAAATCACGCCTTTCAGTGAGCCATCAAGTGAGCCTAGGAGAAAAGCAGAGAGCGCGTGATCATGTCTCACAGAACAATTTAGCAGCACTTTGCTGCATAATAAGAAGTCTGAAATCTCTCTCTGTCATTTTCTCTCCTTAAAGGAAATTCTCACTGGCGAATGTCTGAATCCCCTTTGGTGTGAATACAGGTTCTGTAGATGGAAAGCTCTACCTGTATTGATTGATGGCATCTGAAAACACGTATGAAAGAAATATCAATCACACACAGAGAGACAGACAGATACACACACACCTGTACATACTTCATGCATACAAACATGGTCTTCAAACAGATGGAAGATAGATAGATAGATAGATAGATAGATAGATAGATAGATAGATAGATAGACAGACATAATACAATATAATATAATATAATATAATATAATATAATATAATATAATATAATATAATATAATATAATATAATATAATATAATATAATATAATATAATATAATAAGACATTATAAATATTATATTTCTTATATTATATTATATTTATCGTGATGCAATTTCTATTCTCCAGTCCGGTACACAAAAAGTAGTCCTGAAAGACAGCAGAATAAGCGATATGTTTTCTATGTATGGCAGTTCAACCTGGGGGCATACATACATACATACATACATACATACATACATTCATACATGCTCAATAGAGAAGGTGACCTTCATGTGGCATTGAATATCCATAAATGTGCTATTTTCAACTGAACTGCTGATTGCTAATAAGACTTCCTCTGATTTGCAAGCAAATGAAAATTACTTGTGACCTTGGGTTAATTTCTAAGTATTCATTAACAGATGTGATTATTCTGTTATTGCAGAGTATTACTCACAAGGTTTGGAAAATTCCAATGACAATGATCCTAGACATTCCAATGATCTGAGCCTTCTCCCTATGCTTGTACACAAGTGAGTTTGGCAACACAAATAATTGCATTTCAAGCATTTTCATCATTTCATACATATTAATGCAGTTCTTTGACCAGTGGTAATGGGGAAGACAGTAAATTTATTCCAAAATATCTGTTTCTGTTACATTGGAGCAGTTTCTGCTACTTATCAAATACCAAATTTCCTTTTTCACGCATGATTATTTTGACATTATTCCCAACTCTCTTTCCACTTACTATGACTTGTAAATTATGCCTCTTCATTTTAACCAAAATATGCTTTATCCTTAACCTGCCTATCAAAGTTACTCAGGCATTGCATTCTGTTACATGCATACTTTATTTCTTTATGTCAGAGTCAATAAATACAACACTTAACAAGCAAGGGCCTGACACATACCAGAAAATCAGTATGTTTAACCATACTGACCCCAGAAATGCTCTGCACAGAAACCACAGCATGCTGTCCGTATGCTGTTCCTACTTCACATGAAATAAGAAAAGCATATATACTGCAAAAGTTTTAGTCAAATGGTTTTTGAAAAATATGCTATTACACAAACCATTACTTTGCATAAAAAGATTTTTTTAAATACTATCAATGACGTACATTACCATGTCAACTGAATTAAGGTCTGAATCTGAATGGGATTCACTTTCAAAGTCATTTTCCCTGCAGGATGAAATAGAGAGTGTTGGCGCAGACCATGCAACCAGTGGATGCCAGCCAGTGTGTAGCACTGTACGGGGCTGGGATACAGTAAATAAGAGCCCCTGCCGACCTGATCTCGGGCTCAGCGGACTCCCCGCTGACCTCCACTGCCAGAGCCACTCCTGGAACATTAGCATTTCCCCACACTTCCTGGGGACGGCCTGCATTTCATGAATGGTAATGAAGGCTGGAGTTTTATTGGAGAGCGCACAGGCATGGCCTCGCAATTACTCTGGGACGGTCAATTTGCACATTTCACACTGGGGCCCCCATCCCTGTGATATGAAAATGAGGGAAATGGATAAGCCCCTGAGACAAGGGCAGCTTCAACAATTAATCCTGACATTTAAGAAAGGCAAAAAAAGGTTGTGCCCATGTGTATAAATAAATATATATCCAACAGTATATAAATATGTACATATACTGGGTGTATATTTTATGCAGCCCTGCTGTGACAAGAGTTGAGGTATTTATCGGTTGTCTGAAGGAAACCTTTTCTGAAATCCCTTTCAGCTCTCTCAAGCTGCAGGGACTTGATATGCTGTGCTAGAAGAATCGTAGGGTTTTTTTCTCCGGTGGAATATTCACCGTCACATCAGTAGGATCGTGCATGGGGGTGGTGGTGGCAGCGGTGGGGGTGGGGGGAGGTGTTTTGGCATGCCTCTGCGGGCCTCGGACCTACCGCATGCGCGTAAGTACTGTAGGAGCTGAAGGGAAGGGCGATGGCGGGGTTGAAGATGCCGAACTGGCCCACCATCTGCTGCATGCGCCGAATGGTGCGCTCCTTGTCTGTGTCGGCGAACTTCACCACCAGGCTAGAAGAAGCGCCCTGGGAGGGGAGAGAATCGGAGCCGGTCTGAGGAGAGAGGTGCACGCACACTTAACGCTCTTCTGCAGCACAACCTGCACAATCAATCATCACACTTCTCGCTGGAAGTGTTAGAGACAAAGATCCAATACACAAATATTTTGTGTTGTTTAAATATTTGAATTTGAACAAATTTGATCATATATGGGTGTTATACATTCTCCAAACATGTCTGTCATTAATTTCAAATACAGACTGACTGATGTCTGAAATGGGAACACTTGACACTCCAAGTGTGACCTCTGAAAATGTATATATAAACAAAACTACAAACGTGCTTCTGAAATAGTCTGTATATTTTAGCACATCAAAAAAATGTAAAGCCAAGATACCCCTGGATATCAACCATTTACTATCAACAAGCAGCTTTTCACTGCAGTAAGAAACATGTTTACAAGCCACATGGTAATCAATTTAACAAGACTTAATTCTACATTTAAGACATCCTTGGGAAGGTTGGGTATAAAAAAACATGTGGTAAACAATGCCAGCGCAAAGCTTTAAAAACAGAGAGTGCAGAACCGGCTCGTAAATACTCAGAGCATTTATTTGGATAATTTCATGGTTCAATGTACATTGTTAATGTACAATTATCATAAACATCAGTCAAAATGAAATTTGCTTATTGCACATCAGCTTGCAGGTTTTGCGGTGGGAGCTGATAGCACTGGAGTGGACATGTGTCTTGTTCATGAAATCGTGTCTGACATGAGCTTGAGGTTTATGTTAAATCAGGCTAAATCAGTAAGACCCCACAGCAATGACAGAATGATATTTACATCAGTCTCAGTTAAAATCTCGCTGCTGCACCCAGACACAACCATAACCTTTCACTCAGATAGGGTAAAAAGTAAATGTGTCTTTTTCCAGTTTATCACATTAAAACAATCATTAGTGATACTGCACATATTTTTGTGCTAAAGTGGATTAATCACAGTAGGTGATTAATGTATTTTTCTAAGTTATTAAACGTATGTGCTTTCACTAGACATTCTTTTGTCTTGGGTAACTGTATTGCACATTCTGCTTAAACTATTTTAAGTGATGATACAAATTAAACTTTACAATCTATGGATTATTCAAATTAATTTATTTATTTGGTTAATTTATACTTGTATACTTTCATCAACTGTTGTCCAAGGCCTTCAATCATCATTTGCCTGTTGCTGATTAACAATTACATGTAAGTGTAAATTTTCATCCATGTGTTTTTCATTGCAAAGTTACACAGTTTGTTGAGCAACCACTTTCGCAGGAGAACAAGTAGTATTTGTTAAGAATAAGTTTTTGATCCAGGTTTTACTTTCCAAAGTTTAGTTCTTCCACTTGTGTCCTCCTGCTACAAGAAACAGGACGGGTAAAATGATTATGGTGTACAGAATTGCTGCTTATAGATTGGCTGGAATTCCACCATGGGCCACTTATGAGTGTATGGTGACCTTGGCCAAGGTGCTGGTAAGTAGGAGGAGGAATCCTCTCTAAGTCTGCCAATCATTCCCTAACTCTTTCCATCTGATCCTCTCATCACCTCTCCCACAGTGCAATAATCAAACCAATAGGTGCGTCCGCCACACACCATTCATTAAGGCTTTTCAAATGATTTAGCACAACACTTGACCTTTCATGTGGTCTGCCTTTTGCCTTCCCCTGCCCCCTAAAAACCGTCCAATCGATCCCGATAAAAGGCCGAAATTTTACTCTGATCTGACAGCGGGGAAAAGGTTGTGCGTCAGACGAGATAAGAGGCTCCCAGAAATTGATGTGAGATTGTCAATAATGGCAGCGAGTGGCAGGGGGGGCAGCGGAGGCCGCTGGCTGCGTCTGCGCAGGAAGGGGCCGTGGGGATGAGCGGGGAGCCACAGAGGGCCTGGTTTTGAGCCAGAGGGGTGAAGTGAGGAAGTTTTTTTCTTCCCTTCTCCCAGCAGGGGATGTGAATGCGTCAATCACATTTCCCCTTCCCAGGCTCAATAGTCTAGCTCCAGGCTTTCGGCTGTGCTCATGTCTGCTGCGAGATTTGCAGGTTGTCTGAGATGCTGAAAGATAGGCAGTGAAGTGGAAGATGAATGCAGATTTTTTTTCTCTCTCTCGTCTTTTGTCTCTTTCCACACAGACCCTCTTACTTCTGATTTCTGCCTGGACGTCAGCATCACGCACACAGTGCTGCCTCTCCCCTGGAACCATGTCAGCCTCTGCTCATTAAGTGCACCATATAACTTAACAATGTAGAGCCTCTATCAAAGTCTCTATTCATTAAGTGTACTATATGGTTAAAAATGTGTTTGAAGACATTAGGCTCTACTCAGTGATGTGGTTGACGGTAAATGTAGGTATCCAGATTCTACCCACCTAAACCCCCAGGAATGTATATTATACCCACCCAATAGTATCACTACTATTAACACAAACAGGCTTTAGACTTACAGTATGCCCACCTACTCTGACACTGTCCTCACTACCGCAGTTGCCACTACACCACTGTCTTGACAAGTAAACTGCATACTTAAAATGCAGTTTGTTTGCTAGTTTGTTCACTCATAATGCATCTGCTATATAATGCAGTGAGCTTGCAGTAGGGCAAGCTGGTAGTGGTGAGGGAAGCACAGGAGGTTGCGTGCTTGTCTTCTGTTGACATGTGCCGAGTCTCCAGTACCCCATGGTCTACATTGCAGGTCGGTGGAAGGTTGAACATTCTAGCAGAGGGGCTCGTGATGTGTCAGCCTTGCTCTTACTATCATTTCTGTTATAATTATAAGCTGGGCATAACTGGAGGGCAGTCTGGGACAGATGCACAGGACTGGAATGTTGAAATCTGGTGCACAGTGAACCTCCTGCTCTGCAGGACTGGGGAAAAAAGACCTCAGCCTGTGTGGTAATGAGCCTCTTTGTACATTTTTTACTGGCTCCCTCTCGTAGGGTTCCTCGGGAGTGTCAGAATGTATAATCTGACCATATTAAGTTGTCTTTGTGAGCCCAAGAACTTTGCAGCTTCTCTCCAGCCATGCAATCTGGAGTCTAGTTGTGCACATAAATGCCAGTAATTGTAGAGCCGGTGTGAGTGCGATGACCGACCCGTTTCCCCTCTCAGGTAAATTTTATTTTTTTTTAAAAAAGAGAGTGGCTAAGCCACCCTCCTTATGTAGTTTTTGTTTAGGGTTATAGAGAGGAGGGGGCATAGACAGAAGGGCCAGAGCTGGGACTCAAACCCCAGTCTTCCAGGGATCATTTTTTGGGCAAGACAATATAAAATACCCCTTGATATTGATCAACTAAACCAGTATCAGGTTAGTCAGACTGATTTCTGCCCTACGAATGCAATTTGTTACCTCATCCTTGTACCTTAATACTGCTATCCATAGCGTCCAAACCTATCTATCCCCCTTATTTCCTGTTATTCACCTTGTCCCCTAATGAACCATACTCCACAGTAGGTTTCCACCAGCCATTTTGTCCTTCCGCAAAAAAACTCAAATAGTGTCATGCAAAGAAGAGAAAGGTCAGATATATCCAGGAGACTATGGACACTGTCTCTGCTCTGTGGCGATGACAGAACCAGAACGCTGAGAGCCCAGTGCTGCATGTTTCGTCATCATTACTGCCTCACATGCCAAACGCTTAAATCCACTCTTATTTATTGCTGTTCCTCTAGTTGTACATTAGTACATTTCATTCCTATTGTACAGGTAACATGGAACATCAGTGCAGGTACAGAGGGAGGTGGATGAACTATGAGGTAAAACTCTCATTAAATTTTAAGCTGCCGAGAGCCAGGAAAATCCCCCATGGGCTCTTTCGCCTCCAGAACAGATTCAGGAACGGAGGGGTAAAACTGTGGGAATAAAACACGCAGCTGTTCTTCAGAGAGAAAAAAAGAAAGGAGGAAAAGGGGGTTTGGAAACGGGAGAAGAGCCGGCCTCTTTACAGGGAGCCTCCCCCTACCATGCGTTTCCAGTCGGCCGGGCCCTCGTGCAAACGCTAAAGATTAAGCTGCGAGCAAACCCCAGCTATATATTTAATAACACCGTAACTACACATCTGTCTCTGCGCATTACTTCAGACCAAGATAATAAGCCAGAATTATCCAGTGCCCTGCCACTTCTTATGTAAGAGCCCACAGCCCGTAAAACCTGTGACAGATCAAAGTGCTGCACAGTGTCTTTATGGTGTCCTTGTCCCTTCGCTTTCAGTGAAAGGCCAGAGAACCTTCCAGAGAATACAGAAATGTATTTAAAAAAAAGATAAGTGTACTCACAGTCCTTTTTGCATTATTTTTGTTGTTGTTTTACAAATAATAATGTACATTACCTTCAGGCTGCATCAAATAGCAACATGAAATATCTTAATAAACATTGCTTGCTGAGGTTCACTGTGTGAGCTAACAGATCTGTTTATTTGAAAAAGCCTGTTTGTAATGTAAATTGCTAGGTAACCCGAAGGCTTGGAGGCAAAAGTAGAAAATTCCCCCCAAAAAATTTCTCGAGTAATTGTAACAGTAGGAATAATAAGCATAAACTGGAATAAGAATGCTAATCACATGATTGGATAGCATTAAACATTAAGATCAAATCATCCTTGGAAAAAAAGATTATATTTCTTTCCTTATGAATGTTATTAGATTAGATAAGCATTTAATCAAATATGTGTAGAGCAGAAGAAACAGATGCAATGGCACGCAGATAAGACAGGCCCTGCCTAGCTGTCCCTCGAACAGAGAGACGATATTAATATCAGATAGCTGGGAGAGTTCCATTACAATGGCCCTGTTCGCAAAAAAAAAAGCAAAAAACCAGAGCTCCCAAAACTCAGTTGGAAATGAGGCCACTGTGTGGTCCTGACCCACACCGCCCCCCACCCCCCCCCCCCCCACTCTGTGTGTAGTTCTGTCCCAGGACTTCCTTCCTACATGGCCTTCCCGACTCACTGCAATTTGCTTTACAGGCTCAGCGTTTAAATGTTTAATTGTGTGGTGCCCAGAGTCAGAGAGAGGTACGTGATGGGGGGTGGCAGGGGGGCATTGAAGGGGGTGGGGGCTGCAGTGCAGATGTGTGAGTGGAATAAAAGAGGGTTGGAGCGGGCTCCAACATATGACCTGTCATAACCCCCGCCCCCCTCTCCCCGCCCTCTCCCCACCCCTCCCCACAGGAAAACTGCCAACGTACTTGGGTCTGAGTCCTCTGAGCCGGAAAATAAGATCAGTCAGTGAGCCAGTGACCTATGCTCATGGTTGTATGAACATGTGACAGGGAGAGAGGGAGGTACGTACATGCGTGCATGTGTGTTGCGTGCGTCTCCAGAGCCATGTGCGTGAAAGGGGAGCGGGATCAGGGGATGCCTGAAGAGTCTGGGACTGATACAGCAGGAGACTGCCATTGTTACTTTCTACAACATCATGTTTGGAACGCAAGATGAGCCAAGTGAGGATCTCAAATGAGTATTCAGTCTCTACTCTTTCCTTTGGATGGTCACCATGGTGTGGTGAACATGGTTTGCCCTATATGTGTGTGTTTAAGTGTAAGTGTGCTATAAAAAAATATTCTGTCCATGTGATACACTGATATTCTATGGTCTCCTCTAAAATAGAAAAGAGCAGAAAGGGTCTCTGAGAGGGCTATGCAGCACAGTATGTATGATGAACTGTTGGGCCATGTTCAGTGCCATGTTGGTAATGTGGATGTACTGGCATAGCCTCTTTGAAGAGGCTGTGCCAAGGGAAAGGCCAGGTCGAGTCAGGATCAGAACCTAGGATGCCTCCACTTTCTCTAATCAATTTACCAGATGGAAAGATACGAATTCTGTCCATTTCCACCCACACCCCCATGTTTCCTGTCTTTCTCTCCTTTCTCTCTCTCTTTTCCCTCCCCCTCCACTGCTTATACACAAATGAATAATTCACCGGCCGATGTGGTGAAAGGTGAAGTAAACAAGTCTATCGCCTAATATCCCCGGAGGCCGAGGGAAGAGAGGGGGATGCGGGGAGGCGAAGAAGAGAGGAGGGAGAGAGAGAAGCAGACAGAGAAAAGGCCAGGCGCAGGCCGATGCTACAGCCGTGCACACGGGAGAAAGCATCAGCAACGTCCCAGAGTCATTTGCACTTATATTGACCTCCTGCTTGCACCAAAACTAATGACGCCGTCAGCTACTCCAGCATTCTCTTTATCCGCAGGCCACTAGCCGTAAATAATAAAATCACGAAGTATAACACGGCCGGGTCTGAAGGCAGAGTTCAGGGTTCTGCCTGACTCTGTGTAGCATAAGTATTTCAGACCTAATTCAGAGGAAAAGTGGAGGAGGTGTCTTGACTAAACTAATGTCTTTCGCGTACTGTTAAGGTTTTGTCACGGAAGGTCGCAGATCCTGAGACGTCAAGAGATGCCTGTGAAATCATAAATCTTATAAATGCAACCATAGGAAATATCTTGATTTATTTAAAAATGCCAGTCCAAAATAACAGAGTTACTTGCAATGATTATTAAAAATGGTACTGCTGCATTATACTGGCTTTCACCCAATTTCACCTCCCAGCCAAAAAGTGGACTATTAGATTATTATTATAATTATAACTGAACAAACATGCAGTTGTTCAGTTATAATTATAGAGTTGCTAGAGTTGCGTGAAATACTGGTACCAAATAAATCATTGATACATAGTAGTCCTGACTGATGAAGAGTACAGGGGGAAGAAGTAGCTAATCATAAAAATGCGTATATGTATTTATGCAGTAATGCTATGCAAACTGCATTAAATATATAAAGTTCTGTGATGTGTGACCAATTGTCTGTATTCTGTCTATGACAGTAAAACTGCACTAAAACTTTTGCTTTTGCCTGATAATATACATGTATACTGTGTGTGTGTGTGTGTGTGTGTGTGTGTGTGTGTGTGTGTGTGTGTGTGTGTGTGTGTGTGTGTGTAAACCACATTACTGAGAATTCAACAATGAAATTCTACTGTACCATGGCCTGCCCAGCTAGATGTTTTAATAAGCTCCTAAAAGGAACGAGCGATTCTGCAGACATTTAAAACCTTTGACCTTTTAGGGTACACATCAGCTACACTGCTCTGGCATGAGCTCCTACAGGTGCACCTGAATGATGAGTCATAAGGTTGAGGTTGTGCCTGTTTGCTTATAATGTAATGTTACATTTGTCATTAAATGGGGACCTTTGCCTGCTTCTCTCATGTGTGAGACTGTGCAGTGGTTTGTGCCACATGCCATACCTTACTTTACCCTTCTGAATCTATAAATACACTTAACTTGGTCTTTTGATTGGTCAGAGCTGTGTGTGCATTTGTGTATGCACAGATATGTATATGTGTGTGTGTGTGTGTGTGTGTGTGTGTGTGTGTGTGTGTGTGTGTGTGTGTGTGTGCACGTGTGCATGTGTGTGAGTGTGAGGTCTGTCTTGGGTGAGGATGTACTCCCTGGCATGGTCTGGCTGTGTGTGGGTGTGTGTGTGTGTAGGATGTGTGACTGGGCTGTACTGGGTGAGGAGGTGTACTCACTGGCATGGTCTGGCTGCCATGCAGGGCGCTGATTGCAGACTGAGCCTCGGCATGCGTGGAGAACTTTACAAAGGCACAGCCTGGAAGAAACACACACGCACACACACACAGAGCGTCTTTATTAAACACAGCATAGAAGAGTAGAGGAGCGCGTCAAAACATTAAAAAGCAGGCAAAAGAGTCTCCATTGACACAGCAGGCTGCTCCTCCTCAGGCAGCCCCTGCTCCAGGCTCCTGCACAAACTGCACTGATGAAGCAGAAAAGCATGCTATTTAGCACCGCATGTCTGTCTATGCATGTTAAATACAAAAGGAACAGAACCCATATTATTCTAATTCATCACACATCACACCCTGCACTTCCAACAAAATAATTCAAACATATCTGTGAACCTTGTGCCATTCAGACAGAAAACCTGCAGTCTTGAGGAACAGGGGAAAAAAACAAGGAGTTACATTTTAATCATGTTTTTTTCCTGAGCAAAGTAAATAGAACAACATGTTCACAATGCATATTTTCTGTCTGGGAAATGAAGACAGTCATTTTTAAGCATAAGTGTTATTCAAGTCTCTGTTCACAAGGGATGTTGCAGAATTGTAGAGACAAACAGAATGTGGGGGATAAACCAAGGAGAATAACAAACAGAAATAATACTGAGGCTCTCTCCGTTTCCCTGCATGTTACGCACCATACTACAATTGTTTTGACATCTGTCTTTTCTCCTTGACTTGCACGTGACCGCAGTCCAGAGAGATGTTGGTACTCAACCGTAATTCCACCACAATTTTCATAAGGGCCGGCAAGGGACTTTGTCTTGTGCGAGACATAACAAAACCCCTGCCCCTGCTGCACTAAGCCAAATGTCAGGTAATATCGCTGTCTTTCAGACTTCCAGCAGTCTTGAAGGACTAATGCATTTCAGTCAGCCAGTTTAGAGTCAGACCTGGAGTTCAAATGAATGTAATACATTTGAAGAACTATGCATTATACAGTGAAAATACTGCCTGCTGGTGATCGGCCATATTTAAAGAATAAAAAACTGGTGATAGTTTTTATTCTTACAGTAACTGGGGCATATACACCCTGTAGGTTAGTATTATAACCTACTTTTTGACACAAGCAGAATTTTTATGCTATATGAAATCTTCTAATTTGTGGTCTGTACAAATGTGGTCTGAATAAATCTCAATTTGAATATTTCAAATGCTTTTTCCCCTTTTCTTTGCTCGCTGTTTGGCCAGTAGTCTTTATAAGTAGAGCTCATCAGTGCAACCTCTGCTGTCATTTTGGGAGAGCATAGATGTCAGTTGCCACCTCTTTTTACACTGCAGTCAACAAGAGCTCAGCTCATGGAGGTTTGGCTTTGAGGGAGATACTTCTGAGCAGGCAGACTGTGGACACCCAATTGGCCACTGGGGATCACTGGTAAGCGATGACACACAGTGGCACACGGACATCTGCTAGCCGAGTCCCTCTCCACAGCAGTGATGTTTTGGGAAAAATAATGCATCACCGTGTGGGTGTACTGGCCACAATCGTATGGTCTGATACCTGACCCATCCACATACTGGAACCTGGCATTAATAGAATACCCCACTTCACACCTCAAATGGGAACGTTAACCTCAGCAGAAACCTTAAAATAAGGATGAGTGGAAATCAAATACAATCGCAGAAGGCCTACAAGAGTAACAGCCATTCATGGGAGCAGTGAGCCAATTGACAGCAACATCACACTGACCTTTGCTGTTTCCATCTGGACCTCTTAGCACGGTACACTCCTCGATCACGCCGTAGGGCTCGAAGAGGCGGTACACATCCTCCTCAGTCTGTTGTTTGTTCAGCATCCCCACAAACAGCTTCCTGTCTTCTGGAACAAAACGCAGGTGGTGGGTTAAATTGATGCTCTGACTGATCCTCATCCGCATTTTAACAGTTTGTATGCATTATTTAACCTGTGTCTGGGTTCTGTCAGGTGGCCTGAGGATGGTATGGCCTCTGTGTTTGTCTGCTCCATTTAGATCCTGCTGTAATGTTACAAGGTTTTTTAATTTGGGAGATAATTGTGCTGGTTCCCGTACTTTAATTCTCGGTAGGCCTATGGATCCAGGCCTAAGCTGGCCCACTCTAGCTCAGGGGCAATGACTGCAGGGAATAGTCTACTCTCTGGTATACCACTGAACTTGCTCAAGGCAGTCTTGCAAGTCTTCGACTGGAGATAACCCACTGTATTACTCAATGCAAGGTATTTGTTTGGGAATCTTTTGTTCACACTCCACGCTTAATTACCACAGTTACAATGTTTTCACTGCAAGCAAAGCAATATTCTGAGCCCTCCCATTCCCCAAACAACGACACGTTTCTATGGTGTCAAGCCAGAGAATAATGCTCGAATGGTTTTTTTTTTTGCTGTGAGGTGTAACTTTTCTGCAGGAATGATAAATGTCTTGGGCCACTCACTTTACTTTGGCTTTGCTTTGTGTTTACAGATCCACTTAAAGACAAAGAGGATTGTGTCATTGTGGCACATTCTCAACATCGTGTATCAATCCACACACACACACACACACACACACACACACACACACACACACACACACACACACAAAGACATGAATACACTCATGCCTGCAGAAGTTCAAAGCACACATACATACATACACAAAATGACCTCCTACTGATTATGATTTCTTCATAAAATATGCCAAAAATAGAGGAATACAGAATAATGGAAAACCTTTTTCCCTGCTGCATTTTCCTGTATGTACACACAGGTAATACATTTGAACTACACATGCAAAAAAAAGACATAAATAAGGTTTCATAATCTTTTTATTTTTCAATAACTCCCCAACTCTGTGGCTACCTCTTGCTGTGTCTGCATGTGGGACTGGGCTGTGACATGACCCTGACCTGGTGATATCCATATTATTGAGGTGGGCTTCCCGGACCTGGGGCCCCAGGGCCCAGGGGGCCCAGGGCCGGCTCCCTCACCCTGCTCAGGCCTTGATGCACCTCTGGAGTAATCCTGAGTGTCAGAGCGGCGGTCTCGGGACGAGCGGCCCTCGCTGCGCACTCTTTATTGTTAGTGGCAGGATCAGAGGGTATGTATCAAAATAGAAGCGATTCAATGTGACATCTGTCACGGTGGATTGGAGAGCATTTATCTGCAAAAAAGAAAGCGCTGAACTGGAAAATAAAAGGCCAAGATGGTCCTTCCTTTCGCTCCTGGGGCAGGGAGGAGGGTGTGTGAGTGTGTGTGTGGGGGTGTGTGTCTGAATTTGAGGGTAAGAAATTTGCGTTCATCTGCAAAGACATGGACCCTTTCACCACACACATGTATTTCTTTAGACCTTTGTCCACCTTGAAACTTGTGTGACTCACAGTGTTCTGTTCCACTCAGTATACTCAGTTATACAACATGAAAAGATTTGTGCATGCAGCCCTCAAGTCTGAATTTTGTATGCACTGCACTGTGACATTTATTCTAGAAACAGACCTCCTGTAGTGTCTTTCAATATACAATAGTGAACCAGTCCTATAAATGATAGTGTAGTCCCTGGGATATGCTTATAATAATAAAGGAAATAAACCCGACACTGAAGCATTATTGTTCCTCAAATTAATATTTATTGTCAGTCAAACAATACTAGGAATAACCAATGGTATATACAACTAGTTCTTTGTGCACTGAAGCACCTCATGGTCTGGACTGAAATTTTGGTTGTAATCGTGCTGGCTGTAGCCTTGAATTCTGCAGGGCGATACACAGCTGGTCACAGCTTTGCCCAGGGAAAGACCAGGGTTTCCTTAGTGATGGGTGAAGTATGTACCATTATACTAGAAAAGGGTGGAGCCACACAGAGATGTCAATCACTGCCTTGTTTAAACCAATCAAAAGTTTGTACTTTTCACAAAATTTTCATATCAGTGTGTTAGTGGTAGAAAATGGTAATTCTACTTTTTTAAAGTTTTTTTTCTGCTTGATAATAAAATGCTGATCTGAAAAATATGGTAAGCCTACCTAATTTTGGTGTCAAATTCAAACTGGCAGGAGAAGATAAAACAACAAGATTCACAAAAAGTCTCAAAATTGACTTTTTTGAAAATATTTCATATTTTCAATTGTGTCAGTCATTAGTGGAACACAGTGGAATGCAACATTTTAAAAACCAGTAAATGTATTTTTCAATGAAAACAATTTCAAGCTATCAGAAAATTCACACGCGTGTTTTAAGAAACTTAAAGCTTTCGTTATGACAAATTAAGATAATATGTAGAGCAAGATAAGGTTATTTTTGTAGTTCTTTCCCTTGTGCATTGTGGTCAAAGCCCATGTTTCCCCACCACCAAGTGCAAGTAGTGCACATTCGACTCAGAGAGCCACGCGGGTTTTTGAAGACAGATCTAACATTGCATGAAAATTCATCACCTCCAAGTGCTTTCCCCCTGCTCTTCCTGCAGGCCCTCAGTTAGAAATAAAATGGCGCTTTGGGACATGGGTTATGACTCATCTACACGATACAATGGCTGACATGATATGTAATCCTGTGCTGAAATGAACTCACACACACTTAATAAATAAGTGAATAGAGTGAGAGGAGACACCGATTGATGACAGGCTCACCCTGAAACAATGCTGCTGAATGATTTAAAAAGCAAAGAGCACTAATGTTGTTATGTAAAAACCTCAACCACACAAACCGAAAAACGTCCAACTGCTCAAGACTCAGGTTTTATTTATTAACAGTATTGAATGACTTTTAATGGTGGTGGTTTGTGGATTACAATACAGTAGATCAGCTGGGTGCCTTGAACAGCCTTCAACTGGTGCCTACAACTACTTGCAGTCAAAACAATATGACCTCATTGGCTGCCATGTCAAATGGTAATTAAAATTAAACACAGGAGATAGTACACAAGATTTTCCTTTTCCATTTAGGAATAACTTCTTTTTTACCATAAACAATGAATGAGCAGTACACCATAACGGCAAGTGAAGTGAACTGACTGCACAGCAAAAAACATACTACAAAATGTAACCCTTTCACTCCCATGGGGAAGTATGCATGAGTGGGCAAAGAAAGATTTCAGAATTTTAGCTTGATGCATTGGGAAATCTGCATCATGCTGGTTACACGTCTTCAGTCAGACACTACCAGTCAGAAACTATTATTAGGGGCAGGGAATATGCTGAGGGCATTTGACTCTTATCCATCTCTGATTAATAGAAGGCAGCCCTTAATTTTTCTTTAATATTTTCTAATTTGCTTCTGTCTGCATTTAATGACTAATGCACAATATGTGAACAAATTGTTTACATTTATTGTGATCGCAATTCATTAACCATGTGTGAGGGCTCACCAGACAATTGCACAAAATTTTTATTTACAAAATTCAAATATTACTCAGCAGATTCCATCCAACGCCAAAATCAAATTTTGGAGTTCATAAGTTCATAGTTTGAGAGGGATGATCTCTCCAAGCTCTGCATCCCTCATTTGCAGTAAAATAAACTGTGTTTAAGTCTCATACCATGCGCAGGTTAAAGCTCAATGGCTTATACAGTGGATGGGTTTTTTTGACAGCCTCCTCTGAATAGCAAATGGAGGCATTTCAGGAGTTTTGGAGCGTCCACCTCCTTAAGGGAAACTACAAAATTCAGTGCCATTAGCTTCCACAGGGTTGGATTCTGTGTCTGTTGATAAGCCAGAATCTAAAAGAAAGGTGTGCCATCGGCATTTAGCCAATCATTGTCCTTCCAAGGCAACCTGAGACAGCATTGGGAAAAAAAAGTTAATATTATTCGCCCTCTCGCATTTTCAACCATGTGAGAGAAAGAGACACGGGGGAAGGTTGGCGCGTGAGAGATTGGTTGCTATGACAACTACATATACAGCGGGTTGTCAGTCATGTTTCATTGGAGTTTGGAAAAGGGGGGTTGGGGGGAGGTGTGTGGTGGTGGTGGGGGGGGTTGGGGGTCATTCCTCCATCTGCTTGCCAAGTTACAGTGTAAATTCTGCTGTCAGCCACAGAGATAAGGACAAATTATGAACAATATTAAAGGGCATGATAAAAGGAATAATAACGAATGAATAAATATATTAAAATTAATATGATACCATGCAAGAGCGGGGGCTGTGATAAAAACCACACTGTTTTTCTCATTTGGGAGCGCGATAAGCTCTGGGCAGGCAGGGAGGGTTAGAGTTGCATTCACTGTCCATTTTATCACACTTGTCTGTCAGAACTAAAGAATCGCAACATTAGTTCAGAATACCAAACACCTACTCCCTAATCTCTTGGGCTTTTTAGTTTGAAGACACTGCAAATGTGCCATTACATTCTGCACTTCAGCAGTGGAAGGAAACATGGAAGTTATAGCCAAAGGGGGTTGCACTATGGACTACATATATAGTAATTTCATCCAGAAATAAAATACATGGCATATTTGCAAATTGCATACCAATTACACATCTGATTCACACATAAACCACACAATTTCACATATGATCATGAATACATATCCATGACATATTTGCGATATGGTGGTGTGTGATTTTTTTCTGTAATGGCAGAATTTGTATTCATTAATCAATGTATTCTCCTATGTGCTCAACTTTTATCAGACATGTGATTCTCATTTTGTTGGTTTGATGGGGACCGTTGCTGTTGTTAGGCCCTGAGTTTGCAGAGGGAGGGTTTGGCAGTGCTACTGCCTGAGTGAGCGCTGCCAGAACAGGCCCTGAATAATTACTCTTTTATGTGCTCTGTGTTCACCGCTGAGTGACGGACGAGTGCACATTACTGTCACAGCGCTGGAACAACATCCCTGAAGATGCACATTTACCTCATGGCAAAGAAACTGCGAATGGGGGATGGTGCTGAGCTTTTATATGTCTAATGATGACAGAAAATGAAGTTCTCATTATCGTTGCCAATGTAATATATCATTGCGTTGGAAAATAATGTCAGGAAATGTGCATATTGGTCTGCACTCTGAATCATTGTGGCTTACTCTGTGAAGTTATATTTATGAGACATTATTTATGTTACTCTCTTCAACAGTAACTTGCATGCTGAAGCTTACAGTTTACATAATACACATTTGCATGGCAGGAAGTTTTACTGAGGGAATTCAGCTTCAGAGCTGTAGTGTCTCATCTAAATTTCAAAACTGTAGTTTTATAGCTGCGAAAGTACCTGTCAAACCACTATACCCACATCACCCGTTTCATTTAATAAAATTTATACTGAAGAGGAAATGTTCTTAACCAAAAATTGAACTGTGAAACGTTTCCTTGAGATGACCACATATGATGGCATGTTAGTATGTTAGCTATGCATGTGCTAATGTGTGGCATGACACAAACAAGCATCTTGCCACAGGATGAATTTAAGCCCTCATTGTGCACAGTGCTTCAGACTGTTCTCAGCTGGGACGGGGGCCAGGATGCCAAATTCAGGCGGGTGCAGTGTGCGGCCACTCAGCCTTGTGTTTGATGTTGTCACAAGTTTCATCATTCCAGTGTCAAGGCTGGTCATTTCTTCTATAGCGGGGATCTATATAAAGCATCAGTATAAATGCCACAGTACGCTGTTCGCAGGGCCTTGATAACAGTGCATCAGCACATCTATCACTAAACACTCCTCTGGGATGTATTAGGCCTCAGTGCTTTAACACTCAGCCTTTTACTCGGCAAAATAAAACGCAGTGGTCCCAAACCACTTTAATGCTAACCCATTTACACCAACATGCACACACACACACACAAATTCACTTGCGCTAGTCTGCAAAAACTCACACACAAACACACACACGCACACACAAACACACACGTACAGGGTATGGACTACTAAACAAACACTCAGATGGGAGAGCAAGGCTGAGAAAGGACAGAGAGAGGCAAAGAGAAATAGAGTTGCTGTGAAAGAAAGAGAGAGAGAGACAGACATACAGACAGAGAGAGAGAGAGAGAAAGAGAGAGAGAGAGAGCGAGAGCTGTACTAACTGTTGCATCATCCCTGTGAAACAGTCTTCTGCAGAGGCAAAGATCAGACAGAAAGCACAAATCATACATGGAGCTGCCCCGGGCCCCTCCATATATTGCGGCTGGATTACAAATATTGTGATCAGTTATTCTTTCTGTGCTCCTTGATGACGGGGGCCAGAGAAATAAGGGAGATTCTCCTTTCTTCCGCTGATCGTGTTTATTAAGTGTATCAAATGTGTGGCTCGTTGATTACAGCACACTGCTGGAGATCTTGAATATCCCCATCCCCACTCATATACTGGTTAGGCCTGACTGTGCTGGTACATCAACATCTCCGAGGTGTAGTGTGTTGAGAGCAAACTGATGGTGCCTGCGCTCACCTAAATCTGCAGTGGAAGAAAAAAATAAAACTAGAAATAGCTTAAATATTTTATCTCTGCTCTATACGTCTCAGCAAATTTACACTCGATATGATAACAAACGTGAAATATTACTCAGTGCCTTGTATTGGCTTCAACATATTACTCTGGTGCTCATAAATCCAAAAACTGCTGTGCAACATCTATAGATACCATATATAAACATTCACTGTATTGCAGGGCTATTTATATTGTCTACCTTCTTAATGCCATTTACCAGGGTTTTTTTGGCATCAGTGATGATATAGATTTTTTTTTCTATCCTATTTACCAGTGTGACTGTTATATCCTGGCTACACTTTCATCCGGTACATCATCCAGTCCTGCCTTTCAGCCGTAGTTAACGCCTTTCTGGCCTGTTTCTTAATTATTTTCTCATTCACCAACTGACACTGATTCATGGGAGAAATGGCGGACCCTCCCTCTTCCTCTCCCATCCCTTTCTCTCTCTCACTCTCTCTGTGTCTTGCTCTTCTTCCTTTCTTCTTCTCTTACCTTGCGATGATCTTGCAGGCCTAATGAGTTACCTTCATGCAGCGGTTGCTCTCAAGCAATTAACTTTTTTTTTTAAGGACAAAATTGGCTACAGCAAGAGACAACAAACTTCATTAAACACTCAGCCTAAACAGGCACAGTGTGGTTATATTCTGGCCAGTGCTCTTAAAGAGGAAGTGAAGACCACATATTCCAGCCTTCTTGGGGGGTCTCTCCCCAGCATGGAATAGAACAGTAAGATGCTGGTGAGTGAGGTGTGAACTTGGTGGGGGTGGGGCCAGTGGCCAGGCACTAGAAAGAGTGGTAATGAAAGGAGATGGAAAGAGAAAGACAGCTAAATTACAGCCAGAGTGAGGGAGGAGGGCCTGAGAAGATGTGGAGGAACTTGTCAGGAAAGGGGAAGAAAGCAGCGAGAACGAGTGATTTGCAAGTACAGCTTTGTGTGGGAGTGAGCTGGAGTCGGCAGCTGATCAAAGCGGATCTCGCTGGTCGCACAGAGTTTGAGGCAAGCCAGGCCCTCCCGGTGGGCGTGGAGTGGGCGAGCAGGGTTCACCATTTGCCGTAACCTTCAGTGGCCCTGCCTGAGACCTTGGAGAAGGTGGGTTTTATATCTCCTGATGCATTATACGCCTGATTCCATTTTGGATGTATTCCTTAATCCATATTCATTCGGTAATCTCGAGGTGCGTTAGCATGCTGCTCCCTCGCTGTACCTTTTACTCTCAAAAACTGCAGTGTTAACAGTTATGGGTGAAAAAAAATGCTGCATAAGGTAAAGCTACAAATACATAAATAAATACATAAGCTTTAAAGCATGTCAAAGATCGTTTCGTGATTCCGTATTAACTCAGCTTGATTTTCCAACACTTTATTTAAGAACTGAAAAAACAAAGCTTACAGCTATAGTTATCCATGTATAAAGTGGCCCTTGCTTTCCTTTGCACTTTTTTATAGGTGTCTCAGGAAACAGGGTACCAATGTCACCGGGACTAGGGGTGAGAAGGGAAGCTTTAAAATGCATCCTGACCGAGAATAGCTACATAGGACTTCATCTCCAATAGCTCCATGCAGCTTGCACTTACCACAGAAGTCTGTTAAGACAGGCACTTTCCTGTTCACCACACTCAGGCCAGAGCCCCTCTCTCTTCCCTTAAATACTCCATTTCCCATCACACATTAGAACACTGGCCCTTACAGAAATTGAATATTTTGGAATATATTGTCATAATAATAACAATAACAACAATGGTGAAAAGAATTGATAACCACAAACTGAAAGCATACATTCTGTCATGTATTTTTAAGCGCAGCAATATCTGTTCTGATTGAATTAAATAATATATGTGTATTTTATTTTAAGCATTTTTAAGAACATTTAGTATTTTTTGTTGTTGTTTTAGGGAGAAAGATCTGCATGCCCTGAGTTCCCCCCACACATTGGGGCGAACCGAGCACGCTCTGTTACCAGGGAGGCCATTTGCAGCCTCCATCCAGGGGATTCTAACAGGAGAGAGGGGAGTACTGGAGCTATGGAGCCCTGGAGCTCTGCTGCTGTGGAGCAGCCCTTACCGCTTATTAAAAATGGATTAGAGGCAGAGGGAGAGAGAGGAATAGACATGGCCAGTGCTCGCTCGCTCACTCGCTCATTCATTTGCCACCCCTCCACCACACCCCAGCCCCCTCCCTTACCTCTCGTCGAGCTTGTTGTTGACAGCCCCATTTGTTTTCATTTTCGGGATGTTTCGCTCGATATCTAATGAAATAACTATCTATATATTGAGCAGAGAATCAGGAGCGTGTGGTGGGACTGTGCAGCGAATGTCAGTGACGGTGGCTCTGTTTCTCTCCCCTCTGCTTTTTATTAGATGAGCGTGTGTCACCTGACAATACAGCACCAACATTTCACTTTGAGTGTCACTGTACATTTTTGTCATGTGGGTTTGAAAATACTTCATGCTTACTTACCATAAAGGTTTCCTCAGTTTCCTGTGTATCACTCAACAATACGGAAACAGCTCTTCATAACTTGAACAATGCTGTTTTATTTTGCCACATAAAATATTGTATGCCTACTTACCATTAACATATTGCTATGGCACTCTAACCTATCCTATTCTAATTAAGTCAGAAGTCATTTGGGGAGGATCGTGATACAATATGGGCTGTAGTATTAGATGATACAGTGAAATTAACGTGAGGGAATGATTTAGAAGAAACTGAAACAAAAGTTAAAGTCCTAAGGCCAGCACCACCCCCAACCCCCAACACCCCCATTCTTACCAACCTCATAGCTTTGCTGTAATCTTCCAGTCTGTGGACTTCATGCTGGAATGAACCACTTCACTGCACACTGCTGGATGGTGCTGCTCCATCAGCTGTATCGTTCTATAGCAATGTTTGCTAATCTTTGGACTCAGGCCTTGGTTTATCAAAAGCTTATTTTGGTTCAGCTTGGCTCGGTTCAATCAACTACAATTCAGAGATGGGCGGAAGGGATTAAAGATGTGGACCATTTAGATATTCTGTATCGTGACTGTGAAGGGTGCTAATTTGATGCCAGAAAAAATGGTAATTAAAACTATCGATAAATATCATATGCATATTTATCACCCATTTACTATACACTTCATTTATAGTTTTACTTATTATCAGAAAATATGCATTGTTCATTCAATAAAATAGGAAATGAGTTTGTACCCCCTGTAAGTTTTGTATGGGCTACTGCTGCTGAGAGTGGTTGAGTGTTAAACTACACACGTTTAGTGACTGTAATACATAAAACTGCAATAAATGATGCCATTCATTGTAAACTAGATTAATCCATGGTTCTTCTCCAAAATGTGAGACACACATGAGGACCTCACAGTCTCAGAGCTGTAATTTGTAACAGATGCGACACCAAGATACTTGCGATTTCAAAACCAATTTTAACATTTTCTAGCTCTAAACCACAGAGGCATTTGTCATTGCCTATATATGTTTAGGTGACAGTAAATACATTTTGCTGTGGAATGAGTTGCCAGGTCTCTGGATATATAGTATGGGGAGGTTACAAACAAGATAGGGTCCTGGTTCATGAGAATGATCCCCCCCACACAATGTAACTCTATATTTTAACTAAAGATTATTTAAAGTTTTAATGCTTTTATATTATTTTCTAATTGAAATAATTAATGTTATAAAATACTGTGTGGTCGCACTAAAACTGCCAAATGTTCAGAAACATATTTTTTGCCAAATTCTGGTTCTCTGAACCACTGGATGGTCACGGTCTACATCAATTGAAATGGCCACACCTGAAAGAGTTCCCCAAGTTGCAGTTTTTCAGAGCTTTGATCCAAGTTCAAACAACCAAAATAGCCTCCTCCATGAGCTTGGGTTTGGTGGCTTTAAGGGGGGTGGGGGCAGGTGAGGGGGAGTGGGGGTGTCGTACCCGAGCAGCTCTGTATGTGTGAGACCCCCTCTCTCACTCACACCTGCTCCAGTGGTTTTTGCCACAGTGCTTTGTGTGTGCACAGCTAAGTGCTGAGTCAGCGCAGGCTACAGGGGGGCTCAAGAGGGCCTAAATAATATGAAAAACAAACACAACGTGAGGGAGGAAAAAGAGATATGCACAGGAAAGAGGAAGCATGGATGCCTGCTCTTCATCCTCCTCCAGGAAGCTCCTGTGGAGCACAGCTCTCCCCCGCTGTCTTTCTCCGCCGCTGTGACTGACAGACTTCTGACCAGAAGCCCATCTCCCCTTCCCTCCCCTCTCCATCTGTCCTTTGGCTGCAGCTAAAAGTCTACAAGACATCTACGTGAATGCTGTTGCACTGTCCTTTTATTGGATTGGATCTTTTTGATTTAAATTCAGACTTGTACAAAACAATGACATTAGAATTCAACTCAGAGTTTACAAAAGTCAAAATATTTGAAAACACTTATTTCCAGGATTGTCCTTAAAAGAAACATACATATAGTAAATAGATAGAGATATAATTCAGTTATTTTCCCATTGTTGTACAGACACACACAGACACACATACACACACACTCGTAAATATGTTGCATAAATAATTTCAGTTATTCTAGCCCACTCCCACGCAAGTCTTTGCTGCTTCCAGCCTCTTAATTACAGAACAATCATCTAATCAAGCCATAAGGTGGCAACATCCAGTTGTGGAAACATCTTGTCATCCAGTGATTAGGAAATTCTGGTAATTATATGCTGTTTAACCTGCAAACCTGAACTGATTTTCTGATGGCTAATAAACTACATGTTCTCTCTTTGTGCATTTTTCTGACATTTTGTGTTTCCCACTGGGTTGTGTGTCCATCGTGTGTTGGATAACAGGCCTGAACAATAAACTGTCCTTTTCACACTATAACCCTGTGAGAGTAGCCATCTCAGGAACTGAGTGTGAGAGAGCTAAAGGGAAAGAGAGAGAGAGGGTGGGGGAAGAGAGAGAGAACCTTTCCACTAGCACAGCCTTGACTGAAAACATTATAAAGCTTTTAGAGGGAAAGGTTACAAATCAACAGTAAAATGGGATTTGAAGCTGTAAACCTCTTTTAAAATATGAACCTTTATGAGTAAATGCCTGAGTCTAAAATAAGGACTTAAAGCTGCCCTTTCAGGTGAATCCATCATTGCTGGAGTGTAAGTATATCTATGCGTGTGTGTGTGTGTGTGTGTGTGTGTGTGTGTGTGTGTGTGTGTGTGTGTGTGTGTGTGTGTGCGCATGTATGTTAGGGTGGGGGAGGGAGGGGGTGTCGATAAGGAAAGAAAAAAACTTTTAATCTTCACGACGCTCAGTCAGCGGTTTATTAACAATGCCACCTTTTTACAAGGTTTGGCCGATATTGAAATGACTGTCGGACTGCGGAACTGGGGGCGGCTGTATTTCAAATATCAATTGGCGGTGTCAGCGCGGCTCAGTAATGTGAAGGATTATCTGAAATTAGTTTAGTCAATTCATCATTTCAAAGGGCAGTCGGTCTGGTGCTGATTAGTTATTGTACACACTTGTCAATTAAGGCTCCCTGGGGAGCGGGCGTCCTGGAGACTTCAGCCTGCTATAAAATACAGGAAGAACAGGCGAGAAAGAGAGAGGGAGAGTGAGAGAAAAAAGAGCTGCGATCCTGCCCATTAAATGTGAGTGTGTCCATTCCAATAGCGAGGCATCATGTAGGTATACTTTTAATCCATAAACCCAAATAATTCTGTTGCCAGAGCAGCTGCGACTGAATTTGCAGGGATATAGGAGCTGATGCGGTTTAATGGGGTGTTTTAAGATCTGCAAGCCTTTGCATTGTCTTACTTCATGAGTTTTGTCTTGATTATACATGATTTTTAGAATTTTGAAATAAGGTAAAAAAACTGAGTTTTGTATAAAACACTTTGTCTAATGTAATGATGTTAGTTTCTTAGAAGTATAACAAGGTGATTGCTTACACTGACACTTATCTTCCTTTATTACAATTTTTATTGTAAATATATGTCGTTAAATATGATTTTAAGAATAATACCAAAGCATCTGAGCTGCTTGATCTATGCTGTTTGTCTTCTATGTATTATAGATGTATTGATGATACCTGTTCATACTCTGATTTCCAGGTGTAATTATTTTTCTTTTAGGATAAATATTGTCATAATATACATTTCTATGTCTCTAGGCAGCATAAAAATAAAGCATAAAGCGCAGTCTGATGCATACTTCTTACATTATTGGAAGCATACACATTTCCTCCTTATATATTGATGTAATCACATTATGCTGCAATACTGTGGAATTGAGTTATCATGTTGACTTTTGATCTTGAATATCATTAATATGACCCCAAGTGTATAAACCAAGAATTTGTAGATTAGAAAAAATCCATTTGCTACAGGTAATGTATATTCAAAGTCTAAAACATGATATTTGTAATCAACATTTAACTATTTTACTATATTTTCCTTTAGTTTGCTTTTACTCAGATAAAACCATGGAAATGCAAACCCTTTTCCATTTATTTCACTCAGCAACATTATTTGCTTGTGTGTTGTAATTAATTAATAATATACTTGATGAGTAAATCTAGATCAAAGTGGGGCAGGGGGAGGAAACTCTTGCCAGTTCCAAAAACTAAAAACAGAATTTTAAATGCTGCATCACCAAGGCACAGTGCATCTGACTGCAGAACTACTGTCAATGACAGCGCAGGGGGAAACTAGTATCAAATATTTACACACACAACACTCCTAAGCTCACCCCTGCACCCCATTCTTCTTTACACAGGCACCCCAAAACCTGTAACACTTGTCTAATCCTAGAATTCATAAAACCCCCTCACCACAAAACAGCAAAATATCCAACAAGAATAACAATAAAACTTCTATTTCCTTGCCACTGCACACATTGCTGTTTTATACATTTTTTTTGTTTGTGTTGTCACTGTGCTTCCATTAGTTTCAGTGGAAAGAATAGAAAGAGGCTTTCATGAATGCATAACAGTGTGCCTTAAAACCACAGGGATGGATGTAACCTTTTGCATTGGAGGACAATGTCATTAGAGAGGCCAAAGTCAGAGCAGTCATTTAAGTGCGTCCTGACAGTAACTGCCATTCCGGTTAGCTGCTTGACTGTCTGCAAGAATGTGTGTGTACTTGTGTGGGGCAACTTGAAATGCCACAAGCAAAATAAATAATAGACCTCTGTTTCCTACAATTTCCAATTCAATTTCCCACTGCTGACCTGTTGTAAGTAGTGAAATCAGCGCGAACTGGGTTAGGGGAATTCAGAATACCGCGACGGCTATGCTCTTCAAGGCGAACTCAATCCATCAACTGTGATGTCAGCGCATCAGCCTCACATGTCTGTTCTTGACATGCACATCCCGTGCGGTGTAAGTTTAAGCCTCGATCCATGAGGGCTACCTGTGACTAACACATAGCCCTTCCAACAAGTGCTCTTTGACTCAGTGCTATGGACCAGGCGAGGATGATGCTGAGCCTGAGGGCCTCTGTTTTAATGGCCCAGTCCCATGGTGCAGCAGTCAGAATACAGCATGCCACCTTCATCAACTTCTGCCATATATATTTCAAAACTATATGGCATTGATTTCACATAATACACTATACAATTATTACAATGGTGCAATGGTGATATTTAAATATCACAGTACTATAAACTTAACTTAGCCACAGATATCACACAAACCTGAAGCATCAAATATTCAGTATGGGATGGTCTTTTTATCATTGCACCACATGCTTATTCTGTCCCAACAGAGTCCTGAGGGTGGACAATCAATGGGGTTACACATGACTAACAGCATATCTGACTGACCAATAAACCCTTGGATTAAACACTAATCAGCTATCCTACATTTACACAACTTCAAAAATTTCACAAATTTAGATTCTGGGCTAGATTCAAGCACACACTGGAAACATCTGCAAACCCATTAAAACAGACTTTTGTCCCTAATAGGGATTCAAACAGGTATTTTTCTTGTCCCCAATACATTCTAACATGTTCAATGACAAATATGAGTCAACGTAAAGTTTTGCTTGAGTAGCATGTATCCTAAAATAGGCTGAGAATGTTCAATGGAATCCCTGTACCAGCCACTGTGTCTGTTCTTGTTTCAGTTATCATTTACTAAAATAGTTGAAATGGCCATTTATACTAGCAATGTTCTCTGAATGCACTCAGACTACAGAGTTGCTATGACTCCTTGGGGACATTAGGAATTCAGGACCTATGTTCTCGACCCTTACCCTTCTGGATGACACAAATTAATCCATTCTCATTTGCTGAGAAATTAAGACAACTGATAAATGATTAGAGTTTATTTACATATTTACATGTTTGGATATGAGCTGGTTCTCCATTAGAGAGGAATGTGAAAAGACAAACTATCAACTTCATTGCTATCTTTAAGATGTATTAGGAATAGAGTGTATATTTAACCTGTCCTGTATATGATTAGGTGCGCTTTTTGAAAATAAATAAATATGTCTGGCTGTCAATACAATTATTCAAACATAGGCATATAGTAAACATAGTAAATATAATTAATCTATTAGTGTTTGCTTTTTGATATATTTCTTACATTTCATAAAAGAAACACTTTTAAATTTTCCACATTTCTTTTCATCTCCATGCCTGCATATTCTCTTTGTATTCATACAGAAGGTTATTGTATTCTCAAGGCAAAGGATGCCATTGGGCTTTCCAGGCCTGGTGCACCCCTGCTTTCTGCATAAACTTTGCAGCATGCGCTTTTATCCTCATATGTCCTAGTTTGTGAAAAGAGAAACATTCTTTGCACAATCCAGCATTCTTCATTGCACATTTTATATGACTATATACTTTCATGACACTCTATTTGAAAATTCCTGCAATTGAATTGTGATATTAGACAACCAGTTAAAGTTTTTTTTCTGAATATTAAGACCTGCAGCTTGACAAACAGCCCCTAGTGTAGCTGTACTAAATGACCTGTGCACACAGCTTGCTCACACTCGGGGTTAACACCCTCCATTAGAGTGAGTGTGCCCTCATCACAATGTGGCCACTTCCAGTACATGTGTTTCCACTTTACCCCAGAGACACCTGACTGTGGCTGAAAGCATGAGTGTTTATGTTCAGTGGACTACCTATGGCAAAACACTGAACCTGCCTGTTTTAAAAAGACATCTGTTTCATTTTTAATTGAGATTTTAGTTAAAAAAAACAAATGCTTTAACAGATTGTTGTCCTCATTTAAAAGAGTTACCATTTATAATCAGATAATCTTTACTGTTTGCTCACACATAGCACATTATAATTGTTTTCATAATGCGATACAATAAAAAAGCCCATTACTTTTCATTCTCATTCATGGTTTGTATTTATCAATATATACTTTCATCCTCCATAACAATGTGTTTCTGACAATGAGGGAGATGCCAGCAATGACAAGGGAGGCTGACTACTCAAAGGCACTGCTGTTTCTGAGGTTAGCAATGGCTTCAGAAAAAAGTCAAACATATCAAAATAATTAAAATATACCATCATGTGTAACTGACACATAATGACTGAATGTAATCTAAGCAATGCCAATGGAAATGCCAGTGGAAAAGGTCACTGGTACAGCTTTGTAATATTTGTAATGTTTAATTATGAAGACATGCAAAGAGCTTGGATACCAACACCAGTATATGACTCTCAACAAATCAGATGGTCGGAAACTCAAGCAAAAGAGCCAGTCACGCTTCAAGTGAAGCCTCAGAGCCAATCAGAAGGCTCAAGAAAGAAGCACCAGCATGAAACAGCAGCGGCAGTTTGGAAAGTACCAGCATGGATTGAATTCAGTTGCCATTCCCATAGCTCTTAAGCTTGTGTGTTCCCGTCTAAATATGGATTATAGTGGCTCTGTGCTTTTATCTTCAAACTGGGCTTTCAACTATCTATTGTCTGTACTGTGGTCGAAGTCAAGAGACCTCTGCTTCTAAAGTATCTGAGGAGAGAAAGAGGGGAGCGAGGAGGGTGGGCGCCTGAGAGTAAAGGCCAAAGAACTTCTGAAGCGTGAAAGACTCGGGATTTACTTTTCCTTTCTCTCTTTCTTTCAGCAAGAAAGAGGGGAAAAAACTGTTCAAGGTCTGAGGATTGTGAAAAAGTTATTTTTATTTCCATTTTGAGTCATTTCCAAAAGCGCACAAGCTTTAAAAAAAAGCATGGCTACACCAGTTTAGTTGCCGTCACATTTAGAGAAGCGTGGTCTTTTGTAGATGTGTGTGGCCCTGAGCCCTCTGAGACCCCCTGAGCACTGCGGAGATGGCGGGCTGGAAAATCCCCTGGCTGCGGCCGCGCTCTCTCCTCACACTGAGGCTGATCTCTCAGGCGTCATGCAGAGTCTGCATTCACAATGACCTGCTTAGTAGATGATAGCGTCACGTTTTTCTTAGATTTGCACAGGGCTGGGAATTTTTAGGGAGCATTCGCAGAAGTGTGATATCCCAATTTATGTGAAGACAAGAGGGACACCTTTTAGTCTACTAAAGAATTTTAAGGAAAAAAATGACACAAAAATATACTTTTTTTCCAAATAAATTCATTTGAAAAATAAATATAAGGTAAAATATACAAAATATAAGAGGCAATTCCCTATTTACCAATGAACAATTAACATATTTGTTAAACTGATGCAGACAATTCAAGGAATATATATATATATATATATATATATATATATATATATATATATATATATATATATATATATATATATATATATATATATATTTGAAAGTTATAAGAACATAAGAATATGGAATGACAAGAAAAGGCCGTTCAGTCCACCAAGACTCATCATTCACCTACCATCTGGAGAGTATAAGGCACTGTGTTAAGCCTGGATCTGAACACTCCAAGGGTCTCTGTCTCCACTAAATGACCTGGCAAGCTGCCCACTGACAGCTCTCCATATAAAGAAAATATTTCCTGATATTGCTTTGGAATGAACTTCTAACTACATTTCATCTATGTCCCCTTGTTCTGCTGACAAAACTCAACCTGAAAACTCTTTTGTAGTTCACCGCGTGAATCAATTTTATGAATTGAGAAACCTCAGTTGAATCCCCCTTAGTCTTACAGTAGTAAGAGGCAAGATGAATTAGAATTTAGTTTCATGAATGTTGAGCAATGCATCTCTAAATGGAATCGATAGAAGTCTGACAAGACATATAGTCAACTCATGTAATCTGAAAATTATGTTGTTGCCACCAAATTTCCCATGGCCACAGCTCCCTAACATCCCAAACATTCCCTAAGGAATACTTTCACATTTGGCATTGCTAACCTTTTCGTCACTGATGTTAAGTGTCACCCTAAACTGGGAATGAGAAATCCTATGGGTTTCACATTGTATAAAAGCTATACATCTGCTGCCCAGGCCCATGACGTGCCTAATGTTGTGTCCTTAGAATTAAGTTTAAGGTCAAAGCCATCGGCAAGATTTCCCTCATTCATGGAGGGAAGTCTAAAATGTACAGCTGAATGATATAAAGCCATATATTCAATATCTGCATTTCCGGACGGACTGGAAATCAGTTCTATAAGTGAGCTTCATTGTACCATTAGGCCAAATATTGCTGGTGCGTCAGAATGAAAATGCCAACTTGGTACATTGAGTAATGCCTGTTGTTTTAATTAACATTGTTAAGCAACCAATTGTACAAAATTAGCTAGCAAGTAAAATGTAGTTTTCCAAATGCAATATCATTAATTTTGCTTGCAAAATCCTATTAGTCTATTGAGCAAGCACAACACAGTTGTGCACTGTTGTTTGCGCCTCTGTGTAATTTAGAATCTTGAGCATGCATTTATTGGATCCTGAAAAAATACAGTGCAAGAACATGATTGAACTGTGCAGTAGTGTGCCTTCGAAAAGATATCAACAATCACAGCTAACAGTTTATCCGTGTCAAGTCATAAATAATACTACATTGATGGTATCAATTCTTTATGCTGATAGAATGAATGGAACGGGCAATTTGTCATATGTATTTTAATATAAGCAGGTCGTTATGTAGTTTTATCCATACAGTTTTAACTGGTTTATAAGAACTTTGTGAATACTGTGAAATTCATCTTTCGTTACAATTTTACCACACTGTACCCACATGTATTTTATATATATAACATTAGTGTAATAAATAGGCTGATGTTATAAAAAGAATAAAAAAAACCCTGGTGGATTAATGGCGTATTCACTCACAACCAGGAAATAAACAGAGTCAAATTTGATAATTCACAGTATTCATCAAGTTCAGAAATTATATTATATTATATTATATTATATTATATTATATTATATTATATTATATTATATTATATTACAGCATTTAGTGTTATTTTAACACATTTAAAATTCCTTTTGTTTTCCAAAAACATATTCTTTGTAAATAAATGACAAAAGCACTGCCTTCATAGCCTTTGGGTTGTTTTTGCAGGGAAGCTTTGTCAGATATGTGTTCATTTCATCCACAGTCAACACAGTCTGGTCACTCTTTCTAATAGCTGTGGATCATTTCCTGTCTCTCATGTTTTGCGAAGAGCAGTATGGACCCACACTGGTGGAATCATTATCTGGTGTGACAAATATTGCCTGAGAAGAAACACTTCCAGCCTGGCATGCACAACACACCCATTACAATACAAAACAACCAAAAAAAATGAAATCACCGGGGAAGGCAGCTTCTGCAAACCATTCTTTTAATTGGTTTGACTCTGGCACGCTTTTTCTCCATCATCTGTGACTTGTTAAGCAGGCTGACACACTGAACATGTGACGTCTATTTTTTTTTAAACTAATCTTCAAGGAATGGTACCCAAGATTTTTTTTCATTTATCAAGGGGGTGAAGCCAAACCCATATTATCTGAACATGAAACAACAGAACGCCATTTCACAAATGACAGTGGTATTGTACCTTTCAGATGAAGCCCAGGACATGTATTATGTTAATGGAAGCATTTCTTAACATTTAATTTCTCAATTTTCGCTTAACCCCTACCCCCATCTCTTCCAGCGGCTGTATAAGACAATCTCCAGTTGTCCTTGGCTCAAAGGCACAAGCACTTGAAATGTGTTTAGATTTGGTGCAGACCTCAAAGAGACTGGGAGCTTATTTTCAAGCACTTTCAGCCCTGAGGCAGATACAGTTCTGAGGCTTGTACTCCCTGCAAATAGTTTAGGTTCTTCTGCTTTCGCTCCTTGAGAATTTCATTCCTCACTGGTCTCTCACTAGCCTACTTGCGCAACAAAAAAACGAGGCACAAAGGAAAAGAACTGGACATAACAGACCTATCTATAATTATGATAAGATGTCAACTAGAAATGCTTCCAACTTCCTACTGAAAGCAAGGTATCTCCAGTCAGAATGCTCTGCCTTAATGATGCTCCAACCGCCATCCCTTTCCATTGCTACCCAAAGTGTGAACAAAGAGAGGCTGAGCTCTACCTCTGCACCTATGTCATATTAAAGTATTTTAAAAGGTCTCAGTTCAATAATAACACACTGCACTTTGTACTAATGTCCCTGAGATTAAATAAATAAATAGATAAATAAAAACTGTCACAGGATTGACTAAAATTGGATTACAGATGGATAGCAGCTGTTCTTGATTTAACAGTGTTCACATTTCATGCAGAAAAAATTCTGGTTACTTCAGAATACTGCATATGTACATTTATGAAAATATATTTCAAATAAAATGAGTCCTTAAGAGCATATGTAGTTCAATCAAAGTGGACTCCTGTCTTTATAAGGAATTTATGCTGTTTGGTTCTGTATGTATAATTCAAATTTTTGTGCTTTTCTAAGTACATTAGCTAGAATTTTAATCATTTAATAAATAATTTGATAGAATAAAAGAATGAGAAAACCCTTAGATCAATATATGAAAGCTGCAGGTAACACATTCAGGTTTGGCTTTAAAGGCAGTGGCAAAGATGCCGTGATGCACATGAGGGGAGCGTGGCAAAGCATGACAAGGCTGGATTAGCTGCCCCACAAGCCGTGAAAACCATATGAAAGCATTGCCAGTAAACAGAACCCTGCTGCTGCAAAATGGAAACTAAACATAGTATTACTATAGGGAGGCTGCAAAACAAGGGAGGGCTGAGAACTGTAGAGGATTCCAGTAACATTATCATGGCTACCATTAAATTTAAGTCAAAATCAAATGAGCTCTGGAAAAGCTTGTTTTTTTTCAATTAATTATTTCAAAAGACAATGATGTAATTAACAGGGTACAGTGTTCGTTCTACCTGGGTTGTCTAAGTGAATGGTGGGAGCAGTACTCAACCCCTACCTGGAGCAGTGTGTTATTAAAAGAGAATGCAGATTTATGGTAAATCAATGGTAAGCCATGAGGTAAAGGCCAGTGGAAATGGAAGCAGAGTTCTCTTTTCACAAGGCCTGCAGCACAGCAGCCAGGAACATTCGTCTGTTTGAAAAGACAGTAGAGCCTGGGCAGGACGGTAACTGGAATAATTTAAATCAGCCGTTGTACAATTTTTTTTGTGGGATTGGCTCCCCTCTTCTTCTCCTCCTCTACCCGGTGACTCCCCTCACCTCCTGACTGCTCCCAGCCGGGGCAGACCTGAGCCCCCAATGTGCACATCATTATTTATAATAACCGCGCTTGTTATTATTAGCCTTTTGCTTTTACCCATAAATAAAATTTCATTAAGCACGTCCTTTAAAAACCCATAAAACATTAATATTGACTTGAGGCTGCCAGGCTGGAGCCTTCTGCTCATCCGCTCAGAGTACGGTCCATTTCACTTTTGTGCCATTAAATATAATACTAATAAAAAGAAATTGCGAACATGTAGGCTCTTCAGGTCCCCCTCCAAAAACCCACCCACCCTCACCATCAATATAAAGGCACTGTCCATGGATGGAGATTTATCTCAGTTCCCCAAACTCCACGGTGCATTTGTGCTGAACAAATTTCAGCTAATTATAATGTGAATGGTATGAAATGCATTCTGTGACCATTAAAATCCCCTTTGCTCTGCTCAGCAAGCAAACACTACCCTCTCCATTCCCACCCACACCCACACCCCTTCATTACTTCACAAATAAACACATGCACACAATTTCACCATCTTTCTTTTCTTCTCTCTTTCTCAACTCTCTGTTGCTTTCTTCTGCCACACAAACACACACACACACACACACACACACAACCACAAACACACAGACACAACACTTCTCTCCTCTCTCCTGACTTTGCATGATCCTGGGCAGGGCGATATCGTAGGGATGAACTTTAATGAAAGGTTTTGCAACGAGGCATAGACGCTTGGTTGACCTAATGAGATCCCTAACTGTTCCTGCCATCTGCCCACCTGAAGCCACGACATTAGCTATGCAGCAACTTTGGATTGTTTCATTTTAGTAACCCATCCATCTATGCGAGCCCAACCCCTTGTGCCCACACACTGAAAAAAAGGTTTCATTGTTAATTTAATTATCCCCAATTAAAATAATCGATAAGCAAATGACATACGCTTTCAGTCCCTGATGGCCAGACACAATATGCAGATGCGTATTCACGCCACATGAGGTTATATTATTATGACACAGAGGTACTTTGTTTCCACACGGGAGGCATTCTCAAAATCCATCTTTTTCACAGCCAACTACCTACAGCAGGCCTCCCAGCAGTAGGGGCTATCCAATGGCCCTTTCAATTCCACACAATCCACTGATAGTTGCAAACTCTCCTGCTCCTGCCGTCAATGGTTTTTACCTCATTAAGGCTTTTGACAGGTCAGTGTGCTGATGAGGCTTTTGTGCTTGTCATACAAAGCCCCGGCCCCTTGTAACCCCCAAACCCCACCCCGTTATTACACTCACCGGAAAGATTTCCCCCGCCACGGAGAAACAAAATGATAGAGCAATTGACTAACACCCTAACCCACCCCTTTAATGGGGGAACATGCTCCTGGTTCATTGTTCTTACACTCAAAGATTGGAGCTGTTCTTCAGGACAGCAGAACCCGCCTGACAGACCCAGCTGCGGTGACTCAGGCCTGGACAGAAAGACAAACCAGGCACAGGCCCCAGTCAGCAAAGAAACACACACCAGGCACAGGCCCCAGTCAGCACAGAAACACACACCAGACACAGGCCCCAGTCAGCACAGAAACACACACCAGGCACAGGCCCCAGTCAGCACAGAAACACACACCAGACACAGGCCCCAGTCAGCACAGAAACACACACCAGACACAGGCCCCAGTCAGCAAAGAAACACACACCAGGCACAGGCCCCAGTCAGCACAGAAACACACACCAGGCACAGGCCCCAGTCAGCAAAGAAACACACACCAGGCACAGGCCCCAGTCAGCACAGAAACACACACCAGGCACAGGCCCCAGTCAGCACAGAAACACACACCAGGCACAGGCCCCAGTCAGCAAAGAAACACACACCAGGCACAGGCCCCAGTCAGCACAGAAACACACACCAGGCACAGGCCCCAGTCAGCACAGAAACACACACCAGGCACAGGCCCCAGTCAGCACAGAAACACACCAGGCACAGGCCCCAGTCAGCACAGAAACACACCAGGCACAGGCCCCAGTCAGCACAGAAACACACACCAGGCACAGGCCCCAGTCAGCACAGAAACACACACCAGGCACAGGCCCCAGTCAGCACAGAAACACACACCAGACACAGGCCCCAGTCAGCACAGAAACACACACCAGGCACAGGCCCCAGTCAGCACAGAAACACACACCAGGCACAGGCCCCAGTCAGCACAGAAACACACACCAGGCACAGGCCCCAGTCAGCACAGAAACACACCAGGCACAGGCCCCAGTCAGCACAGAAACACAAACCAGGCACAGGCCCCAGTCAGCACAGAAACACACACCAGGCACAGGCCCCAGTCAGCACAGAAACACACACCAGGCACAGGCCCCAGTCAGCACAGAAACACACACCAGACACAGGCCCCAGTCAGCACAGAAACACACACCAGACACAGGCCCCAGTCAGCACAGAAACACACACCAGGCACAGGCCCCAGTCAGCACAGAAACACACACCAGGCACAAGCCCCAGTCAGCACAGAAACACACACCAGGCACAGGCCCCAGTCAGCACAGAAACACACACCAGACACAGGCCCCAGTCAGCACAGAAACACACACCAGACACAGGCCCCAGTCAGCACAGAAACACACACCAGACACAGGCCCCAGTCAGCACAGAAACACACACCAGGCACAGGCCCCAGTCAGCACAGAAACACACAGACACAGGCCCCAGTCAGGCCCCAGGCACAGGCCCCAGTCAGCACAGAAACACACACCAGACACAGGCCCACACCAGGCACAGGCCCCAGTCAGCACAGAAACACACACCAGGCACAGGCCCCAGTCAGCACAGAAACACACACCAGGCACAGGCCCCAGTCAGCACAGAAACACACACCAGGCACAGGCCCCAGTCAGCACAGAAACACCAGGCACAGGCCCCAGTCAGCACAGAAACACACACCAGGCACAGGCCCCAGTCAGCACAGAAACACACACCAGACACAGGCCCCAGTCAGCACAGAAACACACACCAGGCACAGGCCCCAGTCAGCAGAAACACACACCAGGCACAGGCCCCAGTCAGCACAGAAACACACACCAGGCACAGGCCCCAGTCAGCACAGAAACACACCAGGCACAGGCCCCAGTCAGCACAGAAACACACACCAGACACAGGCCCCAGTCAGCACAGAAACACACACCAGGCACAGGCCCCAGTCAGCACAGAAACACACCAGGCACAGGCCCCAGTCAGCACAGAAACACACCAGGCACAGGCCCCAGTCAGCACAGAAACACACACCAGGCACAGGCCCCAGTCAGCACAGAAACACACACCAGGCACAGGCCCCAGTCAGCACAGAAACACACCAGGCACAGGCCCCAGTCAGCACAGAAACACACCAGGCACAGGCCCCAGTCAGCACAGAAACACACACCAGGCACAGGCCCCAGTCAGCACAGAAACACACACCAGACACAGGCCCCAGTCAGCACAGAAACACACACCAGACACAGGCCCCAGTCAGCACAGAAACACACACCAGGCACAGGCCCCAGTCAGCACAGAAACACACACCAGGCACAGGCCCCAGTCAGCACAGAAACACACACCAGGCACAGGCCCCAGTCAGCACAGAAACACACCAGGCACAGGCCCCAGTCAGCACAGAAACACACACCAGGCACAGGCCCCAGTCAGCACAGAAACACACACCAGACACAGGCCCCAGTCAGCACAGAAACACACACCAGGCACAGGCCCCAGTCAGCACAGAAACACACACCAGGCACAGGCCCCAGTCAGCACAGAAACACACACCAAGCACAGGCCCCAGTCAGCACAGAAACACACACCAGGCACAGGCCCCAGTCAGCACAGAAACACACACCAGGCACAGGCCCCAGTCAGCACAGAAACACACACCAGGCACAGGCCCCAGTCAGCACAGAAACACACACCAAGCACAGGCTCCAGTCAGTGAGGTCACTTTCCACCATTCTGCCGGCCTCTGTCATGTTGCATTTCATTTTCAGGTCTGGCCTGTAATGATGATGCAATTCCAAGCTGACAATAAAATACTCTGAAATATAAAGAAAAGCAATGTTTACAATTGATAAGAATGTACAATAAAGTATGTTAAAGGAGATCCTTCCATCAGTGCTTGGCAAACACACAGATGAGTAGAAAGTTTGAGATTCGAGGCTTCATCAGTTGTTTCAAATCATGGCATCATCGTGATGCAACTGAGAGCTGATAATGTATCAGCTCTGAAATAAAATGCAATGAAGGCCAAAGAAAAGAAAAGGATTCTGTTGGGGAAAGATGCAAAGACGGGGAGAGTGGAAGAGTTTTATTAATGTGTTTTTCCCCCATTCCCCTCCCCCCACACCACACATTCCCTAGTCTCAGATCCTTAGTCCCGGTTGGAAAGCAAATTGAAAATGGGAGCGCCCATCAGAGACTGGATTAGGCCGTTTTCCTGACATGTTTAAATTGCCCGTAATCTCTTATGCAGATCACATCTGCGGCTAATTGATGGATTTGCTGGAGGATCTAAGTGGGGCTCCAGTGTGCTCTGCTGTTTATTTTCACACACAGCCTCTTTAACTCCTCACTTGCCATGGCCATGCTACCCAAACCAATCAAAAAACAACAACAACAACAACAACATGGAAACCGCCACATCTGACCCATGCCCAAACTATCACAAAGCTTCCTCAAACTCTGCAACATCACCACAACAGTAATATCAATAAACCTAGTATCCCTTATGTTTTTCCTGTGTTGTATATTTTTTCTCTTTTGGAGGAAAGGGAGGGGCCAGTTTTAGAATGAGTAACTTGATTAATAATGAGATATATTGTTGCCTCATGCTAGGTTGCCTCTTGGCTTAGTGTAAAACCTACACAGAACCCAGTGTGACAGCCATGCCCAGATTCCCTACAAGCTGTACACAACTATGGTAAGTAACACTCACTCGCTTATGTGAACAGTCATGCATAAGCAAACATACATAAATTCTGACATTCAATCAGCCTTCAGAATGAAACCACATCAAGGCACTCTGTGGTGGAGGAAAACAGCTTTCTCCAGCACAGAAACGACACACTCCAATGCGAAAGGCATATGGTCCTGCTTTTATACACATGTGCATGTTGCACGCACATGCACATGTGCACAGACGCACACAAGCGCACAGAAAAGAGACAGCGGTTTGAGAGAGGGGATTTGAGAGTGCAGGGGGTGGCAAGCAATGATCTGTTTTTTTCCCATTACCCTGCTGCATACGTGTGCCTCATTTACATTCATGGTTATCCAGATAATGAAGCTTTCAATCCGGGGGATCCTGTGGCGAGAACAATGAACCCAATTACCTCCCGCCGCCTGCGAGATGGGATGGCAGACTCCGAGACAGATGGGAAAGACTGCGGTCGGCCGGCAATCCAATCACATTCATCTCGCTCCCCTGTTTCCCCTGTTCTCACGCACGTCGCTACTTATCAACAGGCTAGGGCCAGAGCACTGGGATCATTACATCAAACACAGCAACCCCCCATAACCCCCCATGCACACACTCTCTCTCACTGCTGCCCTATGAAGATTGGGTCCCCCTGAGAACCCCCCCACCCCACCCCAGACCCCCTGATGCTCAAGGTTCTCTCTTCTTTCATGGACCAACAGGACCCACTTCTTCTGCACTCCACCGTATGGCTGTGGTTCCTCCTCTTAGGTTTTATTAAAGACCGTCTCTTGTTGATGATCTTGAAAAATGCCCGTACACAAATGGAATATATTTAAGGCCCATTGCTTTTAGTTTTCATGAAAAAATCAAGGACAAAAATACTTTAAAATGATAGTAATACATTATGAATATATGGACTTTCAATAAAATATAATGATACATATATTTCACAGTTTTTTTAAGATATTGTAGATATCTTGCAGTTACTTGTAGGTTTGCCCATATACTGTTATGTGCTTCAATATCTATTCTTATCTTTAAAATATAATGTATGTCAAAATTTATGTTTTGCTTATCATTTCCATGGTGTTAAATAAAATAATATTTTTTTGTTACATTATGTAAAATAAATAACTTTTTTGTGTACACTAAGACTTATTACTAGTGCATCATTATGCATCAAAAGCACACTGCCAAGTCTGATTATATACCACATACCACAAAGGTAAGTGAACCACATCTGCATGAAGTGAATATACAAACATTTAATACCATAACTTCATTTGCACTTATCTATGCTTTTATGTCCTGGGCCTGTCATGCCATTCTAATGAAGTTATTTCAGTGTTAGTATGCTTGTACACTGCAGCCATTGAAGAGGAAAAATGTTTCGTGTTCAAAATTTCATTTCTCCATCTATACAGGATTTATTTTCAATAGATGTTTGCTCTTAATCTCTTAATTTAAAAAGAATGCTGAACCATGTAAGACATGCTTTTTTCAAGGGCTTACATATTTTTTTTTGTTTTACTGGTTTTATCAAGTATACTGAACTATTTTTGTTTAGTATTATTAATTCCACTTCAGTTTTCTGAAAATTGCAATCTATGGCCATAAACATATTCATTCAAAATGGAGAAAACAAGAGTTTTATTTTCATGTATACAGGATCTATATATATGTATATATATATAGATACTCAATCAAAATATGCAATTGTATATGTTCACTGCCCCAGAGCCCATATTAGAACATAACAAATGACACAAAGCAGTCTCCAGCTCTTCTGATATAATCATGCACTATAATCTCATCTGTTATAAAAAAACATGGCACCTCGAAGCTGTACCAGGTGGACACTGCTGCTGCTATTTTCATGCTTACAAGCTTCTAGCCGCAAGCACATTTTTGTATTTTTATTTATATGTCAAAAGACTAAAATGTTTCCGTATGTAATCATATTTTTCCAACCACATAGCTATTAATATTGTAATATAATATAATATTATAACAATATAATAGCCATTAAAAAAACAGGCACATAGGCCTTTCATCCCAAATGGAAACACTGCTAAGAAACACAAATTGAAACACCACAAGAACCTGCTTAATGCTCTCAGTATCACATCCTACAATGAAATACTCTTTATTCCTCTTATTTTTCTCTGTATGTTATTCATATACCTCCTTCTGTTGGCCTCCGTTCTTCCTGTACCCCTTGTTACGTATTGTCTTCATTCCATCCTGTCTCTGACTTCACTCCCCTTCCTTCCATCCCCTTTATCTCCTCCTCTTCTCCTTCTTTTTTCCCCTCTCCTGTCTCTCTTTCATGCTCTCCTTTAGTTCTGTCTCTTCCTTTCTGTTTCTCTATTTCTTGCTATACCCTAACCATTCATCTCTTCCTCTGTATCCTTCTTTCTCTCTTTCTAACCCCCTTCTCTATGTCTCTCCCCTCCCTCCTTGTTTGAGGGTGTACTGTACTGTACTTATCATAGTCCTATGCTGTCATGATTCCTTTGGGACCAACCTAGCAGTAATAATTATCCTTATCCTGGACCCCAAGTCACCTGATGGGCTCTCATTTTGAACATGTGCTGAGCCTTTTTCTTTTTTTACTGTAGTTGCAATTTGAAGCAGAGAGGAAAATTCCTGGTCCTTATCAGACGGCCTCTTGCAGAGGGTCACTCGTTGAAACACATTTTCTCTGAAGCGCATTCTCATGTAAACACTTACACAAGCTGGACCAATATAAACAACACACCTGCACACCACACTGACCCAAATTGCATTATTCATTTGTGCAACAAAGGGAAAAAACCCACTGTCATTCTTCAGCAAATCTGGGATGCTTTCCATAGGACAAATATTCAACACACATTATATATAACCTGTCTAGACTTCACTGACAGTTCAAAGGATTGATTTCAAGCAAAGATATTTAGCAAGCGATTGTCAGAAAATGAATTCCATCCCGCACAAATTCCAATACTTTATGCATACTTTATGCAATATATCTTTGTTTCTCATGGTTTTTCCTTATTACCTCCTCTAGTTTTCACTCTCTGATCAATATGGTAGTTGACTTCTTGCTCAATTAAGATTTTGAGGATGTGCAGCAGTCAAAGGGATGCTTCCCTCTTTACAGAGAGGATCCAGATCTGCCAGTCTCCCTCTGCCAGTGTGTCTAGTCATTTTTCTTTAAATAACTTGCATAAAAAGATGTGCACAGGTTTGTAGCATCGGTGTTCTCACAGATCCAGTTAAGCTGTAATGCATTATTGATAAGTCACCAATTAGGGCTATTGCAATTTTCAACTGACCTTTTCAGAGAACATTATGCACCTGCTGTGAGATGTATTCTCTGTAAATTTCAATCTTAATCTACCCTCCAGAGCTTTCATAACCAGCAGAAGAAGGCCTATCCATAGTCCTGAAAGCATATATGTGTTTGGTTATCAGTTAATTAGCTCGGTGCTGTTTGCTCATGACTGAGGGCACACCTGCTCCCTCTGACAGTGGTCTTCATGATTGTCAGTGTCAGAATTTTTAAAAATGATATCCAGCTAGAAATGCTGTACTCAAAATTAGACTGACACAACTGCTATTATTGATACAAGCTAGCTTACTACTTATAATACTTCATTTTAATTCTACTTTAATCTTCACCATTTCGTTTTTTTTTCAGAGAAATTTCTAAATTGCATTGGTTCTAGCTGCAGTAACATATCATTTTTCTTTCCAATGCCACTTCTATAGTATTAGGGGAATACTGAGTCGGAGTAGATACGGGGGAAAAAACAGAACCAAACAGTAGTTTCTTGGCAGTGCCGTGAGCCAGGTGAGACTGTGCAGAGAAGACACCAGCCAAAGGATTAATGGTCTCGAGGGAAGCCAAGGTAAGCGCACAGCTCCTGCTTGACATCTTTGTACTTGTAAGAGCACACAAATTAGCCAGGCCATGCCGTGAGTAATGGGCAGCGTGCTTCCATCAGTCCTATTTAACAATGCATGCAAGGTAGAGAGGGGGAGGGGGTGGGGTGTATGTACAAGGCTCTGCAGAATCATTGCACATGCAGGACTTGCATACTGAAAAAGCGCGAGCAGACTGTGGAAGATATGCATAATAAGTGTGTGCAGGACAAACACGCTGAGGTATGGGTATAGTAATGGGCTCTCACTGTGGCATCTTCCCAAGGCCCAGTCTATTTAATATGCACCCTGAGCAACAGAGCCATGCAGAGGGACTGTACACATTCTCTGCAACTGGCTGGATTTAATGTCTGGCATAAATGTTTGAAACGTATCTGATGTGGTATGGAATATAACTATGCTTAATTTATTTGTTGGAAACTGGCATGATGACTGGCACGGTGAGTTCCATTCCCTGAGTCTGCTGTTTTGTTTATCGTAAGCTGCCAGTATTGTTCTTTGTAGTTACCCAGTTAAATGGGCACCTGTTTTTAAAGTTGTTTTAAAGTTTAAAATTGGCAGAAGCTTATCATTTAATACACGCACATACACACACACACACAAACACACACAAACACACACAAACACAAAATCAAATTCCATAGACCACCATTATTTTCGCTCACTAATGTCCAGTTCGTGTCTGGACTTTATGGTTTCCGGTTGTTTTTCATCCAGACAAAACAATGGTACATATGAAATAAATTAATTACAAATCTTCTTACCACAAAATTATACCATTACTGTTTCAGTATACACTGTACTCCAGCAGCAGCAAGACAAAATCCCTACAACTTGTATTATCAATATTTTGCAGAATAATAAACATCTTCCTGCTAGCAATACAAGTAATTGTAGGAAATGTTCCTTCCTTACATATATTTATGAATTGTAAACCTGATGCAGTACCAGATGGTAAAACTGCAAAGGACCAGCAAAAGCAGACCAAACAGTGGCAGTGAACAGCGACAGAAGGAAACGCCTTTATCTCTGTCTTTGCTAGGGTGAAGTCCAGTACGACATAAAGCAGAGAGTGAGAGGACTTACAGCTGCCTGATGCTGATGAGCTCCCCAGCATAGTGGCTCTCACTAATGACCAGGAGCCATGCATTTCCTCATTCCCACGGGGGAACAGCTGCTCCTATCAACAGCTTTTTCTCTGGGCTTTGAAGGGATGTGGAGCTGGCCGTGGTCCTACCAAGCAGAAGTGCAGGCATGTTGCGCCAGCATGGTGGCTAAGCCCACTGACACCCCGTCCAGCCAATTTACTTCTGCAGCATGCCAAGCTGCCCCCTAATAGGAACACCAGGGACAGCCTGCTGTGGAGTCCTCTGAAAGACAGGGGGCGATGTAGGGAGGTCAATCAGGTCAACTCTCCAGAAGTTTTTATTGTTTTGTCTTTTATTTTGCTCTTTTTTTATTATTTATATTCTCTTGGTTTAAGAGAGAAAATATTCTATCAGAGCTTTTACATTAACTACATTACAGTTCATTATTCAAATATTTGATGATGGGTAATGAACAATCGTGATTTGAAAAAACGAAATTTGAACACATTTTTATTAATACATTTAAATATTGTCTCTGATCATTTTGTAACATGCTACTATGAAGTGACTATCATGAAAGTTATGAAGAAGCTATATATCCAGGTTTCATCCAGAAATATACTCACATTACATTTGAAGATTCTGTGAACAAAGATCTATAACAATGACCAACAAGCTAGCTAGGTATCCATATCACAGCAAGTATTGAGTCAGTATGGTTTTCTATCTTCACTTCCTTTTGTTAAAGAAAAAGCTAGAAATTGTTTGCCATGACTACAATCAACAAGGAAAAAAGGCACTGTGGTGTCTAAATAAAATCAATTTAAATAAAAAACCAGAAGGATTAAATCTCTTCCTCAGACTACACTACTGTAATCATGTGTCCTAGTCTTTAAGCCTTGAGATATTTGTGACAGATAAACCTTATATTTTAATAGGTTGCCCCGATGTACCAAAAACACCATTATATAATTATTGTGGTTGTTAGCTCAGTTTATAGCTGGGAATAGCTTAGTAGTTAGGTTTGATGAGCAAATTCTACATAGACAAGAGCACTATTCTAAAGGGGCATAACTTTCATTAAATGTACATTGGATTAGTAATAGAGAAATGGACCTGCTCCTGAAAGAGCTGGGATTACATGCTTATTTACATTTGGATTTTTTTTCTTGCATATCACAAATATATTGTTCATGTGAATAATTCAACAGTCATCAAATTGAGTACCATTGGTAACCATGCTGGTTAGTCATATTGATATTATAAAATGATAAATTATGGAAGGAGTAGCACATAAAGCAGCTGACCATGAAGAACTGAATTGTTTGTCAACTGTGAAGGCTAGCTTTTATACATAGGAAAAAAATAATGCACAGTATGGAAAGATAGCATCAAAGCAAGAAATATTTTACAATATATAATATATAGTGAACCACATAGTTTATATAATAATATATAATCTTATATTATAAGGGCTATATGTTGTGGTAAATGAAAAATATGTAAACTTCTGTATGCGTGTATATTGCATATGCACTTGTGTGTGTGTGTAGGTGTGAGTATGTATGTATATATTATGTGTGTGTGTTCACATGGTGAATGCTAATGTAAATTCATAAATTCATAAATTCATTTCGAGCCAGCTTTCTTTTTATTGGTTCATCAAAGTGAGAGGCACAATCACCACACTGGTCAGACAACACTTCATCTGCACCTGATCCATGTAGATTGGAAGAGGAGCTATGACTGAAGAAATTGCTCTTGAATGATGAGAGCAAAGAGCTGTAGCCAGTTACACGCTGTTCCGCAGGGCTTCCAACCACAGTCAGCTCTCGTTTGGTCAGCGCTGGACTCCAGACCACAGGGCACGTCACTAAACTCAAGTGTTTTAGCACAACACACCACCCAACAGCCTGTGGTGAGGCTTACCCTTTCAGTAATGTGCAGCGGGTCTGGGAAAACATATACAAATCTCCACAGACACATTCAGAATTCATATTGTTATGGCAACTGATCATTCTACTGAAGTTCCTGCTCTGATAAGCAAAGTGCTTTAAGTAAGGCCAACACAGAGTGCATGCCTGTTCATTCCTTCTGCACAATTAATGACTGGACTTACAAGTTTCATGGCATTTGCAGATATAGTCCAGATTTTCCCTAAATTAAAATTTTGTTTTTGGTGGTAGTTGGTATTCTGACATGAAAAATATTCCTTAGATCCCTTAAGAGTTGAACTGCAGTATTGTGGATTCCTAAGAAAGGAATCTTTCCAGTGAAAGTAGTTATTTGAACCCTGAAGTCAAGGAGATAGTTTCAGTTGTTTATATTGTAAGGCTCCATGGATTTAATTTTCATTTTCTGAGCATTTCTTTATTTCCTATTCCTTCTGGGAAAAGCCAGCTGGGATCACAATCAGCAAAGTTTGTTTGCTTCCTTGTCTCTGCTTATTTGTTTTTGCAATCTGGCAGCCAATTTTTTTGGTGCTGTGAAACCAAATCTTAAAAATAAAACTGAATAATAAATCATATGACCTATTACAATACATCCAAACTTAAGAAAAATGACCGTAAAAAATGTAGTCTGGAAATTAATACTGGTACAAATCAAGAGTGACAACTGTCCTTCTATAAAGTCGCCTGTCCTTGATCTTCTGTATTATTTAATTTGTTGTAAGCGATTGTTCAATAATTCGACTGAGGCATGAGAACACATAACCTTGATTGGACAATGGATTACATGAGAGAGCTACATTAGAGAACAGGGGCTTTGACTCCAGTATCAAATACTAAACAACACAACTTCCATATATTCATCAATATTCCACTCACATAATAACAACCATAAATAAATAGCATTTCATGAATACAACTAATGAAGTGCATGGTAGAGAATTAAGAAAGAGTGAAACTGCAGGAATCTCACTTCAAACAAACAATGTAAACATAGTTTGACACATGGGATGTAGAAAATATTTAAACACTATGGAAAATAAAATACTTTTTATAATGAAATAATCACAAACACAGCTTAAACCAAAACCTCACCACAAAAAACACAAAACACAGAGCAAAAGAATATCTGAACTCTATTCTCTTCTTCTGCCCATGTTTCAGAAGAAGAGAATGTTACAATGTTTCAGGTATGTAATGGAAAGATACAGACAAAATCTTTATATTTGTCCAAAACCAGATAAATATATCACAAATTATATATCTATCAATACACACACACATACACACACATATAAAACATATATTTTCAAAATGATGGTGGTTGGCCCATTTCAACCACTACACTATGCTCTCTGTGGTAACTCAAGGCGTCTCGAGGCCTGTGTGTGCATTTTGTGTGTGTGCCAATCTGAGTTTGGCATGCGTTCAGACTGAAGAATTTGGCCAGTCAGGAGCCTGGCACCCTGATCCAGCTGGTCTCTCCAGTGCCCGCTGGGACCTCCTGCTTCAAAACACGTCAACAAGCCGGGAAAGTCATTCCAGACCACATGGCAGCCCCTGCCTTCTGAAAGGTGCCATTTCAGTTCCCGCTTGGTCAAGGAATTTCAACGGCTGAGGCTCTCCAGACTGGGAAAAAAGGTCCAACATTCAGAGATTTCTGCATTTATATTTCTGATTTATTTTGGTTTGAGAATATCTGGAGGACTGACATATATTGATTAGCAAGCCATGAACATTGTCTGTCAATATATTTCACATATGGCATGTATTAAATCTGGACTATAAACTATTCTCCATGAATTAAATCTTATTTGCAAAAACTGTTGTGCAATCTTGTGCATTGTGGAGACAGTGGATGTAAATATGACCATGTGTGGCATCCAGAGAAGTGTAAGACTAATGTTTGCTTGAGGCAAGATTTTTTTCTTCAACATATTGCTAAATAGCCAATGTAAATTAGAAACAATTACAGAATGAGATTCAGTGAAAAAAAGATCAACACCTCAGTTCCTGTAGGTGAAAGTCTAAAATCCCACAAGTCACAAGGCACAGCCACGGTTTGCATATGGTTACATCACAACAGGGAGTTCAGTGAGTAAGGGGCCAGTAGCCTCTGCCTCTGCCAGTTCAAACTGAGCAGACATTAAGGACCGATCCACTCTTGCTACTATGAAAATGGAGCATTACCAAGTAATATGTTTCTGTTTCCCTAATACATCAGTCCACATTAGCTCTGTTTTTGATTGCCAAAGCAATTTGCATCCATTACCACTAGGTTGAAAACTGACACTGCCCCTTTAAGTCTAGATTTAATATTTGTGTTATGGTACATATCAACCAAGCTGAAAATGCACCGCAGAAATGGTGTGTGATTTTTAGCATATCAAAAACAGGACTGCTTTCACGCAGTATTTTAATGGCAGGAGGCACTCTGACTGTCAGCGCTTTGGGCCTTTCAGCCTTCTTCTCCCGGAAAGAACTGAAATGACAGCCGTTTGTGTCCACAGTCTATAATCGGGTGGAGGGCCAAATGGACGCCTGTGGTCATCGATCATTTGGAAGGTTTCAGACACGGCACAGGGCTGTGATTTTGACAATCTTAGCACCATTCAAATAATTTCTCCCACTTTTTTCCAGTGTAGGATTCTTTCATAAACCATGATAATATACAATTAAATTTAGACTGTGCAAAAAGGCATTTCAGACATTTCATAGAGCAATAACAAGCAGTATGTACTCACTTAATTTGAGCTGTGTAACTTGGAAAGGTCATTATGGTGGGTTGGATATGTAGAAACGAATCAAGTGCAGGTTATTTAGATGGCCATAGCCAGGGGCATATCAAGCATTCTTAAAGTTGGGGGATGAAGCTGTGAGTAGCTCACTATTCACTGACTCTTTTCATAGTTGACCCACATGAACACAAATGTTATAACTAGCCTAGTCTACAAGTTATACAATGTTTCACAAGGTATCTGCACAAACAAGGAATTGCACAAGTATTATGATCGTTTTGGAAATAAAGTAACTGCCCTTTATGAATGAAGAAATACAAGTACAAAAATATGTAGGCTGCTACATTATGATTAGACATTGCTCTAATTAACCCATTGACTGCCCTCTTACGTATTCAAAGAAATAAATCATGAGATTTTAATGTTTCACCACTAATAAGTTCACCGAGAAAAATATAGTGCAGCCGCATTATTATTCTCATGTATGTAAATATGCATTGGTAGTATGCTGGTTTGCAAGACGAGAAAGCAGTAGTGTGTGCTTAAAATGTGAAAATAGGATATTTAATCAGAGAGGCATTGGTGGCTCATGGACTTCAGAAATAGTGGGGTGGAGATGTCACAACCACAACACGTTTTAGCTCAGTGGTTAGCACACACAACCCCTTGACCCGGCGCTGCAGGATCAAATCCCGACGGCCACAGCACAAGGTAGCCTGTGGGGTCTTACGGCGGGGGGGGGGGAGAGACCTCCACTTCCCTACAGGTGCATACACCCTTTATCTTCAGTGGACTGCACACGCATGTACCACAGAGATGAATGGAGTATTTAGTCCCCATGCCAGATCAGAGTTGACTGTGGAACATTCATGCTACTCCTCACCAAGAATACATCTGCACCCAGGATGAAATACTGTGATCTCTGACTCTGTCCCTCTCACATGTAATCAAATCATCTCCACAGAAGCTAAACAACTGCAGACATGAGTCGCATACCTGACTGTCATAACATACTTTGTGAATAGGAATTCAGTGGTCATTTATCTTTCTAAGAATGATGGAACTCAAAGTGAATATCAATTTTTGATATACAAATTCAGATGTTGCAAAATGCGTGCTTCAATATGACAATATAATGGAGAATTCTGTTCTGTGTATCTGAGTATGTATACCAAATACTGCCAGATTTTACCTTCCAACATCGGACCAAAAATGGAGAGAGGGAAAAATAACAGTTATCACAAGCCAACATTTTGTTTACTTTCTTTTAATGGATTCAGAAGCACTAATAAAATCCAGTTTCATTGCTGTGCTAGGATCCCATTTCTCCAGATTAATAATTCAGATTGTGCATGCTAGAAGCCAGGAATAGCTTTCTAAAATAATAGGAGGGTTAGGACACACAAGCTGACAGTGGGGCCGAGGACTGACATCAGAGTGAATGCCGATGCTTGGCAAGAATCCTCTACAGAGCCAGGAATCAGGGCATCTCCTATTAACGTGGGTTTGAGACATCATTGCCTGCACTGCCACATCTGATACAGTTGGCTTTGATGCCTCCTTGTCATTCTTCCATGCTTTCCTCTTTGTTAGATTGCAGGTGTAAACCGAGACAGGGCTACAGATTGAGAAAGGGCCCAAAAGACTGGGCCAGCCCCTACAAATTCCTGAACAGACGGCGATCCAGTCACGCACAAGGTCCCTGTTTAACATTCGGAATCAATCCCAGTTTCCAAGATATTACTGCTACCAGAGGTGCAAGCTGCTCCTAAATTTAACCTCCCTTAAGCATATTTTGCTTCTCCCTTATTCCCTTACAACATTAATAGGAGGCAGATGTCCACAGATAGGTCCAAGTTTTATATTCACATCTCTGCTTTTGGGAGCAGTTCTTTTTTTTTCTTCTTAAACTCAGGTGATTTAAATAGAACACAGCAGTGACCACAATATGTCCAAAGAACACTTTACAGACAGGCAGCCCATTTACTTCACTAGCAATGTAGAAAAAAAGAGAAATCAATACCTTAAAAATGAATGTTTGTTTTATTATAGCAGTAATGTGCAAGGTCATCTATTTGGTGACACACTAATAACTGCTTGAGGTTCTTTACCTGCATTATTAGGGCTTAAAAACATAACTCCACCCAACAAGCACACAGACTTCCCCCAAGGAGGCCCACACACTCCCCGGTCCAATCCACAGCCCATAATCCAACTACCCAAATAATCATTACGGTATATTGGGAAAAAAATTGAGGGTTGTTATTTAGATTCATTGCTGGTATTCTAACACAGTGAAACACATTCATGGAAATCAATGTACTGTACAATAGGTATCTAAAGGAAGACACTGCCAAATGGAAGTTTATGGACATAATTTGAAACCAGAAAAATGAATCTAAGAAAACCAATAGAAATGCACTGCTCTCTCTGTGGATATTTATGTACAGGAGAGTAGATGTGAATCGAATTCCAAGCATGTAATCTTAAACAGTGATTTTTTTCCCCCTGCTCATTACATTTCTTACTGTCACATAAAGATTTATGTTATTTTAATGTGTGGGACCTCTGAGATGAGTTCACCTGTGGTAAACTAATCCGGACTGAAAAGCCACTATTGCTGTGATCTCACCAATAACTCTCGCCACCATCAAAGCGCCCTTTGAAGTTCATGTTCTATAAATTCAGTTCAGGTGTCAGGTCATAGTTCCTGGAGCCAGAGGTGGGGGTGATCATTTGAAGCCTAGGTTCCCTTTGTGTTCTTAGCCGTCCTTCATGTTTATTGCAAAGAGGCAATCAACTTATGGTGCGTTTGAGCTGGGCTTTGCCCCTCGGATGTGAGGTGTCTCGAGGCTAGCCTTATTAACTCCTCCATGTTGGAGGCCATTTCACCACTCATCGCAGACACTGGATGGGTGGTGATAATACCCAGTGCATGCGGACACGTTGATCTGTGGTGAAGAGGTGGTGAGACTGGAATCCACAGCAATAGAAGGCAGAGTAGGTGAGCCCTCCATCAGGTCCTGAGTCAGGTCATTTAAGTACCAAGGTTACATACTAATGTCAGGTACCAAGGTTCCTAATGTATATACCCTCCGAGCCTCACATTTCTGCCTCATGATTATGAGACTAATTTCTCACTTCCAATGTAGTCTAACGTTATTTAACTTTCAGGGATGTTGTTTTGTGGTTGCTAACTCTGCAGGATCTGATAAGAGTAAGGAACAGGAAATGATACTCTGCTTACTAAAGTGTGTTTACCAGATTCAATGAAATGAATGACAAGGAATCTGATGGCAGCAATCACATTGTAGGAGGAATAGGCCCAAATAGGTTACTAGGTGACAAAGGTACTCACCAGGGCATGTGTGGCATGGTGTTGAGTCTAATACTCTCCTGATCCCATCAGTCTGCACATTCTCCTCCAAATGTAATGTTTATGCATAGATTAAAAGAACTCTGCTTTCCCCACATTACCTGTGCAGTCATTTGATTGTCAGGTGGGTCACCATGGCCCATGTACAGTAGCCAAGGGGCCCAGTAGTTCCCTGAGGAAGTACATGTTGCCACTCCTTGTGCATTGTCAGTTGTCCATTCATATGGGGGCCTCTGGCCCACATATACTCACTATGCCACACGAGATCTCCCACCCGCACTGTTGGTGCATTTTCGGGTCGTTGTGGAGATCATAAATAATGTACCCATGAGGGGTACTGAGCAGGCTTCAAAGAGAGGGAAAGGGTAGGGAGGTGGGGAGAGGAGTGTTAGAATGTATGAGAGATTTTAGAGCTACATACAGAACAGTTGTTTTCGGCAGAATTGTAAGAGTACCAGACGAGGCAGGGACACATATCATGAGAGTTGAGGGCACTGGGGGAACTTCTGTGGACTGCGAACTGCCAATTTCCCTGTTGGTTTCACATGGTGTTCCACAATCCTCTGTGATCCACAGTGCACAGCAGTTAGAGGAGGGATGCTGGTTAAAGTTTCAATCTAGCAGTCGCACATTCAGTACCACTGAAGCTGTGAGATGAGTCACAGCTCCACAGTAGAGAGGGTTAATGAGAATTAGGAAATGCGGAATGGCAGAAAAAAGGAAAAAGCTCTCTTTTGACTGTTAGGCTGCCTGTTAGGCTGCCTAGGAACAAAATCCTCTCCCTGAGTCCATTAGTCTTATAATTTGTGCATTTTAAGTGTTTTCTAAAAATCTAAATGTATCTAAGCTGGCATGTCATTTTCTTAAAATGGTATGCTATTATGTTTGATCCAACTTCTTCTAAAGCCTAAAATTGCTGTGCACTGCATGAAAACTGGAATACATGCTCAGTGAAGTTCTGCACTGTTGTTATTCATTTTCAGTGGGAGTAGATGGGCATAGATATACTTAGATGCAACTGAACTTCAGTAATCATGGTACCCAGTGTGTGTGTGTGTGTGTGTGTGTGTGTGGGGTCCTTATGCTCTTTTAGCCTCTCTCTCGAACCTCTTTCCCTCTTTATCCCTGTCTTTCTTTCTTAATTTTTTTCAATTAAATACTAAATAATACATAAATATGATAAAGATGCATATGCAGTACATAACTGGTAAGCAGTCAGTGGTTTTCCAAATTAGGATGTGTTGTGGGTTTTGGTTTTTTTATTTTTTTTTCTTCTTACATTTTTCTCAAATTAGGGGAAAAGGACCTCTGTTTCAACATCTTTAGCTGATGGCAAGAGAACAGGCTGTCCTCTCTGGGCAGCCAGGTCTGCCAGTGACAACCTGTCTGTCTGGCCAGGCTTGTGTCTGCTGAGTCTGTACTTTGTCACTGTATTTCTTTGTTAAATGTTTTTCACTGTGGTCAGGTAGTCTGCCACAGTGTATTCTCTCTTTAGGGCCTGATAGCATGTCAATATTCTTTGGCCGTATGCATGTGTTCCAATGGGTGATGCCATTTCGCTTATGATCATTTGGCTGATTCAAATAGCTCTTCTGGAGTGGTGTCCAGAGGCTGCTTGTCAGTAGGTGCTGTGGAGAACCTTGGGACGAACTGGTGGAGGCCTCCTCACTGGGCCTAACGCTTAGCACGGCAAGGATTTGTGCAGTGATGGATGTGTGTGCATGTGGAATGGGGGTCACTGACCTGTCTTTCTCCAATCCAAAAAATTACATGGTCATTTTCCATTTTAAATTAGATCATTGATAACAGAACAAACATAATATTTTTTACATTACATCTTTCAGCAAAGGATTATATATCACCACAAAATAAAAAAACCACAAATAAACTGCCAATTTAATATGAAGCTTTCCAGGCAGTGGCAGTGTCTACAAAGTGTAACCATGGAGACAGTTGTGTATGTGCCTTTCAGTGTGTGTGTCCGTGTCTGTCAAATGCATGTGTGTGTCTATGAATGTATGTATCATTGTGTGTTCATGTGTGCGCACATGTGTGTGTGTGCATGTGTCTATGTCTGTGTGTGTGTGTGTGCGCGCATGAATGTGCATGTCTGTATGTGTCAACCTGTCTGTGTCCATCTGTGCTTCTGTGTCCATGTCGATATGCATGTGAGTTTGTGTGTATGTGTGTGTGTGTTTGTGAATGCACATGCTCAGAAGGGTGTGTGAGGACAGGGTATGGTGGGGCTGTGTGCAAAACTTACATGCATGTGTATTCCTAATCAGACTGAGACATTCTTGGAAATCGGGACACTGCCTTCAGATTGAATGAGGGATGCAGAGTGCAGCAACTCAGTAAAACTGGGGCAGAAAATCCAATGTTGGGAAAGGGCCAGTGAGGGGAAGAAAAGGCAGAATGTGAGAGTGATGTGTGTGTGTGCTGTCTGAGGAGAGGCAGATCTCATTCCCTCCATCCATACTCTCTCTGTAATCTAGATTCTACACTGAGTTTGCTGTGAGGCTCCGTAACACTCTCTCTCTTTTAGACCTGTTCACCTCGCAACATGGCACAGTAAAACCTGACACACTTTAACATCTGCAAAGAGGTTGGGGGGAATAGAGTATCTCCTGTGAGTGTTTCTGAAGTGATCCATGCCCCCACTTGCCCCCATTTCGCTGAGCTACTCTTTCTGCTCTGTATCACTGCCCCGTTTGGACTGCTCTCCCGCACGGATGCCTGTGACCTCTGGGAGAAGGGGATTGTGGGTGGTGGTGCTGATGAGCGGAGCTCATTATGAAGGAGTGCCATTAGTGCTGAGAGAGAGCAGACGGGTGATTGCGGTGATTTGGCGGTGCTCTCGCTGACCCTGCCTCCCAATCAGCTGCCCTGGAGAGTCTCCTTCAGACTCCCTGCAATCACAGAGAGCGGAGCCCCATCACAGCCGTGCTCTGGCTAACTCCCAGTCCCAATGAATGCAACACTTAACACACAGCACCATTACACTGCCGCTAACCCATGGTCCACATAACGAAAAACACTGCATTAACACAAAGCCCAGCAGAACTGTGCTCATGCTAGTTCACAGTCCGAATGAAAACACTACACAACACCCAGCCTCTTCCACTCAAGCTAGCTCACAGTCTGAAGGAATAAACTGTAACACACAGCCCGGTACAGCAACATTTGCATTGACAATGACACGTACAGTGAGGCTATCTTAAAGTCACATGAATGAATGCATCATATAGCTGTAACCCAATCACAACAACACTCATACTAGCTCACAGATTGAATAACACACATCCCAGCAAAGCAATACTTACGCTAACGTACAGTCCAAATGAAAACACAAAGAAAAATACCACCCATCACAGACACACTCATACTCACAGTCAGAAGTAGTATACTAGATGCCACAAAGGACCATTACAATCATGCTAACTTCAGAGTGCAAATGAACACACATGGCAACACACAGACCAATCACAGTGATACTCAGTCTATTTGCTTAGCTCCATCACAGCAACACTCAATTCTAGCACAGTCTAGAGGAGCAATGTGCATAACACACACAGCTCGATCTAACTCACATAGCAAATTAATCCAGTACATAACACATAGCCCTGCATGGCAAAATTCTGACTCACATACCCTACAAACTGTATGTCACACCCTACCATGGAAAGATGGGAGTCACAGTTTCACATTCAGTTGCCTGGCTTGAGGTTGACCACAGAGAGATTTCCATTTAAATCTAAATGCCATTTAAATCCAAATAATGCCAGAGGAATGTGTATAACTGGAGACTAGGACAGACAAAGGTATTGGTTCCACATTGTTGCATCAAATCCTACTTCTATTCAGCAGCAAGGCCACACAGATTTGACACAGTTCTGAGCATTATTGAACAGTATTTATGAAACCTGAATTCCTATTTTCAACTGGAACCATATAAATTACTCGCATTGTGTTTCCATAATAGTTGACACAAATGATTCAATTTAACCGCTAAAAAATTAGACACAATTAATTACACATATTCCTGTCCAATTATCATGTACAAAGAAAATGCCAATATCTTCTGAGCCATTCAATTGAAAAACAAAATCACACTGATAAAGTAAATGAAATAATAAAAAGACAGGCACCATGCACAAAACATTTTCCTTACACAACAGCATACTTACAAATACCTCCTCTCCAGCTGTTTAAGACTGGGGTTAAAACAGAGGCTTTGCTGTATTTCTTTGTGGCAATATCCTTCTGCATTAAAAACATCAGATGCATTTGTTCCATCTGTCTTTGAGAGCATCATGTGCATGTATATTCCATCAACACATTCTGCAGATAAAAGCCTTCCGTCTGTCAGTTTAAGGAGTTAAACATTAATTAATATATTAACTGTCAGTATAACATCATTTTCTCTGGGGAAAGTAGCTGCTTTTAATTCAGCTGTTAGTTTGGAGCTTTGGGGGCATAGGACATTTTGTTATTCAGGGTGGCTGTTGTTGTACATACCATGGGTAAATACTATAAGCAAGAGTCTTTGCTTTCTTGTTTAAATCATTGAATTAATTGATTTATTGTTCACGAACTTGCAAGTTTATTGTTAGTATAATGTTACTTTCCCTTCAGTAAGTAATATGACTTTGTCCAAATGCTAGTTTTGAGCTTTAGGGGGTTCGGGGTACATAAGCTGACAAGTTTGTTTCTCAAGGTGATTGTTGGGGTGATAAGGGAGGCTGTGTTATTGAGGGTGACAGCGGAGGGCCGAGGCTGGGGCGCAGCGGTGACGGCGCTGACTGAATAACCTTGTGCCGAGCCTCTTTTCCGAGCGCGTTGTATCTCGTCGCCGCGGCTGCTCGCCCGGACACAATCTGCTCGCTGGAATTACCTCACAGCCAGAGGAAAACTAAACATCATTTGTGACCTTTGCTTTCGGTGTTCGACAGTAACCTTTAGCAGCCCCGTGCATTCAGGCGCCGCCGTGTGGAAATGAATTCCTGAGGCGTATGTGAGTGCGTGTGCGTGAGTGCGTGTGTGTGGGTGTGTGCGTGTGTGTGATTATGCGTGTGTGTGAGTGCGTGTGCGTATAAAGATCATCAGAAAGGGGAAAAACCTGCAGTTACATCACTATCCTTCTTTTAAGACATGTTCCTGAATGTTTTGTAGTTTTTACCCTGTCAGCTCATACCAATTAAAGGTTGTTAAAGTTGATTAAATCCAGTTAATTGCCTTTCATGGTATTAACAAACACTGCAAGCTACTTTCCACCTCACGCCCCATGATTCCCCCAGCCATGGCCATTCTCAAAATATTCTCACTAGAGGATGAAATACGGCTAGGCTTTCATAAACTGATATCTCACTGTCTTTTTCATACGTCTGTAGAAGAGCTCCGGAGTGCATGGGACACTCCAGAGCTTAAAGAATTAGGGAGCTGGACATCTTCAGCAGCGCCTGGTCAGTGATGCAGGCTGGGACTCACAAGGACCATGGGCTGTGTATAAATATTGTTTATGACAAAGCACAAGAGGGGATTTAGGCAAGGAACAAGATTTTTGAATGTGTGACCTAACTCTGGCCCAACCGGTGGATTAGCGGGCCGTTATCCCCAGAGTGCATGCTCCCTTGTATTTCAGACTCTCTCCATTTGTGCCCAGCCAAGCACATTGTGTTAGTAATCTATAGTTTTCTTTTCTCTAAAGGAAAAAAGATATACGCTTCTCTCTCTCCTTCACTCTCCCTCCCTCTCGCTCTTCCCTCTGTTAAAGCAGTGGACTGCGGCTGTGCAGGATCAGTGGAGTTAGCGATCCTGATAGTCTCATTACTGTGGTGTTCTGTCACGGCTGGGGCAAGTCTACACTGGAGAGTGCGCCAATGATGTTTATACTTTCAGCTGTCTGATTGCCCCGAGTTGTGTTCCTCGCCAAAAAAACAGCCGGTGAACTTGACGACTGTGAGCAACAGCACATGTAAATGTTCCCTCACCACATTGTTATCTCTTTGTTGAAACACTTGTACCAATCTGTCCTGTTTATTCGCATTTTTGTCACATCTCAATGATTCTCAACATTTTTTTTGTCCTTCAGACATGAGCAAAGGCAAAACATGGCAGAACAGAGCGGCTTGGCTTTGAACGCAAACTTACTGCTGCAGCCGCTGAGGGGAGAAATTGAGCAACTCCAATTTATTTGAACATGCACGCATGTGTGTGCGTGTGTGTGTGTGTATATGTGTGTGCATATGTGCATATGTTTATGTGTGTCTGTGGGTGACTGTGTGTATGGGTGGATGTTTGGTTTGGGGTGGCAGACTCAGTACGTAATTCTAGCACTTGTTGTACTCAGAGTGCCATGGGTGCCATGCAAAGGGGCATCAGTAAATACATGGTGGGAGCTTCTTCTAGCACTCAACATGCTACAGAAGATGAGGCAGATGCCAGCTGTGACAACAGGGGCTTGGCGTTAAGTGGTGCAGATGTAAAGATTTGAAATTAAGAGGGTGAAAGTATAATTCACCCAAAGGATGACCCAACTTCAGCGGAAGGGCAGGGGAGGGGGAGGAATCAAAGCAGATTTATCCTGTGTGATGGGCTGAAAGCATCTCAGAGGACCAGTGAACAGCTCCTCAAAAAGACAAACCAATGGCCTTAATATACAGTCAGTGCCAGTCATCACCCCAGCATGTGAAATAAAATCAATCCATTCATACTGGAGGACACAGGGAAGAGCTTCCTGTGTGAACAGAGCTGTGTCCCCTCCATCTCCCACCCCTTTTATGTCACAGAAGAGACACATGCCAATATAGGAGCAGGCCTAACACTCTAGTGGGATCCAAGTTGTATATGAGGGCATAGCTTGGTTTATCTGACTGGCTGACTTCTAATAGCTGAGAGGGTCAGGGGCCACAATCGACTAGTAAGCACTACTATGGAGTGGATTTTTAGTCCTTTATTTGCAACCTTTCTTGAAAAAAATTGCCAACTTCCAATCTGCTGACTACAGTGTGTAGGCTGATAGTGACTGCGTTTTAGTATCAATTTGCCTGGACCTGCCCAGCAACCCTCTTTTTAAATTTATAGCTACAGCTAAAAGCAAGCAGACACTTAAAAAAAAGATGGATTTATAGGATGCCTCCTCTTTATTTATTTATTTTTAAAATGTTGGTTTTAATGGCAGTCCCTTTGATGGAAACATTAGTCTTTACAAATATCATTTAAACATAAAAATATAATTAAAATGGAAGTATATCATTAAAATATCATTAAATATTAAATCACTTTTTTCACTCATTCAGCTCAAATTCCTACAGCGTGATTCACATAATATTGGAGGTGGTTTTAGCCTCTGTTTTACAACTGAATGACAGTAGATTTTCAGCTAGTATTAATGAACAAGCTAGTGATAAAACATGAAACAAGATGTCCCATGTCATTGTCCAATCATCGTGCTATTTTGGTACACTCACATGAAAACTCCATTTACTAACATACAAAAACCTACACACACCAACTGCAAACTTGCCAGAATCCAAGACAGCAGAAAGGCATAAACAGCGATGGCCTACACTGTAAGCAAATGAATGATACTAGTCATCTAGACAGTCATTAGGTAAAGATTAAATTTCAGCCTACTGGCTTGAAATATTGCACAATTTTTAGCCTATTTTTTCAGTACCCTATTACAGATTAAATGTCATATTGACCTTTCTACTACACACCACTATCATTAACAATTAATGCAGTATTTCAGAGATTTTATGGGTGCATCAAGTTTTATCATTATTTTAATAGAAATTATTTTTGGCCAAAGATTTTTTGCCAGAGAAAGTGAATATTTTAAGGAATTAATTATATTTTTCTGTAGTGCAGATTCAAATCATATCAAAATTTTGTCACAGTTGTCCATACTGGTGAGTTTACTTACTAATGAAGAGATATCTGTATGAAGAGCTCATATGGATAAGAGCGTCTGCCAAATGCCTGTAATGTAATGTAATGTAATGTAAAGTCATGACTCATTTCAGTTACTAGGTAGTGTGGTATAAGTAAGCAGAAACAAAATTCTCATCCATTCCAGCCATGACATTAATCAAAAACAGAAGCAACCAGGAAATAATGGTTGGGCTTCTGCTGCATTAGCTGAGAAAATTGTGTGAATGCTGCAAGTTATGGGGTGGGATGTTTTCCGGCAGCCTTTGATACATGCCTGAAGTGGATGATCACCGGATTCCTGCCGGCTTTGCAGGTGCCTTTCATTTGACTTTTAAAAACAGGTGCTTTGACCCTCTCTCCTTGTAATGAGATTAATTAGGAGTAATTAGGACCTCCAGTAGAATGAAAAACCTGCCCCCCCACCCCCACTGCTGCCACCCCCGCCTCATGAGAGAAGGAGCTGTCCATCCCCGGTGTCGTCTTACCAGTGCAAGAAATATAATTAAGAGCTCAACACTGGATCCTATGGCACAGAGGGAGAGTCCAGGAAGAGCAAAGACAGAGAGAGAGAAAGAGAGAGAGAGAAATAGAGCGAGCCGCCACAGCTAAATCAGTGAGCCTGGACACCTGGGGTGGATCACTGCCGCTCCGAAAGTTAGAGTCATGCCGGTGTTTGATCGGTCCTAGGGCGACACTCAGAGATGTTCATTTAAGATGATGTGCAACTTGGAACGCCCAACTTGACACTCATTTCATCCCCTCCAGACCACGGGTGGCCCGGCAGTAAGAGCCGTTTGCGACCGGGCCAGGGCAGTCTTGGGAGCCTTAAAAACCAGGCACTCACAGAGCAGTAAAAAGACAGCTGAGTGTCACTGTTAATGCGAACACACACCACCACAATGGCAAAATCAATGGAGCTTTATGGAGCATCAATCCTGACTGCACAAGGCCTGCTTGTCTACTTCTACTGTTTGAGCCCGGGTTTTGAGCTGTGCTCTGCATGACTAGAAATCTGTCTCAGTCTCTCTATCCATCTCTGAGTCTAGGTCCATCCTCTGGAGATTACATGCTATGATGGTCCACCAAGCAGTGTGAGGCTCTTAAGCATCCCGAAAGCAGGGGAAGGGGGGCAATATTGCAGAATCTGCTACCAGCGCAACAGTTGTATCAGGCTGGCTTACGCCTTTCACCTCCATGACAAAGGAGACCTGCTTCTTCTCACAGCCATGTCTCAATACGCCATTCGTTGAAGAAAAATGGCACACACTGCATGCTCTTTGTCACACTGCAGAAAGCAAACACGGGACACCATGGAATCAAGTCATTGCCCCTCTTTGCATAAGGACTGTTTAAGTTTTCCTACAGTAAGACAATGTGAGAGCAAACCAATGGAAGAGCAGAGGACAGAACTCAGACTAAGGGAATGCAAATGCTGGCAAGAGCCCTGCAATAATATTGATTGTTTGGCAAGCTTCACACATTCCTCTGCATCTCCCTTTCTTCACCACTCACCCTTTTTGCACAGAACCGACACCTATATTTGACAAACGTAGTTAGCGGTGTGGGTTCTTGCGTGGAAGCATGCTGGCTAATTACTTTTTAGTTTACAGTGCAATGGCAACACACTTGGCAGAGGGAGCATAGCAAGGACCAGAGCAAGTGGTTGCCTACACCCTGTAGACTCCAGTAACACCAGCTTCTTAATTAAAATGAATACTTGGAGCATCCATCAGACTGAAAGAGAGCGAAAGCAGAGGGGGAAGTTAGACAGAGCAACAGAGAGAGGGAGGGAATGAGAGAGGGTAGGCAGAGAAAGAAAACACCATGACGAAAAGAAGACAACTACCTCCACGGCTCTCGCTGTCAGCTGGCTTCACCTGGATGGGGCGAGTCATCTGGAAGAACAATAGAGAGACGAGGAGGTTAGCCCTTGCTATGTGAAACTGTTGTCGGCACAACAAGGTAACGAGCTTGAAGTGTCAGGCACCTCTTCCCACACAAACAGCTGTTCCCAGATACTGATCAAACCAACAAAAGCATGTGGGGGGTGGGTGTCTTGAGGGAGGCGTCGGGCTAACGCTCTACCATGCAAGGGGAACGAAAGCTAACTCTCTGCACTCCAGATTAAGGTAAACAAAACAGTGAGGTGCTTGCTTTTCTGTTTGCCTCCTGTCTGTGTGTTTGTGCACGTACCCTGACAATCCTGATGACAAAGAAGGAAATGCTACAACAATAAAACTCAATAGAGCCAGAGGAGACGAGGGATCGATGCAGTCCCATTGATCCCTGACCTACGGGCTGTGGAGACCGACTGGCCGAGAAGGATTCTGTGGTTAGAAGGCTCACAGTAATCCACTGGTACCTGATAAGAATGGAGTCTGTTGGATTAGATGTTTCTGTCACCTCTGTCAGGGTTGTGTACTGTCTCTCTCTCTCTTCATTTTTCATTATTTTGGTTCAGGCTGGCTAGTTTCCTCTTTTGAGAGAACTTTGGCATGAAGGTTTTTCTATTTTTTCCCCCTAGACACACGTTCCATGAATTAAGTATTTGTTGTAGAGCGCAGACAGAACTAAGAAATTCCAACCCTAGAAAATGTTTATGGTTCTCTGACAACCCCAGTAGGGTTATGGATAACCACAGACCATAACCATTCCATCAAACACAGTGAATGAGTTGGTATTGAAAAGCTTCCGATGTAGGATTAGAATATTCTATTCGGTTTAATTATGTCAGTCAACCAAGAGGAAAAAAAAAACTAGATAAAGGAAAGCCTCGCCTTTTCCTTTTCCTGTAACCCCCCTGTGTTTCAGTCCAAAGAGAACCCTGTGCCTATCCAAAACAAATTGCTTTAATAATGAAGCAGCGGGCAGATTTTTAATGAAAAAGGACCAAGATCTGTGCCGATTTGTGAAAAGATTACCCAAATATGCAAAGCAATCTTATCCTTCAAGGCCCTCTCAGCCATCTGTAACCAGGAGTTAAGCACCTTTTTATTGCTCCAAAACATTGGTCCCTCATGGCTTCTGAGTCAAGCATTGAAAAATGTTTGAAAGAATCTAAGATCAACATTTTTTTCACTTGCAATTTTTTTCCCTCTATGTATTTTTTTTACTGTCCAATTCCAGAGCAGAGCTAAAAAGGTCAGATTTAAAGACAGGGCAGTCCCATAAAAGCGTGACTTGTTCAAGGAGAAACACCATAATGGGATTTTAAAACGTCTTAATAACATGCTGATATATGGGGGAGAGGGCCAGGCCAGATTCATTAAGTGCTAAACGTATCCATTTTCACCTTGAGGAAGGAAGTAACCTTCCTCTCTGGAATTATTCCATAAATTTACCCATCGTAAATAATAACTAGCTAGGGCTAAGTCTTTGTGAGGAAAAGGGGAGATGTTGTGCTTTTGATAGTTGAGGTTCTGAACCTTGCGTCTTGTCTCACACACTCACAGCTCCTGAAGTGCACAAGGTGAGAAGACTGCCCTTTTCACAATGGAACTGAGGTGAAATAAGTCTGTCTTCAAAGCCCTAGCCCTGCAATTAGTCATGTGAGGACTCATGACTGGTGGCTGTGTGCAAATGGATGGGAAGAGCAGCTTATGTTAACATTGAGCAGATTAGGCTGTTTGCAAAGAATTATCTACATTTGAATATGGATTTGCAAACCAGTTTTCCTCAGTGAATGCAAAAAAACCCTAAAGGAACCTTAGGAACACCCAATCCTCATGCAATACACTTTGAAAACCTTTCTTGGAATTGAGACTGTAAAGAGGATCTTTGGGTTGTAGACAGCCTGTAGTCTAGTGGCTAAGGTACATGGCTGGGACTCTTAAGGTCGGGGATTCAAGCCAGTCTCGCCACAGCATGAACACCACTGCTATTAGGCCCTTGAGCAAGGCCCTTAACCCCACATTGTAACCAGGGCGATTGGCCCTTGGTTAGCATAATCAACTGTAAGTTGCTTTGCATAAAGCTAAAATGACTGTAATGTAGGCCATTTACAATTTTACCTTTTCTGCCATATGGAGCAAAGCCCTGTAGAAATAACTCCTTTGCATGGATCTTGTTTACAAGGTTTATGTGTGTAGGATGCATCTTTGAAACTGGTTACTGTTCAGGCAATAAAAGGGTGGTGCAATGGTCAATTTCTATGCCCAAAAGCAATACAGTCCATTCCTGTACATTTGGTATTGATGGATTTCAGTTCAGTACCATTTTATTTTCCTTCTCCAATGAAATATATATACACACACCCCACCCACCCACCCACACACACACACACACACACACACACACACACACACACACACACACACACACACACACACACACACACACACACACACACACACACACACAGTAAATACATTTCTTTCTGCTGTCTGGGAAACATTCTTACATCACTAAGAATGGTTATAAGGAACTCTGGCTATGTGAAAATGGGTTAATACTGTGCAATAAACTAAGCACCACAGGTTATAATTGGGATGTTTCTAGAGCAGGCTGTGAGAGACAAAGATGGTGGGAGTGTCTGCAGCTCTTAGATAAGATAGCTGTACAGCTGAGTGGCATTTTTCCAGCCCTACCTCCACCCCCTGCTGATAACACTCATACATACACTGATAGACACAGGGAGTCAAAAACATTAACATTCAAAAATACATGCAGAGCAGGGAACAACGGTCACATGACTGTATGTGGTGATGTGGTAAATAAAATACCCATCTGGGAAAAAAGAGGCAACTGATAACCCTACTGGATTTCTCCCCATTTTTAAAATCGAATTAGGATATCAGACCCACCTCCCCCCTCAGGTATCTGCAAGCAGTTGCAGTCTTAAATATGATCAACATGGTACCTTGAATTTGTTATTTTTCACACTGTAGGCACAACAAATATCACATGCTGCCTGAGCTGTCAGGGGAACCAAAGGCCAGGATTCAATTAACATTTGTCTTTAACATAGGCTCACAATTAACTGTTGTTAATTGCTGCTGTTAATTTTTATCTTCACGAACACAGTTTACAAGTTCAGTGATTATGGAAATTAACTTACCAAACTGTTCTTACAGAGAAAAAAAACACTACCACTCTTATTGAACTATGAGTAAAAGGTAAGGACAAATGTTGACTGAACATCTGTTGGAGGCAATAAATGATCAGTCTACAAACCTGCAGGGGTTTGAACAGCCAGAAGACGTAACCAGAAAGGAAAGGGTTAATGAATGTAACTGGCTTACCCACTAGTTTTAACTATGTGCAGCTGCCCCATATTAATGTGGACCTCTAGAAATAGCTGGTAAAAGCACTACTGGACCACAAACATGTACCTTTTCTCAGCATGAAAGTTCCCAACCAACCTACCCAAAATGTGCTTTTTTTCTTTTTTTTAACAGAGGTACCTGGACCTGGCCAAACTTTCAGGATTCTGAGTCTAAAATCCAAATGTGTTTCCAGCTGCTTCTCTAAAAATATTTAACAAAATTGTGCAAACTGCTAGAACAAATTTGGCATGCAGATATTTCAAAGAGAGTGTTGAATTATACTGCAAAAGCATCATGAACTTGTATGCAATGCAGAATTATTTTGCAGTTTGAGGAAGCACTACAGGACATGACAAAGCTGTTATTTTAACACCTGTGTATGAGGTATTTTCTGGAGTCCAACATTTCACGAAAACAGAAGCCACTAAACTGATCAATTGCAACAGTAGTAATTTTACTGACCTTGTCAGAGAACTATCAAAGTTAGAGAATGTAACTTAAAACTTGCTGAACTTTTGAATCCAAAAATAACACTGGACAACTCTCAGGCCAAAGGATTTTCACACAGCTATAAGCAAAGTTCTGTGAATGGATATGTGGCCTTACACCTTTGTGTAGAATGTCAGATTCACTGCTACCCATGTGTGAATGAAGACACATCATTGTGGGTATTTGACAGGATAAAGTCTGGCATGTGTGAGGAAGTAATGAAGCAAATAAGAGACTATATCAGATAAATCGACTGCATTAGCATTTGCATGAGAAATACAGGTATGTGAATACATTACATTGACTAGGGTTGCCAAGTTTTAAATAAATAAAAATACCAGTGCCTGACAAAATCAGATATGTCTGTTTAATATATGTAAAAGCAATTGCACATCTGCTTTTTTCCTTGTAAATAAAAGCAACTGTACATTACTATCGATATATGTTCTGTCACACTTCATTCAGGATACTTGCAATGGCTTACTATAATTGCATTTTTGCTTTTCAGGCACAAACATTTTACACTACATTGTCCAGTTTATGTAATATACTGCTGATTTCATTTAGTAATACTCTCTATGATATGTTGTTTTATTCACCTTAGGAAGAAGTACATATTTGTTTATTGTTGCAAATTTCACAAATAAAAATGGCTGGGTTGTTCAAAAACAAAATCTTCCATGGAAGCAGAGCAACAAAAGGGTGAAAGTATATAAAATAGTAGCATCTGGTGAACCTATCCTGTTGCTCTCCAGCAAGCAACCACAGCACACAGGCTCATGACTGATCATGATTGTTATTGTAGAAGTGCAGTTGTATAACAGGCTTTTGATAGCAAGCAAAATATACAAATCACAGATTTTTTGCTAAGTATCTAAGTATCATCTGCATTGACAGCAAAAACTTAAATGCTTGATTTTGTATGTAATCAATACATAAAATTTGGATTTGGTGCACTTATATTGTACTACCAGATACTGGATTAGGTATGTTGCTTGGATTTAGTTAAATCACTTACATCTGTGCAAATGTAATCACGAACACTTACATCTATTATCAGTTACTGGACTGTATGACACTTCCAATGTTTTTTTTTCTTTACTAAGATGTTCTTCATTCACTGCTTTGCTAATTGTTAGTCATCCACTTCCCACCCAAATGGGTTTTTTGGTATAATTATCATAATAATAATACAAATGATAAAAAGTGCCCCATTTATGTTGAACAAGCTTTCATAATGCCGAGAAAGCCCAATAAATGATATGAACACCTTTACTATTTCTCCATTTGCATTTTCAATATCTACTGTAAATGCAAATTCGATAAAAATTGGTAATTTGGATTTTTAGAGCACACTCTTTATAGGACACGACATATAAGTCGATGTTCCCGCGCAGATTGAATTACTCATTGCACATGCGTCTGCATATTACTATCAACACATCTTCAACAGTGGACAGATGCCATCAATTTTATTAACTCAGCCAATTAAATCTGGCTGTGCTTTTCAAACGTCATTCAAGCTGCTTGCGCATTAACGTTAAATATATCGTCCTTGGGTGTTTGTTGTGTATTTATTTATGAGGGAAAGTGGAGCGCAGAAAGGTTAAGAGGGACTGCAAGAAATTGCTTTGTTTAGGGACATAAAAGCTACATTGAAATGCAGGAAAATGATCGCGAGGTGCATTTTTCCCGGGAAATGGTATGCTATGGTTTCTGGCAGCGGGGAGCATGAGTGTGACAGAGAGAGACGTGCGAATGGAAGTAAGCTCTCCCCACGCCGCCTTGTGTGCGCTTGTGTGACAGAGCCCCAAGGGTCACGGCACACAAGGCGCCGCTGACAGGCGCGGTAATGCCGCAACAGTCAGAGGAACACCAAGGGAGAGAGACTGAGCCAAAATGGATCTCATCAACACTCTCCCAGCAGGGAACCCATCGAAACCCAGCGCTCCACCAGGCAGGAACGCTCAGCTTGTGCCACTGACAACAAAGCAGAAAATAGCGTTTGATTAAAATTTACAATTGCTGTTGAAGCTCGAGCTACGGCTGATGCCCCTTTTACATTGTCTGTCTGCGGTTTCTGTTTTGCCTTTCTCCCTGACGAGTTCTTCATTCTCTCTTGCTGTCCCGGCGCTCTCATGGCCGTACTAGTCTGTAGAACCATATGCGTTTACGTAACAGCCTCATTTGTCCTGCTAAGCCTCCAGTCAGTTCAATTAAGAAAAGCAGCTGAGTTTTAGGGGCCGTGGGTATGTGCAGACAGAACCTCTGGGTCTGTAGATTTTGGGAGCATGATTGCCAGCTGGAGTTTGATTGTGCTCGCGTCTTTGTTTAAAAACAGAATTTGTGTGAAGAACGATGGTATTAACTTCCTTTAGTTGCGTGGTGGTTCTTGATAGGAGAGCTGCGCTACAGCGATTTAAAAGTGCGGTTAATTGCGAAATAGGACGGTAGGGATTTAACACGACAGATTAATCTGAGCCGTCCTCTCTGTTTACAGTGAACTCCAGACTTGAATTTGTCCTGCTATTCTTCCGTTAGTAGCATTAGACACTGTTAGTGATGTGTTGTTGCAACTTCATTGTGCGAACTACTCTGGTTTCATTCAGGTTTAATGAGTAATAAAAGACTAGCTCCAGATTATTAATACATTATCAGACCATCAAAGCTCACGTTCCGCTGTTATTCCTAATAGGAAAATAAACAACTTCTGACTGGAGTGTCCCAGCTGTGATAATTAATATTTCCAATTATTGATCTGATAGTGTGTTGAGTGTTGTCAGCCAAGGGCTTTAGCTCTGCTAATAAATCTACAGAGAGAGAGAAAGAGTGACAGTGAGTTGGGAAAGACTAAAGTAAAGGGGAGCAAGTGAAAATACAATAGCTGAAAAGAAATGGGGTGAAAGCATGTTATAAGCATTGCTAAATAACCTGAGCTCTTGTGATATTTTTTAATCCTGCTGTCCAATCTTATTTGGTCTTAATTTTACAGGGACAGAATTTGTTTACAGAATTGACCACAAGGAAGTAAATGAGCACAACAGACATGAAACCGTGTGAAAGAAAAATGGATTGAGAGAGAGAGTGGGTGATAGCTGCCAGTGCATCTGGTAGTGAATGTGTGTGTGCATTTTGTGTGAGTGCATGTGAAAATTGGCTCCTAGCACCACTGTGGTTGGGCTGATAAGAGCCTTCACTGCACAGGCTTGTCAATCGCAGCCACTAAACCCTGGGGTTTCTATCACAGCCAAAGCAGCAGGAACTGGAGGTTAGGCAGGCCACAAGCTCCAACAGCCAATCAGGTGCTCCTGCCAGTGTGAGAACATTCCCCTCATCTCCTCTCAGAGCCGCATGTTCTGCGGTCCCCAAAAACAAAGGGACAGAGCAATAGGGCAGCCACCCTTCCCACCTCACAACACCCTCGGTGGCAAACCCCTCTTGCCTGGGCCCTCACTCAGTCACACAGACGCACATATGCCTCTCCTATAGTTCATAGAAGGATGTAACAAAAACCTTTTCTAAGGGTTAGAGAAAGTTCCTTTCAGGTGCTTTGTTTGTCCCCACAAGAGAACCCCTAAAGCCTCTCCTTGGATACTGATAGCGCTAGAGTTCTATGTAGAACCTTATTCTGAGGATTTTTGATATATGAGCATCTAAGAAGAAGTAGATAGAACCTTTTTTCTAAGAGTCCACTTATGGATTTTAAGAATGACATAATATGACTTTTGGGCTGCTTTCAGTAGAAGATGCCATCCCTTTATTTCCAGCACTCATCCACCTAAAATGAAAAGTTTCAAGAACATCACTGAATGTTGTTTTTAAGTAGTCATTAAGTTGTAATGTTACAATGAGAATATTCCTCAGAGTCTTGGAATATATTTATTGTCAGTGCAAATCATCTCAGGCAAAACATATACAGGCAAACTTACATTCAACATCCCCTTATAGCTATCAGTCAGTCATGAAAAAACATCATGGAGTATGCATGTAGATTTTAAGAATGTTCAGAGTGAAAGTACGGAAAGAGCAGATCTGATCATAACAATTATCGCTGCAATACCACACACAACCTGGCAGTGTGTGTGGGGTGGGAGAGAGGGTGTTTTTACAAGGTGAGAGGTAAAGAAGTGCTATGAAATGTCCGGATGTCCAGCATGGAGCCCTCGCCAAGACTGCCCTCTCCCTCCTCGCCTCATCATTCCTGAAGGTAATAGAGTACAGGAGCTGAGAACCAGTTATCAGGGCTAGGAGATCTCTCCCATCCTCGTCTTCAGGGCTGATGTCTCTCGGCTCAAAGATCTATTGACATGGCATGTTACGGTAATGCACGGGGGCAATGAGAGGCTCGTTGTAAATCCGTGTCAACAAATGCTTGCTGCAGCAGCTTCTTTATGACACCCAACCCCTCCCCATTCTTCCCCCTATCTTAAGAATCTTATCTTTACAGCACATGCAAGATTAGGAATTTGGTCTTCTTTTTTGTTTTGTGTGTCTCTCTCTCTCTCCCTCTGTGTGTGTGTGTGTGTGTGTGTGTGTGTGTGTGTGTGTGTGTGTGTGTGTGTGTGTGTGTGTGTGTGTGTGTGTGTGTGAAGAAGAGAGAGAGAAAGACACTGTGTGTTTTGAAGCGTTGCAGCCAGTTGATAAGACAGTAACATGACTGAGCAGAGCCATATCTAAAGGTGGTTCACATCAATCTTAGCATGTCATCTCACAGCGAGGCAGGCCAGTGGCTGTGAGATCACAGGGAGGCCAGTTAGACAGTATTCCTCTGGCACAGCTGCATCTGCTAGCAGGGTCATCTTTCATGCATGCACACTTGGTGAGTCTGTAAAGCCACACATACTGAGGCATACACTGTAATATATCAATTTAATATGAAGATCACAAGAAAATAGGGAGCAAACAACAGATAATCCAGCTATCACCATATTTTGTATTAACTGGTAGGAAAATGCTCCAGTCTTATTTCTTGACTGGGGTTTTAGTCTGGGTCTCATTCGGTTTAGGAAATCCCTCTGAGGTGATAATCTCTCTGCACACACGCAAACACATTCATGGTCTCATGCACACACATGCACACGCGCACACACATCCGACTGAATGTCCTTTGCTCCCACTGTGTGATGAGTTGAGGATGTTCCCTGTGCTGTCACTGCAAATGCTGGATTGTGACAGATTACAGGGCACTGCTTCAACCAATCCACAGCCGGCAATGTTTCCTGGCCGCTGACCCATAATTCCCGGCATACCTATGCAGAGTTGACGTTTCTTTAATGGTTTACAGACCTCCGGTGAGCCTGCCCCTCCAGAGCACCATGATAGCCTATTAGCAATTCACCACAGCTTGCACTTTTTTATCCCCCACCCAAGCCCCTCCACCCCCATACCCAGCCCCACCAATGTTCCTGGGGGGATGACAACAGCAGTGTAGGAAAGGAAGAAGACCAAGCAGAAAGGGGAGAGGCAGCGAAGCATGTTGTCTTGGCAGCGAGAGAGATCTAAACAAGCGTCAGTTTGAAAGAGAGAGAGAGATAGGGAGAGAGAGAGAGAGACCTGAGGCTCGGAACGGTACGCAGCCAGAACCGCCCGTCCATCTGCCCAAGGAAGCATTCCCAGAATAATAATGCTGCTCCCTCACTCTCTCCGTCAACACAGTGTCCTCCCTTTCGCTCGACGGCAGGCGAAGGAACAAACACCCCAGGGCTCAGCGGCCCAGATCCACTTCACCTTTTGTTTTCGCTCTTGTGCTATGTATTTTGGTTACAGTCCCTTAAATTTTATACCTGCTTGATAATCGGTTGGTGGTCGGTCGTTCAAGGGAAAATATTCATTACATCAACCCATCTGCCTGCCCTTACAGCAATGGAATGTACTGCAAAGTATTGTAAATATATGTCTTTCATTAAAAATAATGATAAATATGTCTCTTAAATATATTCTCTCATGTCTTTCTATTGCACGATCTGAAAACTATTGTTATTTGTACACTTTCCCATATATTACAGAAAAATCTATAAATATATCAATTTATTTCATTACGCTTAATTTCCATAAAGGGTTCTTTCAGTCACTGTAGGCAGAAATGTACCAGCGGTAATCTGTGTTCCTATAATAACCATAACGCTGTAGTGATTGTTGTGATCCTGAAAGGTAGAGGGATGGGGGTTGGATTGGTGAGCTGTTGCAGTTTTTGGTACCTGACTGTGTCAGCGTGCGGGTTCTGAGAGACAGCCAGAGCTCGGGGGAGCGAAGCGTGGCCAGCCCGGTCTGTCCATCTGCCCACAGCTCTGTTCCCAGCATATCAACGCACCTCATTGCATCACACAATCCCACCGCCACTCTCCCCCCACCACCACAAACACTCCATCCTTGCACTCACAGTGCACCACACAAGTTTTTTCAAGCTTTCTGCTGATGCTGCTTTACTGTCTCACAGGTGTCTTTTAAATACCAATTATACAGTTATGAAAGTTCTGAATCTGAGTGAGCTCTTCTATCTGTATGTCCTTTATGTTTTGGGGGATTTTTGCCTTGAATTTAGACTCCCAGGAAGCCTTGGAATCAAAAGCGTTCATTTACTGTGTGCCTGCAAATGCTTTAAATGGATTCAAGTCCAGTTCAACCCTGAACTAATGTGAACGTTGGGTACTGAGATAAGAACACCATGTGCCTCTAACTAAATTAACTCTAATGAAGAGTTAGACATCTTGAGATGGATGTAAGCCCATTTCAGATTTGTTTATTCTGAAGGCTTTTTTTGTTTAATTTTGCCAGGAACATGGGTTGAATCTCATAATTGACAACACATTGTAAATATACTTTAGATGTTATTGAATAGATATCACACCCATACCAATTAAGAGAACAAAGTTCTCCCTAAAGAATGAGAAAGTGCCGGTGCTCTCAGCTACAAACAAATGAAAAGATGTGAAAAGGAAAGCTATAACAAAACAAGAAAAAGCACTGTTTCACAAATGACCATAAAGTACTATTTTATTGCAGTATATTCCATTTTATGTAAGAGTGTTAAGGGCAAGCTTTTTTGATTGGAACTACAGGAAGTTAATCACACGAGAGACGAGACGTCTTTCCCAGCACCTCATCTGTCTTCTGCAGGACCGCTATGTGTCAAACCGGGCTTCCGATGGGCCCTACCAGACCCACAGAAGTGCTGAGCCACCACTGAGGTGTCCGGATAGGGACTGTCTCCCAACGTACCGTTAGCTGCCGTCAACAGTGTGGGCCCCTGTCAGAGACAGCTACGCGGCCCTCTGCAAGAGCCATGCTCCTCAGCAGTCCCGCTGCTGATACAAACACTGCTGAGGAGGGAGGGATGTGAGACCATGCCTGCTCCCAGACCCTGCTACCACAGGGGCGCACCTGCATGCTATGCACAATGAATTACACTGAGAGATTACACAGCACTTTATAGTAATATGGATGTATAGGAGGGATACACAATCCCCCTCTGCACACACTCTCTCTGAACATCTACCATCAAACTGATCTCACAGTCATAAGACCCTTATCTCTTTCCATGTAATCACTCTTTTATGGTAAAATGGTTGAGTAAGATTTTTTTAATTAATGTGTTACTTTTAAATCTGTAGTGATAGTGTGTTGTGATTCCAGTTCTTGAATCACTACAGTTTTCAGTCTGAGGTTATGGGTCAGATTTTACAGGAAATCTTTCCTAGTGAGGTATCAACATAAGCAACACAATACATGAAGCATTGCCCTGTTGCCCAGTGTTTTGGGGTCACTAGTTACCAAGCTGAAACAATATGGTAGATTCAACAAGCATGTCAAATGATTTTTCCAACATTTAAAGTCTCAAAGTTTGCCACAGCATTCAACAGGGTTTCGTAGTTTGACCTTTAACCACTCAGTATAATAGGCAACACACCTCTCATTAATATCCCTAATTTTCCAAGGGCATAGACTGTTTCAACAACTCTGCCCACTGATTTGGTTTTTACTGGTGCCCCGAGAGCTCTTAGGGTTTGTCTTTGCAGATTACATTTTGTTTTGCATTATGGGAATGACCTATATATACAGATGGGAGTCCCAGAGAGCTTAATTTTTCAACATTTCCTACCAAACCTGTTTCATGGTTCAAAGTGTTGAGTTCTTTTTCAACATGTTACAGCCCAACACACTGCCAGAGGAGTGTGAGGTGAGGCATTTATTTTCCAGCAAAAAGAAGGCCAAGAAGGAGAGGGGAAAAGGGGCCAAGAAAAGTGATTTAGCCTCATAGTTCATCTTCATCTGAGTCCTGTCTTAAATTCCAGTTCATGAAATAAGTCCTGCCGAAAATCAATGCAGGTCCAAGGCTTGTAAAGGTCACCCATTCAGCACAGGTGGCCTTTGTGGACTACTAAACCTCACGCTTGTACTGTGAAGCGCTGCTAAGTAGAATTAATGGGGGGATCGATTATTCCGTGCACAACTTAAATTGAACTAAGCAGGGAATCATTTTAAAGCAGGAACTGTACCATGACATGAAATGAGAAGAGTTTGCCAACTCCATGCAATTCATTTAGAAACCACAAAGTAAAGGCAGAATGAAGCAGATTTTTAAACACAGGGCCTGTCTCCCATATGCATATATTGCAGTTTGGGGGGTGGACTGTTTTGTTCAAGGACCTGATAATAGTGCATCTGACTTAATCTACCTACAGAGACTTAACAGTTAAAATCACTTTTGGCTCTCTTTTTTCCCCTCCTTCCTACCTCCCCCCATTCCTCACCTCTCCTTTCCCTGTTCCCTCCGGCTTTTCATTTCTCAAACATTTTTCCCTTGTTTAAAATAAAATCAATAAAAAACTGGGGGAGACGAATCAACGTGTGCCATGACCGCAGGCAAGAGAGACCAACAAGCTCTGCAATACTAGTCACCTGATCTCCAACATGTCTCTGATACAGGGGGTGGTGCACTGCATATGAGATTTCATGCGAATGACAGGCGTGCAAAATAGGAAACTTTATTTATAATGTATATAATGGATTCAAGAGAGAATTTCATACATCTTAAAAAAATTCCAGCATATAAATATTGTATCTGCGGCAGGATGAGAAATTGCCTTTGGGGGTCATTTCAATATTCTGTAATGTTTGTAATTTCACACTGTTAATTCACACACACCCATGTTCCTAAGTGCAGCTTCCTACTGTGTGACTCAAAAAGGATTATGTACTTTGTGACTATATATAAACACATTAAAAATTATTCAAATTATACAGGAACCATAAGTTGCTCTTTAACAAGTAACCTGACACTAAAGAAATGAGGTGCACCATCTGTTTAAAAAAAAGGTGGCAACAAAGTGTACATTTGGATTAAAATGACTGTGAGCAGAATCAAAGTCAGTTTACATTGAGGCAGGCACGTTTCACATCCAGAATCATTCTAATGGAATCACACAAGCATATGTTGTCAATGGTTTCACCTGAACCCTGCCCCAGCACTTTGTCCTGACTGCATCCATTCAGACTGCCATGGTATGCCTGGTATTTCAGAAATGAAATAAATAAATGTGACAAGTGGCCACTTAACCGCAGACTCACTCATTGTAACTTGATGAGGCCCCGTGTCTCTGCAAACTTAAACAAACGCTAAGTGACACGCTTAAGTAGGTTCAGGTTGCGCATCCTGGGGTAATTCGGTAAAAATACAAATGAGGCCGGCGGTGGAAACAAATAATTATTCATCATTTTTAGACGGGGGGGGGGGTACCTTCCCCCATCCTCCAACCGAGTTCCGCTATCGACTGCCACAGCCATTGAGCTCACGAATAAACACCTAGTATGGACCTTATTGATTTCCCTCATTGGAATTCAATAAAGAATAACCATGCTGTTCAGAGATAATTACAGGCCTGGGATTGTCATTGCTGGCTTTTTTAGTTTTTCGACCCTGATGTCATAGTTGACCTCTAGGTTTCTGTGATGACACAAACCCCACCCCTACACAGGAGTGTAAAGTAAGGGGTCCTTGATTTTTGTTGGGGGAGGGAGGATTCAAACAGAGCCCTGAGGGGGAGCTGGCAGGTCAGTGAGGGTTGTCAGGTCAGCATTCTCCTAGGCCCACAAATGGTTTTACAGGGTCACAGATAGCATTATGAACTGCACAGGTTATCCTGCCAAGGAGACGAGTTAAGGGGTAACTATGGTAACTATGCTGTCTGTGTGGTAGCATAGAAAATTGGTAGACCATTGACAAGAGTTGGCATCAAGTTCTCTCACCTTGCTGGCATTTTGCATACCAAGCTCCTGTTGAAGTGCTCTTCCTCTTGTGCTGAATTGTAACCCACTCCAAAAAAAAGCAAAAATTCTCATCACAAACGGAAAAAAAAAATTCCCAGGTTATCAAGCTGCTTGGAATTTAATGAAACATCTGCCACACTCTGTTATGAGCACCCTGCTCGGGACTTTCTCCTGTGTTATGCTGTTAGAAGGAGAAGCGATGGCAATTTAGGCTGTTCATTAGCTTTCAGACTGTGAGTAGAAATTTCTTTCTGAGGGGGATGATTCATATGGGAGATTATTTCATGCATTCTTTCACAGACAGTTGTTCTTAAGCTGAAGAGTGAAGAATGAGTCAGGTGCTGGAATCTTGGTCATTCAAAGGGACAGCTATCTGAAAGATTTAAAAGCCTCAGATGAAGATGAATAGGATTTGCATACCACATATTTAATAGTCATTCTGATATTTCATAATTTTATATGTATAGACTATGCATGAAAGTCTCTGGCTATGGCTTCAGCCTTCAAAATTCTGCATAGCCTATTCTGCTCCATTAGCTGTTGTAGCGCCTCTTGCTTTTTATATTGTACATGGTATGCACATATGCTGCACATGTGTTTGTATGGTTTCTCACTCTGTCACAAATGTTATCTCTTTTTTCTCTTTCCTTGAGAGATGAGCAATGTGTCAGTTGTGTCCCTAGATTTCCTCAGTGTCCCCTGTAGAGGTGGGCATTCATTAATTAACTGGAAATAAAAATGTTATTGTCAAGTGGCTCATATCACACTTTACTCTTCACCATCTTCCCTTCATGTTCTAAGCTGTATGACCACATCACAAGCAAGGTCCTTGAGACACAATGGAACACGGCATAAGGCCTTTAATTAGTATAGCACTAACTGAAAGATGAGAATAATCTAGCTCACCACAGACACACACACACACACACACACACACCACTACGAATGAAACAAAGTAACAATAATGTTCTGATTTCATTTCTAAAGCTTTTTGAGCCATTGTAGTCCACTGTCCCTTTTCATAAATATTGAATCCATATCTATTTAAAATTGCATTGTTTAGGAATCCAGTTTATTCTGAAAAGTAAAAGTAATCTCCCTCCTTCTCAGCTAAGGGCAAACAAAAATTCAATGTTCCAACAAGAAGCCATAGGAATCTCTGCCAAGTGGGGAGGTCTTTCTTCAGGAGCGTCACATATCCAGCATCATCTTGACAAGAGAGACAAGTCCCAATTCACGCAGAAACATGGTTCCTGTGTTTTCCAGTGCATAATTTGACTAATGAACAGAGGGTCATTCCACAATCCCTGTCGTTTCATTATATGAATAAAAGACGTTGATAACCAAGATGTTCTGTGAAAGTATCAATCTTAAGCAATTAGGAGGTCATTTTGACATTTTTTTTATTCAAAAGTCAGGAAGCATCCTTATTTTAATGATCTAATGAGGGAATTTGCTTGACTGGCCAAGGCTGTCTGCAAAGAGGCGAACTGGCACTTGCTGTTGTTTTACAAGCCAAATAAACTGATTCGCCCCCACAACAACTCATCGTGATCAGTCTCAGTTGCCGGTACATGGGCGGAGCTCTTATCCTGGGAATACAAGCTAAGTGTTTGCATGTTAAGGACACAGCTGTCATTCTATCATGTGTGAAAACACAGACTCACGATGCATTCAACTGACAAGATTCGTGGAGTGCAAAATGCTGTCTATTACTGAGCGGATGATTGTGGCAATACCATAGGGCTCAAAATGGGGCCTTGCCTAGATGCTCGGTTGAACAGCTGACATACTGTACTGTGTGTGTGAGAGAGAGAGAGAGGCAAGCCAAAGGGATCCCACTCTATATGTGCTTAAGTTTACCACAGCCTTGCTCCTGTCTCACGTTCAGAAATCTCCCTCTGTGTATACGCATGCATTGCATGTATTTTTTTTATCTGGTGGGTAGGTGTCACGTTAGTGACAGGCACAGGCAATGACAGGTCCTTTAAATTCACCACTGCCAATTAGAGTCACTCCTGGCAGCAAAAAAATAAAAAATAAATAAAAATAAAAATGCGGCAGCAATGAGTGCAGGGCTGACAGGCCCGATGTGGAGATGGAAATGCGGTAATTTGGAGTAATTCGGCAACTCGCCGGCGCCTGCCTTGCCTGCCTGTCTGTCCGCCGGAATAAATGGGGTCAGCGCCGTGTGATCGGCAACTTTCATTTATATGTAAATGACCCCGCCGCCAATGCTGCCGCTGCCACCATGGCTGCTGCTGCTGCTTAAGCACTGGGCCTGCGAGTCAGCCACCCACACAGCTCTCACCCAGCCACACACAGCCTCTAAAACAGCCTCTCACTCAACCTCAAAGCCTCTAAAACAGCCTCTCACAGAACCACACAGCCTCTAAAACAGCCACTCACTCAGCCACACAGCCTCTAAAACAGCCTCTCACTCAACCACACAGCCTCTAAAACAGCCTCTCACTCAACCACACAGCCTCTAAAACAGCCTCTCACTCAGCCACACAGCCTCTAAAACAGCCTCTCTAAAACAGCCTCAACCACACAGCCTCTAAAACAGCCTCTCACTCAACCACACAGCCTCTACAACAGCCTCTCACTCAACCACACAGCCTCTAAAACAGCCTCTCACACAACCACACAGCCTCTAAAACAGCCTCTCACTAAACCACACAGCCTCTAAAACAGCCTCTCACTCAACCACACAGCCTCTACAACAGCCTCTCACTCAACCACACAGCCTCTAAAACAGCCTCTCACTCAACCACACAGCCTCTAAAACAGCCTCTCACACAACCACACAGCCTCTAAAACAGCCTCTCACTAAACCACACAGCCTCTAAAACAGCCTCTCACACAACCACACAGCCTCTAAAACAGCCTCTCACTCAACCACACAGCCTCTAAAACAGCCTCTCACTCAACCACACAGCCTCTAAAACAGCCTCTCACTCAACCACACAGCCTCTAAAACAGCCTCTCACTGAATCACACAGCCTCTAAAACAGCCTCTCACACAACCACACAGCCTCTAAAACAGCCTCTCACTCAACCACACAGCCTCTAAAACAGCCTCTCACTCAACCACACAGCCTCTAAAACAGCCTCTCACTGAATCACACAGCCTCTATAACAGCATCTCACTCAACCACACAGCCTCTAAAACAGCCTGTCACTCAGCCACACAGCCTCTAAAACAGCCACTCACTGAATCACACAGCCTCTATAACAGCATCTCACTCAACCACACAATCACAACCGATCCTCAAAACCAGCCTCTAACCCAGCCACACAAAGTCTCTCAAACCTCACAAATAACGTCCAATCAAGCTTCCCAAATTGGGTCTCACCCAGCCTCTAACCAGTCCTCTAAACCAATCTCTAACCCAGGTGATCACTAGCCTCTTTCCCAATTTCACATGCGGCCTCCAACCCAGCCTCAAATACATCCTCCAATCCACAATGTGACCGAGCCTCAAATGTAGTTTCCTTTGCTTCCTTTGCATTTCTCTCTCTCACACTTCCCTTTTCCATGAGAGATGCTACAAACATAACTGCATGGTCTGCACCTTCTCTCTTTCTATTGACCTACTATTATATGCATTCATGCAGTGTCTCGGCATCTCTGCGTTGGGGTGTCAAACAGTGGCTTCCAGAAAATGAACTACAATAATGCATTCCAGCATAAAGTATATGAACCCAGAATAGGGGAGGTTCTTCAGTTCAATCCTATAAATTGATACAGACATAACCATCTTGGCTGAAACAGGTACCAGACACAGTGCTTGTTAAGCATCCAGGCACACTTGAAAATGTTGGGCACAGTGAATGCCCCTAAATTGCATGCTGAGAAGACAGAGGGGCATTCATGTTGAGCCCCCCCACCCCAAAAGCAGAAGAATCAGCATAATCAAGGGTGAAATAACCCACACACCACTCCAGAATAAAGCCCAAAAAGCTTGTACAGTCTCAGAAGAATATGCTGAGACACCAAAGGCACAGCAGGAGGGCCAGGCTAATCTATGCTAAATAGATCAATCCCACAATCCAGTGGGACAGACAGCTTCTTTTTCATTGGGAGGGGTTTTCCCATTTTTGGAATCTGATGTTATAGTTTCACTTTATGTCAGCATGATGTCACCTGCGCACCTTGTCACCAACAGCAATGCAGAGAGGTCTGCAGCTGATTTAGGTAAACACAGGCCTGTAACTGTAAACCTTTGACTATTTTCTACAGAAGCAGCACAAACCTTTGTAAATTGCTCAGAGCCCCTTAAGCAGTTGCAGCGGATGGCAAAATCAGTCTTGCCATTTACCACCTTGCTACTTCTTATCCAGGTTCCTCATTTATCAACAAAAACATGCGTCTTCTTACTCCAACATGAGTTCACCTGTGAAGTAGCTGCAGATGGTTAGCTAGTTTAATTTGTACTAAGCTTGCTGTGTTACCACACAGGAGATTTCTAGTTTCTAGCAAGATATTTATGAATTATTGTGTGCGGGAAGGACAATCACTTACCCACATTTCAGGAGTGATGCAGGTGGGTTCATCTTCATTGGACACTTTTATGGTAAAGGCTACTTAAAAGGGTATGTTATATTGTAACATATGTATTATTATAGTTTTTACTATTGTAATATATGGACATCCTCCCATTTTTTATTAGTTACATAATATGATATTGGTAATATGCAGTATTTATTCTAGCTTGTTAAGCATTATAGCTGGGATCAATTCAACTTAATGCAGTAAATTAAGGAACTAAATAGAAATTCAATTAATGTATTGAGAATTATACTATATTATATATTTGATATTAGTTATGAGTTAATTTCTTGAATTGGCCCTCGCCCTGCTAAGCATCAAAATGCATTGTATACTTGGAGAGAGATGATTCACCTTCAGTTCCATAGAAATCTCAAGTCTCATGCAACACACATTAAGAACCATTTGTATGCTCTCACACCCAGTTCCTAAAATCTCTCACATTTCAATGAAATTGACCGTGCCACGATGATTTTCATTAAATTTCAATCCACTTCCTGAATTAGTTCAATCAAAACTGAACTGTCTCCAACCAAATGCATACATTTATCCCTTCTTGTGCTCAACTTTTAGCCCTGAAAGACAGCCAAGAGGCATGATCAAATCTTTATAAATCCTAGCCTGACATGGAAGTGGAAAAGCAGGCCATCTCTCCAGCTTCCAAACAACACAGATGAGAAGAGTAGCCAGGCTACTTACCAAAGGTTTATGCTACAATTTCCAAGATTGCTATGGACTGATGAATTTCTGTAACTAGGCATTTCAGCCCTTGTAGATACATTAGATTAGGGGGAAAATTTTGAAAGTTATTCTTGCAATACAGAACAGTAACTTCTGTAACTAGACAGCTACCTGGACTGAAAACACTAGGCTTCCAATCAAGCAAGGCAGATTGCTCTCTACCTCATAGCATTCCCTGTGAGGGAGAGAGTAGTTAGTGCAATGTCTACAGACACAGATACTGCTGCAGTACAGTGAGACACAAACAGGCTGCAAACCTGATTTGAACGTCCAGTCATAGCCCTGTTGCCTCCTACTGGCAGACCTCGAAAACAACACATGACAGGGAGGTCTGCAGTTTTACAGTAACACAGATACCTGCTGCGAGAGGATGGGTCACACTCAGATGAAATGGAGAGCTGGGCCAAATCCCTTCCTCCCATCCTCACAAAACAGCCTAGTCTATGGCAGGTAGTTTTGTTCGGAGAATCTACAAGGTTGCAAAGGAGTTAGCAGATAACTGCCGAGACGTCTTACTGAACAAGTGCAAGAAAGCGAGGCAAAACTGACCTGTCTGGGTTCTGCCACTGCCGGAGGCAGGAAATTGCCCCAAGGACTGCACTGGTCTTTTTGCAACAAAGTATGATAGTCCTGTCTCCTGTTTATTTTGGCAAGCTAGAACGTGAATAAGCAAAGCAGCACTCTCTGAGGTATAAAAGCAAGCAGCTCACCTGTGAAACTGGTACACCTATTTGCAAACCAATTTGTGGACACATGATATGAAATATCCAGTGACACTTCATCTGTACTATATGCCATAAGACTGACACAATACTGTTATAGGCATGATATAACACTTGTCATAAGCAGTTATGACAGAGTATTACTACTAATGATAAATTCCACAACACATGATCATTTCACATTCCTTACTGATAATTTGGTAAAAAGCTGTAAGTATTGTGACCTGTGTCATAATGTGTAACATGCTGTCATGACTGGTTATGACAAGTATTGTGCTAAGCATGATGTCTGCTACATAGTATACAGTTCAAGTATAGAATTACTGACAATCACAACGAAGAAAGCATAAGAAGCTAAAGGGAGGTCAGTATGCACACAAGTATATTTTTTATCAGGTGTGCTAAAAACATTCAGCATGTATTACCATATAAGTGTATCTGAAACAAAATCACACCCAATGGCAATGAGACACCTTCTTCATATAAAGCACAGGAGCTGACTTCCTGCTGTAATAAACTGTGTGTCTCATGCAAGCACGTTTTAACAATGTTCTTCACCTAGCCTCATTTCTCATTATTTTGAATTGGGAAGGCTGAGCTGAAGTATAGGCTAAGTATCAAAGAACATGCTGCATTTTGCAAGTTCAAGTATCATGTTTATTTGCTATTTCTTATTTATGAAAGCAGGCCTTTGAAGATGTACTGATTTCATTATCAAATCTTTAACTTATTCTCACCGTCGCTCTATATGTTTACTTCTGTCCAGACCATCACTAATATATGTAAGAACGCATAATTCAGCTCTTTGGGTCGTGAATATTTCTGATTTAAGCTCAGTAAATAATTCATGTGGCAAATACATCCATCTGCTATACATCTGGGCCACAGCACAGCACAAGAAGGAGAATAGTTTTTTTATAGCTAAAAGGTCCCTGTTGTGAATGGTAAATATATACCTTTATAAGGTAAAAATGTTTCTTGCTCTTTCTCTCTTAATAAGACAATTTTATAGATCCTAAACAGATGATTGTTTGGCTTGATCCCCTTTCATAAATACATTAAATATGAAGAAGTTTTATTTTACAAAAAAAGGGAAAGATCTGAGCCATATTTTTTAATAGTAGAGTTCTCCTTTCTTGCAACATGAGTGACTCTCTCCACTTTTTTGCAAATAGACCCAGATAGATTCCTGTAGCAATCAATAAGAGAAAAACTGTTCCTTGAGGGTGTATTGAGAGGTTGTGTAACGTTTCCTCCAGTCAGAACAGCCACAGATCCAGGCTCTGTCTCTAGCCACTAAAAAAATGCTCCTGCAGAGTCCTGATTCTCAGAAGCAGGAATTGAGTCAGTCTGTGTCACATCATATCGCTTCTGTTTCCCAGTGAGAAACCTCACTAATGGTCTCATAGCCATTCTTTCTGCTGTTCCCCATCCCTCATCCCCCACTGCAAAAGCCATAAAGGCACATAAAACAATAACCGGCGCTAATAAATTTGATTTAAAAACGTTTTTATACATGCTGTTTATATTTTGGAGCGCACTGTTTGTGGGGCACCAATCTGCTGCTGAGAGAGTGTCTGCATTGCCTGTAACCCTGATCTTTTCCCGGTAAGCTTCATTATTTTCCCTGTGCATCCAGTTAATTCACATCATTAGGGATGATGACTTTCTCTGCACACAAGAGAAAGGGACCCTGTGCTCCTCTCCCAGAGCAGCAGGGCCGCACTCACGGGGCCCTGGAGGTGCCGGACTCATGCTACTGTGACTCCTGCCCACAGGGTGACGCTGGGCACAGCATGGTGCCCACATCAGCTCCATAAATCCCCACAAATAGAAACACGCTGAACAATCTACAATGGCTGACTAGGGGTGAAAAATACCTACCTCTTTTTTTTCCTTAGCGCCTGACATCTGTTTTGACATATAAGATTCAGGGAAGAAGAAGAATAAGAAGAAGAAAAAGCTAGCAATAACCACAAAAGCAACAGAAACACTTTTCTTTACTGTAACAGCCATTATAAAAAGACAATTCCTTGCATGGCTGGGTGAAGTTGGATAACTGATTAAAATGTCAGAGGTGCCGAGCATGCCTGATTCCTTTCTCCCATCATCCTTGTGTCTGTAGTGAAATGGGCTTTGTCTGATTTCTTTTCTTTGAGACAGATAATCAGATATGCGTCTCTAAGCCTGGAGTTACTGGACGAAGTAATAACCATTGATACAGGAAAAAAATGGGGTTTAAGAGAAAAGCAATCCTGTTTTTATCTTTCATAAAGCAGGACATGTGTTTCTTACCAGTGCTGATGCAACTGTGAATACATTGCTTAGATTTGGGAAATGGCAATGACTGCATAGCTTTTAATCATCAATGTGTTGTATGGGCCCCAAACATGGCCAAACACATTTCCTCAATGAGATATCTGCATAAACAGGAAGTAATGTGATTAAATCATTTTAAAACACCAGGGTGGCCTGTTTCTCACGACTAAAACCAGAGGCAAAACAAAGTTTCGAGAGTTGCTTCCTTGAGGGCTGTCAGGACTGGCCCGGCTGTGTCTTCATTTGGTTCTGGCAAAACGTGACCTTGGTGCCCCTCCCAGACTCGTCAAGACTCCGTAATGAAGACTTCAGGGCCGGCCAAACAAATTCTAATAAATTGCAGCGCCACAACCGAAAAGCGAAAATTCTAATCCGCTTCATATTCGGCTACGCATTAATTCTCATCAGCAGGGGTGCCGGAGTGGATGTGACCGAGTGTCCTGTGCGCGCCTGTTGGCTGGCCGTCCCCGTTCCCTGCAACAAGCTCTTTTAATAAAAACGTCAACACCGATATCTGAAGTTTAAAAAAACCTTTAAGAAAAAGATCCTCCAATCCTTCAGGACCAGGGAGAGTGCAAGACAGAGGAGTTCAGAGAGACAGAGATGGTGTGTGTGAGTTGTGGGGGGGGTAATTGTCACCATGGCAACACCTGACCTTTAAAGGTGAACCAAAGTTGGGCAAAGTTGTCTTTCTTCTTCACTTAAAGGGGAATGACATTTAATAGTCCCTACAGGTCAAAGGAGGATAACAAACACCAAATAAAACCTGCCAGCTGCTTAAATAAAAGACCTCTGTATTATCAACACCCTGGAGCTGGGTGGGGGTCTGGAGACTGTCTCTCACAAGTTTGGGAACATCTGTGACCTTACTGCTTAACCCCTTCATGACCACTGTTGCTCGTACCCCTACACTTGGTGAAAACTGCCAATATCCAGACGTATCTTGCCATGATGTTTCTTTGTATGCTAGAATATATGGATGTTTCCAATACATATTTATAGCTTTGTCAATATGTATCAGAACCTAATGAATATTAAATGTAAATTTATTTAAATATACATTTTTATTTTAACTTTCAGATATATTGTCTTTGGACTCCCCTGGATAACCTGGTTTTACATGGCTGAATGTAAATTTGTCTGAGTGCAGGTGTTTTTGTTAAACTTAGAGTAGCACAGTGATTTCAGAGTTTGGACATGGTGCATACGGAAATGTAACCAGTGCTACTCTATATAAAAAATGAATGACAGGAATACACAGACTACCAAGTTTCTGTTGAGAGATATTTCTGTCTGTTGTTGTGTATGCTTGAAGCAAATGATTTGGTTTAGAGACATAGAGATGGTAATCCCAGGCATTACCTTCATATACATTTATTTATGGGATTGCTCTCTTTTCACCAAGGAACGAAAGCAGAAAGTTATTCTCAAAGAGGAATGCTTCTGAACAATTAAACAGCTAGTGGACCTCATCCATTCAACTGGCTACCTTAGGGGTTTAATCAGTGGTTTCCTTTCATTTATTGGAACAAAATGTGGTTGGAGGATGAGGTAACAGCCAGCTAGTAGTGACATTTCCATCCTTTGAGTTTTGAAACCGAAAGAAGGTTTTCAGTCAATGCCATGGGAAGGATTTCAGTGAACCACGACCTTTCAGTTCTCGACCTTGACCCAAAACACTTCCCATTGTCCCCTGTGTGTCTAAAAAGGACCACAGACCACAACTTTACCCAACAGCCCTCTCATACTTCACTAACACCCCTACCCAAGCACAACTTCCCCCTCCCCCATTCACGAACACCTCCCCCCCACCTCCATCCTCCCAGTTCTGTTAATTAATAGGGAACAGTGGCCCAAGGCTAGCTGCATTCTCCCAACAGCTGTGGCAGCTCACGATTGGCCACCGTAATGGATCCTGCTCTCCAGAGTTTTAAATGATTCAAATGTTTTGCCCTTCCCCTGTTCCTGCGGTGTGAGAGAGCCTGGGTTGTGTGAATCTGGGGACCCCCAGCTCCTCCCTTCCTCACCCCCTCACTCAACTCCCAAAAACACATCATGCTTCCCTGAGGGAGCTCCATCCCTCTGCTCTAAGCTGCTACATTATCACCACTGCTGACATTACTAATACTCACCTTATTTGTATTTTTTTTTCTTTTTCCAACAGCTATTATGAGTATAAAAAGTACTCATAAAGTATTGCTAAGTGGAATAGAATGGTGCCCAACAACCAACAATCATTCACTGAAAGAATTCTTAACCAGGTAAAATCTAAAAACGACAGAATCAGAAAAATCTGAAGAATAAGGACAGCTGGTTGATCACAGAGATTTGGAGCTATTTAGCACATTTAACAAATGGGACAAGACAAGACTGACATGAAAATATCTACAAACCCTTTCTCAGACTCATAGCAAACATGTGTTGCTATTTTGTAGGCACTAGATTTTTCATACATTAGATAAATGAAAAATGCAGTACTTTAGCAATTTAAAAGCATCTCAGTAGACCGTTGCTGAGATTTAACTTGGTCCCTTTTCCATCTATTCAAAGGTGCAAAACAAAGATACGACAAATAATTTGGTGAAATTATGTTAAAGGGCACATTGAATACCTGGTGGAGCGGTCGATGGAGCAAGCACTCTCAGGTTGCAAGCGTGGAACAGTAATAAGGCTACCCAAACCCCCACTGGAAACAATCCTGCGCCTTTTCATCTAATTGCTTTTGTGTTCCCTATTCTTGGCATCAATAAAAATGAAGTGAGGAAGAAAAAACCCAAACCCACTGCTATGCTTACAGATTTCCTGCAAGAGGGAGGGAAAAACCAGCTCTCAGGAATGGTTGTGTGCCTTTTCCTCCCCTGTTAACTCTCCGCCTCCAACGGCTGTTAACCAGAAAGGTAGCTTGGCAAGGCCAGTCGCACCCACAGTAAATACATTAATTACCAGCCAGCACTGGGGCTGTGCAGGCCCGTGTCGGGGCTTTGGCAGGAGTAGGGGAGGATGCTGGGTCTCTGGAGAGCACACTCTGCAATCCCCCACCTCATTATGGATGCTGAGAGGGTCCAGATCCTATCACCTATGTGCATTTATGCCTTTTATATCTGGCATAATCTCTTAGTAGGTATTTCTTACATCCTATAACGAGCAGGTTATTACTTCAGACAACAGAAAGAGTTGGGGGAGGGGTGGGGTGATGAGGAGAGGGAGGGAGAGGGGTATGAAAAGAGGGAGGGAGAGGGGGATGGGAAACAGTCAGAGAGGGGGGCATGCAGAGCTGTTAACAATCTGGAGCGTTTATGCCGTTACGACCCCAGCACAACCAAATAACTTGTCAGACTCCTGTCTGTTGTTCATCTGGCCCCTCCCCCCACCACACTCACACACACACACACACACACACACACCTCTCCCTGGAGAGTGGAGACGATGCTGTGGTGTCCAATAGATACATAAATAAATACTGCGTCAATCCTCCCCTGACATATCTGAGACAGCAGCACCTGAGGCGGCCAGGATGCTCTCCCATCTCTCTCCTCTCTGGGAGCCGCGCCCGGGCGGGGGCTGATGGATTTAGAGTGGGAGGATCAAAGTCGCACAAATGGCAGCGTTCAGCACCGCCGCCTGTCAGGCATCGGTGAGAATAGGCCCTCCGTTTACAGAGGAACAGAAAAAGGGAACGAGCCCTGGGCCTCGTGCCTGCTACTGAGGGGAGAACTCATGCCACCGAGCCAAAGACAGGCAGGGCAGGCCTCCTGTCTCATTTCACTAGGATGGCACTGAGCTAAAAGAATACAGAGATTGCTTGGTCTTTATGCTACTGGACTGGGAGCGTTTTGTGAGAAATGTGGAGTCAGCATGCTCTGAATATGTTTGTCTTTAATTTCATAAATGGGGTAGTCTTAAGTCTAGAATTGGAACATCTCTCCATGAATTAAGTCAGGCCTGAAGACTGTGTGTACTACCTAGCAGCATGGATAACACACATCTGAAAGCTTAATGTGTATTTATTATTCATCAGGTTATGGTGCATATTTAAAATTACACTTCTACTGGTGAAGTGGTCAATTGTTTCTGTACACCAAAGTGGTTTGGTGTACAGAAACACGTCAAGTCAAGACATTGACTGTCTTCAGACAGTAGAACCTCAGATAACAGAGCAACACATGACCCCCTGTCTTCTTCATGGGAGAAAAGCTGGGCTGTGGTCCCTATGGTTTAAGACCAGCAAGCCAGTCTCTCATTTTATGAGGTGGGCAGCTCATGCCATCAGATTAGCCTCACTTTTCAGGTTCATAACTATGAGCCTCAATAATTTCTCACTCTGGCACAACCAAATTGTCAATTGCTTTTTGGGTGGCAGTGTAGTATAATGGCTACGGTGCGGAAGTTCAATTCCCCGATAGGACATTGCTGTTGTACCTTTGAGCTAAATACTTAACCTGAATTACATTAGCAAATATCAGATAAGGATGTCTGTTAAATGCCTTAAAATGTAATTTTATGTAATTTTCTTTTAATATATTATATGATTCAAAACAAGAAATAATACAATATTCTAGCCAACCAAATTCACCCTCAGAAATCTGCAGGCATCAGTCAGACTGCAGATAGACTTTGCCAGAAAAGTTAGCAAAGTCATACAGATGATCTATCAGTGAATCAGCATCTGGAGTGGAGCTGAACATTGGGTTGGAGGTCTTGAAAACACCTTGCCTTCTAAACTTTTGGTGAGGAAGTGGCAAGCTGAGCGTCAATGGTCTTAATATTAATGAGGAGTGGTAGTGTTGCACGGTATCGGAAAACCGATGGAATAAGAGACTTATCTGATCTGGGCTCTCTCGCTCTTTCTTTCTCTCTCTCTCTCCACACACTCATCGGTTGCTGTCCCAAGGACATTTAAGAGCAAAGAGACAGAAGTGCATGAGTAACAGATGGAGAAACAGAAAAGGGCTGGCAATGTGAAATATTTCCTGATATCGACCCTCTAGTCAGAGACATGCATAGATTTCTGTATCTGGAAGATAAGTGGCTTTGATAAAGTAGGTTAGCATTGATTAATCCATGAAAACTTGGAACTGCGAAGTGGAAGTTAATGAGTAACGTTTTCTATTTTCTCCGCAATCTCTCACATCACCCTGTTCGTTTCATTACAGTAGAGGGCCCCAGGCAGCAGCCCCATGGTTATTTCCATGTTATTTTGGAGGAAGATGGTCAATCAATGAAGCTCAGATTTGTTACGGTGAAGGAACGAAGAGCAACTGTAACATAATGGTGCTGTCGGACACTACCCGATGCCGATACAAGGGGGCTAAAGGTCAGGAATCATCTGTAGACAGTCTGTGTTGTGGATTTACAAGCTCTAGTATAAGAGAAAGAGCAAAGAAACAACTCACACATGAGACCAGACCCAGTCCTTTGCTCTGCCAGAAAGAATGCCCGCCCTATTTCAGCTGAAGGGGAAAAGACAGCCTCTCCCACCTACTCTGCCGTCCCGCTCATCCGGCGGCTGCAATACTGAAAATTACACGGGGAGGAGAGAATCCGAACAGTCAGCTGCTGTCCTCGTCCCTCTGGAGTGACAAGCTCAATAACGGGTCTTCAAATTCGCATCCACATTATTTGGACAGCATTGTTTTTTTTCCCCCTCACAGCGTAAAACGGTGTACACCAGTGCATCGCATTACATGGAGGTGAATGAATTCGGAACAGAAATGAATTTTTTCAAGATGCATCCATCACTTTTGTCACAGAACAGAGACCGACCAAGAGACGGTGCACCAAAACCAAGACAGCAACATCCTGCAATGTGCAAAGCAGTGAGAGAAGGTTACCATCATCAGTGCTATCTCTGCCACATAAGCCCAGTAGAGAACAACCATTGCAGTACAGTTCTCTCCTTCCTTTATTTCCCCAGCATCCGACAGAGAGGAAATATGAAAATATCTGGCAGAAACCCCACTCCCCCCTTTTAACATTTGACACTATGGTTATTACACAAATAAGTTGTGCTGAACCACCCTTTGCAAGATTCTGAACTTCATTATCCAAAGAGCAGGGCCACCAGCAGAGGCTGATCTCTTCATTTTTATAAGGCGAAACCACTCTCTGTGAAAAAACAGCAGCTAATCCAGGCCCCTGGACCAGCGACCCAGAGTCCCACAGCGCAGGCAGTCAGTGGCATGATGTGGCAGCCTCTTTCCACAGCTAATTTTCTAATTCCTCCTTCCGGCTTCCTGAGGTTGTGAATCATGTGTATGTGTGTGTGTGTGTGTGTGTGTGTGTGTGTGTGTGTGTGTGTGTGTGCGTGTGTGTGAATGTGTGACAGCTTTTTCCCCTCCCCCTTTGCCCCCTTTGTTTTAATGCCTTTTTCCAGGAGGTGTTCAGGTTGTTCCTGGAAAAGACAGCGCCATAGACCCCCGTGACAGCCAACGTAAATCAGAGACCATGGGAAAGGTAATGGTGCCACATGACCCTGATATACAGTACAGTAGAGCACTGCCAGTCACACACTTCCATACCCACACTCACATGCACATAAAAGCACAAGCACATGCAAGCTCCCACCAGCATCCAGTATCAGCAGATTATCCTGCCTGCACCTTGCTCTGTATCAGCTGTTCACATGCACAGGGAATGTGTGTAAACATATGTCTATGGCCCTGCCCATCTTTTCCCCAGTCTTTTCTATAAAGTACAATATGCAGTGTAGACCGCATTTACTTAAACAAGTCAAGCTGGACATTTGAAAGGTTGTTATATTTTGTTGTGCCGTCCCTCGATATTTATTCAATCTGCTCTATCAAGGTTGTTGCACATTCCGTCCCTTCCCCAGGCCATGCTAACGATGCAGTGCAAACGCCCCTGCAGCTGGGCTCTTCTCTTCAGTAAGGAGGGAGTGATGAGGCCAATGTGACACGCCCCGGCTCTCTGTCACTCCGGCCCGGCGCAGACCTGGAGGGGAGATCACATCACAAAGGCAGGGATCTCTTAAAATAAATGGAACAGGAAAATGGAGCAGGGCATCGGACCAGATGTGTCTCTCAGCCTTCCAGAGCAAGACAGAGAGAGAGAGAGACGTGACAACGGCAGATTCTCAGTGATGTGATTTGAAACTCTGTGAATAAATTAACGGGGTTCTTACTGAGGGGGACAACTGCAAGGTGCAAAGGGTTTATGGTAAATTCTAGCCTTACTTTGTCAAATCAGAAAAATGAAATTCAGTTAAGACTTGAGAAAAAAATTCCATATGACCCCAACCTTTCAGGTCGACACAGTGCATGCTTTGTGAACACACACGTCAGATTCTCTGAAACAGCTAGGTTAGGAAAAATGGCTGATGAGGTTCATTCCTTCACACTGTGCGACTCAAGGGATGGCTGGTGACTGTGTCACCCCTGGGAGGTGCTGGTGTGGGAGCGGGGTATTTTTTGGAGGGAGTGAGCTCTCCAGTGCAGTCTGCTTAGGAGTAGAAGATGTGCAGGAAAGCTTTCATCAGACACGAGTGAGTCACTGACCCTGCAGGGTACCACTGACTCATTGTATATGGGCAGAATGGGAGACAGCATGAAGGAGCAAGAGAAATTGCGTGTGTGTGACTGTGTGCCTGTGTGAGGCTTGTATGTCTGAGCATGAATGTGAGTCTCTGTGTGCCAGTGTGACTGCATGTATCAGAAGCTGTATGTTTTACTTTTTTTGCATGTATTATTATGTATATATGCATATTGTGTAGGTATGTGTGTGTTATGTGTATGCATCCATTTGTATGCGTACCTATATGCATATGTGTGAGATTCTACATGTGTGTCCATTTGCGTGTGTTTGTGTGAATATTTGTGTTTGCACCCATGTGCATATTCTGCTCAAGTCTGTATTTGCGTACACTGGTTTGTGAACACTGCAATGCTTGCGTGCATTTGTGAGTGGCGTTTAAGTGCATACTGCATGTATGTTCATATTTCCATGTGTGTATGTAATTGCATGTGTGTGTTCTTATGTCTTCATGTGTAAGTGTACTTGCCTGCGTGTGTTAGCATACTTGTGTGTGCGAATGTGGGTGCTCTCTTTGCCTCTAGCAGTAGTGACAGCGAAGGTCAGCGCTGTCTGAGATCCGCTCCAGCAGGCCTCCCTCCAGCCCCCACAGTGCCCTGGGGCAGGAGAGCGTCGCTGTCATCTCCTGCCCTAGCCCCCGCCAGCTCTGACTCAAACGCACACAGTGTGCACACGCGTGAGCAGCACCCCGCGCTCCTCCCCTCAGCGCCAGCTGCTGATCCATCACACTCCATGAAATCAGTCAACATGTAGGGATATCTCCATTTAATATGTTCTGATATACTAAATATGACTGTTTCTCAATCTGTAATACACCATTACAAGCACTTTAACTTGACAAAGGCTGAATCCAAACTCAGTCATTTTAAGACACATACTATTTTTGGATTCCTCTGTTCCATATAAGATAATTTCCCATGTCCAGATGCTTCAGACACATAAAGTATGAAAGAACTTTTCAGCAGAATAGTAGGTTTTATGAAATCAGAAACAAACAAGTTTGGATCATGTAGCCTTCAGAGATCCCCTAAAATGTTACCAATTCAGAAATTCAGTATATTGTCCCTGTGAAAACTGGACCTTATCTTAATCAGAGGTTAAGTTTTTATTAAGAGAGAGGAGAAATTTCCAGAGCTAGACTTTTCATGGGTCACAAAGTGTTTCTACAGCTCCAATACCATTGAAATGACAATTTATTAGGAGTTTATTCTATGAGGTAAAATTACAAAAAATGATGCTAATAACAGAATTCAGAAAGAAAGAAAGTGTCTTATTTAATTTGCTAATATGAATTAAAGGAACCTCTCTTTAGACTGCACCAAGAGAACAATATTCTTGATCAGTGGTGACAAAATTAGTCTTGACTTATGTATAACTATAAATTATTACCGCACCTTAAGAGCAGATGTGTATTTATTTGAGTAAAATGAGCACTAATACATGCCTGAAGTAAACGTCCAAGAATAACACGTCTTGCAAAACACAGAAATGAAAAACAGAAGTGTGAATTGAGATGCACTGACATCGCAGTGTACATCTTCCTTGGTGCGAAATTAATTCACGCAGCGAGCCACAAGTGCAATCTTCAGGGGCTGCCGATGGGCCCTGGAATGTGCTTCAACAACTGATTTACATTAAAAATATAAACCTGTAGATTCCTGTTAATAGCAGAGTGACATAAACATCAGGCTTTGTCAGTTTGTTTTTCTATGAGTCCGTTGTGAAGAGCATAATTGCCTATTCCATTACTGGTCTCCCAGCAGCTGCTTCTACACCATACAGCTTAAGTTTTCCCCCATTGACTGCAGCACCCAACAATGTGCACGACGTATTGAGAGCAGGCCCCACAATTACTGTGCGATTAACAGGGTGATATTTTATGACGTTGGCAGTGACTCAGACAGAACGCAGACTGCTTGCCACATTTCCTGGGCCAGGCATTTTGAGGCAAGGCAGAGTTGAATCATCAGCTCCTTTGAACTGTTTGGGGAGAGGCATTAGTCAGAGTACCCCCTCCCATTCCATCCCACCACCCCCCACCCCAACTAAAGTCCCACCCCACCACCAACCCCAACCCCCCTCCCCATGCCGCCACCCGCACCGGCCTCTCCCCGGGTTTCGGTGTGTAATTAAATTCAATAAATAAGCAACGGTGAGGAAATAAATCAAGTGGAAACTGATGAACAACGGGAGATTAAACGCCACTGAGGCGTGCAAACAAATATTTCAATACATTTTTTAATAGAATACACAAGAGGGCCCCTTCCGTCACAGCTGCTCCACGTTGCAACGCACAGTCACCCAAAATAATAACAACAATAATCATCATCATCATCACCATCATCGTCATCAGGGGAACAAACACAGGGGGACTCACTGGGCCACCTCGTACCTTGCTCTTTGCAGTTTCTCCACAGACCTCCAGTGCCACCTCTTTCAGGAGAAACACCAGACTTTATTAATGACTATTGAGGCAGCTATTAATGTTGAATAATACATGAACTACAGCTGTGCAAATCTGAATAAAGGCAGTAATTAGGTGCTAAAGAGGAGGGAAAAATAGTGCCAGTGCATATTAATGCTTTCATTAAGCAGTGGTAGAGGCCCTTGATGGGAACCAGTAAACTACAGCAAGGTTCTGGAAGAAGCGTCCTCTAATGGAGTCCCATCTCTGTGCCATTGCCTTCGGAAGTCGGAGCAGAAGGGCTCATTACTTCATTCACTTAAGCTTTCGTTCTTCTTCCTTCTTTAGCATGTATAGCAGGATGGACCA